>CM060916.1:1052172450-1053381617 GCA_030737875.1 Allium sativum | reverse complement strand
GCTAGCATTAAATGATGAGAAGGAGAGGAAGTTTTGCGTGGAACCGTCTGTGCCAAGTGGTGCATCGATCTCCATGTGCAAATGTATGCACTGGTTTACAAATTAAACCGTTGAGGACAGCGACGTGCATCAGCACGTATGTAAATCAGTGTGCATGCAGTGTATCAGAAGGATGTATAGGGTTAGTACTTTGTATGATCATTTTTTTTAGAAAAGTTGAAAGTTTATCTACCTTTATAATGATGGAAGTTCAGCTTAACAATAACTCATAAATCGTATGCTAATAATGTACCATACTATCTCCTACTTAGTGAATAAGAGTATAACCATCAATCCGTTCTGTTCACTTTTTCTTTTTCATCCAAACAAACCACTAAGCACCCAGCAATACTAAACTAGCCATAACCAGCCACAAACCACTTAAAAAAAAAATTTATATAATACAAACAGTATAAAACAACAGACAACCCTTTCATCAAATATTACCTTTGTTCATAACAGCAAACAACCTTTGTATGTTTGTTTATCATTAGAAGTTTATAAAGACAAAGTCTTTGCCGTTATAAATTTATAAAAGCGAAGACTTTGCCGTTATAAACTTATAACGGTAAAGACTTCGCCGTTATAATCACTAGCACGTATGTAAATCAGTGTGCATGCAGTGTACCAGAAGAATGGATAGGGTTTGTACTATGTATGATCATTTTTTTATACAAAAGTTGAAAGTTTATCTATATTTATGATGATGGAAGTTCAGCTTAACAATAACTCATAAATCGTACGCTAGTATTACACTATTACGTTATATGCTGCTGTAACCCTATTGTTAAACACAAAATAACTTTGTGATGGCGGCTGCTCTTGTATTCCTTATTCCCCCCTTCAAATCTAGGGTTAGGGTTGCGATCCTAGGTTTGCTTCTCAAGATGTGATTATGAGCTTCCGATCGAGTGATTCTCCATTCTCTTCTCAGATTGGGCCAACTTTGTGATGGCGGCTGCTCGATTTTGCGAATTAGTGAGGTTTGAGAAAGATTTTTGTGAGAGCTGAGGTTTTGAGGGAGATGATGCTAGATCTGCTTCAGTTGTTGCGCCTTTGGAGATTTCTGTTGAGGATTTCTCAGTTTTCTGAGCTTGAATCTTCGGTTCGTCTCTTAGCCTTGTGAAGTTCCTGGCCGACAGTGCCTTGGTAAGGTTATCGGCACACTTATGGTATGATGGTATATGATTTACTTGCAATTTACCTTCTTTAACTAGTTCTCGAGCAAAATAGATATCTATTTCAATGTATTTTGTTCGAGCATGCTGTATAGGGTTATATGACATGTAGATTGCACTCTGACTATCACACCATAGCGTTGCTTTAGTATTTCTCAGTAGCTTTAGCTCTCTTAACAACGATTGTAGCCATATTACTTCTGCTGTCGCACTTGCTATGCTTCTGTATTCAGCTTCAGCACTTGATTTAGATATAGTGGCTTGTTTCTTTGAGCTCCAAGATATTAGGTTGTCTCCAATGTAGATGCAGTACCCAGTGACAGATTTTCTGTCATCTGGGTCTGATGCCCAGTCTGAATCAGTGTAGCCAACAATGTTTAGCTCCTTGGTTCCTTTCAGTGTGAGTCCAAAATTGATAGTGCCCTTTAGGTATCTGAGTATTCTTTTTACTGCCCTCCAATGTTCATCTTTGGGGTCCAGCAAGAATTTTGAAACTTTGTTAACACTAAATGAAATATCAGGTCGTGTTATGGTAGCATATTGAAGTGCTCCCACAACACTTATGTATTGTTTAATATTGTTAATAGCTTCCCCCTATTTTTGGAGAAGTATTGTCTTGAGATCATTGGAGTAGGCTGTGATTTAGCTTCGCTCATGTCAGTCTTCATTAGTAACTCAGCAATGTATTTCCTTTGACTTAAAAACATTTCTGTGCTTGAACTCCTTGTAACCTCTATTCCAAGAAAGTATGACACTTCATTTAAATCTTTGATTGAAAATTGCTCATCCAAGTAGCATGTTAATATTTTTATTTCAGCTTCATTGCTACCTGTCACAATTAGATCATCAACATAGACAAGTATGTATATAGTATAATCATTGTTACTTTTAGTGAATAGAGAATTGTCGGATTTTAAGTATTGATAACCCATCGTAGCCAAAGTTGATTTCAGTCTTTCAAACCAGACCCTTGGGGCCTGTTTTTAACCCATAAATTGCCTTGTTCAACTTGCACACATATTTTGAATTTTTTGAGTACCCTCTTGGTTGTTGCATATAAATTTCTTCCTGCAAAACACCATTGAGGAATGCATTATTTACATCTAAATGTTTGATTTTCCAGTGATTACTCAGTGCAATAGTAAATATTAGTCTAATAGTAGCTGGCTTGACTACTGGTGAAAAAGTTTCACTGTAGTCAAAACCATACTGTTGTGTATAGCCCTTGGCCACCAGCCTTGCTTTATATCTATTCATTGAGCCATCTGGATTTCTCTTTGTCCTGTAAGTCCATTTGCATCCAACCAGATTTTTGTTTGATGGTTGTTGAACGAGTTCCCAGGTTTGATTTTTGATGAGGGCTTGGTATTCTTCATTCATTGCTGCTCTCCAATGTTCATATTTTGCATCCTGTTCATATGTAATTGGTTCATCAGAATTTACACAGTGGCTACATAGGTTTCTGGTTTAAATATTCCACTTTTGGATCTGGTTATCATTGGATGACCAGGCTCAGTAAGTGGTTTATTTGATTGCTGGTTGGCCTCATGAGTGGTGTTATCATCCTCTGGTAATTGATTTAATGAGTTTCTTGTACTCTCTTCAACTTGACTTTCATTCTGGTTGACATTGTTTTCTCTTTGCACTTGCTCAGGTAAAAAGTTGGCGAGGCTGGGTGGTTCAGAACTGGCACTATTGGATGATTCGGCTTTAGTAGTGTTGGTTGAGTGAGCATCAACAACCACTTTATTATTAGTTGGATACAGATTATTGTGTAGTTCAGGAATATCAGGTATATTGATATTTTCAACATAAACTTTCTTGGTGGTTTGGATATTAGAATTACTGTATGGAAATACAGTTTCATTAAATACAACATGTCTACTGATGAAAATTCTATCATTTTCATCAATACACCTGTATCCTTTTTGTTTAGCTGCATAACCGGTAAAAGTGCATGGCCTTGATCTAAAATTTAACTTGTTTGAATTGTAAGGCCTTAGATATGGAAAGCAAAAACAACCAAATGTTTTCAAGTTGTTGTAGTCTGGTTTAGTATTATACAATATTTCAAGTGGTGATTGATCATTTAACACTTTGGTTGACATTCTATTGATAAGATAAACAGCAGTGTTAAATGATTCAGGCCAAAATTTGAGTGGTAAAGATGCATGAGCTAATAATGTTAAACCAGACTCCACAATGTGTCTGTGCTTTCTTTCTAATAGTCCATTTTGCTCAGATGTGTATAGACATGTGGTTCTGTGTATAATTCCCTTATTTTTGAAATAATCATTAAGGGTTTTATACTCAGAACCACCATCAGTTTGTAGTATTTTGACTTTGGTATTAAATTGGTTTTCAACCATAGTCAAAAAGGTTATCACAGTGTCATATGTTTGTGATTTAGCTTTGAGAAAATAGATCCACGTATATCTACTGTGTGCATCGACAAATGATACATAATATTTATACCCATAATCAGCATTTATAGGTGCTGGTCCCCATAGATCAGTGGCAACAAGATCAAATGACTTTGAGTATGTAGTTAAAGAATTATTAAAGGGTAATTTGTGATGTTTACCTATTTTACAATAAGTGCAGACATAGGGAATAGTGATATTATCATAGGCAATATTGTCTTTATTGAGAATACTTCTAACTACATTTACACTTGGGTGTCCTAGTTTACAATGCCACAAATCAAAGATATTTTTACTGTGATTATTTTGCTGAATCACAGATGCATAGCATGATTTCTCTCTTGTAGGGTTGTCTTTTCCACCAAGATTTATCTTGTATAGTCCATTATCAACGCTACCCTGCAAGAGAACATCACTAGTTAGCATTTCTTTAATTAAACAGTACTTAGGATAAAATACAAAATAGACATTGTTATCTCTTGCAAATTGTGACACGCTCATTAAGTTTTTCTTAATCTTTGGCACCCTAAGTAAATTTTGCAAGAACAGTTCTCTTTTTCCGCTTATTATAGCATTGCCAGTATGAGAAATTGAAATACACTTACCATCCCCCATGCTTATTGACTGTTTACCTCTGTACTCTTTATTTCCTTGGTTGAGATCGTCGAGATTGTTTGTCATGTGATTTATTGCCCCTGAATCTGGGTACCAATTGTTGTCTTGAATGTGTTCAGCTTTAGCGTTTTCATTCTGGTTATAACCTTTGTTGTCTGAACCGGTAGAGATATCATGATGATTTTGTGCCAAGTTTACGTTTGGATTAGATCCTTTCTGACTGTTATCACCTTGATTTGGCACAAAATTTGAGTTGTATCTAAAATAACATTTGAAAGCAGTATGCCCAGCCCTTTCGCATATTTGACATTTGGGCTTATTATAGGGGTTCCATCTGCCCCTACCTCTGCCTCTGCCATTATAGCCACCTCTTTGTCCAGATGGATTGCCTCTGTTGCCCTGGCCTTTAACATTGGCAGCATAATTGAGTGAGTATTCATTTTCAGATGGTTTCTTGTTTTCTATTCTTGCTTCATGTGACAGTAAGATAGAATGTACATCCTCCAGTGGTGGTGTTGCTTTTTGAGATGTGATAACTGCCACCACTGCTTCATATTCACCTCCTAATCCATTAAGTAATGATAGGACTTGTTCTGATTCATCAATCTCTTTACCTGCAGCATGAAGCATATCACATATGTTCTTTACTTTAGCAATGTACTCTCTTATGCTCATGTTTTCTTTCTTGCAGTTTTGCAGTTGTCTCTTGTAGAATAAAGCTTTGGCTGCTGATTGAGAATTAAATGTTCTCTCTACAGTCGACCATATGTCATTAGTAGTTTGACATCCGATTACTTGAGACAATAAACTTGGACTTATTGAGGAAAGTAGCCAAGCACGTAGCAGTCTTTCTTGTCTGTAGTACTGATTATATGCCTCATTGCTAATGATTTTATTGTCTTTGTCAGTGACAAATTTCGGGGGTATTGGTAGAGTTCCATGAATATAACCTTCAAGTCCGTAGCCTTGAATGGCTGTTTCAACTTGAAGTTTCCATAGCAAATAGTTGTTTTCGTCCAACCTGACAGTAATTAATTGGCTTTGATGTTTTACGACAGTCTTGATCAATTGTTCTGTGGCTTGAGGATTACTAGATGTTTCAGAAGACTCTTCAGATGTGTGACTCATGATGAGATCAGATCAAACAAATCAGGTACGAGACTGTAACTGTGGTTTTGAATTGAGAATTTTCAGAAACTTGTTGCAGTTTTGATTTTCAATATGATGAAACTTTTCTTATTTCAGTTTTGAAATAAGAAATCTGATTGTTTTTCTTGATTGTGACAATTTCTTGAAATTCTTGATCGACTTTAGCAATGTAGTCTTGACTTCCTGAATTATCACGTTGTAGATTGTTGATGCAGCCCTTAAATGATGGCACGGCACAGCAATGTACACGGATAAAATGCATTCAAATGATGAGATTTAATTCTCAGATGATGCAATGAATCCAGATGATGAGATTTTTCTGATGGATTCAATACAAATGCCCACAATCTGACTAGTTTTTGCAGTTTTGCTGATGCTTGCTCTGATACCAAGTTAAAGTTTGAAGATTATTGATCAAGAATGTGTTACAGAGATTTTGTGATGGAGAGTAATTGAAGAGAGCAATACTGAAATATCATTCAGAAATTCAAGAATGTACAGTGTAGTATATGTACTTATATATACAAAGCCTGTAGCGAAAATAATAGGTGGGCTGAAGGACCCAAAAGCCTAATAGAAATGAATTACACTATTACGTTATATGCTGCTGTAACCCTATTGTTAAACATAAAATAACTTTGTGATGGCGGCTGCTCTTGTATTCCTTATTTAATGTACCACACTATCCCAAACTTAGTGAATAAGAGTATAACCAACAATCCATTATGTTCACTTTTTCTCTTTCATCCAAACAAACCACTAAGAGCACAACCAACAATGGCTTGTTCAGTTACTAAACAAGCCACGGAGCAACCAGGTATGGCTTGTTCAGTCACCTGTGGCTTGTTTGGATGTGGTTTGTGTCCAGTTGAGTGAACAAAGGTTTGTGAATATAACGGCAAAGCCTTTGCCATTATAAATTTATAATGGCGAAGTCTTTGCCGTTATAAATTTATAACGGCAAAATCTTTGCCGTTATAAACTTTTAATAATAAAAAAGCATGCAAACGTTGTTTGCTGCGGTGAAAAGAGTTAATATTGGATGAAAGAGGTGTTTGCTGTTTTGTATCTTTTGTATTATATAATATTTTTTTTAAGTGGCTTGTGGCTAGTTGTGGCTAGCTTTGTATTGCTGTTTGTGTTGTGCTTTGTTTGGATGAAAGAGAAGAAGTGAACAGAACAGATTGTTGGTTATGGTCTAATCACGCAGCAATACAAAACTAGCCACAAACCACTTTAAAAAAAATATATAATACAAACAGTATAAAACAGCAAACAAACCTTTCATCCAATATTACCTCTGTTCATAACAGCAAACAGCCTTTGTATGTTTGTTTATCATTAAAGGTTTATAAAGGCAAAGCCTTTGCCGTTATAAGTTTATAAAAGCAAATACTTTGCCGTTATAAACTTATAACGTCAAAGACTTCGCCGTTATAACCACTAGCCTCTGTTCACTCAACCAGCCACGAAACCCGTCCAAACTAGCCATATGTGACTGAACAAGCCACACCTGGTTGCTTCGTGGCTTGTTTAGTCACTGAGCAAGTCATTGTTGGTTGTGCTCTAAGATTATGAAATTATTTGGTAAATCGATTATGCGGAAAAACAAAGAGCGTGAAACAATCGTTTTTTCAAAAATTTGAAGAAATACATGGTTCAAAAAGTTGAATTAAAGGTTTACTGGGGTTTTGTGTGGTTAAATCGCAGATTTATGTACGTCTATAGTTATTTAATTATTTTCAAAACCATATCATTAGGAAGTCAAAAGTTAACCGCATTTGAACATGTATTAGTTTGCTGTGTAAAACACTATTTTAATGGGGTGCAGACCCCCTGGACCAAAAAACACCTGAACCCCTGGTCCTAATCAATCACGGAGGCCTAATTTCAACCTACTGCAATTAACCTCCTGAAACATTCAGGGGTTTAATCGCAAAAGATTGAAATCATGCCTTTCTGATTGGTTGGGACCAGTGGTTCAGGAGTTTTTAGGTCTAGGCGATTTCAACCCATTTTTATGTATGTCATCAATTCGTAGGGTGATAGTGCATATTTTTATATGAGCTAAGTTCTATAAAGTCAAACCTGCATTTAATATGATGGGTAATGCTGACTAACCTGTTTTGGACTTGGGTGAGCACTTGAGTGCAGATGATCTTAGTCACAAATGTGAGTCCTAGTTTGTTCACCCCGCATTATATTTACTGCGGGATCTGAACCCTTGATTTCAGGGGGTCCATGTGGACCCCGCTGAAATCAAGGATTCACACACTGTCGTATACTTACGGCAGTGTGAACAAACTTTTACACCACAAATGTCCATCTTCTCTGAAAAAGTGTCCACGTTTATTTTCAACGCAAGCAAGTCTTTTCAAAGGAATCAATACCCTCATAATGATTATGAGTAAATTTATGTTCTTTTTATTTTTCGTTTCTCTACTGTGCCCCTGGTTAGTTTTGAAATATCGAATATGCAACTTTTATATTTTTGATTATATGAATGAAGCAGCTCATCTTTCATGGCTTCCATATAATATCTGCAATATCCACAAAATCAATCGTGTATTTCATTTATGAAAATTAGGGAGGCACGCTACCATATATATCTAGATCAATATGGACCAATGTTTTCCACTTGTTGCTTAGTATGCTCTCACTATCCAGTTATAATTACTGAAAATAATTGAATGTGCAGACTGTCATTTTCCCATCTAATCCGAAAGTAGTTGGATCAAGATTGTAAAAGTGGGAATTACTGAAAATAATTGAACCGTTTATGCCAAGTGGTGCATCGATCTCCATGTGCAAATGTATGCACTGATTTAAAAATTAAACCGTTAAGGATAGTGACGTATATCAGTGTGCATGCAATGTATAGATTATGAAATTTATTTCTTAAATTAATTATGTGAGAAAATAAAAAGTGAAACAATGCGTTTTACACAAATTTGAAGAAATGCATGGTTCAAAGAGGTGGATTTAATGATTTTATAGGGTTTTGAAGTTAAAACATGGTTTTTTATATTTTTATAGGAAACTAATCTTTTGTAGCCATAATTCTCTGCTTTCTGTACCCATCCAATCAGAATCTCTGATTTTCACCTTTTCGCAATTAAGTCAAAAGAATAAAGGCGGTTTAATTGTAAAAAGGTGAAATTCAGATATGCTGATTTGTTGGGTATAGAGGGACATACAGTTTTAGGTACAGGTGGCTTTATTTGTGTTTATAGTTATTATGTTTTCAAAATCATACCGCTAAAAGTCGAAGTTAAATACTGCTACAAAGTCGAAGATTAAGTGTGTTTGAACCGATATTTGAGCATCTCCAACAGATGCCTATTCCTACCCGTAATTCTGAATTGAAGGTTAAAATCTCCTCCAACAAAGCAATCAACCCGTAGTATTATGGTTAATATTCAGCAATCAATCCTGAAATAGAAATTGGCCCTGGACACCGAATTTATCGACGCTCTATGGAGTGTGCTGATATTTTCGGCGTGTGCCGAAAATATCGACGCGCTACATATAGTGCAGATAAATTCGGCGCTTTCATACTTAACCCCTAAAACACTTAAAATTCCCTTGTTTTTACGATCTGAATGCCTATACAGCGATCATATTTTTGTCTAACGAATATAAAACATTCATATTTTTGTACAACGTTTGTTAGACGATCAAAAATACAGTTACAAAGGCTATATTTACTTAGATTGTACACTACAAGAAAAACAACATATAGTGACGCCAGAATCCGCTTCCAATCCATCGCTAAATTGGCATTAGCGAAAATTTCCTGTATAACATGGTGGTTGGTAAAAACTATGACGGTAATTGTGTCAGATTTTGGCGATAGAATATAGCATGTGTTTTCCGACAGTTTTCCGTCATTTTACTATTTTTATATTAAAAAATGTAATTTTATTTATTAATTTTTTTTTAATTTATTTACCGAGTAGTTACCGACGGATAAGTAATTTATAATATTTTATTATTTATACAAAATATCAGCAAAGCCTCGCTAATTAGCAAGGGATTAGCGACAATATTTTTTAGACAACGTTTTCTGTAGGTAATTCATTGTTATTTCCTTTATATTCTGCCAATAAATCTTCTTTCATGTTTCTTGCTTATAGCTTATTGTTGGAAAAATGATTCGTTTTTTATAAGGATGAATTATTTAAAAAATTGGATAAGTGTGAGGTGACTCAAATATGAATAGTCCCACACCATGAGACTATATGAAAAAGAAAAAAAAAGTTTTTTTTATTTGACTCGGTAAAAAATTGAGATTCATTTTTTTAGATCTGAACCGACTTCCTCTACAAGTATTATCACGTTTATTTTTTGCCGAACTACTTAGAAAAAAACATTTTTTTTCTTATCTCTCTCTTCTTCTTCCTCCACCATTAAAAAGTTCTTCAAAAACAAAATCAGAACGAGCAGTTAAATTTAAATCGAAAGTGCATATCTGAATTGGTTTGTTGTGCAAGTAAATCAATTATTTTTTCTCAGAAGGCTGTTCTATCCCAGAGGCGGCGGCGACAAGTAGGAACTGGTTTGCACCACCGATCAGATCGCTGAATCGTCTTCAAGAAAGCGACCTAGTCCGCGACTCAGCCATTGTTTCCCAAAAATTTGAAGACGAATACAAAAACAATGGCTGCAACCCTAAGTTATCACCGTTAAGAAATTTAAGGAACCAAAATGTTAGTCGAGCAAGCGAAGCAAGTGATGGCGGCTGATGAGTTAACAAAGAAAATACAGATCTATCCTTTTTTTTTTGGTCCTCCTTAGGTAGGCTAGTCATCCCTTTCTGGAAAGATAAGCATGAGAGGGATGCGGAGAAGTACTGTAAGTATTCTACGGGAAGCACAAAGGCAGGCACTATTTTGACAAAGGATGGAGACGTTGAACTCAATACGATTTTTGTTTAAAACAACTAGACGTCGCCACCAATTCTAGATGTTGAGTATAAACAATTCGTGGAATCTGATTTATCGGGTTCGCCTTTGATTGAGTACGACACGAAACTGGTACGCTGACCCTTATCCCTTTTATTTAATGTGATTCCATTATGTGGGCAAAGATGCTTCATTGTAATTTCTTTTAGTTTAAGAGCAATTTGTTTTTGGTAGATATGCTTATATTAATTGTTAAAATTAATCGATGAGGTTGATAGACTGAAAAAAAACCAGTAGACTGTGGTTTTAGTATGCTAGCATTGAGAACATAATTTTTTTGCATTAAAAAAAAGGGAATAGTTGGGTTCTGAATTAGTTATCCAAGAATAGTACAAAAGTATTAAGTCTTTTCTGATGACCACATACAAATGGGATATTTGAATGTCCTTTTAATTATTTTTGGAGCGGAGTGCTGAAGCGTTCAAATTCAAAAGTACAAAGTTTTAATAATATTGTCAAGAGCATCTCCTACATTATGTAAGCTCGTTTATATAACATGATTTTTCCTAAAGTATTCCATTTTCTGATCAAGCTATTTATGATACATGCATATATGGTTACTGTTGGTGTTTGAAATTCAAGCAAAATAATGAATGAAATTATGATGCATGTAAACAAGAGTTTGCACAGTGATCAGAGATTGGTGTATGAGTTATTGATTAACTTCAATATTTTTTCAAACATATTAACATCTCAAGCAATAGTAAGCCTCCACAGCTGGTCAGTTGAGAAAATAATGGGAATCCATAAGGAAACCATAAAAGGACAACAGCAACCAACCAAAAAGAATGATTCTGGACAGTTGCTTCTATATTACAACTGTGAAAAACCAGGTCATACGGCACGACAATGTCGGAACAGGCTAAGTCCTGCACCGTAGGCAAACTTGACTGAGAAGGCTTTAACGGCTACGACTACTGAGATTTACTTTGATGGTGGATCAGAGGGTTGGTGGGTAGACACTGGTGTTTCTCGCCATGTCTGCTATGATCGTGATATATTCAAAATATACACGGCTGTTGATGATCAGAAAGTGTTGTTGGGAGATCCTCACACCACTAAAACTGTAGAGATTGGTAACGTAAAATTAAAGCTTACAATTAGGAAGATAGTGTTTCTTAAAGTTGTGATGCATTTGACATGTTTGAAACATTAAAAACTGAAATTGAGAAATAAGAAAATTAAGAGAATTCATAGTGATAGAGGAACAAAATATAAATCTAGTTTATTCTGATTTTTTTTATTTTATAAATTACGTGGTATAGTACATGGGAGAACTGCACCATATTCACTTGAAATGAACGGTAAAGCTAAAAAAAGGACCTTTACCGAACCAGTAATTGCCATTTTATTAAATTTTGGTGCAAAAAAAAATTAGTGGGGTGATATTTTAATTGACTGCATGCTATGTTCTGAATAGAATCCCCTAATCTAAGAATAAAATTTCACCTTATGAAATTTTAAAGAATTATAAATCCAATGTGTCATACTTTAGAACTTGGGGTTGTTTAGCATATGTTCGCATTCCAGACTCTAAGAGAATAAAATCGGCAAGTAGAGCATATGAATGTGTATTTGTGGGATATGTTATTAATAGCAAAGCATACCGATTTTACGACCTAAATGCACATAATATAATGGAATCAAATAATGCTGATTTTTATGAAACAAAATTTCCTTTTAAATTAAGGAATAGTGGGGGCACATCAAGTATGCCTATTAGAACATAACTTAATAAAAGTTCTGAAACTGAACCTAGAAGAAGTAAACAAGTAGGAATCGTAAAAGAATTTGGTTCAGATTTTTGTGCTTTTACTATAGAGGAGGATCCCTTAAACCTCCAAGAGGCCTTATCTTCTTTAGATGCCAATTTTTGGCAAGAGGCTATAAATGATGAGATGGATTCTCTAGAATCCAATAAGACTTGGCATTTGGTAGATTTACCTCCGGTCGTAAATCTACAGGCTGTATATGGGTACTTAAAAAGAAATTAAAACCTGATGGCACTATTGATAAATATAAAGCACGACTAGTAGTTAAAGGTTTTAAGCAAAAAGAAAATATAGATTTCTTCAACATTTTTTCTACCTGTAACTAGAATTACATTCATTCGGGTATTAATCTCACTTGCTTCTATTTATTATTTATTAATACACCAAATGGATGTTAAAACCACGCTCTTTAAATGGTGAATTAGAAGAAGAAATTTATATGGACCAGCCTGAAGGATTTGTAGTACATGGTCAAGAACATAAAGTATGCAAATTAGATAAATCATTATATGGTTTAAAACAAGCATCTAAACAATGACATAAAAAAAAATTGATAACTTATCATTTCTTATGGTTTTAAAGTTAACGATAGTGATAAATGAATTGATTACAAATCTGAGAATGACATTTCCACTATAATATGTCATTATGTAGATGATCTTCTCATCGTTGGGTCAAATATTCATGCCATTAACTCAGTCAAATCCTTATTAAATGCCAATTTTGATATGAAAGAACTAGGTAAGGCGAGTGTAATCCCTGATATTAAGATTACTAGGTAAAAAGTGGGATTTTCTTTGGATCAATCTCATTGAATTGAGAAGACTCTAAAGAAATACGATTACTTTGAATGTAAACTTGCATGTACACCATATTATCCCAGTGTAAAGTTATTTAAGAACACTGGTGAATGTATAAGATAGTCATTTAAGTGAGCATCATTGGCAGCCTTCGAATGGCATTGATTGTACTAGACCCGACATTACCTATGTCGTGGGATTATTATGCATGTTTTTCAGTAGACCTAGTATAGAGCATTAACATGCTAATGAGAGGGTTATGAGATACTTATAATAAACTATGAACCTTGGATTACATTATGAAAAGTTTTCAGTTGTACTTGAAGGATATTCTGATACAGGCTGAAATACTTTATCTGATAATTCTAAAGGACCAGTGGTTATATATTTAGCATCGCTGAAGAAGCTGTCTCTTGGAAACCCAAGAAACAGACTATTTTGACTCAGTCTACTATAGAGACTGAGATAATAACACTAGCCATAGCTAGTTAAGAAGCAGAGAACTAAAGAAATCTGCTATTTGAGATCCCCATAGAAAAAAATAACTGACACCAGTGGTGTAATCGATTGCGATAGTACCGCGGCTGTTGCAAAAAGTATAGAACTGTTATTACAACGGTAAAAGACGACGTTGTAAGTACAATAATGTAAGAGAACATCACATACATAGCGCTGAAAATTTGACGACTAGTGAAAGAAGGACAGAACCGATATTACAACGGTAAGAAATGACCGTCGTATGTACAATATTGTTAGAGAACATCACATATGAAGTGATGACAATTTGGCAGATCCTTTGACGAAAGGACTGACCAGAAAGAAAGTCCTTAATGATTCTAAAAGAATGGGACTATTTCCCAGAGATTGTGAAATCACACACGATGGTAACCCGACCTAAATGACTGGAGATCCCAAAAACAAGGTTCAATGGGTAAAAACAAGTTGTGTAGTAATAGTAGATGAACATGCTAAATTTTTGTATTAGGAAGCATGTATTCCTGAAGTGATTAGAGGATGAGTTTATAGAAACTCTTAATGAGATCTATACTCTAATTGGAGTGGAGTACCTACCTTCAGAAGTACTCTTGATAGACTCACCTATGTGAATGTGGAAATGTGGATGTTTCCTATGGAGTTTTGGGCAAGATTCCTAGAACGTTCACTAAACTGGGATAGACGTGCATGGCCATTAATGCACCGGCTTATTTGATTACACTATAGAAAAGGTTGTGTGTGGTCTGATGTTAGGAATAGGGTCCAAGACTACGTGTCACTCTAGTAAAAGCTGAATCTTATTCACAATGCAAAGGTTCAAGTAGGATGACAACTTTGTTTATGCACAATCTTATGTTTCTAGAAATTGCTCGAAATATTTTAAAAAAAAATTCAAGTGGGGGATTATTGGGAAAATGATTCGTTTTTTATAATGATGAATTATTTGAAAAATTGGATAAGTGTGAGGTGACTCATATATGAATAGTTCCACACCATGAGACTATATGAAGAAGAAAAAAAAATAGTTTTTTTATTTGACTTAGTAAAAAATTGAGATTCATTTTTTTTAGATATGAACCGACTTCCTCTACAAGTATTACCACGTTTATTTTTTGTCGAACTACTCAGAAAAAACAATTTTTTTATTCTTATCTCTCTTTTCTTCTTCCTCCACCATTAAAAAGTTCTTCAAAAACAAAATCAGAACGAGCAGTAAAATTTAAATCGAAAGTGCATATCTGAATTGGTTTGTTGTGCAAGAAAATCAATTATTTTTTCTCAGAAGGCTGTTTTATCCCAGAGGCGGTGGCGACAAGTACGAACTGGTTCGCAGCACCGACCAGATCACCGAATCATCTTCAAGAAAGCGACCTAGTCCGCGACTCAGCCATTGTTTCCCAACACTTACCAAATACTATCGTTCAACTATCAATAATAAAATAAATAGCATAAACCAGAAAAATAAATAAATAATGTAGTTATGAATACAATACACAAATTTGTTACAATTTAACATAAAATAGTACAATTTATACACGTCATTTACAATGAATGCAATACATATACAATTGTACTCTCAACTGCTAAAAAACCAAAATAAATTATATATTCACATCTCTTTCTCTCCCTCAACACGATCCATAACAAACAGCATACAGGAAACTTGAATATACACACATCTTTTCAACTTAACGAACATTATGAGCCTCAGCAAATATATGATTAAAAACTGTTTGGCATAAGTTTCCTTTGCTTCCCCTTGTCTCGTTGCAGCAACACTTAAGCCTAACCAGTAAAGAAATAATGAAAGTGTAACAAGCATAATGTGTGAACTGATGTGAGCGACTCTCGTGAAGCTAGTGCACATAACAATTCAATTTTTATGTAGCAGAGACAGAACATGTGGTTGACATTTAGAAATATTCTCAGTAATTCTTCTTGTAGTAAGGAGCGTATCATTGTTTTTCAGTTCATACCTATTTGGCCTTAATTAAAGTATGGCATTAGTCCCTGCTAAGTTGTGGAAATGTCATCAAAGTTTGAGGATCCCACTACAACAAAACACTCCTTTTACAATGGGCAAAAACCGTTGTTATATGCTTTTTACAACGGGCAAAAGCCCGTCCTAATATGAACCGTCGTAATAGGTCCTTTCTAATTTACAACGGTCACAGACTGTTGTAATAACGTGCCTCTATCACGTGCACGGGCTCTATGACAATGGCTATAAACCCGTTGTAATAGCTGATTAATTACAAGTGGCTTCTGCCCGTTGTAAAACAGTATATAACAACGGTTTTTGCCCGTTGCGAAATAAATGCAGATTTAAATATAATTACTGTGATATACATCCATAATAATAATGAATATTTTAACATGCAATAAATACTGTAATGCAACAATCGAAATTACATAATAACACATACTAAAAGACAAAAGCAAGTCATATAATTCCAACACATTTCAAAAAGTTCGATAAGTTTACACTCCAAAAGACTAGATAAGTTTACATTACAAAAGGTTAGATAAGTTACGTCGGCAAAGTTCTAACATAAATTACATAACTAGTTTCATAAGTACCTACACTAGACCAAGGAAACATAATCTTTGTGCTACGTGATGGTAGATCCAACGACATGTTTGATAATGGACATCTCCGAATTTGGCCTAAACAAAAAAGCTTCTGGTTCCACCGCTACATTCACACATATCTTCCAAGCATCAGCTTCTGGTAGAAAATTTTGCAGTACCATACACACTAGGAGATATATATATCAAAGGCTAACACAGCTGTGATAACATCACATCCATTCAGAGGCATACCCAGTCTCATTATGGTTCGGCACTTCATCATTCAGGTTATCCATTGACATCGGACTAAATCTGCATAATAAATGCATATATCAGGCAAATGATATAGGTATACACTTACAATTGCATTATGAAATAGCATGTCAATTGAACAAAGCCAAGCTGGCAATTACCCAGTCTGTAAACGTGAGTTGCATCCTTGAACAAGCTGGAAGAAATCTTCGGATTGAGATGGGCGATTACACTGTCCACTTGATTCACCACCACCGTCATTTTGCCAACAAAGGTGTAATGGGTTTTCTTGTCCTGCTTCCTCAATCTAACAACAATATAATAAATTAACAAATGTATGTGTGTGGAATATATATACATACATACATACAACAATAATATAATAAACTAACAAATATATGTGTGTGGAATATATATGCATACATACATACAGCGCACCATCCATGTTCGGATTTCATCTAAACTGTTAGAATTTTTTGTTCTTATATGAAAGGTGAAAATTTAAGATGGAAATTAATTATGTCATAAATTCTGTTTATATTTTGTGTTTAAATACTTCCCTAAACACACAAGTTATACTAGAAAATTACACAGAAAATCGCTAAAGAAACTAGTACCATACCTTCCGACTCAGTGTTCTATTAGCGTCTTGTAACATTTGCTCCTGCATTAACCAAAACATAGTGCTTCAAAGAAATGATCAATTCAAATTCTATTGTTATGAAATAGTATACTTATAATACATTTGATAAATTTTATGTATAATCCACCTTTCTCTTTAGATCACAAAGCTGATCAAGCAAAATCTTTGCCTCCAAGCACATAGAATCAGAACATATACTTTGATATTTTGTATAGGAATATTTGAGAAGTCTACAATGATATGTCAATAAGAAAATATATAAATGCAAAGTATGTTGCCTTTGAGGATCTTATCTGCTTCATTGACTCTTCTAGTTGATTCTCGATTTGATCGACTTCATTAGTGTTGAGTTGGCCGAGGTCCTCACCAAGTAGATTTCTAATATTAAAAATCCCGTTAGAGTAAAAAAAACATCGTATTATCAACTTTAAGGTTCATTACTGATTTACCTCTGGGAACGCTGCATATGCTCAACTCTAGCTTTTAACTTTAGATATTTCTGGTAACTGCTCTGCATTGTAAAACAAGATGGTGACTAGTTAGCCATGTTACGAATAAAAACATCGCACGCTTCTGAACAAGTATAACCTGCAGGTTACAGTGCTCTTTTTCTATTCCTAAATGTGACAAAAAACTAGTAGGGGATGGAGAAGCACGTTTATATTGCAATAACTCATTTACTTTAGGAACAAACAAAAATGGCTGCAGCTGAATTGCTTGGTTGCAAGTTGAAAGGGCACAAATAATTTTTTTTTCCAGTGGACTGAACAAACCATGTATAGCATGATGGAGAAGGTAAGCTAAAACTGACATGCTAAATATTCATGCATGCTAACTACAAACTTAGGAAAACAAGTAAAAAGAGAAATCACCGATTATGCGAGAAAATGGAGAAATAGGTTCAACAAGGGTATACTGAGTTCAAAATACAACTGAGATGATTTGTATATAGAAGTTAGGATTAATTTTGTAACAGATTGAAATTGAAATGGGTGAAACAAATATAATTGAAATGCTACCTGAAACACGATCAAATGCAATGCAAGAATGATGGGATGATACCAATATTAAAATCAAACAAGGACAGCTATATAACTAGGCTCAATAGATCAAACTAAAATGTAAATTGCAATAGAAAGTGCAGGAAATAACTATGATATTCAACATAACATTTATACCAACTTTTTTTTTTTACATAAAACGCAATATGGGTACAAAGTCTTTACCCCTTAAATAACTCCAACTCTTTACCATTTAATTCAAGTCTTACTCAATAATTAGTCCGTTGGTAGTAGACAACCTTACTTAATAGAAAGCTTGGTGATTTATTTGATAATCCACTATTCACTATAAAATAATCGCATTTTCATCTACTTCAATCATATTCATATATATATATATATATATATATTAAATTATTTAATGTCACAAAAATCTTTATCAAATTTAATCCGTTTGCTCAATTAACAAATCGTTCTAATTCAAATTTAACATTTCTATACTAACACGTAAAATTTTGGCAAAATCTTCATAATCCAAATTTAACACTTTTGTTTTAATTAATCACACGTATAATCTTGACAGCGAAAACAGAGTTGTTACATCACCTCTATTACTAGACCTACTTACAAATATAAAATAACAGTCAGCTTGCTGTTAGCAATTCAATCGGACCAGTGGCACTTAGGAAATTGGTTTGATTTTTTTTTCATTGCTATTGGTTCTTCTTCAGCCATCACTCAGTTTGTACATAAGAACTGCACATGCTTATTTATTGTGTATGCCATACAAACATAACCAAGTTTGCATCGACTTAACTCTTGAAACTAAAAACACAACAAGGGTTTTCGGATCTTCAATCATCTAAATTAAGTTATCCATTCAGAATGGTGTGATATCTGGAATCGTAAACGAGATTAAGGCAAAAGCATGAATTCAGATCTGGTTATCTCGAACACGAGGGAAAGGGCTGTTTATATGATGTAGAGTTTGGATTTCTCTTATCAGTATTCAACTATTCATAAACATGATTCCAGAGATAGACAGAAATTTTGAAGAAGACAACTTCCTTTATGCGTTTCCAGCATTGATTTTTTCGATCGAAAGATCTGAGCGACCAGAGGAAATCTCGTTCAGAGATCTGAACGCACAAATCAAAATTTGAATAGTATGTACAACCATCAGAAGTAGACTCAGATGAAAGTGACTGTCAAAAAACGAAAGTAGCAGCCAAGGTTGAATAAACAAAATGAGAAGCCAACACCAGCATATGAGGAAAAAGTGGAGTGCTTAAGATCAATTATCAAATCTTGTGGATTAAGTAGCATATAAGAGAACAAACCCATGAAAGTGAATGTGAAGCTCACTTGAAAAGTCCAGGAACATAAATCAGTCTTTCAAAATTTAAAAGAGAGTAAAAAATCAGTATTTTAAAATTAGTATCATACCTCTACGTCAGCAAAATTACAGGAGCAAGCTCACTTGAAAACTCCTAATTTCCACAACCAACCCTTCCTCTCTTGCCCTCTTTTTTTGCAACTTGAATACCTCCTCCTCGTTCCCAAATTTCCCCTATAGTTCTCCGCCTTAATCACATCGAATATGATCGCGATTTCGGGGTCGAACTCTTTCGAACTAGTTTGGCAACCTCTTTGGATTGACAGGGCTGAACGGGATAGTTGAAGGTGGCGAGTAGGGTTTCCGATTGCGCGATGTGGTAGATGTTGATGGAGGAGTGGGAGGACAGGGGAACGGAAGGGAGGACAAGGGGGCCGACTATGGTTTAGAGAATCTGATGCAAGAAAGAGAGGGAGGAAGTAGAGATTAAGAGGACCTGCGTAGAAGTTTTGGAAATTTGGGGATTAGGGTTTTGAAGGAGGACCAGCGTATGAGTTGAGAATTCAGCTTTGGACCTGTTACGTTAGAATAAATGGTTATTTACTTTAACGCGGGCTCTGAAATGATTTAGCGGTGAGCGAGAAAAAAAAATCAAAGCGGGAAGAAGATTCGAGAGAAGTAAATTTGCAAACGAGATGTTAGCAGAAAATTATTTATGGTACACGTAACAAAACAAATTATTTAAATAAATATAAAAATGACATTTTAAAACTTGACGTTTGTACTTTACAAATCCAGATTTCTTTTTAGCACTTTCAAAACATAAATTTTGAATATTATCTAAAGTTAAAACATTATTAATTTTTTTACTTTTAGAGTCTGAATTTGTCTGTCGTTCGAAAACCATTTAAATACAAGCAAATAGTCTCAACCGTTTTGTCTGTTTGTAGTTTGAACTCAAATTCAAACAATAAATAAGATATATCATTTATAAAGTGAATTAGTTTGTTAGTTGTTGTTTGTTTTTAGAGATATATTATTTGATATACCGTTATATCCATTTATTTTTATAGTTTAAATTTGTTTATTGTTTGTTGTTTGATGTTTGAATTTATTTAAAATGAATTTTATAAATATTTTAAAATTATTGTTAGATAATTTAAGATTGTTAAATTTTGTTAAGAATTAAACGTAGTTATCAATTATAATTATTAAGTAGTAAATAATAAATTATCAAATGTTAATTAGTGAAAATGTGAATTAATTAATTATTACAAGTTATAAATGATTAATTATTAAATATTAATAAATAGTATACTATAATGATTAGTAATTATTAATGTAATATTGGTGTTTATTACAACGGGCATGAAATGACCGTTGTAATATCACTCTATTACAACCTGCAGTTTTTACCCGTTGTAAAAAGAGTGTTGTAAAGGATATCTATTACAACTGTCCAGAAACGACCGTTGTAATAGCATTCTATTACAAGGGGCAGTCTATGCCCCTTGTAAAAGGGTGTTTAATAGGCATCTATTACAACAGTCCAGAATGTGACTGTTGTAATATCATTCTATTACAACGGGCAACCCATGCCCGTTGTAAAATGGACGTTGTAATAGGGTATTTTTGTTGTAGTTTCCGCTAATATATTTGATTATTAGATGTACGTAAGTGTATTTTATACTAGTATTAGAAGTTGAAATGAATCACAAGCTCAAGTTATTAACTATAAGTTGCTTGAACGTTTACATGAGAACAAAACACATTGCAACTATATATGGCAACAAAAACTTCCAACCCTATGTCTTAAATATAAAAGTTGAATATATATGTTGTAAATTGGTTGATGTACTGAGAGACATAAAAATGCAACTTAGGTTGAATTTTTTTTTTTAATGTTCAAACGAAGGGAAAGCACTTGCATAAAATTTTCAACTGCCACAGCATACGGTGGCAAATTAGCAATGGCACACTTATGACTTTGTAAGTTGAAAACTGGGTTCTAAGTAAGGATTAGACAAAGAATATGCAGGGAGGATGATACCTGATTTGTCAAATCATGGAAACCAAATATAGGGAGAGTGCCTTGAGGGCGTTCAACAGTTTCATCCACCTTCGATATGGTTATGTTGCATATAGAGATTGGAAATCCTTTTTCTGCTATGATAAGGGCAAGATTTTGTCCTATTACCGCAAGCCCTGCTAGACCAATCCTTATTTGTGCATCTTTCACCTCTGTTATTATGGAGCTGCACAATGAAAGAGAACAGGAAACTAATGACAACTTCGTAGGAGTGGTCTGTTAATTTTTTGTGAGATGCTATATTATAATTCAGCAATGACTATTACTTTTAATCAATTTTCATTATTCCCACACACCAATTATTCTAAATTTTCACATCACTTGATTATATTTTAGTTGAATATTAACCAACACAATTACCATTACTATCATTATCACTCATTTCACCAATATCAAGCTTGTCATTTCTAGCCATAATAAAATTGTGTTTTTACATATATTTAACTGGTCCCAGAGTGTATAGAGTTTTGCAAATTTAGTTTTGGTATAGTAGGTTTGTGGTCAGCGGAACTTCAGCTAAGAGAGGAGATTTGTTCCACCCTTTAAGTTGGTTAACTATGTACACCTTTCCTATAAAAATTTATCATGTTCAGTTACTATAATTGAAGTACCTAATGAGGAAATAGTCAAATTATTATTCTATATAGATTGTTTATAACTCTATCTTATCATTTGAAATATTTGGAAACTTTATTGGAAGATAATATTAAAATTATGAATAGAAATAGTCAACGAACTTTTGAGGATCTAAAATTTGACCAAGCATCTAAAATTATGTAAGGTATCATTGGCTGGGTAATCATGCTAGCTAGAATGGGTCTGTTTTTTTTTCGTTTGCCGAAGCTTCCTTACTTTTGATCAGCACCATATTTTGTTAACATTTAATTTTTGTATTCTGCTAGGCATTTTGTACTACAATGTAAAACGTCTATAAAGTCATATATATAGTTCTTGAACTCAGTACAGCTTAGTGTGAAAAAAGTGTTTAATGAACTTGCAAGCATTTGCATTCAGTGCTACCTAGGGAGAATAGAACAATATTTAAACATAAGCGTAAACTAAAGCAATACATACTGACATATTGAATGAACCAACACGTACATTCAGTTCAACCCCAATAGAGGTAAGTGGGAGAATCAAACACCAGAAGTGTAGTAGAAATTAATAAATAGAAACATCCAAAGAATAATTAATGGAAAAGTCAATAGAAAAAAGGGGTACCAAAAATTTACCTGAAATTGTACGGTGAAAGAAAGACCTGTGAGGGTCGATCGGAGATGGTTTGGTGGAAGTGCACAGGCATCACATCCGGTTGAATAAAAATAAAAGTAGTAGAATGACTGGAGAGGTTAGATCGACGATGGGTTGATGAAACCATATGGACGATGCTGTGGACAACCATGGGTACTCGAATCGCTGTGTATCTGATTTTGGATGTCTGTCGGTTTCGGGAGTATAAAATAAGACAGTTTAGAATAACAACATGTAGAAGGGAATAACGTTGAATTAAAGACAGTTATTGTACAATGAACACAACTGAAAATGGGGAATGTTGGAGACTAGGAAAAGGACACATTGCAAATAGGAAGGAGAGTTAAAAAGGTTCGTTGATCAATGTAATTGTTTTATTTTGAAATGGCGAAGGGGTAAGTGTTCCAACCCATATAAGACATAAAAAACACATTAGATCAATACAAATACGTAAGCATTTACCTCAAAATGCACGAATATAAATTGGAGAGGTCATTCCATCTGCCTATGGTAGAGGTGTTAGAAACCCTAGAATTCCTTCAATCTGCCTGTGGTAATCGGGATTTTTTTTTGGTGTGATGATTTGAAACCTGTCCTCATCGATCAGCAGAGGCAGAGGAACTGGTGGAAGGGAGATGCTGGTGGATCGGAGGAGGCTGGCATTGTCGTCTTCGTCTTCGTGGTCAGTATTCACGTTGGCATAGGTTAGGGTTTCGTTATCCACATCGAATTAGGCGGCTTCATGGGGCGTTTCGCTGTCAGGTGGATCTTGGGGAGGAAGCGCTGAAGGAGGGCGTGCTGGTTGCGGTTGGAGCGGCGGATTGAAGAAAGGAAAAGTCGCGATTTTTTCCCAGTCATGTACTTAATATCTGTTATTAACTATAAACTATTTGTTAATAAGAAATAATAAATATTTTTAATCCTTTTATCACAAACCTATGTATACAATAAAATTACTTCTAAACAATTCATGGTAACTTATTATCTAGTTGGTACCAATGTTTTTTTATAACCTTTTGAATTGCTATTAAAAGATTAATAGATAATTACTAAGAATAAATGTTGTCAAAACTTGTTGCTTTACTGTGTTATATGAAAATGTTATAAAACTTTATATTTTACAATGTTTCTAAATTTTTTTCTAAAAGCATAAGTTTTGTAAACATTTTTGTCAAAACGTTGTAAAATTACATCTTTTACAACTTTTTGTTACCAATCATTGTAAAAAGTTGACAATATAGTAAGTATATATTATTATTATAAATTATTGGATAATATAGTAAGTATACATTATTATTTATACATTATCAATATAATAAATATTAATTAATTAACTATACCGTATTATTAATTAGTAAAAATAATTATAAACCATTGATCATTAAATATTAATTATGTTAATTATTACACTACTAGAGAAACAGTATATTCTGACGCCGTGTTTCCAACGGCCTCCGACGGCGAATTAGAATCCGTGGTACCCGTTGGAAACCAATGAAACAAAGGTCGTTGGCGGCCATTGGAAACCATTGGAATTTTCCTGCATATGCTCCAGGGACCCCGACCTGCTTGCTTATTTCCCTCTTCCCTTCCCTAAATCTGATTTTCTAACCTTTATCACCCCTCCACCACGTCTAATTTCAACTCCTCCACCCAAACAACCGCCGCCATCGCCTCCGACGTCCACCGCGAGGTCCTCCAGCCCTCCTACTCCGTTATTCCTCTTGAATTTAGGTGAAATTCCTAAACCTAATTTTTAGGGTTACCCCTAATTTGTGCTTAATATGTCTTTGATTTGATTCCTAGTTGTGTGCATACGTATATTACATCATATTATTCTCGAATTGCTATTGTTATCACCCTAATTGTCAAATTTGTTGGACTAAATGGTTTATATATATGTCAAATTTCATGTACTTGGGAAAACATATGTCATATGTGCATAATATGTTTGTCAATGAGATTGTATAGTATGTTTGTACAAAATCAACATATGTAATATGTGTATAATATATAAACATATTGAAGTTTGTGATTGAATGGTGAACATTGATTTATGCATACATAGTTATTTTAAAACAAATAAATTTAAATATGCCATGAAATTTATGAACGAGCTTGTATAGTTTGTTTGTACCAAGTCAACATATGTCATATTTGTATAATATATAAATTTTTGAAGTTTTTGATTGAATGGTGAACAATGATTTATGCATACATAGTTCTTATAAAACAAATAAATTTGAAGTTTTGATATATTATGTTTTTTTACAAACTTATTTTTTAAATAACTTTGAAGTGAAATAAATTTGAAGCTTTCATATAGCATATTATCTATCTTTTTCTACTTAAATATTCTCAAAATGAATCTATATTCATTCATGTTGTGTTGCTCATATTCGTATCCATATTATATGTGCATTTTAATTACATGTTCTCAAAGTCAATGCTAATTACATATTTATATATGTTGCAGGTATATTAATTATGTCATCTGACCCTGCTTCGGGCTCTAGCTCGGGATCTGCCTATAGACGACATAGCATTACCCCTCATGCTGAGGGTAGTGGCGGACAGCTAGCTCGTCCGGTTGTTTATGTGCAGCCTAAGGCTGACAGGGCGTAAGTATAAAAATTAGCAGAATAAAAATTTAATGTTTTTTTACAAACTATAATTAACTATATAAAGTTCTAATTTATATTAAACGCCGGGGATTTGAGTTAGAGCCGTCTCAGACTGTTTTAGATATCTCCAAGGAGATGTATATGGCCAGAATGAGCGATTTCTGGTTTAAGGGGAGCAAGATCCCAACAAATGTCAAAGAGACTATCTGGCAAGATTTCTTGGTACGTTTATATCGCTTGGTCGTACGTCAAAGAGACTAATTATTTAGTCACAAACAATTGAGATTAGTAAGATTTCCTCATTATACAGGGAACAATAGATGTGCAGGAGAATGACATGAAGCTAGTTCAGTGACACTGGAACTCGAAGGTCGCCAGAAATTATAGAGAGAAGATGAATGAGCTTAAGAAACATGCACTACAAGAAAAGTTTATTTACATGGCAACAAAGCAGGGCATTTTCATGTGTCTTGCCATAGAAAGCATGATTTATGAACATATTATTTTACTAGGACGTTGAGACGCGCTATAGGTGTTAAAAGTTACCTAGCTGCTTAAAGTTTTCACTTCCCTCCATTTCACGAAATCACTAAGAGCCAATTTTTCACATGCAACCTAAAGCTTTTCACTTCCCGCCATTTCACGAAATCCCTAAGAGCCAATTTCCCCAAAATAATCAATTCACTGATCCAAACTGATATCCAAAGATTTATTGCAAGCCCTACTTTATCTTTGCCCCATCTCCATCGCAGTCAACATTAGGGCGCCCGACTCTATCCCCGTTTCAGTCTTTGTCCTCGTCCCAGTCACTTCTTCACTCGTCAGTGGAAGCGACCTAGCCCTAGTCCCCGCTGTAGAGCTCCGAGAGGTGAACAACAGTATTTCCTAAGTTACCTTTTAATTGTTTCTATGTTGCATCTTGTTCCAATCATAATGTCTATTATAGCTATTATTATTTTGTATCAGTATTTTGCAATTTAAGCACTTGATTAGATGCAATTAGCTTATTCTGCTATACGATGATATAAAAATATGAACCTGTTACTCTTTACTATTTAGGTATAATTTTAGTTGTCAAGGTTCGACATGCAATATCTAAAATTATAATATCCAATATTTATTTCAATGTTGTGGACAAGAGTTAGCTAATTTTTTTGTATGGCTGAAGTCGTCATGCAAGAAGTCATAAATTCACATTAAAATCGCTACTAGAAGCAGGTTGAAATAGCTACGAAATTTACCGACGCCATTGTAACGGCAAAAAAGCGAGGCGCCAAAAAGGCGTCGGAAATTCGTAAATTAGAACAATGCCGTCGAAACGGCGTCGGAAGTTTTTGACGCCATTACGACGCCATTTATTTATCCAATTTTTTTATAAAGATTCCAAAATGGCGTAGAAACGACGTCGAAACTTTTCGACGTCATTACTACGCCTTTTATGTGTCAATATATATATATATATATATATATATATATATATATATATATATATATAAAGACATTGGAATGACGTCGGAAGTTTTCGACGTCATTACGACGTCTTTTATTTAACTAACAAAAATTATAAAAACATCGGAATGACGTCGGAATATGACCATGTCATTCAAAGACAGAATTTATTCAAACACTAAGAACTTAAATATGTTCCAATTACTAACGTAAAATTCAAAAAAATTAAGTAAACCAAACTACGAAAATGCACACATCACGAAAAATAACAATAATAAATGATCATATATGTTGTTGTGTGCAATTAAATAAGTTCGCAAAGATTAAAACTCCATTAGTTGCTAAAACATTTTAATAATCTGCAAATCCATCCTGACCTTCCTAACAACATTATGAACGAAATCGATCTGCAAAATTACAATTAACATATTCCACTCTAAAGTTCAAAATCCATTTTAACCTTGATAACAACGTCAATGATCATAGTTGGAGGGAGATCAACTTAATTTCATTAATTATTAAAAGCTAATTGCTACTTCACCCCAAAAATAGGGTGTTAGATTTTGTGAAAACAATTTTACCTGCATGATCTTTTACGTCCTCTATTATCAGCTGTTGGTTTACTGATCCGTGTGCTTTGGTCATTAGTTTTTGGTTATGGCAGCTCAATCCATGTCAAAAGGAATAGTAAACTACAAATCCTTCTTTTTCATTCTCAGACCCGCCTTTTTTTCGTTCTCCTTTTCATTTTCTGCTTATTCATTGCCCAAATCAAATACCTAATTTCTTTGCTTCTTCCTACCCATCTGCAAACTTAAAACCCCATTCCCCAATACCTATTTTCTCCGCTTCTTCCTATCCATCCACGGACTTAAAACCTCATCCGCCCCTTTTTCCTACCATTTTATCTGCGTCGGTCGCTGATTTGGTTGCGGCTAGGCACGAAGGTCCAGTTTGCATCGGTCTCTGTCACAGCTTGTCAGATTTTAAGGAATTTCTTAGTGTTAAGGTGATTTCCTCTTTACGTTTACTGAAGTTAGGTTTGATTTTGTTTTGGTAACTTTGTAGTGGTCCCTGACTATCCTGCTGTTTGTAATTGTTAATTAGATTTCAAAATATCACACTAAATGCAATTCGCTTCAATTCTTCAAAGATTGTATTCCGTGACAACTGACGTTTAACATCCAGATTTACAAAATCAAGTATTCTTTGTAAAAGTAGCAACTTTATCATAATTGCCTATATATATTTACACCCTCAGTATTGGGATGAAATTAATTTGCAAGTCCATGTATAAGTTCATGGAAATATGATCCCATCGGAAGCCTAAAGCAATAAATTTAAACTATTAAACATGTTTATCTTCTTTTTTAAGTGTTTTTACAGTAGCTTGTACTATCTGAAATTGTAAATATGAGAAGTCACATGTATTCAAATTTAGGTACTTATTTTTTTTGTTTTCGAACATCTAAATATGATGTACATGTATCATCAAAACTATTTGTTGGTAAATAAATTACTTTAGTTTTCTAAATTGCAAAATGAAAAAAATTGGTAAATTTTATTATTGTACAAAGGAGACAAAGAAATTATGGATACCCAGTCTCGAAGCAATAAGCTATCAAGTAATATATGAAATATCCTAAACGATTTTGTTGATTTTATGCTCTTGAAAATTTTACATATGCTTGATTTGTGCTGCTTGCCAAAATGATAATTCTAGCTTAGACTGTTAGTTGTATGCAATATATGAAATAAAATGAAATAGGCAATAGTGTTATAAATTTAGTTGCCAATTGTTGTTGATAGTTAAAGCATGGCCCTTGACCTTCCGCATAATTTGCTACAGCGACATGAAAATTTTACAGCCATAGATTAGGTTCCTTTTATATATTTAAAGGAAGATGTTATTTATGAAATTGATGTAACATAATCTTTATTCTCCTTAATGAATATACTTATACATTATCAATTTCACTTATCCTAAGTTAAGCTAGTAATACTGCCATTCTCTCCAGAATAAGAAAGTAGAAACCATAAGTTAATGTAGATATCTGGATGAACAACTCAATTAAAAGCACAACATCCAAATAATGGTCATCAGCTTGTTTACAATTCTAAACGGGCATGTAACTCTTGTATGTGCTTGCGTGGATGCACATGCATTTGCTTATAAAATGAGACGTGCCTATCATTCAAAAGAGTTGTTTCAGCAGTAGTTTCATCTAAAACAGAGAATTTATTGCTTAAAGGAATGGGTTTGCTTTGTTGGACATTAATTGCAATCGTATTTTGAGCAAATGGATTTTTCTTACGTGAGAGTTCAGAATTGCATATTACAGAACTCGGAGCAATTTTGCCTTCTTGAAATACTAAACTGTATTATATAATAGTTGGTATTAATATTTTGGGGACTTAGGATAAGATGGTACCCTTATATGAATGTTCATTTTATGCTTGTAAAATAATACTATTTATAAGATGAAATCCTTATACGTATGATCATTTTATGCTAGTCTTGTGAGCTTAAGCATAAAAAATATCTGAGTGTATTTATTGCAACATAATGTTGTTTACTTGCATTTAGGTTGAGTCTGATTTATTCACCGGTTAAAATCTTCTCACCAGTTTAATATATGTGTTGTGATATTTTACTTGCATTTAGGTTGAGTCTGAGTTATTCACCAAAAAATATCTTTTTTATCCTTAGCATTATAACATGTATTTTAAGTCAGCATAATGACATGCAAATTTGATAATGCATATATGACTTCAGTGATAGTGTTACTTCTGATGCCAATCGTGATGGCATTTTGTCACGTGTTGATGAGTTTTGCCGATCATTCAAGACCATCCTGGAAAGTTAATTTAATGACATAACAATATTTATAACTCATATAAGTACGTTTATTGCTTACTAGATATATATAATTGCATATGTAGAATTCTTTTACTTGGGACGAGAATGTGTCAGAGGAGCATGCATGTAAAGCATGGAACATAAAAGCTAGCAGAAAGTATCATGATTGGGCACATCAGATGCATAAATCGAGAAATAAGCATCCATCATTACCTCAGGAGATATTTGACAAGTTCAAAGCACGCTGGGAATCGCCGGAGTTTCAGACTATTTCCAAGGCAGCAGTAGATAGCAGAGCAAAAAAACCCTATGCTACACACTGGTGATTCAAGATCTAATGCTGATTACTGTCTTGATCTGGTATGTATTTGATCATTTTTTTGGATTACTATAGTTACTCGTTTTGGGTTATCAATTATTGCCTACTATTTATCATTTATAATTTACTAAAAATTATCGGCTTTAGTTCAATTTTTTTTAATCAAATGCAAGGAGAACTGCAGAATAATGTTTTTGGTTTCAACTCAAATTTTCAGGCATTAGTTATGTTTGGTTTTGGTGATTTCAGCCTATATAGATTTTATGGTTCCTCACTTAGGATGTGTTTTTGTTGGGTTTAGAACATCTAGTTTATATTGCCAACAAAATAATGCTCATTTGACATAGAAATAGCCTTTATTCCATTTGTGCGAATGTGCCTGTGTAGTAATGCATGGCTTACTCCTAATGAAAACTAACAAGGCATGCAAAGAAAAGAAAATGTCACCATAAATTATAATGAAAGCAAGAAGGGAAGTAATAAGAAGTTCCAGCACAGGAAGATGATGGTTGAATCATGCAATCAGAACATGAAGGAAAATTTAACTACACTTAACTCACTAATTAATATAAAAAATAACGTTATGGTAAAAATTTACAAAGCAGGTTGCTAGTAAACTTACAAAGCAGGTTGTCCTATTCAGTTTTTTTAATCAACATTTTTATATTTGTATCAATATGGTACTGTTTGTTTTGCGCTATTGAATTTATATATTTCTAATGTTTGTTTTGCACATCACATGGATTTATCAGTGGGAAGATCTTAATAGAGAACCAAAATCTTGGGAGATTTATTGCAAAAGCCATAAGGTCGACTCTAACACTGAAGAATCAGTCATTGTTGGATGGGCTGACGACGTCGCAAAGCAGTTTGCAGTAGCTAGTAAGTCATTTAAAAAATTTGATCTAAATAATAGATGCATAATTTTGTAATCTTAAGCATGAAAAATAAAAAATAAGCAAAATATGAAGCTCAAATCGACAAGCGAAAAAATAAGGGCATAGATAAAACATTTGAGATTGAAGAAGTCTTTCGCATCCTTAGCACTTCTATGGCCAAAAGGCCATATTGTACACCGTACTATGGGAATGTGCCTAAGGTAATTTTAAATATTTAGTTATTACTTAGATAGATTACTTTGGCAATTTTTGACTGTTTAACATTTTAATTTATGAAATAAGTGCAGAAGTATAAACGTAGAGACAATGACAACAATGTTCCTAATCATTCAGCTCAATATATCGCCAACGTGGAGCAGAAGTTAGTAGCGACTGAGGCTAAAGTGGAAATGTTATAGTCAAATTATGAGAGACTTAGTCGATTGGTTGAGGTACACATGGGTGAACTAGCAGGCGAGCCTCGTCAAGACAAAGACCACGTAGAAGACAAGTGTAGATTTTCATTTGATCTGCATGTATGATCCTTTTTCTTCGCACATTGATTGTGATGTATTTACATCTATCTACTAGGTGGACATGATTTTCATTTTAATATGCTTGTATGTGATATTAAGTCGCATTGGATAATGATATGACAATTATGTGTTAAATTAAATGTTTCATTGATTTTAAAGTTGTCTTAGTTGCTTTATAATTTTGTTATTGGTGATTTATATATATATATATATATGTATATATATGTGTGTGTATATATATATGTATATATATATATGTAAATAAAATGATTTATAGATGTATGATATCGTTAAAATGATTTAGAAATAGCTTTGGAAAAGCAACGCAAACGAGCGGTAAATTATAAAATTGAATTATAAATTTGGCATCGGCAAATGCTTATAGCATGGCGTTAAAAGTACGTCGGAAAATAACGTTGTAAAGACATCAGAAAGACGCCCAAAGGGAGGCATTGTAAGTTCGTCAAAAATATGTAAGAAAAGAGGCGTTGGAAAATCGTCGGGAAAAATCCAACACACGGCATCAGAAAGGCATCGGAAAGTACCTAACGCTAGGCATCGGTATGGCATAGAAAAATATTTTTCCACGCATGTTTTAGCGGCGCCATAAAAGGCGTCGATTTGGCGTCGGTAACCTGTTTTCTGACGCCATTTTGGCGTCGAAATATCAGTCTTTTCTTGTAGTGAATGAATGTCTGTATTAATATTAATGCTCTTTTGAGGTTTATTTGAGTTTCATGCTTGTTTCACTTATATACAGACCGAAACCAATCATTGCTTCTAAAGTGCATATTAAAAAAATGTGCATGGTGGCACCTAGTGATAGGATGTATTAATCTTATCAGTAAGTAACTGAGATACTTTCTGGTTTTGTGATATAAGATTTTTACAGTGTATATTTTTTGGTGATAAAATCATAATCATTTAAATTTCAAAAATGCTAGTGGATTAACTTGTTAAACTTGAAATAGGAATTACCAAAGCAAACTTGTCAAAAAAAATAGAAGTTACCTAAATATAATAATACATACCATCATAAATTGATATAAATGCCAACATAAAGCTATAATTTTGTGAAAATATTCTCTATACTGTAGTCAACAATGGTAGTAGGGTCTTGGTTGATGCGATCTTGTATCTTGGTTGAAACTTTAATGATTAATTCCACGATATGCAAAAGCCTGTTTGATGGCTTAGTTTATTGCGGTTACCCTATATATAGGATACCAATAGATCGGACATTGAAGAATTTGGATGCTTTCTTTCTAACGTTTCACTTGGTATCCACTCCTACAAGCATAGTAAGCTTTGTCTGAAGTTCATTTGTATTTGATCGATATGAATTCGAAAGCAGTCAATAAATCAAAAAATAAAACATGACAAAAACACAAATTTTGCGCACGGTAGTTGTGCAAGTGAAGATGAAATTAAGAGGGAGTAAGAAGATCATTTCAATGTAGTTAAAATATAACAGAGAATTAGAGATTGAGAAGTTAGCTGAATAGCACCATGACATCTATAAGCTTATGCGAGAAGTATTCTCAACAAAAGAAAAACAATGAAGCAGAGGAGGCAAAGGTCTCTGAAAAGAAAAGGGGGAAGTACACTCAGCAAAAGAAAAACAGCCAAGTAACGGCAAAGATCTCTAAAAATAAAAAGTGGGCAAAGACTTTCTGATGCCACTTGAATTGGTAGGCAATTTTCAATATTATCTCAGGCTTGTTTTAGAGTCCATGCCCTATATTTATTTTGATTCCCTAAAGTAGACCGAATGCTACGATAAATTGCCATGCTATTATTATTAGTGTTATTACTTTCATAATTATGTTTTGTGGAATCAGGAGAGAAGTCCTATCAGTATGTTATTTAAAACAGTAATATTGTCCTGCAATCTAAACCAAATACAATTTGTAGGCAGTGGTTCTAGCTAAATGTGTTAAATAATAGGTTCTAGCAGATACCTGATGCAAGAACATTTTATAGGACGAGGAGATTTATATGTGCAGAGGGCTATGTTCTCTTCAAAAAATAAAAACCACACACACACACACACACACACACACACACACACACACATATATATATAAATGGAAGCCTTGGATGTTTGAAAGAGAAAACACATTTCTGGGTTTTTATGTAGACTATATCATTTCAATGTGTTATTTTTTATTCTTCATTTTCCAGCGAAAAAACCATGCTTTACTGTTTTTTTTTATGTTTAATTTTTTGTATTAGTTAGTAGTAAAAAGCTGATTTGAAGTATTTGAACTTTGCAAGACCTTTCTGATAGGAATATTTATTTATAGGTTGTCTGTAATTTATATACTTATGTCAATTTCTTTATTTGGCTTTTTGGTAACAACATGAACCAAATTGCTCACCTTACGATTTTTCTCTGATAAAACGAACTTGTCTTCTTCGGCTTTGGGCTCAGTAGATAGTGGTATTTGACATATTTCCATTGCCAAATTTTGTTTGGATTGAACGCCCACTGATTGTAGATTTTTTTTTCCTTGCATGAATTGGCTGCCACCTACATTGATTATGATAATGATTATTTATTGGGAAGAGGTCGATTTGGTCCAGTTTAAAATGGAGTCGATTTGTTCCAGTTTATAATGGAGTCTTATAACATGCTAATTCAGTGTATATAAAGTTAGTTTTTGCGCCAATGGATGTTGAAATCTTTTTGTGCTATAGAGCTAATTATCAGCATCTATGTATGTAGTAAGACATCTTTGGAACTATTTTTTATGTTAATTGCTTGTGGCTATAAAAAAACTTATAATCCTCATGTCCATCATGTCTTACAAGCATTTCTTATTGAAGCGAGGCAATTGGCCGGACTTCATCATCCAAGCCTTGTTACCCTATTTGATATCGTGTTAGTATCGTAGAAGCCTAGAAGGACTTGAGTACATCATGCCTTTTTGGATCATTGGATGACCATCTTCAATAAGTGCTATATATGTATCCTAGACATGCATGCAAATTTCCGACACTTATAATATGACTGATGGCCTGGCTTAACACATTGCAATATAACATGCTTCATAATGTCATGTAACATATGTAACAGGACATAAGTATACAATCTCATAGTAAGGGTGGTCCATGTAAAGAGCATTGCATACATTTCATCTTGATCAATTTCGATTAAAAATTTATGAAGTTGTTCCATCATATATTTGAATGGTTCTTGAAAGTTATAATCAACATTCTATAGCCTGTAGGTGGGGTAGCTACCATACCCAGTTTCAAAATTCATGGTGCATTCTTGTGATTTCAGGTTGTTACTACTACAAAATTTTAGAAGAAGAGGAAATTTGAGAAAATAATGTATGAGGAGGAAAATGCTTATTTTCCTTTCTTTAGACTTTATTGCATACATAAGTTTAATGCATTGCTTGATATTACTTCATACAAATGAGTGATCACATCATAATTTATGTAAGAGAGAATATCTAGACTCTTCTTTTTCTAGACTTTTCTTCTTTTTACATATTTGTTTAGTCTAGATTATTCTTTAATCTTATTTTGATAAGGCTATATTTATTTCCATTTGTCTAGGCCTTTCCTAAATACAATAATTAAATTTGTCACATAATCAGTATTTCCTTAAAAACCATGTTTATTTCCAACATCCCCCCGTAAACTTGGTTTTGCAAATTGATGCAAGATTTTTGGTTTTTTGTATTTTATGTGCTTTGGCAGAAATAAAGTAATTATGCAAGCTTTCTTTTTTCTTTTCTTCTTCTTTGTCATTGTTATGGTCTTCAATGCGATTATACAAACCTTTGTTGGACTCCTTTCATTTTGCCTTTCTTTGCTGCTGTAGAACACTCCAAAAAGTATATGTTTTATTTTCCATCTTATTCCCGTACAATGAATTTTGAATGAGTCATATATGTCGTCTTTGAATTCTTCCAAAAATCCACATTTGCAATTTTTGGCCAATTCAATTTCTTTATTTTTTTCCGAAATTTCTTCAAAATTTTCTTGTGCTTCAAATTATCTCTAAGCTCTTCAATTTCTCCTTGTTTCATCTGTTCTTCATTTTCATTAGCTTTCTCACGCTCTTCCTCGGCTAGTCGAGGTTCGAAGTATTCCTGTTGTTCTATCTCCTTCTTTGCTCTCTTTGCATCATTCAATTTTGTCAATGTCTCTGGATTACGATGCTCTGTCAATGCTTTCTGAAATGTTTCTATGGCTGGATCAAAATCCTTCGAAATCTTTGCAAGATTCACCAATGTGTTTCCTTTTCTTGTCAGCGCTCTTGCTATCATCTTGAAGTCAGAACGAAGCTCTTTCCCCCTCTTCTCTACTTTGTCGCAGTCTTTGATGCACTCTTCATACTTCCCCATCTCCAGGTAAACAGGGGCACTGTTAGTCAAGAAGGAAATATTCTCATCATCAAGCTCCAAAGCTTTGCCATAACACTCAACTGTAGCATTCTCAGCTTCCTTTTTCTTCCGCGCCTCCTTTTTCCTCTCTTTCTTCTCCTTCTCGGTCTCATCCATCATCTCCTCTTCCATAGGCTCTGGCACAGTCTCTTTTTTCTTCTTCTCTTGCTTCTTCTCGTTCACACTCTCGCTATCCTTCTTTTCATCTTTCTCATAAATCAACCTATCTTCATTAATTATTTTTGCATCATCTTTTCCATATACCTTTTTCAAGAGATTCCATGAATCTTTTGCACAACTTTCTCCAAAAATGAAATCTGAAACTTTCTCATCGACGTTCTCAGCAATCACATAAAGAGCACATTAATTATTCCGTTTTAATTTCGCAAAGGCTTTCTTGTCCATTTGCGACATGCTCTCGAAGTCATTACGCCATTCATAACCATTTCAACAATCTCCCTTAAACCATTGGAGATTAGCTCCTCTTTTTTTCTACTGCTCCATTCTTCATAATTCTCTTTTGTGAGAACAATCGATGAAGAAAATATAAAATCCATGATTTCAGCCTTCTTCTTGTTGAAAGGGTCTTCTGGCTCTGATACCACTGTTAGAAAATTTTAGAAGAAGAGGAATTTTGAGAAAATAATGGATGAGGAGGAAAATGCTTATTTTTATTTATTTTCTTTCAACTTGATTGCATACATAAGTTTAATACACTGCTTGATATTGCTTCATAAAAATGAGTGATTACATCATAATTTATATAAGAGAATATCTAGACTCTTCTTTTTCTAGACTTTTCTTCTTTTTACATATTTGTTTAGTCTAGATTATTCTCTAATCTTATTTTGATAAGGCTACATTTATTTCCATTTATTTAGGCCTTTCCTAAATACAATAAGTAAATTTGTCACATAATCAGTATTTCCTTAAACCAAGTTTATTTCCAACACCCCCCGTAAACTTGGTTTTGCAAATTGATGCAAGACTTCTGGTTTTTTGTATTTTATGTGCTTTGGCAGAAACAAAGTAATTATGCGAGCTTTCTTTTTCCTTTTCTTCTTCTTTGTCATTGTTATTGTCTTCAATGCGATTATACAAATCTTTGTTGGACTCCTTTCATTTTGTCTTTCTTTGCTGCCGTAGAACACTCCAAAAAGTATATGTTTTATTTTCCATCTTATTCTTGTACAATGAATTTTGAATAAATCATATACGGCCTCTTTGAATTCTTCCAAAAATTCACTTTTGCAATTTTTGGCCAATTCAATTTCTTTATTTGTTTTCGAAATTTTTCCAAAATTTTGCTTGTGCTTCAAATTTTCTCTAAGCTCTTCAATTTCTCCTTGTTTCATCTGTTCTTCATTTTCATTAGCTTTCTCACGCTTTTCGTCAACTAGCTGAGGTTCGAAGTATTCCTGTTGTTCTATCTCCTTCCTTGCTCTCTTTGCATCATTCAGTTTTCTCATTGTCTCTGGATTACGATGCTCTGTCAATGCTTTCTGAAATGTTTCTATGGCTGGATCAAAATCCTTCAAAGTCTTTGCAAATTTCATCAATGCGTTTCCTTTTCTTGTCAGCGCTCTTGCTGTCATCTTGTAGTCAGAACGAAGCTCTTTCCCCCTCTTCTCAGCTTTGTTGCAGTCTTTGATGCACTCTTCATAATTTCCCATCTCCAAGTAAAATGGGGCACGGTTATTCAAGAAGGAAATATTCTCACCATTTTCATCCGTTCTTCATTTTCATTAGCTTTCTCACGCTCTTCGTCAGCTAGCTGAGGTTCGAAGTATTCCTGTTGTTCTATCTCTTTCTTTGCTCTCTTTGCATCATTCAGTTTTCTCAATGTCTCTGGATTACGATGCTCTGTCAATGCTTTCTGAAATGTTTCTATGGGAGGATCAAAATTCTTCGAAGTCTTTGCAAGTTTCACCAATGCGTTTCCTTTTCTTGTCAGCGCTCTTGCTATCATCTTGAAGTCAGAACGAAGCTCTTTCGTTATATTCTCAGCTTTGTCGCAGTCTTTGATGCACTCTTCATACTTTCCCATCTCTAGGTAAACATGGGCACGGTTAGTCAAGAAGGAAATATTCTCATCACCAAGCTCCAAAGCTTTGCGATAACACTCAACTGTAGCATTCTCGGCTTCCTTTTGCTTTTGCGCCTCCTTTTTCCTCTCTTTCTTCTCCTTCTCTATCTCATCCATCATCTCTTCTTCCATAGGATCTGGCATAGTCTATTCTTTCTTCTTCTCTTGCTTCTTCTTGTTCACACTCTCGCTATCTTTCTTTTCATCTTTCTCATCAATCAACTTATCTTCATTAATTATTTTTGCAACATCTTTTCCATATACCTTTTTCAAGAGAATCCATGAATCTTTTGCACAGCTTTCTCCAAAAATGAGATCTGAAACTTTCTCATCGACGTTCTCAGCAATCACATAAAGAGCACAGTAATTATTCCGTTTTAATTTCGCAAAGGCTTTCTTGTCCATTTGCGACATGCTTTCGAAGTCATTACGCCATTCATAACCATTTTCAACAATCTCCCATATACCTTTGGAGATCAGCTCCTCTTTTTTTCTACTGCTCCATTCTTCATAATTCTCTTTTGTGAGAACAATCGATGAAGAAAATATAAAATCCATGATTTCAGCCTCCTTCTTGTTGTACGGATCTTCTAGCTCTGATACCATTGTTAGAAAATTTTAGAAGAAGAGGAATTTTGAGAAAATAATGTATGAGGAGAAAAATGCTTATTTTATTTTATTTTCTTCAAACTTGATTGCATACATAAGTTTAATACACTATTTGATATTGCTGCATACAAATGAGTGATTACATCATAATTTATATAAGAGAGAATATCTAGACTCTTCTTTTTCTAGACTTTTCTTCTTTTTACATATTTGTTTAGTCTAGATTATTTTCTAATCTTATTTTGATAAGGCTATACTTATTTCCATTTATCTAGGCCTTTCCTAAATACAATGAGTAAATTTGTCACATAATCAGTATTTCCTTTAAAACCAAGTTTATTTCCAACAGTTATATTATCAGAATTCAAATAATGACCATGCTTGATTTATTTAAAACCAAGCTGCTGTGTTTCCTCCTGTCTTTTCTTGATTATTTATGCCCAAAAGTAGAGCTGCTTATTCATTCTATCTAGTTATGTCAACCAATGATATAAAATTTCAATTGCAATTTGTTTAAATGCAGTTCCCTTCATTTCCTGACTGGTTTGAATGGTGCACATGGGATGCATTTTATACTGATGTCACTGCTAGGGTGTGCATGAAGGCCTCAAGAGCAGAGTTCAATATATATACACAAAACATTTGTTTTCCTATATGGAAGATTTCTACCTAAAATTGTTAACAAAAGGTATATTTTTATGCATATAAATGCATAAGCCATTGTGAAGTATATTTGGTAATATATGTATAAATCTATTGTTGTTTCGATTATAACAATTTTCTGCAATCTTTTGTCCTGTAAATCAAAATTATGCAAACCTAGTAGATCTCGCAGGAAGTGACAGAGCTTCCCAAACTCATGCAGGCGGAGTAAGGCTAAAGGAAGGATCACATATAGATCGTAGCCTGTTAACCCTCATAATTGCTATTAGGAAACTCAGGCCGGTTCTTTTCTCCTGCATGTCATGTACTAATTCTATATGTCCTATTTTTTGTAAACTTCATTTCCTAACATTATGCATCTCGTGCAAGAAGACCCTCACAACCTGAAATTTTGTATAATGGAACTTACCTGTTGGCATGACATATTAGGGATATATTCTCTGTTAATTTTATGCAATAAGATGCACATAGATATCATTAGAATATGTGAAACAATAACTAAATAAACCTTGAACAGTGCTGTTGTCATTATGGCTCATGTGCTAAGCATGTTTTTTGTTTGTTCTACCACTATTTAATATACTCTAGGACAAGAAAAATTAGATGTTGTGTCAATTGAGTGAAAGATGAAATGTTTTTTACTCTATGGAAGAAAAAACATTTCATTTTGAATTCAAAAATGTTAGTCAGTCCAAACATAACCTAAAAACAAATTAACTTTCCGTATATTTCTCTCATACGCTTATAATACTGTAAATGTTTCCTCTAAACTTGACTGTGCTGAGTGTATATATTTGTAGCAAATAAAAATTAATTAATTTTACACCTAACAATTAGGATATAAATTTTAATCTTCGCCAGATTTTTATATATTTACACTAAATGGGTTATTTCGATGACTGATAGCATATAATGTATACAAAGTAATCTTACCATGCCAATATTTCAGCACCGGTTTCTCTTTCTGAGTGATGTCATCGGAAATTCAAAGGAAACCACGAAAAACCATTTTCTGGTGGATAGATAACCTTGTTTGTTTAATTATCCTACGTGTATCCAAATTATTTAGGATGTATACTCATTAGTACATTAAAACCTGTAATTAATTTGCAATGGTGATTCCATTGTAGCAGAATAAACTTTTTCAACAAATGCCAATGATGAAACAAAAACATGTGAAATTATGAATTAAATCTCTAAAGTAAGTTGATAACTGTTAAAGCCTGCAACAAATTTTAATTTGTGCAAGTTGTAAGTAGTTTCATAGTTCTCAACTTAGTTTTAACAGAAATGCTTAGCTGTTATATGTTACCTTTGCAGTGCATCAAAAATAATCTACTCAACATTAGGTCTTGACAACCTTTTAAAGTGTCATCTTAAAGTCGGTATATGTTAACCGAATGTAGGGACAATAATCTTTTTGAAGAGCATGTTTAGCAATGGAAAAATCGATTTGAATTTTGCTTTCCCATTAGCCTTTTTTGGTAAACACCCTCTGATTGACATTTTCTGATTTTATGTTGCTTTGGTCTGAATTCTGTAGGTTCAAATTGGTTTGTCACCATGATCCAAAATAACTGTAATTGAATTGTTCAAGCTTCTCAAAGATGGAGGAACAAATTTTACATTTCAAGGAGCTGAAGAAAAATACCACTTGAAATATCTATCGAGAATTCACTCGCCTTATTATTGGTAGGTAAAGTTTTCTCATCATTCTTTGTGTCTTACATTTGAAAGTTGCCTGTAACATTTATTTATCGATAGGTGTACACGGTGACATGAACTCATGAAGCTTAATATTATTTTTTAATGTGAAGCATAGGTGAAGCCGATTTGGGTTCAGCTGACGCATGTATAAATCGATACTTTTCATTTGTAGATGAAAAGAATGACCTTTTGGATCTTTTTCTGGTATTCTCAAACATGCTTACTGTTAAATTCCTTATATGGGTACATCAACGTGTCAATTAAAACACTAGTTAGCAATACATATTCATTCAGTTGTTATATATGTTGGTTGATATTATTTTTAACCTGCAGATACTTGTTGCTAACAGAGACCCATACATGCATAGTATTCTCGAGTTTTGACTTCCCAACTATTTTAAATTAATTAGTTTTATAAAAAATCATGTTATCTATTTTGAAATCTTTGTTAAATTGTTATAACATTGACCAAGTTTTACAAAAAATATCTAATTTTTATACAAACTAAGTTAACTAAACGGAAACGTGCTATATATATATATATATATATATATATATATGGAAACTCTAAATGGACCCAAATTTGTGACACCAAATTTTGTACATAAACTGTGGACCACAAGATCTCCCCTTAAATTCCACCTTCCACATAAAGACAAGCAAATCTGTTGGTCCATAATTTGTGTACACCAATCTGTGTCACCAGTTTGTGTCCATATAGATACCCCCTATATATGTATATATATTTTTGCTAATTGTTGAATTTCTTTTTCATAGGTACTTGCCCATCAATGGTGCATACAAATGGAAACATGGTATGGTATATCAGGGATTTGAAATCTTCTACACTAGTTGGCTTAGAAGAGGGTGAGTATATCCCGAGCACAGTAAGTCAGCAGCGAGTTTCTAAAGGTAAAAGTCAATTTGTAGCCTTACAAGGTGAGGCAACTAAAGTAAGTGGTAGTGAAACCGAAACAGTTTAACTGAATGTGAAGCAATGCAGTGATGCATGTAATTGTTCCTATTAACAGTATTCAAAACAATGTGTCTGGCAACTGTGGCTCAGAGGGACTATACATGCAACATCGAGCCTGTCCGAACCAACCTATCTTTATTCAACAACGATGTGGATCTAGCATCTCCAGTGTAAAGCTTCCGCTGATGGTCTGCAGTATACATTTTCACATGTTGGTCGTTTGAATGGAATGTATCATTACAAACGTAGGCTTATGCGACAAATTAGAATGTGTAAAGACTTGAAGCATCTGATATACTATCGATTCAATACGGGTCTAGTAGGTAAAGGGTCAAGTTGTGGATTTTAGGCGCCTATGTGGAGAGTTTGGTTGTCCTTTTTACATGATATTGTGCACCACGTCTTGAAAGGTGTCCTGGTAATTTGCTTGCAAGGAAATTAAACGGTCACCATTCCAAAGGTGTTGCTAAAACTATTACGGAGCAATGTGTAGAAGGTCATTTTGACGTGGAACTCCAAGCTGCTATTATGCGTGATGTTCCTGATGCAATGCCAGGTAATATCTTCATTCACAAATGAGTTGACTTGTAATATTTGTTGTTCTCATTAATAATTGATTATTAATGTATATAGTAGTAAAGGACATAGTCATTCTTAGATCCTATAAACTAGTATTCTATATTGTACAAGACATTTTACTACATGCAATGTATGAAGTTATTGCAACTTTCTATTTGCTTGCTGAGCATGTCATATATACTTCACTACATTTGCAGCACTAACTTGTTCTTATAGAAATTTATTCACTCACAAATATTTGTTCTTGCAGGAAAGACAACATAACTTTCTCAAAGATGGTCCATATGGACACTGTGTTGTAACACTTCAAAAAAAATTCATAAAATTCTTTGAGAAGATAGATTTGACAATGCTAAATAGGTAGTGCTTAAACTAACAGAGCCTTGAAAACTAGTCATATGCTTAATGCTTACGCAAAATTTATATGTTTTACTTTACAGGCTTCTCTGCTTGGTTCTTGACCACAACATTGCTGACTATGTGACTACTTAGAACAACGTGGTTTTATCTTACAAGGATATGAGCCATACAATCTTGTATGGTCTCATTAGAGGTCTGCAGTTTGCTTCATTTTTCGCAGTTTGGCACCCGACACCATACACGAAGGGTTTCATTTTTCGTCATTTTATGTTTAATTATTCATGTATGAAATATTATATATATATATCATGTGATTTGGCTTATGACTCCATTTGTCTATGTAAATTAATATGATATATGTGGTTTTTGAATTGTTATAATATATTAGTAATATTGAAAATTATAAGCTTTGAATGTTATGGCAGCAAAAATGTGCAATAGAAATATTTTTATAAGCTTTGTTATACTATAGCATCATGCTAGCACTACAGAAAATATTTTGTAAGAAGTAAATAATTTTTATAGCAACAAAGTGATGCTGCAGTAGATAATAATGAATTTTGTATAGCCTATCATTGCATCATAAAAGCTTCATGTGATGATTCCATCGCATGTTTAGATGTCATAATAATATGACGTACTAAAATATTATTATAACCAAATGACATCACAAAAGTTCTATAGCACATTTCATAACGCTATAGAAGAGCAGTTGCATCAATATGACCCTGCTAAAGATTGTAACAAAAGTACATTTTCTATTTCAAGGATAACGCACTATAATATCTACCAGACTTTTAACAACATTTTGATCTATGATGTTTATAGAATCGCCATAGAAAGTTTTTATAGCGGTTTTTAAATGTCATAAAAAGGTCCTTTTGTTGTAGTGATGGAAAGCAACCAAAGTGGATAGGCGATGAAGTGTTTGACAAGATGGTTGCGTGGTGGGACATGCCTGAGTGCAAGGTAAATTTATAATGAATCTATTTTTTTTTTGCCGATATAATTTGTAAATGTACTTTTTCGGGCTCAGTCAGAACGGAACTCCACCGCAAGGGCTTGATAAATTTCTTAATTATTACATTTGTAAATTGATTAGTTCAGTGATTGACAATGTGGAATTAATTATTCAAATTATCAAGTGCAGGAACGTTTTTTTGGACATCCCGTGTCATACATATATGCCTTTACTCACACCCATGCATCCAGGAAGGTAGATGAGGCTGACAACGTCACGTATGAGTGGGATAATCAGGACAAGGTGTCACAGGCATATGTATGTGTATTTTAAATATTACAAGCGTAAATTGATTAGTTTATTGTAAAATAAAATCGTTGTTTTATTATTTGTCAAATGAAATTGTTTTTTTCATTATAGGTAAAGTTTCAGGAGGTGCAGGCTCATGTTCTTGAGGATTCGGGCCGTGATGAGCCGACATAGGAGGAGGAAGACAACTTATTCGATGCTGTTATGGAAAAAACACAATGGAGCAGGCGCTATGGATTCGGCAACCTGACGGTAATATTGCATGTTATCAAAATTATGCGTGAAACCTATTACTCTAAGAGAAGCATACACACATAAAAACATAAAACAAATAGAAAATTAGTTTTTTTCCTTGACCGAATATTTAGAAGTTTAGTTTTTTTTATTTGTAAGCATCCTATTATTAAAAGATGAACTCTTAGAAGTATTTTCTTTGAACGGCATTATCGCCATAACCCAAAGTTTGGATATAGAAGGCTTTAATGTGCAAACATTGATGTTACCTAAAGTTTAAAACTATACAATACACTAAATAATAAAAATATTAAAAGGACAAAACATTGACAAGGAATAAGGGATGCATTTTTATATGTATTGATCTTCAGATAATTAGGAGTGTTGCTTTATGTATTATGGTATTTATTAAAAGAACATGTGAAGGAGAAATGCACATGTCGCTACTTTTGCCAAGATTGTTCATTGTTAAAATGACTTTGAAATTATATTATGTAACAACTACTTGTAAATAACAGTTACTTATTAAAATTTCTTGTATAAAAAATTACTTGTATTTGCAGGTTCGACGAGAAAAGAAGGCACATGACAAGGAATAAATTAAGGAATTGCGAACGTTGATTGATCAGCTGCAGGACCCAAATCACGTGCAGGGCATGCAGATTGAGCTGCTGAATCAAAAGGTTGCAGAGTACGTGCATAATCATGGTGATGTCCCTTCCTCGTATGCTTCTGGTGATCATAGCGATGATGGATCTTGAGGTATGTGTTTTGATGCTCAATTAGGGATGTTTTTTGTTTGGATGTATAACAAGATAAGTTTGGATGTGTTTTGATCTGTTGTATATATTGATATGCTATGTTGACACGTTTGGATGGTTGTTTTGAATGTTTGTATATGTTGGTTGGATTTGTGGACATGCTTGAATGATTTTTTGGATGTGTAAATAGATTTTGTTGCATATATATGTTTATGCATTATATTTTGACTGTTTGTGGTGTTAGTGGTATATATGGGGAAATAGATTGGAAATGGAACCGGAATAGAAATGAAATGAGTTGGGGAGGCTGGAACGAAGCTGGCTTCCTATTATATAAAAAAAGTACCCAGTATTTCCAATGGCCATCAACGGTTTCCAACAACAATATAGGCATTATTTTCTAACGGTTTCCAGTGGTATAATCCATTGGAAGCCGTTGGAGCAGCCGTCGAAAATGATATGTCGTCTCCGATGAAAGCCGTTGAAAAGTGTGAACACTATTCCGACTGCTGTTCCAACGACCGCCAACAGCTAATTACCGTTGGAATAGCCATATGTTCTTATAGTGTTAATTGTTAATTTTAATTACTAATTATCAAATATTTATTATTTATTATTTAATAAAGTAATCAATAATTATTAAATTACTTGTATGGTAATGTTTGAAATTTCTGAATTTCGAAATTCTTTAATATTTATTCAATTTCTTATTTTTAAACTTTAAACATTTTGTTTTTCTTAATTATTAATTATTTATTAGTCAATACATACTAATTAATTTCTTAAAAGTAAATATTTGTTAATAATTTCTTGATAGTAATTGCTTTAGTCGTATTAAATTGTACTTATTAATCATTGATTATCAAAATAAATTTATTTAAACATCGAATATTAATCTATTTTATTAATTATTATTACCCCTTATTTATATTTTATAGTAATTAATAATTAGTCAATACTAACTATTGAATATTATTCACTTTCAGTAGTAATTATTTAATGTTCATTATTAATATATTATTAACATTAACTATTTAAAATTTATATTTACTTATTAATTACTAAGGAAAAACACAAATATAAAACATTTTATATATAATAAATATAAAAGTCCTTTTCAAATCTCTTGAAAAACTGCTGCAAAAATAGCTTCATAATTCCGACGACCGTAAATGGCCTCTATTTGCAATGGAATTTAGTGTTAAATTTTGGATGATGGTAAAGTGCAACAATTTCCAATGATTCAGCGACAGAAGTAAGATTTGACGGTGATAATTTAAAATAAGTTGACATATAAAATTCAAAATATTATCTCTTACAAAGTCCACAAAAATCCGTTGCTAATTTGCGATGGAATTTTCTGCTGCTAAAAATCTGCCACTATATACAGCTTCTCTTGTAGTAGGTATGTGTGATTTATTTATTTTCCTACCCTTTCCATTATCTGATAGCTTTAAATGTTTTAATACTAGCTGGTTAATAACACATAAAAATACAATAGAATGCTTATGTATAATTTAAAACTAAATCATCATTACTGCATAATACGGTGCAATCATAAAATAAAACACAAGTTCGGACAAGCATACATCATAATAAAGGCATTAAGATAACTAATTATCGCCACAGTGGTTTCATGAATGATTCAAAATGTCTTTCTGCAGCCTATTATTGAGTTGTGCATCTATAAAAGAAAGCCGACGGTCTAAGTGAATGTTGAATTCATCTTTTGTTATTTGTGTGTTGTATCAGAATACATTGGGTGGTTGCGCAGCACCTTCGTATTCGTAGTGGCGTTTCTCGCCATCCATATCTTTTTCATCTACAATGATCATGTTATGTTGAACAATGCAACAAACATGATTATATACATCTTTTTCCTAAACGACAAATGACATGGATTACTTATCATTGCAAATCCAGATTGTAAAACACCGAATGCTCGTTCTAGATCTTTTCTTTGTCCCTCCTACATCGCAGCGTATGTGGCTTGTTTAGGAGTCAATGGATTTGGATATGTTTAAATAATGGTGGTCCATTTTGGGTAAATGTCATCACGTTGGTAATAGCCATGGTTGTACCAATTTTTCTCAATGGTAAATGTTAAAGATGGAACCTGGTCTTGAGCAAGATCATTAAGCCGATGAGATCTTTCTATAACATTTAAGTCATTATTAGAACCATGTATTTCGAAGAAAGCGTGCCGTATCCACTAATCTTAGGATGTTACTACTTCCAAAATGATGGTTGGTTGCATTTCCTTGCTGTTGTACGAACCTTGTAACCCCTTAGGGCAATTCTACCATTCCTAATGCATACAATGCAGACTTCTTAACATGCCCGGCCATCCATTGCTTTCGTTTGTCTCTCTAATGCGCACTATATCGGCTTCGTTTAGGGACGTTATGTTCTCCTTTCCATAGACGTCCACCACAGACTAATAGAAATTTTCTAATGTTTCAAGTATCGTGCTCTCCGCTATTCAGTATGCATAGTCCAATGCATACAGGAGTGCCATAACCTAACATTCTCATAGCGGCCGTCAATTTCTGTTCACCGGTGAACCCGTGTGTCTTTGATGCATTTTGTTTGTACTTAAAGCATTCATTGTTACCTTGTATACCTTACAATATTCGAAGAAATGGATCTCCCCACATGCCCTTTTACCAATAATCATAGCTTTGGCATTCGCACTTGCTTCATTTTTCTGATTTATTGTCCATGCAGAATTTTCAATCGTGGGTGTTGTGAATTCAGTTTGACTTGCATTCCAAGCATCAAAACTAGCTGCTTACATATAGATTCTCATTCTTACAGCCTAGTAATTGTAGTGCAACCCGTTGAATAGAGGAGGTCTTTGAGTAGATTGTCCTTCAGCAATGGTAGAACTATAGGCCGTTGTTCTGTAGGTGCTTGTGTTATTTTCCATATTATCAATATATCGAATAACGGTGTTACAGTTATAGGATATTCTTTCTCTGATACCAATTGAAAGAGTCTATGCAACAGTAGGGTCGTATAATATGAAATATAAGCAGAGTAATGTGTAGATAACATAATATCAGCAATAAATAAAAGTGACCCAATATTTTTATAATAAGTCAAACCTTTGTTATATGTCCAGTCCTAGACTCCCATCAGGAATTTCACTACTAACAATCCTCACTTAACCCGGAGGAATAGGTCTACAACCAGCCGAACGACCGAACGGGATTTCATGCCTGAACTGCTGAAGAGGACTTCGACAATGCAAAGATTTGTTGACTATTTTTGTTCTTAATAATACTGATATGTCAAATTAAAGTACACCCTTTCTATAATCTTTCCTTGATGATAATAGTGTAGTTCGTGAAAGAATATGGAAGATTGAAAAGATTTTTAATCTCAAAAGCATGAAAATGGAGTGCTCTTGTATCTGATTGCAATAGACTAGATAGAAAGAATTAGAATAGTATTCTATGAATAAAATGATTGTTTGTAACTTTATATATAATATACAAATAGTTGCAATCTTTCACAAAAGGATTTGATGATCGGATATGAATTAAGAGTTGTGCCCCTTCGCTGGAAAGTTGCATCTATCACTATACCAAAACAACAAATTTGGCACAACAGGATTTGGAGATTGATACAGTTTAAAGCCGTATAAAATTTGATAGTGTTCGTAGTCGTATCAAATTCATTTGGCACACTAGGTTGCGATATGCAACACCTCTAACAACTAAACTAACTCTACATCTTCAAAGTCCAAGATCAGTCCATTTGACAAGGCTTTGAGCCGTTTCAAAATTTTCATTTCCCGCAACAATTAAAACCCCCCAACAACTGAAGTTTGCATCATATTTTCGATCCCATGCTATTTTTCGTTTCCCGTAATCCCTAATATTATACAATCCCTAAATCAGCTATTTTTATGCTCTTCCGTTCTTTTCTCTTAGATCCATTTCCTTCTCTCTCCTCTTTGTTTCTCTTCAAATTCTTGATCCACTGTTCATTGATTCAGATTCAAAGGTACTTAAAGATATGCATAAGTTTTTTATTTTTCTTTTTTGAAAATATTTTGGTTGCCGCATTGATTGACATTGTCGATTATGCTTTATTACTTTTATTTTAGGTAACCTTTTTAGTACATGTTTAGATAGCTTTTCGATTGTTTAAATTTCTGTACTAATTATAAGATATATGTTCTAATTCCCCACTTCTAGTTTTGTAACACATTTCGTAATAGAGTTGAGCTTTTTCTTTGGATTTGTGTGCTGACTATTTGTAGTTTACAATGTTGAATTTTAAGTTTGGAATAGATAGTTGGTTTGCTAAAATCTCACCAATAATCTTGATTTTGTATAAAGAGTGTAGTTAGCTGGAGCAACTTTGTGATGTATGATATGGTATGCAATAGTAAGTAGCAACATTGATTAACCTAAAGGTAATATGTGAAAAATAAAATCATGGATACTCTTGTGCTCACAACATATTAGTTTAGAATTGTTATTTTGAGAAACTTTACTTATCTTTATAGTTGTTTATTCAGAAAGATCATATAAGGTTATTATTTGGGAATTAAAATTTGAATGAAAGAACATTAGTTGACCTGTAGATCCTAAATCCTTGGCAACTACTAATTTCAAAACTGACTTATATATTACATATGATAAATGTAGCTCTCAAGTCATATACAACTACAATTCACTTGCAGTTGGTATAGAAAATCTGGTAATTGGTACCAAATAGCTTCTTACAAGTTCTCGCTAAAAGACCCTAAAAATTCCAGCTTTAATAAATAAAGCATTGTACTTCCAGAATACCATAATGCACGACTTTTGCAATTTTCTTTTCTTTAGTTTGATTATCTGATTATAACCTACTTCTATCTATTCAGTAATTTCATATATAAAATGGATCCTTACTTGTCATGTCTGATTAATCATGTTTCATTTCAAAACTACTCTAAGTATATATAATAAATATGCTTACATTGCTTAGCTTGTTTTGGCCTCAGATGTTTTTAGGTCAAACGTCTAAAATTAAGTTAGAGTAAAAGGGAAGCATGCCTGTGGTTGTTTTTGTTACTAAATAAATGATCAATGAAGCAAGCAAAAATAGAATCATAATAAGATTTAGCGTGGAAAAACCCTTTTTGGGAAAAAACCACAGGAGCAAAGCAAATTTTATTAATTAATTGATGCAGTTTTTACAAGCTGCTTACATACAAACCATAGTAATCAAAATTTATATTCTACTTTCAGGCAACCAAATATGGAGAGAAAGAGTAAATTAAGAATCTCCTTTATCCTTTAAATGAGGTTGCTGAAAATATCTCAATCATTAGAGTAAATTAAGGATCTCCTTTATCCTTTAAACGAGGTTACTGAAAATATCTCAATCATGAGAGTAAATTAAGGATCTCCTTTATCCTTTAAATGAGGTTGCTGAAAATATCTCAATCATGAGAGTAAATTAAGGATCTAGTGAGATCCTTTAGGTGACATCATCTGGACCAATTCTAATGAGAATTTCGGATCACAAGTTAACAATCTCCACCTTGAGACGAATTCTCATCTTGAAGTAGAAAAAAATGGACTACAAAAAACGAACTCCTTCAACAAATAAATATCTGCCTTACTCCAATAGTCCCTAAAGACTATACTGTAACACCAACCAAGCTTGGGCAAAGCTCAAACTTAGTAATTGGAACTGGCTTTGTCATCATGTCAGCGAGATTGTCATGAGTACTTATCTTGCAAACTATAACACCCCCTTTAGCAATAACATCTCGAATGTAGTGATACCTAACATTTATATGTTTAGTTATCTCATGAAACATTTGATCCTTTATAAGGCATATAGCACTCTGGCTATCAGAAAATATAGTAATGCAAGATGTATCTCCACAAAGCTCAAAATATAAACCTCTCCGCCAAGTAGCTTCTTTACATGCTTCAGAAATAGCCATATATTCAGCCTCAGTAGTAGATAATTCTATGGTAGTTTGCAAGGTTGCTTTCCAACCCACAGCACAACCACCAATGGTGAAAACATAACCCGTTAATGATCTCCTTTTATCCAAATCACCAGCAAAGTCAGAATCCACATAACCAACAAGTTCATCTTTAGATTTACCAAACAGCAAACAAGTATTTGCAGTGCTATAAAGATATATGAAAATCCATTGAATTGCTTTCCAATGCTCTCTTCCAGGATTGGCCATGAATCTACTGACAACACTCAAAGCATGTGATAGATCAGGACGCGAACAAACCATGACATACATAAGTGAACCAACTGCACTAGAATAGGGAACTCTAGACATGTACTCAATATCCTCATCTAATTGTGGACACATGGCTGATGACAAATTGATATGTGCAGCAAGAGGAGTACTTACAGGCTTGACATCAAGCATATTAAAACAGCGAAGCACTTTCTAACATACCCACTTTGACTTAGGTATAATTTTCCAGAAGTTCTATCTCTTGTTATCTCCATGCCAAGAATCTTCTTAGCATCCCCCAAATCTTTCATCTCAAACTCTTTGCTCAACTGCCTTTTCAAAATTTCAATTTCTGCCTTGTCTTTTGAAGCAATCAACATATCATCGAAAAAAGTAGCAAATAAATGGCTGAATGTGTAGTAATTTTCAAATAGACACAACTATCATAACTGGACCTTTTAAAACCATGAGATAGCATAAAAGTGTCAAATCTTTTATACAACTGCCTAGGTGACTGTTTCAATCTGTAAAGAGATTTGTTTAATTTACAGACAAGATTTTCTTTTCCAGGCATGATAAAACCCTCAGGTTGATGCATATAAATATCCTCTTCTAATTCTCCATGTAAAAATGCAGTTTTTACATCTAACTGTTGAATCTCATAATCATGCATAACAACAATACTGAGTAAAATGCGAATTGGGCTATGTTTCACAACAGGGGGGAAAAATTCATTATAGTCAGTACCTGAAATCTGACTGTAACCTTTTGCAACTAATCTTGCTTTGCACCTTTTCTCATCGTTTGGAGAAACACCTTCTTTTCTCTTGAAAACCCAATTTCAATGAATAGGTTTCTTCTCTTTAGGCATCTTGATTATGTCCCACATGTCATTTCTTTCAAGTGATTTCATCTCATCATGCATTGTAACCATCCACTTGTCAGAATATGAAGAAGGCTCAGTAATACCTTCTATTTCTTCTGCTACAGCACACGCATAAGCAACAACATTTGCTTCCTCAATAAACCTTCTTACTGGTTTTGGATTCCATCTAGGTCTGCTTGTTGCAATTGATTGCTGCGGTGTTGCATAACTGCTGGAGGATCCTCAATAATGGGTGCTTCATCCTGTCTCTCAATTTCTGCGTTTGATGTAGCATCTGAATCAATAATATGCTCCACGTGGACATTTGATTTCTGCTTACTCTCAACAAGATGGTTAGTAGGTTGGATATCATGTAACATAGCAGATTAATTAAACACAACGTTTCTGCTAATTACGACCTTACTTGTTTCTGGATTCCATAATTTCTAGCTTTAACACCAGACTTATAACCAAGAAAAATGCATTTAACAGCTCTTTGGCTCTAGCTTTCTATTATCAACATGATCATAAGCAATGCATCCAAAAACTTTCAATCCAGAATAATTTGCTGGAGAACCAGACCATACCTCAATCGGAGTTTTCTTACCAATAGCAATAGAGGGAGAGCGGTTAATGAGATAACAGGTTGTGGAAGCAGCTTCAGCCCAAAAACGCCTATCCTATCCTACATTTGACGACATGCAGCGAGCCGTAGAAATGATAGTCCTGTTCATACGCTCGGCAACCCCGTTTGCTGAGAAGTGTGAGGTATGGTGTAGTGCCTAACATTGCCTTCAGCCTTGCAAAATGAATTAAATTCATCTGAACAAAACTCCATCCCATTGTCAGTCCAAAGCTTCTTTACCTTCCTTTCTATTTGTCTTTCAACCATAGTGTTCCACTCTATGAAAGCTGAAAAAACTTCAGATTTATGTTTCAAAAAATAAGGCTAAACTCTTCTGGAATAATCATCAATAATTGTCCTCAAGTAACAAGCACCGCCCACGGACGCTTTCCTAGACGGTCCCCATAAATCTGAATGCACATAATCTAGATTGCCTTCTGTTTTATGAACTGAAGTGTTGAACTTCACTCTCTTATGCTTGCCAAAAATGCAATGCTCACAGAACTTCACTTGCCTGCGTTGTACCCATCAAGAAGTCCTCTCTTGTTCAACTCTGACAAACCTAATTCACTCATATGTCCAAAACACATATGCCAAAGATTAGCAGTATCACAATCAGAAATATTATTTGAGATAACAGGGGCAGCATTACCTAAAACAGTAATGCCTTGAAGATAATAAAGGCCATTTGTTTGCCTAAGATTTCCCTTCATTACAATAAGAGAACCATTTGTGACTTTCACGATACCACCTCCACCTGAATATTTGTACCCTTTGTCATCAAGAGCACTAAAAGAAATTAGATTTCTCTTCATGTTGGGAATGAACCGAATATCTATTAAAGTTCTGATTGCGCCATCAAACATCTTCATCTTAATAGAACCAATTCCTGCTACTTTACATGCCGAATCATCACCCATCAAAACTGAGCCAGCATCATTTATGGGTTCCAAGGTTGTAAACCAATCTCTATATGACACATATGGAAAGTGCAAGCAGTGTCAAGTATCCATTCATCCTTAATCTCAGCACATCCAACAAACATGGTAACAACAAGCACGTCATTGTCAGAACTATCATTACGAGCACAATTGGCATTAACTTCATCTTCTTTGTTATCCTTTGGTTTGTATGTGCCATTTCCCATTTCCTTGTTCTGCAGCTTATAATATTCAGATATTTCATGTCCATCCCTCTTACAATATTTGCAAGACTTGTATTTGCCATTAGATTTAGATCGACCTTCATAGGGATTGGAACTTTTACCTCGAGATCCATTATTTGAATTTTTCTCCTTTCTCCATTATAACATCGGTTAATTATTACACATCTTTATTTAACTCCAAATCGGATTAATATCCCCATTCAAATTTTCAATAAATTCCAAATTTATTTATGTCCATAATTGTCTCTTAAAATTATTTCCATAAATACCAATTAGGCCAGTTAATGTCTCAAATTAATTATATGCCTTTTAAGGCCATTTTATCCCAATTCACAATTTATGTATATTCAGCATTATCCCATCATCCCCACGTTATTCATACGTTTTCATATGCATATGTTAGACTCGCAAATAGTCTAACTTGTAAAAAGAAAAACAACATCACATAACACATAAAATAGATCTAAGGATCATGACACAAGATTACATAGCCAATAACTTGCATATGAATTTCAATCAAACTAGCATATGATACAAAACTAGCATAGGTATTGGGCATAAACTTGCATAACTTATGTACTGCTATAGATCCAAACAAAAAGGTGTTAACTTGCATATGGATCTAAACATAAAGATGTAAACTTGCATATAGATCTAAACATAATGATGTAAACTTGAATATAGATCTAAACATAAAGATGTAAACTTGCATATGGATCTAAACATAAAGATGTAAACTTGCATATGGATCTAGACATAAAGGTTAATGCCACAAAAACTAGCATATGCATATACATGTCTCATATATATTTTAACAACCCAAACTTGCATAAGATTCATACATGAATATATTATCCAATCATCACAAGCTTGCATAAGATATATGATTCAACTTGCATAAGATTCACATAAGAACTAACATATGATCCAACTTGCGTAAGACTAACATATGATTCAACACCATAAACATACATATAATTTACATCACGTGATTCAAAATCATATTCTCATAATCCCAATTATATCGTATCATAATTAAATTAATTAATTATTTTGGGAAAGCTATCGTACTCACAATTAAAAAGAATAGTCTTGTCTTTCTGGGATCTATATTCCGAAACTGAATTGCTCGCCTTTGATATAGACTAATCATTATTTAGATTTGATTTGATTTTGATTCAAGCTTCTATCTTGCTTTAGGGTTGAAAGTGTATGGCGGCTACTCTAGGTTCTCCATTGAAGGCATGGCGGCTCTTGTTATGAATTTATGTGATTAGGGTTAGGGGTTTAGGAGTGTTTTTATAGAAGTTTAATTTAACAAGAGAAATCGAATTGACCTTGGGATAACCAGAACAATCAGGACCACTCAGATGCCACATAAGCCCTTACGGTGAATCGGGTCACGGGTTAACAGCCAAACACCCTGGATCGACCCCTAGTCGACCCAGTGGGGCTCGCATCAACTCTTAAAATGGTGCAGTTCGGCTATTCCTCCTCCCGATTCGCTGTTTTGAACTTTTTTTGAATATTATATATATATATATATTTCTCTCATATGCATACAAACTTCAAGGCTTAACAATTTCTTCATAAGTTATCCGTTTTATGCAAACCAAATGTCTATCCTGACCCAAAATTTTGAAGATGAAGATAATAGTGCAACCCATTTCACTTAATTCTTCTTCTAAAAATTAAGTATACTTTAATTTGCGAATTTTAATGTTATAAAATTACGGGGTGTTACAAAATGAATAGAGGAGTTTAAATATAAAGGTCATCCTTTTTCCTATTTGAACATGGCCGGCCTCTCTTGATATGTGTTGCACCCTTTATCCCATTCAGTTTGCTCTCTCTTTCTCATGGAAATCAAAAATGTCGGCGGCACCAAAACTAGGGTTTTCCAATCTTCCTCCCAAATCGCGACGCAGTTGTTTGATTGTTGAAATTGGGCTCGGGAATTAATCTCTGGTGCTCGAATTTGATGCTCCTTCGTCGTTCGATTTAGTCTCTCTGTCTAGCGATCGAAACTGTGAGTAAAATTTGATTTTGAATCTTTTCTTCTTGAGTTTATTGTTGTTTTCAGTAATCTGCCTATGATGTAAATGGTGTAATTTATAGGGTAAAAATAGAAACCCTATTATCTCTAATTTCCTGAATGGTGACTTCGCTAATTGCATGATGTTTCCTCTTTTAATTGACCTTGATTTGAATTGTACGGATTTCCTTTTTTGGTTCCTCTTTGATTTCTCGATAGAGTTGGCTTGAATGAATTTGATAAATTGGTGTATGCCATCTATCACTTGATGCTGTCCATTTCAGAATGATTCAAAAATTGAAAAGATTTGATTTGTTGCCTTGTGTGATTGAGAAAACATGCCAAAAATACTTGCGTTCTTTTTCTGTAAATCAACCATTATTCGAATTTAAACAATTTTTGAAGAGTTATCTTTAAATTCTTCCCAACCTTTTGTTTCCTGATTTGAATTCATTTCCACAGTTTAACACCTGCCAAATATTTCCTCCTTGAAATAGTATTCGAGTACCCTTATGTAAAAATGAATACTTGAAAATTTTCTAGTTTTACAATTTTCGTGTTTCCACAATTAAACCTGCATTGATTTGTGGTCTTTAATTTAACACTAGCTTGAGTCTTTCCATTTGTTGCATGTTGCTCTCCATTTAAATTGTTGCCCAGACTGATTGTCGAAAACTGGAAAGAATTTCCCATTTGTGAACTGATTTCTTGCCTTAAAAAAATGAATTGATTTTTAAAAAAGAAATTGGCAATACAAATTGATATATTCATGTATGGTTTTTGACTAATGCAAGATTTTGCTGATTCGTTGTTTCTCCATTGATTCATGTAAATGCTGACTTAAATTATCTCCTTGAATTTCTTATGCCTCACGGCTATGTCATCTCAACCCAATTTTAATATGTTGCAATGCTCTGCTGATCATGCTTTGATAGAGTTTTAGTCCACTGAACCGTCTGAACTGATCTTATAGCTGCTCGACCCTTAAACTTGCTATACTTTGTATTGCACCCACATACACCATATACATGTATTACTTTGTGAGTTTGCTTTGCATTACTAAACACAATGTTGAACCATGACATTGTTTGAACTTCACCACTTTGCTGGACTGCCCCATGTCGACTAACTTGAAATTTGTGTGGCCTGTGCACTATGTACCATCCTGCATCATGTTGCATTTACTTGAGCTTGGGTGCATTGTTGTTGCACTTTAATCTATGCTTCTTCACTTGAATATGTCTTTGAATCTCACCGTCTTCGTGCTCGACCATTGTGATCACTTGTTTTCTTTGATGCTATGTAGATGAGTCATGCACCATTCATGTAGCAACCCTTTCTTGCTGTATGCACCATTCACATATACACGTCCACCCAGTTCTTCTTGTGAGTTCAATCCTGTGCTCTATTGTGCCATTATGTATATGTGTATCACACTTGAACATGTTGTGTGACCCATGTAATCTCATTTGCATCTTGCTCTGTGCATACTTGAATGCTATCCACCATGCTGAAATGCTTATCCATATTGAGATGCTTTTAGCTCGACCATTGAACTTGACATGTTGTACCCATTTTCTTGTGTTTATTGTGTATGTTTGACATTTCCGAAACTTGTGAAATGATGTACATCCTCCATTGACCATGCATGCTGCTCGAAATTGCTTGAAAAATTGATCCATGTACATGAGCCGAACTACGTTTGGGCTGCACTTCTTTTGTATTGATTTGTTTGTAATTTTGCTGAAGCACATTTTGATTTTCATCTCTCCTTTCGATTTTGACCTGTCTTGTGTCAAATTTGACAGTTGTGTACATATGTGTAACTGTGATACACATCAGTAGACTGATTGTACTGTGTTGGGGCTGGTCAGAATCAGCTGAGTTTAACGTTAGTTCTGATCAGCAAACCAGTATGATTATGTCGAGGCTGATCAAGTCAGAAAGATGATGAGAAAACACACCAGAAAACTGAGGCAAATAAAGTTTTTTAAAATAAAAAATATATCTACTAAAGTTTTACAAAATATTTATGTTCCAGATACTTTGTGTGCTTTTATTTTATATAACAGGTAAGAAGATGATGACTGGACTGACTGTGAAGTGAAGACAGAAGACTAGACCATATCAGTAAATGAGTGTGTGTTAGTGAAATGTATAAGTGTCAATGTGTCTGTATAACAGAATGTATGAAACAGTGAAGGAAAGTATATATAAAATGAGTGACAAAGTGATTCTGTAGTGACGAGTTGTGTGTATGAAATCTGATATGACATGAAATGTAATACAGAAATGTTCAAATAGTGGAGTATAAAATTTGTACTATTTGATATTGAAATAAAATATTCTATTCAAATAAAATACTGTGAATATTAAATTTTTGTACAGTTCTATTTTATTTAAACAGAAATATTATATTCATGTCTGTTGTGTAGTATATAAAATAGTACAATTACAAACACATATATAATAATATATATTTGGTTGTTATCATCAAAAAAAATATCAAATAATTGTGTATACAACACTGTTATATACAACAATCTCCCCCTTTTGATGATGACAAACAAATGTAAGATTTTGAGCATAAATGTGTTTGGAAAAAAATATATTACTCCCCCTATTTGAATGCTCCCCTACAGTGTGCATGAGTGAAAGAATTGAAAATTAATAAATTTTCAAAATAAAAAATGTTTATAAAATATTCACTCATACATCAAAATCTCAACCCATTCTCCCCCTTTTATTATCATCACAAGGATACAGAATTTAAAATATAGATGAAAAATGACTAACAATATAATTTCATCTTAAGAGGATGAACGGTCATCATAAACCTCAATTAGTCAAACAAAAAAATCATAATATCCTGAGAACAGGTGCCATATTTCACATTGCAGAGAATGACGGATTTACGATGAATTTTATATAAATGGAGAGAGTTTCAAAAACATATATTTCCAATTATTTTCAAAAGAATTTTATAAAATTGAGCACAAAAATAGTGATGGATTTGGACTACATTTATTACATAAATTTGAGTGACAAAATCGTATAATCTCAAATCCCAATATCTATTACAACAAATCACAATACGTCATAAAATTTCAACACATTTTACAGATTAGAATATGGATTGATAGGGTGGTTTTTACACACCAAGGAGAATTTCAAATTAATTTCTATTTATAACACATTTTTCCTTTTCTTTTATTTCTTATTTAAGAGCACACTGACCACGCATAAGCAGAGCTTGGATTTTTAAAAATAGGTCCGTCACAGCTTAAATTATAAGTTGTCTCATAACCATGCATGACTAGAGCTTGGATTTTTAAATGAGGTTAGAGACACATTTATGTATTAATTATAAATTTATTGTTTTCAGCTTAAAAATGAAAAACTCCTCAGTATATAAAACAAAAAATGGATGATGGAAATGCGGTAGGTACAAAAATGGTTTGTGAAATAAATTTCTAAATTAATTATATTATGAAATATGCTCGACTGTACCAGGATTATTGAAAATTTTCAATTATCACCAATTTTGAATAATAACATAGTCCGATTTCTATCACAGATAATTTCCACTGTTTTAAAAAAAGATTTTAAAAACATATCAACTCTCCATATTATTATAAAATTATCATGGATGGAAGAATGATGATAGATAAAGGAGATGGTCGTGAAATAGTTGCCAATTCGAAAATATTATAATAAATGTTCAACCATCATGAAAATAAAAAATTCCTTTGTTGTGAGATATATTGTAGTGATAACCCACCACAATTTCAAAATCTTGTAATTATTTTGATGAATTATAAATATAGTTCAATTTTGATATTGATTTCAATTTCTGAATGAGTAATAAATAATTTTAAAATTGAAAATCAATTACAAGAGGAAATTGAAAATATCTATACAACACAAGAGGGAATAAAAATATATACAAAAAAAATCATCATTTTTGATACCAATTCGCGTCTCTATTGATGAGGATTATAAGACGGCATTGGAGACTGTAACAACCCGCACCTCCGTTCACGCAAGATATTGTCCCCAACTTAATGACCGTATAGGTGTGGGGTTTTGTTCCTCAAAAGGCCTCGGCGTTAGTAAGATATGGGCTCTACTATATAAGTACCCACTTCACACAGGCTTCCATTATGTGGGACTTAGGGGTGTTACATTCTCCCCTCCTACAGAGCCCAACGTCTCCGTTGGCTCACAAACACCTCACCCAGGCGCTGTGGTCCACACAGGAGCCACAATTCCGGCTGGGTATTAGCTCTGATACCACTGTAACAACCCGCACCTCCGTTCACGCAAGATATTGTCCCCAACTTAGCCAACGTATAGGTGTGGGGTTTTGTTCCTCAAAAGGCCTCGGCGTTAGTAAGAGATGAGCTCTACTATATAAGTACCCACTTCACACAGGCTTCCATGATGTGGGACTTAGGGGTGTTACAGAGACAAAACAAGATATCACGGAAAGTAGAATTTTAAAGCCCAAGCAGACAAATTTAGTACATTTATCAAAGCAGCAAACAAGAACAAGTAGTCATTTGGAAAACAGTATTAGAGTAGCAATCAGATCAAAAACAGGTAATTTCCAAAATATTTTCAAATCAATATCAGGACAGCACAACAAACAATTTCAATTTAGACTTGACAAGATGACGGTCACAACAGATGATTCATGATCCAGGATTAAAAATAGCGTTTATTTTAAATCATTTGATGAAATATGAAGATATCAGGATTCCATGAATCAATCACATAAAATTGTAAAATTTTGATTCGAGGTATGTGTGAGATTCAATAAATCAGTAATTTCAAATGATTTTAAACAAACAAATATTAAAATCAAATAATCATGAAATAACAATGGGATTTAAGATTAGATTTTTAAAAAAACTCACTAGTATCTTTGACAAGCCCAAGAGAAATTTCAAACCATTTACAACAATTTTGAGAGATATTCATGATCAAGAAAACTAAAATAATTTATTTGAAATCACTTGAATCAATGTCAAATTTTGGGATATATTGAATCAGTCACACAAGATTGATAATTTAAAATTTAAGAGGTGTGTGAAATTCGTAATATCAAAAAATTTAGATGATTTCAAACAAACAAACTTCAACCATAATGATCACGAATCAAGATGAAATTCAAGATGTATCACTGTAATTTAAGACAATTCAAACTATCCAAGCCAATCAAAAAATCAATGAAATTATAACTAAGAAATAGCAATGTGAAATTTCAATTGTTTTTCAGATCCTCAAAATTTTAGAATTCAAATTAACAGTGTTCAAGATATGACAAGAATACATCAACACTATTATGAATTCAGAAAACAGAAAATAAACTTCAAAACAATTACAGATATTTACAAATTTATATTCAAGATATGGAAAAGATTAAAACATTAGAGTATTATGTAAAAGAAGCAAATTTTCAGAAAGAAATATGACTTTTGCAAGTGGGAGTTAATGAAGCTCAAAAAGGAAACAACAACAAAAATTGTGGCAGTGATAAATCAAAGAGAAAAACGGTAGAAGGAGGAATAAACAAAGAAAATAAATATTACAAAGGTGAGTTCAGAGATCATACATAAAATCATTGCAAACCAGAATCTCTGATTCAATAGATGTGGCAAAGGAACTGTGAATGATTCCGTGAAATGCAGCAGTTTGAATCCAATTTTTCTTTAGCTATGCAGTTCCTCAGCCTCCTTTGGTACCTAACTGTTAAGAGGATTGAGCAGTCTAACAAAAGTAGTAAAACCACTCACAGTTAGATTCGTACGTTTTGGTACCCAAACCTGTTTGTATAATAATCCATTCAAATCTATCTTCGTATCCTTTGGAACCCAAATCTATTTGAATTTAATGAAGTTTGTTTTATTTCTTTTTGGGATCCAAAATTGTTCAATTGAATTATTATAAAACAAATTCACATCATGTTTATGATTCAAAAATCCTTTGCGATTACTAATGTTTGAATTTTCATATCGATTATTTTCAAAGTAGTTTGAAGGATTTTTAAAATCACAAGAATTCACTTTTTCAAAACCACTTGTTTTTCCAAAACCAAGACCTCATTTATGACCAACCGAAAATTGGTTTAGCAACAGCATATTCAACGATTTTTCCCCATTAGAAAATGTATGCAAAGTTGATTATGATCGTTGAATTTTGTATTAAAGATCAGAATTTTCTTTTATCTGATTTGAACAACGATTAATGCTGATCTTTCTCCTTTCAGTATCATTTTGTTTCAAATACAAATTTTTGTTTTCAAGAATTTTGATTCTAGTCTTGGACTCAAAGATTTCAGATTCAAATTTAATCTGCTTTTCAAATTCAAGTTTCTTGAAATTTTCAATCTCTTTTTCAAGCTCGTTTAAAATAAAATCACTTTTCAACAAGCTTTCTTTTTCAACAATTTCATGTTTGGAATTTTTGATGGCCTTAAAATTATTAAATTCTTTTTGCAAAGAATTGTTTGAATCTTTTAGCTCAACCTCGTAATCTATTAAAATCATAATTTCCTCTTTAAGCCTTTGAATATTTTTATTGGGATGAACGCGGTCAATTTTCAATTTCAAACAACTTTCACATTCAGAATTTTCTAATTTCATGACATTTGTAAATTCTGATTCCAAACAATTGATTTTGCTATTTAGCTCGTGATTTTTAGATTTTAAAGATTTGTTTTTATGATGGAGTTTATCAATGATTTTTGTTAAATCAGTACACATGTAAACAAATTCTTCATATGAAAGCTTTTACTCTTATTCTCTGTGGGGTCTCCATCATTTGATCCCATTGAATTTTCATTTGTTTCTTCTCCTGGGCATTGATCTGAGTCTGAGTTGACCATTTTGGGTTCTGAGTCGCTGTTGTCAATCTTTCCATACTTCGTATCGTGAAAACTCCATATTTCCTGTGCAGTCAAGCAATGGGAAATGAGGTAATATTGAACATCATCAATATAAGAATACAAAGTGTGAATCGTACGAGAATTAAATCCAATATATTTCCTATTGACCATGTCAGAACCATTAATAACAGTATCCCAACATTTAATATCAACAGATTTTAAATATAATTCCATTTCTATTTCCAATTTAAAAAAATCTGTACCATTGAAAATAAATGGAATACGACTGGACTGATTCTCAGACGACTGACAACTAGGATCCATGACTCTAGGGTTAATGAAAACCAAGCTCTGATACCACTTGTTCGATCTAGATTAACCCTGGGGGAGTGAATAGGGTTTATCACAGTTTATCGCTGAATTAAAAAAATCTAACAGGATACAAAATAATAAACAGATCACAGAATGCAGCAGAAAGGAAATAACACACAGAGATACCTAGCTTCGGCAAAACCCTGCCTACTGCTGCATTCCTAAGGTTTCTACTAGGTGATAGAACAGATCTCACTTACAAGACCATGTAAAATCGCACACCCTGCTCCTGTACTAACTCTACGCTCAAAACCTTTGACTAATCGATATCCCCTCGATCAGATTTTCTCGTATTACAAACCCGTAACACGTAACTTAGATTTTACGGGCTCTAGCAGCTGTCAGTCAACACCCTGACTGATTCCCCCAGATTTTACAGACTCTAGAACTGACTCGAACGATTAACAAAAGAAAAATTAAAATACAACAAAATTAAAAACAAAAGGAACCCTTGCAAAATGAATAGAGGAATTTAAATATAAAGGGTCATCCTTTTTCCTATTTGAACATGGTCGGCCTCTTTTGATATTTGTTGCACCCTTTATCCCATTCACTTTGCTCTCTTTCTCGTGGAAATCAAAAATGGCGGCAACACAAAAACTAGGGTTTTCCAATCTTCCTCCCAAATCGCAACACAGTTGTTTGATTGTTGAAATTAGGCTCTAGAATTAATCTCTGGTGCTCGAATTTGATGCTCCCTCATCGTTCGATTTAATCTCTCTGTCTAGCGATCGAAATTGTGAGTAAAATTTGATTTTGAATCTTTTCTTCTTGAGTTTATTGTTGTTTTCAATAATCGCATGGTGATGTAAAAGGTGTAATTTATAGGGTAAAAATAGAAGCCCTATTATCTCTGATTTCCTGAATGGTGACTTGGTTGATTGCGTGATGTTTCCTCTTTTAATAGACCTTGATTTGAATTGTGTGGATTTCCCTTTTTGGTTCCTCTTTGATTTCTCAATATAATTGGCTTGAATGAATTTGATAGATTGGTGTATGCCATATATCACTTGATGTTGTCCATTTATGAATGATTCAAAAACTAAAAAGATTTGTTGCCTTGTGTGATTGAGAAAACTTGCCAAAAATACTTGCGTTCTTTTTCTGTAAATCAACCATTATTCGAATTTAAACAATTTTTGAAGAGTAATCTTTAAATTCTTGCCAACCTTTTGTTGCCTGATTTGAATTGATTTCCACAGTTTAACACTTGCCAAATATTTCCTCCCTAAAATAGTATTCGAGTTCGCTTATTCAAAAATGAATACTTGCTAAATTTTCTAGTTTTACCATTAAGCTGTTTCCACAATTAAACCTGCATTGATTTGTGGTCTTTAATTTAACACTGGCTTGAGTCTTGCCATTTGTTGCATGCTGCTCCCCATTTAAATTGTTGCCCAGACTGATTGTCGAAAACAAGAAAGAATTTCCCGTTTGTGAACTGATTTCTTGCCTTAAAAAAATGAATTTATTTTTAAAAAAAATTGGCAATACAAAATGATTTATTCATGCATGATTTCTGACTCATGCAAGATTTTGCTGATTTATTGTTTCTCCATTGATTCATCTAAATGCTGACTTGAATCATCTCCTTGAATTTCTTATGCCTCACTACTATGTTGTCACAACCCAACTTGACTATGTTGCAATGCCCTATTGATCATGCTTTGATAGAGTTTGAGTCCACTATATTGTCTGAACTGATCTTGTAGCTGCTCGACCCTTAAACCTGCTATAATTTGTATTGCACACACATACACCATATACATGTATTACTTTGTGAGTTTGCTTTGCACTACTGAACATAATGTTGAACCATGACATTTGTTTGAGCTTCACCACTTTGCAGGACTGCCTCATGTCGACTAACTTGAAATTTGTGTGGCCTGTGCACTATGTACCATCCTGCATCACGTTTCATTTATTTGAGATTAGCTGCATTGTTGTTGCACTTTAACCTATGCCGCTTAACTTGAATATGTCTTTGAGTGTCACTGTCTTCATGCTCAACCATTATGATCACTTGTTTTCTTTGCTGTTGTGTAGATGAGTCATGCACCATTCATGTAGCAACCCTTTCTTGCTGTATGCACCATTCATAGATACACGTCCACCCAGTTATGCTTGTGAGTTCAATCCTATGTTGTATTGTGCCATTTCGTATATGTGCATCACACTTGAACATGTTGTGTGACCCATGTAATCTCATTTGCATCTTACTGTGTGCATACTTGAATGCTATTCACCGTGCTGAATTGCTTATCCATATTGAGATGCTTTGGGCTCGACCATTGAACATGACATGTTGTACCCATTTTCTTGTGTTTACTGTGTATGTTTGACATTTTGAAAACTTGTTGAAATTATGTACATCCTCCATTGACCATGCATGCTGCTGGCAATTTCTTGAAAAATCGATCCATGTATATGAGCTGTGCCATCTTTGGGCTGCACTTTCTTTTATATTGAGCTGTTTGTATTTTTGCTGATTCACATGTTGATTTTCATCTCTCCTTTTGATTTTGATCTGTCTTGTGTCAAATTTGACAATTGTGCATATATGTGTAACTGTGATACATATCAGCATACTGACTGTACTATGTTGGGGCTGGTCAGAATCAGCCGTGTTTAATGTTGGTTCTGATCAGCAAACCAGTATGGTTATGTCGAGGCTGGTCAAGTCAGAAAGATGATGAGAAAACACACTAGAAAACCGAGGCAAATAAAGTTTTTGAAATAAAAAATATAACTTCTTCAGTTTTACAAAATATTTCTGTTCCAGATAGTGTGTGTGTTTCTGTTTTATGTGATAGGTAAGAAATTGATGACTGGTCTGACTGTGCGGTGAAGACAGAAGACTGAAGATAGAAGACTAGACAATACCAGTAAATGTGTCAGTGAAATGTATAAGTGCCAATATGTCTGTATAACAGAATGTATGAAACCGTGAAAGAAAGTATATATGAAATGAGCAACAAAGTGATTCTGTAGTGACGAGCTGTGTATATGAAATCTGATATGACATGAAATGTAGTACAGAGATGTACAAATAGTGGAATATAAAATTTGTACTATTTGATATTGAAATAAAATATTCTATTCATATAAAATACCGTGAATATTAAAATTTTGTACAGTTATATTTTATTTAAATAGAAGTATTATATTCATGTCTGTTGCGTAGTATATGAAACAGGACAATTACAAATACATATATAATAATATATATTTGGTTGTTATCATCAAACAAAAATCATATAATTGTGTATACAACACTGTTATATACAACAGTATCATTACGATCGACCAAATCATGGGGATGCGGGCAAGCCAGCTTTATTTGGTGGGCCAATTATATTTGCGCAATTGAGTATTGAGCTGACGTGGCGAGAATGTTCTGGATACGAGTCTATTGATCTTCCCCCTCATTTTCTTACTCCTCTCTTTAATTCACTTCTTATTTTTCAAATTGAACACATTGACAGCCGCCGCTTCTTTTTCTAAGAAACCCTAATTTAAACTTTAGCTTCCTTTCGATTAGATTTTCCAATCAAAAATCCTCACATTCTTTTCTATCATTGATCCGTAGAGTGCAAGTTTGTCAATCTTTGCTCATGCTTGTTCCTCTTCTGAATTGATAATATATGTTCTAATAGGAATAAATCCTTTTTAAGCTTTCTTGGACTACTCTCGGAAATCCTTATGATTATTATATACGATTTGTGTTGTTGTTAAACCTTTTATGATGACACTAGCAAGAATTTTTGGATTGGATCCGATTTGTTTTACGCATGCACTTGTCTGAGAACATTTAACTCTGATACCTCTTTTCCTCTGATTTTAAGCTTCGTACACATGATACGCTTGTTGAAACGCTTAAGATAAAATTCATATTTTGTGCAATTTCTAATCTCAAGATCATGTGTCAACTATTTATTCCCGGTTATCTATTTTACACACTTGATGCTTGATGAAATGCTTAAGCAAAACGGCCTTGATATTGCTGCTTGACTTCGATATCGCTTAAGTGCATGAGATAGAGGGTCATTCCTGTTTTCCCATAGGTCAATCCTGAATGACCCTGACTTGGTTAAACATGAGCGACCATTTAGAATAAAGCTGGTGATAACAACATGAACTTGTTATGCACGGCCACGGACGGAGGGATTGGTCGTTCACTGTTCTGCCTTTGGTTGCGTTACTTGTTTAATCTTGATCGACCCTTTAAATCCCTGAATTGCATAACTATTTACTTACACAAGATGGATACATCTCCGGAGCGATGTCGACTGGAAAGGTTTTTTGATTTGGATGTTCTGATAACTGATGTTCAATCGGCTGGTCAGCCGTCCTTCCCATGAAAAACTTCAAGCAATCATTAGCAGGCCACGTTATGCCCCTAGCCCATGCAATTTCAAGCTTGCTAAACGACTCAAAGGCAGGAGTTTTCAGGGAGTATCTTTTAACATGGACGTATCTCCATCTGACCATCAAATTTTTTTTGCTGATATGATTGCCACAAAGGCTCAGATGCTTGCCCGTTTTGAGATCGCTATGTACCAATTTGGGAAGCAAATGGATCTGCTTAAGGATCACTCTGCAAAACAGATGAGCGGTTGGCACATATAGCTTGCGATCTCCAAAGGCTTCATAGGGATAATCTCAAGCGTATCTCCGCTCTGGAGGATGACAAGGCAAAGTTGATCCACGCTCTTAAATCCAGGGATAATGTCGTTGCTTCCTTTGTTCGAGGAGATGTTGAGTTGGCAGTTTCAGAGTGCAGAGAGTCGTTGGCTGATGAATCTCCATCATGCTCTACCCAGATTAAGCGGAAGGTTGATAGGCCTAGGAAGAACAAGGTTTGTAGCCCTTCTATCTTGCCTTTGATCGTTTCTTTTATGAACTATGCTTTTAGATTTGTTGTATAAGTGGGTGCCGATTCTCACATTTAACTTTATGTTGGTCTGTGATGTGACTTGTGCTTATGTTGGTGTTTTGTTGGTTCTGTGACTGGTTTGGGACATTGTGATGCTTCTGTGCTCTGTTTTGTTGGTTTGAGACAAAGTACTTGTTTGTCAGCACTTTCTACTTGTACTTTGCATCACAATTTTCTTTGTCGTCCGTGTGTTAATATCGGGCTTACGGTGTGCAACTTTAACGCTACCGTCTAGCTTTTTGATGTTATGGTAGCATATTACAACTCTATTAGATTGGAAGCGATCAACATCTTAGAATTCAATTTGGTTGATTGGTTTTATGCCACTTTTTCACTTTTTGGTGATCATGCATTCATTCGTACATTCACTGACCCGGTGACCCAAGCCCTTCGGAATTTGGACTTGAATGCATGCCTCTTAAAGAGAGTCATAAATTTTATGATGTATCTAATCATTTTTCTCACTAACTCAGTGACCCGAGTCTTTGGAGATATAGTTCAAATACATGTTTTTGGTTTATGATGTACCTAACCATATTTCTCGCCAACCTAGTGACCCCATCCCTTCGGAGATTTGGTTAGGTACATATTTTTATAAAGTATTCAACCACATTTCCCACTAACCCAGTGACCCGAATCCTTCGGAGATTAGGTTAAATACTTTTTAGTTTAATCCAACTTTATACATTCTCTGTTCTGATTAGCTTAGAATTGGGAAGGTTAAATCGGATACCCCTTTTCGGCTAGGATTTCTGTTACCCCCTTTCGGCTAGGATTTCTATTACCCCCTTTCTGCTAGGATTTCTGTTTGTGTTGGTCGTTCTAGCATGTTTTGCCAGTCCTTCCGGCACTAGGACTTGTGCTTCCAGCCTCAGTTTGTTGGTCCTTCCGACATTATGTGTCATCCCGGGAGGTGGACACTAGTTCATCTCATCGAGTTTCATTTCGATTTAAAGAATTCGTGTCCTACTCCTATCAAGGTGCAACTTTTGGGATTGACAATCTTTTATCCATGGGAAAAACTTGGCTGCTTAATCCTTTGCATTATCTTCAAAGTTTGGCACCAATCCTTCTACTGGATGCTCACTAAGGATTTGGTTTTTTTTTGCGGTGAAAGATGCAGCTTTCTTATTCGTTACCCACTTATTGCTTAGTTTGCATGATGCTTCGGCATTTAATGTTTTTTAATTGTTCCAGCTGGGATATGCTTGGAAATTCTCCAATTATGGATGGATTTTAAGAGAGTAGTTTTTCTTGTTTTCCTACAAAGAAAGTCAATTTCAGCAGAAGTCTGCAAATATATGACTTGTGTAAGTAGATGGAGTTTCTCACTCATGTTTTTTTTTGTACATAGCTCAGATGCAAAGTTTTTTGCAAATATTTACATCTTTTACAATATATTTGAACAATGCATTATAGAAAGTAACGACGGAGGTGCTCACTATTCCAAGCCCGAGGAATCTAGACTCCATCTGTGGTAGTCAATTAGAAAGTACCATCTCGGAGTTTTTGGATTATAACATAGGGCCCTTCCCAATTGGTCCAAAAACCCCAGTTCTGGTCATTACTCTCTTCAACACAAGGTATTCAAACTGTACTTCACCAAAATGGTAGGGAAATAAATGGAGCCATACTTATAACAATTGAAAATGAAAATGTAAGGAAGATAAAATGGAGACAAGATTTAGAGTGGTTCAGCCTTACATTAGGCCTACGTCCACTATGAAAATGATTTGCATTCTTATAACGAAGATTACAAATACACGAACTCTCTTTTTTCATACATATCTACATCCACTCAATATACTCTCATTCATACACATCAATCCTAGGATTTTTATGAGAGAATGGTAGAGTTTGAGGAGGAGAAGGATGGATGAATGATTGAGAAGGTTGATGTCTTTGTTTGCCCTAATTACAATGTTGTACTTGACGCCATGGCCAAATGAGTGATGACCCTTCGAATGAAGAAGACGATCATTACTCCCAATGCTTAATGAGTGATTGAGGATAGAATTTTGCAGCACTTTGCAGTTCAAGAGATCCCATTTACGCTGGCAGCCATTGCGTATTTATAGGTGAACTCCTCTGAGGAAATGATCTGAAATCTGTATATGCTAGCTATGGGTCGCACATTCCATTAATTACAATCATGCCACTGCCTAGCTATAGCCAACTGCTGACAGCTGCATCCAGCAGTCATACGCGAGAAAAAGGAATGAGTGTCTTGGATAGGGTGCGGATGATCATAGTTCTTAATGCGGCTATGTTTGATTCTAAGTGAGAAGGTGGCGACTTTTTTAGTATGGGGATGACTGACTAAGACTTGCAACTAGAAATGTAAATGTGCTCTTTCTAAAAACTGGTGTATGACCGACCGGTAGGTGGTATCTGACTAAAGTGTCGGTGGTTCGACTAGTAAGGATGTACGGGTGATAGGAGCTGCAATCCATGAGCGATTGTCAAATATACGTGCGACCCTAACTCCTGTCTGATATGTACGACTGATCCTTGATACTAGGTCAAGCGTCTTCCATTGTTGTGAGCGACTTTGTAGGGGCTAGTGCTTCAAGTGACTTTATAAGGGCTAAATGTGGGACCGGAATTAATTCTCCTTTGTACCCTGCACGATTGCTCCTCTTGGCTCGAGAGCCTTCGTCCTTTGCTTCCAGTGTATTGCGCCATCCATCTTTTTGGTCGTGTTATATGGTCACTTCTTCTTATGTTATATGGACGACTTTCTTTGTTTTGACTCTTGAGCCGCTTCGTTCCGATATGAACGGCTGTCCTTTGCGCCTGAATCATGACTTTCATCGAGTTCTGGCTTTGCTCTGTGCAGTCGCTTTCTGTCCTTTACAAGTCGTTTAAAAGCCTTGAACAAGACTTTGTGCAATCGACCCTGATGGTGTCCGTTTTGTAGCTACTGCTCAGGTTCAATGTGTGTATGGATTTTTTTGGGGGATTAGAACTTGCCCCCTCGAAGTCCGTAATTTCTTTTTGGCAGGGAATTACTGGCTTCCACACGGTTGATCGCAACATTACTTGGTAGATTTATCTTGACTCATCGAAAGTTGTTCGTGCAAAACTTAGGATTGCTCCGTTCCGGAGGATTAGTATTGTCCCTTTCTGTGAGCGAGAAGTTTGATGTGTCTTTTCATTATTTGTGCGAACGGTTGAATTACGGGATGCCAGCTGGAACTTGATGGGACGTTTATTTGTGCAATCGAGCTACAAGTTGATGTGGCTAGAATGCTCTGGATGTATGCCTTTTAATCTTCTCTCTTATTAACTTTTAACCTTTTTTATTTTACTCCTTCTCTTCGAGAAATCCTTTCGATTGCAGCCGCACTTCCCCGAGGGTTTCATCAGGTAATCCATGTTTGTTATTTCTGCCTTGATTCTTCTTCAAAAGGTTTTGGCTTTCTTACCTCATTAGTTTGCCTAGTGCTTGCATTATAACCTATTTTCCTCGAGCAAACTATTTTCGGCTCCGAAGCATCATGATCTTTTTAGGTGAGTTTTCCCTTTGTTTTGCCTTGGTTTGTTTAAGTATTTCTACATTTCCAAACTGGGATGTTTTCATTGTAGCCTAATTGAGTTAAGTATGAATTTTAGATTCTGGCAATAGACGAATTTTTGTATAGCAAAGACACCGTTTCTATAATTATCTTGAAGATTCTAAACCATCTTGTGGTTTTCTTTGAAATCGTAATGTTGGTATTGCTCACGAGTTGCGAGTTGTTTGATGAAATCTCCCAGGATTCTCTGGTTGAAGTGCTTCCATTCATGTCTGAGTCTGAATGGGTTATTCTCGGTTACTTATAGTTGTTGTTCGAGTCTACGTTGATATTTCCTATTAAAACAGGTCATCCAAGAATGAAATTCTTCATGTCTAGGAGATTTAAGAAGAAGTCGATGGGGAAGGCTGGTAGCAAAAAGAGGCTTCGTCGTAAAAAGAACCTGGGTGCAACTGATTCTTTGAGTCATCGTTCATTAAATGGACTCCTTATCCCAGATGTTTAGATTGCTCTTGGTTGTCCATCCATGGCTTCTTCATCTACCACGTTGAACTCTGCAACTGTTTAGAGACCTCTTTATGTTCCCAATCCTTTCCATCCTGAACTCGCGGAACAATTTGAGGGTTGGTTCCCAACTAACACACGTTCTGATGTGTATATAAACCCATTTGATAGATGGGTTATTGTAGGCGAAATGGATGCTATGAGGGATTGCATATTGGCTGAGTTCAATAAATTGGAGGCATGTCCGAATTTGGTCGAAGAACTTATCGTAAATGTTAGGGATTACATTGTAAAGCAATTAGGTGCTTTGTGTTCTCTTGTTGAAGATCTTCAGAAGGCAAATAAAGAGAATGTTGATCGACTTCATGCATTGGAAAAGAAGAGGCTTGAACTTGTCAAGGCTCTTGAATCCAGGGAAAGGATCATTGCTTACCTCATCTTAATGCTGTGGCTTGCTAATGTTTTACCTTTTGTTATTTTGGTTTAAATTTAGGGTGATACTTTTAGTCTGGCTTGTGCATGCGGGAGCCAGCTTCGCTTATTATCATATGCTTATGTTAGTGACTTTTTATGGTCTACTTTGGACCTTAACGTGCAGCGTTTTTTATGTAACTCCGCTATCATCGCGTTAGTGCATCGCACGCTGCACATTTATTTTGATTTATACGTTTGGTCGCACATTTTGTTAATCATACGGTTGCACCCAATTTTTTTGTGACTTGACGATAATTAAGCCCTGAAATTTGTTATTTATCGTAATTTATTACGCGTTTGTATTATTACAAACGTGTTTGGTATCTTTTATTAAGTTGTATTCAACCCCGCGTCTGAATGACCTAGAGAACCAGGCCCTTCGGAGACTTGTTTTGAATACGTTCCTCCTGGGGAGGTCTTAGGTTATAAATTTTCGATCCATTTTAGGCCCTGTTTGACAGGATTGTTTTAATTATTCAAAGAGATCCTAGAATGGATATCCCCTTTCGACTAGGACTTCTGTTACCCCTTGCGGCCAGGATTTCTGCTACCCCGTTGCGGCTAGGACTTCTGTTACCCCTTGCGGCTAGGATTTCTGATTGTGCTTGTCTTTCTAGCATGTTTTTGGACCTTCCAGTACTAGTACTAGTGTTTTCCAGCCTAGGTGTTTTTATATTGCTTTGCCCTTAAGAGGTGGACATTAATCCTTGCTGCCGAATTTAATTTTGGTTTTAAGGAGTTTGTGTCCTGCACCTGAATGGGCGCCTCTTTGGGACTAACGATTTTTATCCGTGGGACAGATATGGTAATATTCCTGCATTTCCAACGCAACCTGACACCAATCCCTTGAATGGATGTTTGCTAAGAATTCGGCATATTTCATAATGAGAGGTGCAGCCTTTTGACTTGTTGTTTGTCTTAGAATGGCTTGTTCTTTTGAGGCTACATGTCAATTCATCCTATTTGATCTAGCCTGATGTTTGTGGTTCCCAAGCTACTTTGTTTAAGGTGTGCATTGAGACTCTTCTCGTCACAGTTCTGCTGTATATGATGGATTATTTTCACCATGTCTACATTCCAAGAGATCGGTTTTCTTTTAGCATGGACTAATAAATATGTTACTCAGGTAGACTCCTAATTAACTTTTGGTGCACAAAGTTTTTGCAAGTAAACCATTATTAATCATGATCATAACGAATAACAAAACAAGGTAATGCGATTCAAATAATAAGATAAAACCAGAGTAGTAAAGCAAAGTAATGGGGATTCTAGTTCAAAGCTTCATGACCAAGACACCGACTACCGATTTTTAAGCGAGCATTCACTTCTGATCGGTTTGAACCTCTTTCCTTTAAGGCTTATTTCCCCTTGTTTGCGGAGAGCCAGAACAACATTCATTGTCTTGTACGTATTGCTGTAAATGTTTTTTTCTGATTAATCTCTCGATTACTGACTTCAAGTGCCTACAATCGTTGGTATCGTGTCGTGGTTGGTTATGGAATTAACAGAACCTTCCTGACTTCATAGCGACATCTTTAACCTGCCTTTGTTTCAAGACAGGATGTCTCTCGGTGTTCTTAGTTGCCATGAAGATATTTCCAATGTTATCATTAAGGGGAGTGAACTCGGAATTCTTGAAAAAGCATAGCTTCTTTTTTGCCTGACTGTCTTTCCCTTCATTGCTCCTTTTCTGACTTTTAGAGCTATTTCGCACATTTCCTTTCTTTTTCAACTGTCCATATTCCGATTTTTCTTCAATACTTATGTATTTTTCAGCTTTGTTAAGTAATTGTTCAAGTGTACTTGATTTCTTTTTCTTGATCCACTACCCTAATTCAGTATTTTTACATATGCCCCCTTTTAAAGCCATTAGGACTAGACGGGGTTCGAAATTCTGGACTTCAGCTACTGCCGTACCAAAGCGAGTGAGAAAAGCTTTATTGGACTCTCCTGGTCTTTGTTGTAGTTCACTTAACTCCATAACATCTCGAATTCTAGGTGCTTGGGATTTGAAGTGCTTACTGAATAGTTGAGCCAGGGTAGCGAAATTGTCCACAGATTGCGACGACAGCTTTGTGAACCATAGGTATGCCACCCCTTCTAGATAAGTTGGAAAATATAAGCACTTGATTTCATCGTTAGCGCATGACCCATTCATATACTGGTCATATTTACATAGGATTATATTAGGGTCACTTGTCTCATTATAGAACTGCAATGTTTGAAGTTTGATTTTTTTTGGATATACAGTGTTCTTAATCCTTTCAGTCAGTGGGGTTTTAGTTGGAAAATACTCCCATCCTTTTTGACCATCCTTCTTCTTTAGACTTTCCTTCACAATTGCTCGTGCCATTCCTGAATGTATATCTGCCTCCTGCACTGGTCCATGGATTGAGCGCCTTCTTCCTTACCAATTTTTGGTCTAAATGTGTTCTCGTGATCTGGAGTCAAGGAATTTTGGCATTCTTTTAGAAGGGACACCCTTCTAGCAATGGGACTGTCTATCCGTTTCGCGATTGAGTCGTCAAAGTGGTCATGCACAGGTGCTATGTTCTTTTCATAATCCAGATTAGCATAACGTGCAACTTTCTAAATGAATTTGGCTGTTTAGGGCTTGAGTCGAGAACTCCCCTTCTAGCTCACAATTCGTTTGGGCGAACGTGGAACAAGTGGCACCCAGTGTGGCTTTTGTGGTTGGGCCTTAATAGCAAGTATTGTCCCCAGTTTCTTCATCATTGCATGGTTTGCAATAGCTATTTGATTGGTTAATCCTATCATTACTTCTTACAATTCTTTTCTCGTTACAGTTTCTTCAATTTCAGGCGGCTCTCCTGCCCTTGAATGGGTAGTATGTGGCGTGATGGTGTTAGTACTGTTGTTGGGGCTGTCGAATTTGTCAGTGACTCCCCTTAGCATATCGATGACTTCAAGCACAGTTTTCCTCAGAAGATCTTGTCGGACCTAAATAGGGAAAGAAGCAAATACGGCCCCATGGTAGGCGCCAAAATGTTTTCAGCAAAAATGGCACAAACACCAAAGGTATTAAAACTGTACTTGAACAAAATGGTAGGGAAATAAATGAAGCCGTACATAATAAAAATTGAAAATGAAAATGCAACGAAGATAAAATGGAGACAAGATTTAGAGAGTTTTAGCCTTATATTAGGCCTACGTCCACTGTGAAAATGACTCACACTCTTATAACGGATATTACGAAATAACCGAACTCTCTTTTTCCATACATATCTACATCCACTCAATATACTCTCATTCATACACTTCAATCCTGGGATTTTTGTGGGAGAATGGTAGAGTTGAGGTGGAGAAGGATAGATGAATGATTAAGAAGGATGATGTCTTTGTTTCCCCTAATTGCAATGTTGTACTTCACGCCATGGCCAAATGAGTGATGACTCTTCGAATGATAAAGATGATCATTACTCCCCCAATGCTTAAGGAGTGATTGCGGATAGAATTTTGCAACACTTTGTAGTTCAAAAGATCTCCTTTACGCTGGCATCCATGGCGTATTTATAGGTGAACTGTTATGAGAAATTAATCTGAAATCTGTATATGCTAGCTATGGGTTGCACGTTCCATTAATTACAATCATGCCACTGCCTAGCTGTAGCCAACTGTTAACAGCTGCATCCAGCTGTCATACGTGAGCAAAAGGAATGAACGTCTTGGATAAGTGGGCGGACGATCATAGTTCTTGATGCAACTATGTTTGATCCTGACTAAGAAGGTGGCGACTTTTTTAGTCTGGGGATGACTGAATAAGACTTGCAACTAGAAATGTAAATGTACTCTTTCTAAAAACTGATGTACGACCGACCGGTAGGTGGTATCTGACCAAAGTGTCGGTGTTCGACTAGTAAGGACGTACGAGTGATAGGAGCTACAATCCATGAGCGATTGTCAAATACACATGCGACCCTGACTCCTGCTCTGGTAGGTACGACCGATCCTTGATACTAGGTCAAGCGTATTCCATTGTTGTGAGCGAATTTATAGGAGCGAGTGCTTCAAGTGACTTTATTTGGGAAGAATGTGGGACTGGAATCAATTCTTCTTTGTACCATGCACGACCGATCCTCTTGGCTCGAGAGCGTTTGTCCTTTATGGCCTGTGTATTGCACCATCCATCTTTTTGGTCATGTTATTTGGTCGCTTCTGTCTATGTTATATGGACAACTTGCTTTGTTTTGACTCTTGAGTGGCATCATTCCGATATGAACGGTCGTCCTTTGCGCCCGAATCATGACTTTCTTCGAGTTCTGACTTTGCTCTATGCAGTTGCCTTCCGTCCTTTACAAGTTGCTTAAATGCCTTGAACAAGTCTATGCGCGATCGACCCTGAAGGTGTTCGTTCTGTAGCTCCTGCTCAAATTCAATGTGCATATGGATATTTTGAGAGATTAACAGTAATTAGACCAACTTAAACCATTTATAAACACGGATTGTTATGGGTACTTGCATATTTGCACAAAAAATACTGAACTTTTCATTTCCATTACACAATATTACATCAGAGTTACAAGGAATGCATCAGTGTACATTGATTTCACAGTGGAAGAAAAACTAAATCAACGGAAGAATGCAATGCTCCAAAACATATAGCTCCAGCCAAAACCAGAATCCTGTTCTAACCAAATCGAACACTAAGTCTGCAAACCAAACTACTAGGCCACCCGTATAAAATTATGGGCACCCAAAGTATAGGTGTGGGAACAATAAACTCCAGGTTAGTTGCGGGACTGGTGTGAGAACTCAAAACAATTGTTATTTAGGGTTCATTTTAAAGTTTGGTAATTCAACGGATCATGCTGCTAACGCGGAACGGGTTTACTCCGTATGAATTCCCGTGCATAGAAATTCGCAATGACTTGTGAAAAATGAAACTATCATAAGGTCTTGTAGCACACACATACAATGCGAACGCACACAGGGGTGAGGTTTCTCCTTGTGATAGTTAAAATTGCTTGATACGTGAAAATCCTCTGATATTATTATTAGTGCATAGTGTCAAAACAATTTCGCAAATAAATGCATTAATCATAGCCAGCATAATGCCTCATTCCATTATACTGACGTAATCCTCTTAGTAGCAGGCAATACAACTAAAATCATACGGGCTCGTAATGGAAATTGGATTTCCAACAATTGAATAGGCAATGGAACTTCCGTACCTAACCGATGGGTATGCCTCTAGAGGGATGCCCAGAGAGCCAAATCGGGCTCTCTGCCAACACGAGGCTGGGTAAGCCCTTAACTGGGTAACTTAGAGCACGCTTGAGTATATCACTTCCCGGTTGTTACCAACCTTTAAACCGAGCGCTCGCAACATCAACATCTATATAAATAGAATTTTCCACATAGGTTAATACCTGGGTTCCATACCATAGTGCACCTTTTATCTGGAAGGAAATAACTACCTTTAATCTCCCTGCATCTTTCCTGTTTTAGCCATTTACCGGCTTGTGAGGCTTGCTGAGGTCACGATATACACAAAGCTATGCTTCAATAAGCCATGCCTTGATCGTCCATAGCTCATCACATAACTTAAGTATGCGACATTATCCATTCACAACGCATCACTGATTTCCATCAATATATAACCTCTAAGATCATACGTCTTTGAGAAGGGTGTTAAGCAAGAGAATAAATTCTCTGCCACCAAGCACGTATATATTTAACAGAGATCAGTAGTACGTAGTTAATTACAATGTCATACACACAATCCATACAATTTCGTTCTGGGCTTGAACAAAACAACAATCCGAAAATCTCCAAATATATTCAATCCTTATGCCACTTATAACCTCGTATCCGGTGGCCTACCCAACCGAGACATCAACAATCAATCCAAACAATTCAAAGAATCCAGGTCTTCATTCGTCGTTTTCCAAGTCTTGAATTGCTCCACAACGCCATATTATTACCTGGAATGATTTTCGAACATATATTCAGTTCCAGTCTTTCCGAATAATAAGCACATTTAAATAAACAATTATGGAACACATAGGCTTTCTACCAATCTCCTTCTGTCTTGAATTTTGTTAAATTAAACTTCTTCGTTCTCAAATTATAACAAAATCCATATTTAACCTTTCTCTTTAAAAACAAATCCCTTAAATCAAAGATTATTTAGCCTCAAAGCCTTAATTAATTTTCCATTCGATAATTCATTATCAAAAGCCCAGTTTCCTTTGAAAATCCTTAATCCATATTTCAACCATAGTTTCCAATTAAACTGATTTTCCAACATTCCACTCTTAATCTTAACTAAAAAAGATTATACTTTCTTTCCAATTTTTTTTATTTCCTCAAATCAAATATTTGGTTAAATCCCCAAATTACGATATGAATTTCCATAAATCAATCTCATTAGGTTTCAAGAGCGATATTATTGAATATATGATTCATGATAAAACCATAATCAATTGATATTGAACATAAGTTAAACAGAAATTGTATCTACTTATATTCGATATCAATTTTCATAATCAACGAATACTATAAGTGGAATAACGATATAATAACATCTTCCAAATTCCTCAAATAGTATAAGTTTACCCCAAAGAATTCCATATCAAATATCTAATGATTATTTTTGTCCAACTTATCCCAATCAACTTAGGAAACTCGTATCTTATTTAAAAGATTTATTCAACTCTTTGACAATAGATCTGGATAGAAATTTCATCAACTTATCCTTAATATTAATCTCTGTATCAAAGTCACACTGTAAGCGGAATAATGGTGAAATTTCTTTTAAATTCCTCAAATAGTAAGGGTCATCATACACTGAATTAATATCGAACATCAGAAGATTTATCCCCAACCACATCCAAAAACTGAAAACTAGTTTTAATATTAAATAAACCAATTTAAATTCCATATAAAATGTTTCCAATACTTTTGAACCTTTTAAAAAATTCCACAAATCATTAAAAAATGATTGCTTACACTTCAAAAATGGTTTGCGGGTTAAAAACTTCAAAATCGATTGTTTTAAAGAAGGCGTTACAATAGTGTATTCAAAAGCATTACAAAACAGTTATCTTAATTACTTTGATCAAAATATTTTTTATCTTAGTCAAAACTTAAACTTTACAATTCAAAACATTTTTATATAATTTACATGATTTTACCATTTTTTTCCATATTTGTAGAAACATTAAAAATGACTGTTTGTGGTTATGGTCGATAACTTCTCTTAAAGCGACCTTTTCCCGAAATGAGTTTAAACATAACTCGAAAATTATGACACTAAATTAAAATCCTCTTTCACTCATTTAAAAGCTCTTGTTAATATAAATCAATTGTTTTTCGTTTCTTGGAAACAAGATTTAGATTGCAAAAGTTATAAGCATTTAAAGTTTATAACCAAAATACCCAAATTGCCATTGTGCGACAAGCTCCGTTTTGACCGAAATAAAAATTATTCTTCAGTACTTCAAAATACCTTAGAAAACCTTTATAAACTCATGTAATTAATCAAAAACCTTTTAAAGTAATTTATATTGACTATCTAAATTATTTTAGGTTGAAAATTCAACTTTTATTTTTACTAGTCAAATTCCAAATAACTTCTAAATTCAAATAATTTCAAATTAACCATTCCATTCGTCGGATAAGTTAGGGATAGCCAGGGAGAGCAGGAAACTTGTTTTCCAAACCCAAACTAGACACTATCCTCTCTGTCGTCCAAAAATGTTCTAGTTTTTTCTTTATTCATTAAAAGAACTTTGTCCACATATATGAATTCGTACATATGGTATTTCCCAATTATTAACCTTCAATTTCAACAATAATATTGTTTTTAATTATGAAAGACATTTGTCGATCACCAATGTGATACCATAATTATTGTGTCGTAGTGTGTGCAATACAATATCAACAACCATTATAAACATCCATAACAACCATCATTAACATGATTAACAAATTTTAATTGTGCACAAGCATTATAACACTAACGCTTAATAGTGTAGGTTCTAAACTATGCATCCATCATCCATCATAACAAACATCAACCGTCATTAACCACTAATAATCCATCACTATATTTAAACTAGTCTAACTACTAATTAAATATATTAACCATCGTTAAAGCATTCTCACCTAATAGCTTTCCAAATCTTCACGGTAGGCTAGCCTAACTAAGCGAACCGTCGGACAGTATTTCAGTACAACATCTTCTTCACCAAAATATATATAATATAATATACACTAGTCTCTCTCTCTTTCTTTATATTATAAGAGGAGGAGGAGCAGGATGAAGACGAACTTTGGCAAGGTGGTGATGGAAAAGAGGAAGATTTATGCCATGGAAACCATGGCCATATGCTTTAAAAAGAAGGTGGAAAGAAGGAAATGGAATGGAATGGAAAGAAAATGGAGAAAAGACCTCCTTATGTAGGAATGGAGAGTTACGGAGGTAATGACACCTAAGGGGGCAAGTGGAAGGCATGCAAAAATACAAGTGTAAGGACAATTGTCTTAAGGATAGAAGGTGAACTTTTGGTAGCATTTTCCATTAAATCCTATGAAAACTAAGGGCAAAACTTAACTCTAATGCTACTAATTCATGTTATGGTTTGCCAAATCCGATCGAATGACAAAAAGTATCAATAAATCCAAACTTATTAATAATCATTCTCATTTATAGTTCAAATAAAATCTATCATCTAACTTATCAAAATTATTAAATATTCTTAACCATATATATTTATGTCAAATTCAAATTTAAATTCAAATTAGGTAATAAAAATTCCAATGTTAAAAATTCTGAATCGTTACATTCACCCCCCTGAAAATTTTCGTCCTTGGAAAGGAAGACGAGAAAATTTAAAGTGCTTTACAAATTTTAAATTCCTATTTCTCTCTTAACATATTGGAAATGTAATGGTCAAAACCAAGGCCCATATCACTCTCAAGATACTCTATCTGATTCTCATTAAAGGTAAAGTCTGAAGAAAATTCTATAGTCTCTTGATTACTAGGGTCGTCACTATTCGTGTTCATAAGAATTTTCTGAGTTAGACCCTTACCACTAACGCAAAGGAGAAATTGGGATAGATACTGTCGAGCACTTAGATGTCTACGACCCTTTGAAATTTTTAAAGTTCAGAACTTATCTTTCTAACTCACTGCTAAAATTATGGAACACAAGGTTTACCTAAAGATTTGAGTCAAACTATAAGACTAAGGGTTCAGGCCTTATATTGGTTAGATTTCAACAAAATTTTGTATCCAAATTCTCAAATAAATATTCCTTTTCTCCCAAAACATCCAATTATCTTGCAAAAATAACATTTTGGAATTCCTTTTGCACTTAATACAAATTCAAGTTCAAATTATTAGAAATACTTCTCTAATCCAAAACTACTTCAGTAATCCATTTGTCCATGGTTCCATCTAGACAAGGCAAAAGAAGAATTCAGAAATAGAGTTGGATAGTATCCAAGTATGACAATCGGAAAGATAGTGATTATCAAAAGATGACGATGCGTCAAGCAAAACACAGTAACCAGCGAAGAGGTAGAATTATATTTCGAGGACACTCATTCTATTTCAATTCGAATTATTTCCAATCCCATACTAATCCATTTACAAGTTAAATTTATATGCATTTAACATTCATACTTTGAATTCCCTATTCAAAATATTCTAACATCTAATCAAGGGATTTAATTTACATAACTTTGGTCATTCCTATTCTTATTTACCAACCCTTAAATCACTAATAGACAAAGGAATTTAAGTTTTAGTGCAGTCTAACATTCCCTTAATTTCCTTTTAAGGGTTTTACTCACTTAAGTTATTTATTCTCATATAAGATTATAAATGCCTACCAATTTATGAGTTAAGAAAAATTTCTTAGATTTCCATAAGTTAATCTAAACCCATAAATTTCATTCTAATTTAAAACACATTGATTTTAAGATAAAAGACGCTTTCTCAAGCATAATTTACCGAAATCTCATTCTAGGTTATTCCCAACCCTATCTCTAATGAGATATCATAATTCTGATGAGTTCTTACTTATGTTCAAATATGTCGTACCCCATTGCTTTGTAAAATCCAAAGCTCTGATACCACATTGTAACGACCCGACTTTTTCAACCATCGGGTAGTGACTACTCTCCACTGTGGCATTACAATTGTACCTAGCACCTTATTTTACGGCCAGCCTCTCAACTGTCGCGGCCTCAAGCCTAACGAACTCCTCTTCGGACGTGTAGAGGTAAGAGTCTCTCGCTTGCCACCAAACCGATAGCGAGAACCCCCTATCACGCTGCCTTATGCCAAACAAGGACTGGTGTGAGAACTCAAAACAATTTTTATTTACGGTTCATTATAAAGTTGGGTAATTCAATGGACCACGCCACTAACGCGGAACAAATTTACTCCATATCAATTCCTATGCGTAGAAATTCGCAATGACTTTTGAAAAATGAAACTACCATAAGGTCTCGCGGCGCACACACAATGCAAACACACGCATTGGAGAGGTTTCTCCTTATGATAGTTAAAAATGCTTGATACGCGAAAATCCTCTAATATTATTATTAGTGCATAGTGTGAAAACAACTTCGCAAACAAATGTATTAATCATAGCCAGCATAACGCCCTATTCCATTACACTGATGTAATCCTGCTGGTAGCATGCAATACAAATAAAATTGTACTCGTAGCGTAAATTGGGTTTCCAACAAATGACCACGCAAAGGAAATTCCTTACCGAACCGATGGGTACGCCTCTAGAGGGACACCCCGAGAACCAAATCGGGCTCTCTACCAACACGAGGCCGGATTACCCCTTAATTGGGTAACTTAGAGCACGCCTGAGTATATCACTTCTCGGTCGTTACCACCCTTTAAACCGAGCGCTCGCAACAGCAACATCCATATAAATAGAATTTTTTCCACGTAGGTTAATACCTAGGCACCATACCATAGTACACCTTTTATCTAAAAGGAAATGACTACCCTTAACCTCGCTGCATCTTTCCTGTTTTAGCCATTTACTGGGTTGTGAGGCTGGCTAAGGTCGTGAAATACACAAAGCTACACTTCAATAAGCCATGCTTTGATCATCCATAGCTCATCACATAACTTGAGTATGCCACATTGTCCATTCACAATGCATCACTGATTTCCATCAATATATAACCTCTAAGCTCATCCGTCTTAGAGAAGGGTGTTAAGCAAGAGAACAAATTCTATGCACCAAGAAGATATATATTTAACAGAGATCAGTACTACATAGTCAATTACAATGTCATACACACAATCCATACAATTCCGTTCTGGGTCTGAACAAAACACCAATCCGAAAATCTCCAAATATATTCAAACCTCATGCCACTTATAACCTCATAGAGGGTGGCCTAGCCAACCGAGACATCAACAATCTATCCAAACAATTCAAAGAAACCCAATCTTCATTCGTCGTTTTCCAAGTCTTGAATTTCTCCATAATGTCCTATTATTACTTGGAATGGTTTTCGAACATATATTCGATACCGGTCTTCGCAAATAATAAGCGCAATTAAAAACACAATTATGGAACACACAGCCTTTCTACCAATCTCCTTCCGTTTGTTAAATTAAACTTCTTCATTCTCAAATTATAACAAAATCCATATTTAACCTTTCTCTTTAAAAACACATCCCTTAAATCAAAGATAATTTATGTAACACCCCACACCCGCTAAGGTCACTCACTAAGGGAATGCCTTAACTTCGGTTGAGTATCTTAAGTGAATATAGAACAGAAAAATTACAACAAGACAGATATAAGTAATACTTGAGAATTTAAAACATCATTTCATTGCAGCGGAAAGTAAAACATGTTTGGTTACATCACAAAACCATAAACAAGAGTCAAGTACATAATATCCGTCTTGATAAAACAAAAGTACATAATCCCACTACATAACTAATAGCCATAATAGAAAAGATAAGCTGGGCTTTACATCACGGTCCAAGCTCCAAAAGATAGATAAAGCGATCTGATCAAAGCCCACTAGTGCTAGGCCCACTCTGAGAACCTGAGGGTTGGGGAAAAAGATAAAAACAACGGGGTCAGACATAAGTCTGAGTGAGCCCTATAACTTTAACAATACAATCATTAAAGTAATTAGGGTATGATATAAACCTGGTACGGTACAACTGGGGATAAATGACTACACTAAGCAGCCAACTAGACTTAGGATGAACTAAGATAACGGTAAAGACGCGCCTATCCACCCAAGGATAAATACTACACTGCACCACACCAGATCTACACACCCAAGGGTAATTCCTACACTGCACCACACCAGATCTACCCACCCAAGGGTAATTATTAACTGCACCACACCAGTCATTCCTACTTAAAGGTTGATCCCACCCAAGGACTTAGAAAATTTACCCAGTGGTTTCGTGTACCCCTAGCTGACTACATAGGTGTCGTCTGCCCCTATCTCTACTAGGTGTACCCACTACTCCCCAAGTGATTGGCTCCCTACCGTAGATACCCATGCTGGCCCCACAATGGGGTGTATCACTCCCCAAAGTGGCAACCCGATACAACCAATGGTGCACGGCTTATATCTACACGATGCAACAACATCTTACCTACCAGCCCGGGTCCACACACGCATATGAAACCCGTTGGACTTGCGTTGCCACCGCTAACCCGTTTTGGCCTCTTATAGTCAAGCCCAGTACGCGTGTCCCGTCCTCGACATGGGTCGACCCCAATAAGATACATATGGGTTACTGGTTGAAATGGGCCCCCACAAGCCACCCACCTAAGCTTGTCCCTTTTTCAAGTGCATCCCACTTAATCCTTTTTAATAATCATGTCCACTTACATGTTTAAAGGTTGGTTAAGTCATCTAATCATCTTTCAATTGCCACTCAAGGCACCCACTAGATTTCCACATGCCACCCAAGGCACTTACTTGATTTCCACATGCCACCCAAGGCACTCACTTAACCCTTTAATCATGTTTAATTACATGTTCCACTTTGGTTAAGTACTCTAATCGTATTTTCTATTGCCACCCAAGGCAACCACTAGATTTCCACATGCCACCCAAGGCACTTACTTGATTTCCACATGCCACCCTAGGCACCCACTTAACCTCTCATGCCCCACTACATGCTTATCTGGTTAAGTGTTTCTTAATTGATTAAGAACGTAACCGTTGTAAAGACCTCTCACATTAGACTATCTTTTATGGCAGGTGGATTTGCCGGTCGGGTCCGGGCAGCCTTACGCCATAACCGAGTCTAACCTCGTGTCTTTACACTTGTCACGTATTTAGTTCATGCCTAAGACCTCTCACATTGGGCCAATCATTTGTAGCCGCTGGATTTGCCGGTCGGTTCCGGGCAGTCTTATGCTACAAAAGGGTCCAACCTCGTGTCTTAGTCGATTAATTACACCTAATTAATCACCCCCTAATTTGTATTAATTATCCCTAATTAATTACAAATTTAACGATGTACATAATTGACTCAATTATGTCCATCCACTTTATGGTATGCATAATCATACCATCTTCACACCATTTCATTAACATGAATATTAACCCCATCGTTCCCCACGTAATTCGCTAACATGACATACTTAAAAGGGAAGATTCATCACACATACAATGGGTTCAACTTGCATAACATTAGCATCAACATGGGTTTTAAAGGTGTCAACACGCATATAGCATCAAACCCAACTAGCATAAATAATCAACCCAAACTTGCATGAATCACATATGTCATAAAGAGGGTAACTTGCATAAGCTACTTATGTCATACAAAGGGGTAAACTTGCATATGTATGTATGACATACAAAGGGGTTAACTTGCATATGTATACATATCATACTAAGGTGTAAACTTGCACATGTTACTTGCATATAATCAAACACCAAACTTGCATAACATGTCATATATGAACTTGCATATAATCAAACACCAAACTTGCATAACATATCATATATGAACTTGCATATAATCAAACACCAAACTTGCATAATCATGGTGTCATAATGGATCAATGTTTATCATAGCGATTTGCATAACTAGCATCATGAACACATAGCCTAAAACTTGCACAACTTGCATAACATCATGATCACATAGCATATGACTTGCATAATTTGCATAACATCATGATCACATAGCATATGACTTGCATAACTTGCATAACGTCATGATCACATAGCATATGACTTGCATAACTTGCATAACATCATGAACACATAGCATATAACTTGCATTACTTGCATAACATCATGATCACATAGCATATGACTTGCATAACTTGCATAACATTATGAACACATAGCATATGATAACATAACTTGCATTGATCCACATTTATAACCATAACCTCATTATATCCTATCATAATCATTTCAAAAATTGGTCATTAAGGCTGTAGAAACTCACAACTTGTTGATTAGCACTCCTATGAAGAAGAATAAGTTGCTAGATTTGATTAGAAGTTGATTTGAGAAGCTATCTTCCTCTTTAATTTGATGGAGGCTCCTTCAAGTTGCATTTTGACGGCATAACGACGTTGTATCTATTTCTAGTATGAATTAGGGTAGTCTTAGGGTGTATTTATAGATTAGTTAAGTGTTTTAGGCCATTAGATTAACCCTAAATCAGATTAGAGCCGTCATCTCGTCACTAGCCACCGAGCACAGCCCAAAAGCCAAAATGGTGCACCCGGGTCACACAGACCGACAAGGGGGTCGACCCCTGGGTCGACCTCTAGGGGGGGGGGGGTCGACACCCATGATGACCCTAGGGTCGACACCCTCTGTCTGGCGGGAATTTTCCCGCCTCTTCTGAAATTTGAAATCTGAATATTTAAATTTGTTTTGAATTTTTCTGAAAACTTCTTCGGGCCTTAACTGGATTATACGGACTCCGATTTTTGAAAACTCGGACTCTATTTCGCGTATTTTTCCGAGATGAACGCAATGGCATAGCCCGTTACCCCTGATTCAGATTTTAAAATTTATTTCTGCCCTGTTTTATATTATAGCAAGTTATTCAACATACGGGGTGTTACATTCTCCCCTACTTAAAGGATTTCGTCCCCGAAATCTCTAAGTCAAGAAGAACGTATCCTACCATCCAAACAACCATCTACTCAACCCATCAAACACTGGCATCCATTGTCCTTAAAGTTTCTAATGCTGCATGAACATATGCAAGGAGTGTGTGTGTATATGCTCCCTGTCTAATGCGAAATCAGGCGGTCTACTGATTCAGTTGACCTCCTTAATGCAAACCATGATAGTGCCATGCATCCAATATGTATGCGAAAGATCCTTATCTATACATACTATTTCTACATGTGTGCACAATCATACACCAAAATGCATCATCCATATGATAATACAACCATTATACATCCATTAATATAGCTACCTACACACAATTATATGCAATATGCAATATGAAGTGACTGAGCCGATCTAGTGTTTAAAGTGTGTGTATATGCATCCACGAGCAACCACTAGCAACCACTTGCATCCACACGCATCCATCAAACATAACATGTCTCAAACACATGTTTCAACCATAGGTTTACCCTATCTAAAGGTCAAAGATACTAATGAGAGGACATACTAAAGATAAGATAAGTACTAGACAAACAATAAAGGAGAAGTTAAAAGACATACCCTCAAAAAGGAATGGGTACAGTGAACGCATCTTCGCTACTGTCTCCCAAGTAGCATTGCTCTAATCCTCTCCCCATTGCACTTTGACTAGTCGAACCTCTCTGTTTCTCAATTTCCTAACCTCTGACCCAAGGATGCGAGTAGGAGCTCGTCGAATAGTCGTATCACGCTCTACCTCCACTTCTCTAAGCAAGCTCGGCTCTACCACCTCTGCGGTCTCATGTAGGCACTTCCTCAAATGTGACACATGGAATACGTCATGCACACCACTAAGTCTCTCGGCTAAATCCACTCTATATGCCATCCGTCCAATCCTTTCCTTAATAGGAAACGGTCCTACAAATCTTGGTGCTAACTTCCCAACGGACCCAAAATGAACAACATTCCGTAATGGAGATACTTTGAAAAAGACCATGTCCCCAACATCAAACTCAAGATCCGTCCTCCTCTTATCTGCGTAAGATTTCTGCCTATCTTGCACTGCTTTCATCCTTCCTCGAATCAAATCAATCTTTTTCGAAGTCTCTCTAACCATATCAGGCCCAAGCAAGATCTTATCTGTAGATTCCCACCAACATGTAGGTGATCGACAAGGTCTTCCATAAAGAGCTTCAAAAGGAGCCATGCCAATACTAGACTGAAAGCTGTTACTATACGCGAACTTCACCAATGGAAGATGCTCTTCCCATGTACCTCCAAAATCTAAGATACAAAGCCTCAAAAGGCCTTCCAGAACACGATTCACCCTCTCGGTCTGGCCGTCCGTCTGAGGATGATATGCGGTGCTCAAACACAACTGAGTCCCTACCGCCTCTTGCAAACTCTTCCAAAACTCGCTAGTGAAGATGGGATCTCGATCACTCCCTATGCTAGAAGGTACCCCATGCAATCGAACTATTTCTCGAAGGTAAAATGAGGCTAGCCATGGAGCAGTCCTCTTGCTCTTCACGGGTATGAAATGGGCGCTCTTAGTAAGTCTGTCTACGACAACCCAAATTCCCGTATTACCCTTCCTCGATCTCGGTAACCCATCAACAAAATCCATCGAGACACTATCCCACTTCCATTGCGGAACTTCCAATGGGTGAAGCAACCCACCGGGTTTCTTTTGCTCCGCTTTCACTTGTTGGCACACCAAGCATCTAGCGACATACTCGGCCACATCTTTCTTCATACCGGCCCAAAAGAAAACTCGCTTCATGTCTTGGTACATCTTGTCCCCACCGGGATGAATGGTCATATTTGAATGATGTGCATCATCAAGAATAGCCTTCCTCAAACCCTCGTCTTGCGGTACACAAAGTCTACCGTCTCTACGCAAGCACCCCCTATCGTCTAGGGTGTACCTACTCAAATGGCTGGACGACTCCCCCCTTATGAGCTTCTCTACCAACTCAACCAACTGTGGGTCATCCCGCTGTGCCTCGCCAATCCGTCCCAAAAGAGTAGGTCTGACCTCTAAGGATGCTAGCAAACCGGGTATAAAGTCAACGGAAGGTCTGAAATCAAACATCGAGATAAATTCCAAGCTTCGTCGTTCCACGAACAATGGACTCAAGGACAACCTTTTTCTACTCAAGGCGTCCTCCACCACGTTATCCTTGCCAGGGGTATACGCTATCTCGAAATCATAGGATGCTAAGAACTCCATCCACCTTTGTTGTCTTAAGACTATGCGCTCGAAGAGTCTCCAACACTTCCCTAAGACGTAGGGCATGCTTTTCTCCATTTCTAGAGAAAACTAGGATATTCTCCCATGCAAAATCGTCACAACTATCCATCTGTCACGCAGACCATCCTAGTCGAACTCGACATACCCCAAGTGTAAGCCCCAAAGGCCTAAACCAATATCAGACAAACACCCAAGGGATACCTCCTTCGAATTCAGACGACCTACGTGAGATGATACTAGTAAAAACGGCAAAATAATTAAGCACTTGTCCAACTCTTGATGTCCTTGCCAGTCTCGCTCCAAAACCACCGTTGATCAAATAATTGGCTTAGCTTAACCTATTAATCACATACTAAAACTTATTTCGCTTTTAGAAAAGACCAAGATGTCATCCACAAAGACCACTACGAAGTTATTTAGGTACTCCCTAAACACCCTACTCATCCAATCAACAAAGTATGCGGTGGCGTTCATCAAACCAAATGGCATCACAAGCCACTCATAGAAACCATCCGGAGTCCTAAAGGCAGTCTTGTCTATGCTATCCTCAGCCACTCTCAACTGATGAAACCCCGTGGCCAAGTCCAACTGCGAAAACACTGAGGCGCCAAACAACTGATCAAAGAGATCATCAATCCTCGGCAATGGGTGTCTATTCTTCTTTGTGAGCTTGTTGAGTTCTCTATATTCTACACAAAGTCTGAGGGACCCATCCGCCTTCGTGGCAAAAACTACTGGAGCACCCCACTCCGATATACTTCGTCTTATGAACCCCTTCTCAAGCAACTCCCCTACTTGCTTATTGAGTTCCCTCCTCCCACGAGGAGCCATATGGCGCACTGGCAAAGACACTGGTTTAGCATTGTCCACCAAATATATTCGGAAGTCTATTTCCCGCTTCGAAGGTAAGCCCTTCACCTCCTCAAACACATCCGAGTATTCCCGGACCACTCTAACAGATCGCAAACTCTCAACCGAAGCGTCAAGCGTTTCAAGATAACTTAGCACAACAGAATCCATGGGATTACAAGAGATCTCGAGAGTGTTCCCCAAGCGGGTCACGAGCCTAACAACTCTCCTTTCACAATCAAGAACGGAACCATTACTGGATAACCAGTCCATGCCCAAAATCAACCCATTGCCCGTGAAGCCCAAAACAAAAGCATCACATCTAAACTCAACGCTAAGTATAGAAATCTTCAAACCCAAACATACCATGGACAAATAAGTGGAGCCCCCAATTGGGTTTGAAACAACCAAGGGATCATCTACTAGACTGGTGTCTAAGTGCAGTGACTCAACTAATGATTATGAGATAAACGAATGCGATGCGCCAGAGTCGAATAATGTTCGAACAGGATGATTGAGAGAACCAAATTTCAACCTAGACGGTCCTACCCCCATCAGGTATACTAGCCGTGAGGGAATGCATCTACCCTCCAGAAGATCCTGTACTTTGTCCTTACCTCTTTGGACAATCCTAATAAGGTGTCCTATTTCTCCAAAACAACTAGCCTTCTCCTTCTCATTCTCCTTTCGTGACCTCCCACCACGATGAGGTTTTGTCCTTTATTTACCTAATAGCTATTTGAACCTTCCTCCCTCGTCCATCTTAAAGGTACCCACAAGCCCTCCACCTCCTTGGACTAACTTCTTAACCCGACAAACGTCTTAGTCCCTTGAAGTGGTTCTTCCGTCCTTCATACGGAAGCCCTTATTTATCTTAAAAAGACATCTATACGCGGAGGGGAAATCCAAAAAGAGAAAGAGGAAGAGATTCAAAACGGAGAATCGAAGGAAGGATATATGGCTCTTGGGGATTATGTTCTTTTCTCTCAAAAACTTTTCTCTTAAAAGACATGTTTTTGAAAATACTTCTTCCGAAAATGTTTTTAGAAAAATAGTTTTCCTAAAAGTTCTATCTGTTCTGGTAACTTTAAGCTCTGATACCACGTGTAACACCCCACACCCACTAAGGTCACTCACTAAGGGAATGCCTTAACTTCGATGGAGTATCTTAAGTGAATATAGACAGAAAAATTACAACAAGACAGATATAAGTAATACTTGAGAATTTAAAACATCATTTCATTGCAGCGGAAAGTAAAACATGTTTGGTTACATCACAAAACCATAAACAAGAGTCAAGTACATAATATCCGTCTTGATAAAACAAAAGTACATAATCCCACTACATAACTAATAGCCATAACAGAAAAGATAAGCTGGGCTTTACATCACGGTCCAAGCTCCAAAAGATAGATAAAGCAATCTGATCAAAGCCCACTAGTGCTAGGCCCACTCTGAGAACCTGAGGGTTGGGGAAAAAGATAAAAATAACGGGGTCAGACATAAGTCTGAGTGAGCCCTATAACTTTAACAATACAATCATTAAAGTAATTAGGGTATGATATAAACCTGGTACGGTACAACTGGGGATAAATGACTACACTAAGCAGCCAACTAGACTTAGGATGAACTAAGATAACGGTAAAGACGCGCCTATCCACCCAAGGATAAATACTACAATGCACCACACCAGATCTACCCACCCAAGGGTAATTCCTACACTGCACCACACCAGATCTACCCACCCAAGGGTAATTACTAACTGCACCACACCAGTCATTCCTACTTAAAGGTTGATCCCACCCAAGGACTTAGAAAATTTACCCAGTAGTTTCGTGTACCCCTAGCTGACTACATAGGTGCCGTCTGCCCCTATCTCCACTAGGTGTACCCACTACTCCCCAAGCGATCGGCTCCCTATCGTAGATACCCGTGCTGGCCCCACAGTGGGGTGTAACACTCCCCAAAGTGGCAACCCGATACGACCAATGTTGCACGACTTATACCTACACGATGCAACAACGTCTTACCTACCAGCCCGGGTCCACACACGCATATTAAGCCCGTTGGACTTGCGTTGCCACCGCTAACCCGTTTTGGCCCCTTATAGTCAAGCCCAGTACGCGTGTCCCGTCCTCGACATGGGTCGAGCCCAATAAGATACATATGGGTTACTGGTTGAAATGGGCCCCCACAAGCTACCCACCTAAGCTTGTCCCTTTTTCTAGTGCATCCCACTTAACCCTTTTTAATAATCATGTCCACTTACATGTTTAAAGTTTGGTTAAGTCATTTAATCATCTTTCAATTGCCACTAAAGGCACCCACTAGATTTCTACATGCCACCCAAGGCACTTACTTGATTTCCACATGCCACCCAAGGCACTCACTTAACCCTTTAATCATGTTTAATTACATGTTCCACTTTGGTTAAGTATTCTAATCGTATTTTCTATTGCCACCCAAGGCAACCACTAGATTTCCACATGCCACCTAAGGCACTTACTTGATTTCCACATGCCACCCTAGGCACCCACTTAACCCCTCATGCCCCACTACATGCTTATCTGGTTAAGTGTTTCTTAATTGATTAAGAACGTAACCGTTGTAAAGACCTCTCACATTAGACTATCTTTTATGGCAGCTGGATTTGCCGGTCGGGTCCGGGCAGCCTTACGCCATAACCGAGTCTAACCTCGTGTCTTTACACTTGTCACGTATTTAGTTCATGCCTAAGACCTCTCACATTGGGCCAATCATTTGTAGCCGCTGGATTTGCCGGTCGGTTCCGGGCAGTCTTATGCTACAAAAGGGTCCAACCTCGTGTCTTAGTCGATTAATTACACCTAATTAATCACCCCCTAATTTGTATTAATTATCCCTAATTAATTACAAATTTAACGATGTACATAATTGACTCAATTATGTCCATCCACTTTATGGTATGCATAATCATACCATCTTCACACCATTTCATTAACATGAATATTAACCCCATCGTTCCCCACGTAATTCGCTAACATGACATACTTAAAAGGGAAGATTCATCACACATACAATGGGTTCAACTTGCATAACATTAGCATCAACATGGGTTTTAAAGGTGTCAACACGCATATAGCATCAAACCCAACTAGCATAAATAATCAACCCAAACTTGCATGAATCACATATGTCATAAAGAGGGTAACTTGCATAAGCTACTTATGTCATACAAAGGGGTAAACTTGCATATGTATGTATGACATACAAAGGGGTTAACTTGCATATGTATACATATCATACTAAGGTGTAAACTTGCACATGTTACTTGCATATAATCAAACACCAAACTTGCATAACATGTCATATATGAACTTGCATATAATCAAACACCAAACTTGCATAACATATCATATATGAACTTGCATATAATCAAACACCAAACTTGCATAATCATGGTGTCATAATGGATCAATGTTTATCATGGCGATTTGCATAACTAGCATCATGAACACATAGCCTAAAACTTGGATAACTTGCATAACATCATGATCACATAGCATATGACTTGCATAATTTGCATAACATCATGATCACATAGCATATGACTTGCATAACTTGCATAACATCATGATCACATAGCATATGACTTGCATAACTTGCATAACATCATGAACACATAGCATATAACTTGCATAACTTGCATAACATAATGATCACATAGCATATGACTTGCATAACTTGCATAACATCATGAACACATAGCATATGATAACATAACTTGCATTGATCCACATTCATAGCCATAACCTCATTATATCCTATCATAATCATTTCAACAATTGGTCATTAAGGCTATAGAAACGCACAACTTGTTGATTAGCACTCCTATGAAGAAGATTAAGTTGCTAGAGTTGATTAGAAGTTGATTTGAGAAGATATCTTCCTCTTTAATTTGATGGAGGCTCCTTCAAGTTGCATTTTGACGGCATAACGACGTTGTATCTATTTTTAGTATGAATTAGGGTAGTCTTAGGGTGTATTTATAGATTAGTTAAGTGTTTTAGGCCATTAGATTAACCCTAAATCAGATTAGAGCCGTCAGATCTCGTCACTAGCCACTAAGCATAGCCCAAAAGCCAAAATGGTGCACCTAGGTCACACAGACCGACAGGGGGGGTCGACCCCTGGGTCGACCCCTAGGTGGGGTCGACACCCATGTCGACCCTAGGGTCGACACCCTCTGTCTGGCGGGAATTTTCCCGCCTCTTCTGAAATTTGAAATCTGAATATTTAAATCTGTTTTGAATTTTTCTGAAAACTTCTTTGGGCCTTAACTGGGTCATACGGACTCCGATTTTCGAAAACTCGGACTCTATTTCGCGTATTTTTCCGAGACGAACGCAATGGCATTGCCCGTTTCCCCTGATTCATATTTTAAAATTTAATTCTGCCCTGTTTTATATTATAGCTAGTTATTCAACATACAGGGTGTTACAATTTAGCCTCAAAGCTTAGTTAATTTTCCGTTTGATATTTCGTTATCAAAAACCCAGTTTCCTTTGAAAATCCTTAACCATATTTCAACCATAGTTTCCAATTAGATTGATTTTCGACATTCCATTCTTTAATCTTAACTAAAAGATTATACTTTCTTCCAAATTCCTTATTTTCAATTTCCTCAAATCAAAGATTTGGTTAAATCCTCAAATTACGATATGAATTTCCATAACTCAATCTTATTGTTTTTCAAGAATGATATTATTGAAGATATGATTCACAAAAAAACCCTAATCAATTGATATTGAACATAAGTTACACAGAAATTGTATCTACTTGTATTCAGTATCAATTCTCATAATCAACGAATACAATAAGTGTAATAACGATATAATAATAATATCTTCCAAATTCCTCAAAGAGTATACGTTTACACCACATAATTTCATATCAAATATCTGAAGAATATTTCAATCAAACTTTTCCTAATCAACTTAAGAAACTCGTATCTTAATTAAAAGATTTATTCAACTCTTTGACATTAGATATGGATAGAAATTTCATCAACTTATCCTCAATAATAATCTTTGTATCAAACTCACACTATAAGCGGAATAGTGGAAAACTTCCTTTTAAGTTCCTCAAATAGTAAGAGTGATCATCTACTGAATTAATATCAAACATCAGAAGATTTATCACTAACCACATCCAAAAACTGAAAACCCATTTTAATATTAAATAAATCAATTTAAATTCCATATAAAATATTTCCAATACTCTTGAACCTTTGAAAACATTCCACAAATCATTTAAAAATGATTACTTATAGTTCAAAAATAGTTTGCGGGTTAAAAACTACAAAATAGATTGTTTCCGAAGAAAGCGTTACAATAGAGTTTTCAAAAGCGTTACAAAACAGTTATCTTAATTACTTTGATCAAAATATCGTTTATATTTGTCAAAACTTAAAATTTACAATTCGAAACATTTTTACATAATTTAAAAGGATTTTACCATTTTTTCCATATTTTTAGAAACGTTGAAAATGGCTGTTTGTGGTTATGGTCGATAACTTCTCTTACACCGACCTTTTCCTGAAATGGGTTAAAACATAACTTGAAAATTATAACCCGAAATTAAAATCCGCTTTCACTCATTTAAAAGCTCTTGTTAATATAAATCAAATGTTTTTCGTTTCTTGGAAATCCGATGTAGATTGCAAAAGTTATAAGCGTTTAAAGTTTGTAACTAAAATACGCAAATTGCCATTGTGTGACAAGCTAGGTTTTGACCAAAATAAAAATTATTCTTCAGTGCTTCAAAATACCTTAGAAAACCATTATATACTCATGTAATTCATTTAAAACCATTTAAAGTAACATACATTGACTTTCCAAATTATTTTAGGTTCAAAATTCAACTTTTATTTTTTACTAATCAAATTCCAATTTATTTCTAAATTCAAATAATTTCAAATTAACCATTCCATTTGTCGGATCAGTTAGGGATAGCCAGGAAGAGCTGGAAACTATATTTTCCAAACCCAAGCCTAGACACAATCCTCTCTATCATCATAGAATGTTCAGGTTTTTTCTTTATCCATTTAAAGAACTTTATCCACATATATGAATTCATACATATGGTCTTTCCCAATTAATAACCTTCAATTTCTATAATAATATTGTTTCTAATTAGGAAGGAGATTTGTCGATCGCCAAAGTGATACGATAATTGTTGTGTTGTGTGTGCAAAACAACATCAACAACCATTATAAACATCCACAACAATCATCATTGACATGATTAAATAATCGTAATTGTGCACAAGCATTATAACACTAACGCTTAATAATGTGTTCTAAACTACGCATCCATCATCCATCATAACAAACATCAACCATCATTAACCACTAACAATCCATCACTATATTTAAATTAGTATAACTATACTAATTAAATATATATTAACCGTGGTTAAAGAGTTCTCAACTAATAGCTTTCCGAATCGTCAAGGTAGGCGAGCCTAGCTAAGCGAACCGTCGGACAGTATTTCTACACAACATCTTCTTCACCAAAATATATATAGTATAATACACACTAATCTCGCTCTCTTTATATTATAACAGGAGGAAGAGGAGGATGAAGACAAACTTTGGCAAGGTGGTGATCGAAAAGAGGAAGACTTATGCCATGGAAACCATGACCATAAGCTTTAAGAAGAAGGTGGAAAGGAGAAAATGGAATGGAATGGTAAGAAAATGGAGAAAAGGCCTCCTTATATAGGAATGGAGAGTTAAGGAGGTAATGACACCTAAGGGGGAAAGTGGAAGGCATGCATGGAAGAAGGCATGCAAAAATACAAGTGTAAGGACAGTTGTCTTAAGGATAGAAGGTGGACTTTTGGTAGCATTTTCACTTAAATGCTATGAAAACTAAGGGCACCACTTAATTCTAATGCTACTAACTCGTGTTATGGTTTGCCCAATCCGATCGAACGACAAATAGTATGAATAAGTCCAAACTTATTAATAATCATTCTCATTTATAATTCAAATAAAATCTATCATCTAACTTATCAAAATAATTAGATATTCTTAACCATATATATTTATGTCAAATTTAATTTTAAATTCAAATTAAGAAACAAAAATTCCAATGTTAAAAATTCTGGACCGTTACAACTTCTTAATGGTTGACTTAATGATTTTGTTCACTGCTTCCACTTGCCCGTTTGCCTGAAGATGGGCAACTACGGAAAAACTTTTCTGGATTTTATACTTGGCACAAAAGTTTTGGAACTCTTCGCTTTCAAACGGGGTTCCGTTGTCTATGATTATTTTTTGCAGCACTCCAAACCTACAAATGATACTTTTCCAGACAAAGTTAATAACTTTCTTTGAGGTTATAGTTTCCAATAGTTCCGCTTTAGCCCATTTTACGAATTATTCAACAACGACAATGACATATTTAAAACAAGATTTCGTGGTGGGAAACACTCCTCCTATTAGATCAATGCCCAAAATGACGAATGGCCATGGCCTGACCATGTGGGTTATAGTTGTTGATGGCATCCTAGGAATTTTTGCAAATCTCTGACATCTATTGCTATTGCATTTTTTGCTATATGCTACAGAGTCCTTATTTATGTTTGGCCAGATATAACCATAACGCAGAATTTTCTTGGCCAATGGCCACCACTATGACCTCCGGATTCACCTTTATGTAATTCTGTCATAATTTCTTTCGATTCCCCCTTTATAACCGAACGAAGTAATGGCGTAGAAAATCCTTGTCTGTATAGCCGTCCATCCTAAATGAGATACATATGGGCTTTTCGCAAGATTTTCCTTCGCTTCTTAACTTCTGTCGGTAGGGCACTAGTCATGAGATGCTCTTTGATTGGCGTCATCCACGAGTCTGGCTCACTATCAACCTCCATGAACCATTCCATCTCAATTTGTTCCGTGCTGGGGCTGGAGAGGACTTCCACTGGAAGTAATCCTATAAGTTGTGCTTCTCCTGTGCTTGCATACTTTTCTAGTGAATTCGCCTTGGTATTTTCTTCTCTTGGAATGTCAGATATTTTATAATGCTCGAAGCCCTCTAGTAGTTCCAAGGCCTTAGATAGATAAGTTGGTAAGTTACCCATTTTGGCCTGTAACTCTCCCCAGACCTGGCATGCCATTAGTTGGGAGTCACTGAAGATTTGTATGGTCTTTCGTTGTAATTCTCTTGCCAGCCTTATTCCTGCAATGAGGGCTTCATATTCAGCTTCGTTATTTGTTGATCGAAATTCTAGTCTTAGCGCGTAGCATGTAGATCTCCCTTCAGGGGTTCGTAGGACTAATCCTGCTCCGTTGCAGTAATCGTTTGATGCTCCATCAACAAATAATTTCCATTGGATGTTGGCTTTAGTATCAGGTTCCTCTTTCATCTCTCATCGATCTGTAAATTCTACGATAAAATCTGAAAGAGCTTGTCCGTTGATTGCCTTTCGGGGGTGGTATGTAATTTCATTTTGAATAAGCTCAATATTCCATTTTAACAACTTCCCGGAAGTCTCTAGTTGAAACAAAACTAGACTCAAAGCCTGACCCGTGAGGACCTTGATAGGGTTAGCCTGGAAATAGGGCCAAAGCTTCTTTAAGGCGTTAAGTAAGCAATAAGTGAGCTTTTCGATTTTTGGATAGTTTAGTTCTGCCCCAGATAATCTTTTACTAACGTAATAGACTAGCCTTTGAACCTTCGAATCCTCCCTTACCAATGCCGTGCTTGGAGCATGGGCATATACTGCCAGATATACAAACAAATCTTCTCCATCACTAGGTTTTGACAATATTGGAGGTGTTGCCATGTGTTGGATTAGTTCTTCGAAAGCTCTCTGACATTCAGTAGTCCATTGAATTTCTTTCTTTCCTTTTCTAAGGGTTTCAAAGAAGGGAAGGCATCTGTCGGTTGCCCCGGATATTAAGCGATTCAAAGCTACAATTTTTCCATTCAAACGCTGGAGCTCTTTCTTGGTTCCTTGGGCGCGCATTTCTCTCAAGGCTAATATTTTTTCTGGAGTGGCTTCTATTCCCTGACCATAAACCTTAGGAACTTGCCTTAACCGACCCCGAAGGAACATTATACAGGATTCAGATTCATACCATATTGGTGTAGAATATCTAACATCTAGGCAAAGTCTAACAAATGATCAACTGTCCTTTTTGACTTTACCAACATATCGTCAACATATATTTCCATTGTCCTGTCGATTTTTTTGAAACATAGCGTTTACTAATCGTTGGTAAGTTGCTCCAGCATTCTTTAGGCCAAATGGCATCACTTTATAGCAATATAAACCAAGATCAGTGATAAAACTTGTGTCCTCTTGGTCTTGTCCATACATCATGATTTGATTGTAGCCAGAATACTCATCCGTAAAAGACAGCAACTCATGCCCAACCGTGGAATCCAACAATTGATCTATTATAGGAAGAAGGAAACTATCCTTTGGACAAGCTTTATTAAGATCCTAATAGTCTACGCAGACTCGCCGTTTGTCGTTTTCTTTCTTTACAAGTACCGGATTGGAAACCCAATTTGGGTTGGTAGATTCCCTGATGATGTTGTTCCCCATTATCCTGTCGGCCTCCTCGTTTAAGGCCTTTGATCTTTCCGGCCCTTGGGTCCTCCTTTTCTGCTTGATAGATGGAACATGTGGATTAATATTAAGTTTATGGACTATGACATCTGGAAATATGCCGCTCATGTCAGAATGGTTCCACCCAAACACGTCTAAATTAGCTTTTATAAAGATAATCAGTTGATTCTTCAATCTGGGGCTCAACTGAGATCCTAAATTAAGCACACGGTTTGGATCCTTTGGATTAAAAGCTGTAGGAATTGTGATCTCAGCCGGGACCGATCTTTCATCCTCTGCACTCTCTTTTCTAGGATCGATTTCCTTTTGTGCTCCAGTATGTTCGCCAATGCAGGGACCGCTCCTCAATTTCTATAAGGGAGCTCGCAAATGCAGGGCGGAGCCTTCACATTCTTCCCCAAGTCTTTCTTATTTGCCTCACGCAGCTCTGTCACATAACAATCTCTTGTAGTGGGTTGATCGCCCTTAATTACGCCAATACCATTTTCAACTGGAATCTTCATAGTTAAACACTATGGAGCTAGCCCAATTTAAAGCCTACGAGTGTTGTTCGCCAAAGGAAGGCAATATAGGTGGAGAGCTCATCCATCTAGATAAAGGCTTGCATCATAGAGACCTTACGTTCCCCATCTGCTAGTTCGATGAGCAAGTCAATTTTACCAATGGGTTGCGTTGGTTGTCCAATAAATCAATGGATTTTGTTTGGATAGGCTTGCACTTTTGTCATAGAGAGGCTCATTTTTTGAAATGTGTTTATGAAGATCACATTAACGGATGCCCCGTGTCAACTAGGGCTCTCTTCATAACTACAGGGCCAAGACCAATTGTGATTACCATGGCATCGGCAGTTGGTGCGAGTAGTCCGTCAGAGTCTCTATCCCTGAATACTACATTACCGGCTGAAGTCTTTTCCATCTTCATTGGGAGCTCGTTGCTTAGAACCATGCACCTCCCTTCTTTCGAGACACTGTTCTGCTCATTAGCATACCTTTACATATCTGCCCAGCTACTTCCGAATGGATGGGGCACTAGAAAAATCGTGTTTATTATTGGTCTCGGATCTATGGGTGCATGAACTTTCTCACCAAAACCGGATTGATTGGTGGTATTATTCTGTCCCTGGGCAGTAGGAGATTTTTGATGATTCTTCACTTATTGCTAAAGTTGGTTCTTTTTGATGAGTTCTTCAATCAAACTTTTCCGGTGTCGAGATTCGTTAGTGCTATGCCCCGGTTGATTATGAAATCGGCAAAATTTGCCAAAGTTGGCTTGCTGCTTCGTAATCTTCTAAGGCTTCATTTGTGAAAAAATGCTTGAATTCTTTGTGGAGGAGTAGATCCTCTGTGGGGTTTCATTCAAGAGATTGAATTCTGAATGCTTGTAAAGCTGTGTTTTCTTATAAGCATAGTTATCCTGCTCATCACTTCCTATCTTCTGCCCCGAGTAATTCTTCTGCTCGGTTTGGAACTCATTACCTTTCCCTTCTTTAGCAGTGGTACTTTCTATGACCTTCTGAATATTTGGCGCATCATCTTCTGTGCTCATATATTCTTCGGCTTTCTTATAGAACTTCTTTTGAGTTTTTGGTTTGTTCATCTTGAGCCATTTCCCAAATTCCTATTTCTTATCAGCAGCACCCTTCAGAGCTGCCAATAAATACCAAGGTACCGGATCTATGACTACGGCTGCTGTAACGTGGAATCGTGTAAGAAAAGCTTTGATGGTTTCTTCAAGCATCTATTTGTTGGATCTAGAATAACCCTAGAGGGGGGGTGAATAGGGTTTTTCACAGTTTTTAACTGAATTAAAAATTAAACGAGATAAATAAAAATAAACAGATCACAGAATATAGCAGAAACAGGAATGCAGAAAATAAATCACACACAGATATACCCAGCTTCGGCAAAACCCTGCCTACTGCTGCATTTCTAAGGTTTCTACTAGGTGATAGAACAGATCCCGCATACAAGACCAAGTACACTCGCAAACCCTGCTCCTATTCTAACCCTACGCTCAAACTCCTAGACTGATCGATATCCCCTCGATCAGATTTTCCCGTATTACAAAACTGTAACACGTAATCCCAGATTTTACAGACTCTGTGAACTATCAGTCAATACCCTGACTGATTCCCCCTAGAAATTTTACAGACCTCTAGAAACTGTTTGACGGTTTGCAGTACACGTTGAAACAACACAAAAAATAAAAACAATTAAGAACAAAGAAAACAAATCTAAAACCCTTAGGAGTTAAAAGATATGGTCATCCCCTTTTAATCCTTGAGTAAAAAGTTGGCCGGCCATTTGAACGTGGTGCACCCACACTTCTATGTCTCGATCCCTTTTTCTCTTGAGATAAAAATGGCGGCTGCTCTGAAAGTAATTCTAGGGTTTTCCTTGTTCTTCCCCAAATCTGAATCGATGTTTGATGAATTGAATTCGCTGATGCTCGAAATTGTTGCTATATGTCTCTTCGATTTGGGATTGCTGTCTATCTCTCTTGATTGCTCGAAAACGTGTGAGTAATTTCTGAATTGATTTCTGATCTTCGAATTTTTTTTTTTTTTCGATAACCCCTGCCTGTGATGAAAAAGGTGATAAAATAGGATCCCATAATCCTATTATTGCTCTGATTTCTTTATATGGTTCGATCTGAATGCTTGCGTGTGAAAACCCTGATTTGTTGTGTTTTCCTCTTTTGGTTTGCCCTCGATTTAATTTTAATTTTGCTGCCTTAACATGCCTCGATTTAAAAACCGATTTGCTCAATAAGGAATTTCAGAATTTGCCAAATATGCTCGGCATTTATATTGCGTTGATTGCTTGATTTAATTGACAAATATGGTCTTCAATTTTGGCCTCTGATGTATCTGGTTTGCAAAGCATACTAATTGCGTGAATTAGTCTTGCCAAAAGAATATGTCCACTTTCCTCTTTTGCTTGGCTGATTTGTGATTTCCTCTTTTGAATTTCTCTGCCTTAATAAATGAAATATGTTGCCTTGTAATGAAGATGACTCTCCTTATTGCTCTCGAGTTATTGATGATTTTGTTCTCTGGCCTTTACTGATTGAATCCGACTTTAATGAAAAATGGATTCTTCTGCAATGTGATTTTCTCCTTTGCATTTAAAAACTTTGGCATAAGCATGTATACTTGGAAAGATTTGGAATTGAAAATTTTGATTTCAAAAGCCGCATTACACTCTTTCCTGAATTAATCTTTCACATGTATTTGCTGCGTGAACATATTGCGTTTGTCTCGATTTCCTTGCTGGAAAGGTGTAAATACTTGCCACTTTTGAATTGTTGATACCAGCTATCATCTTGAATGAATTTCTTGGTATTTAAGATGTCATGAGTTTTTCGAAAAACAAAAACTTGCATGCCAAAGCTACTTGCCCCATTTAGTTTAATTTGAAACTGATTTTCTAAAAAAAATTGCTGAACTTAATTCTGAATATTTCGAAAATTTTGAGCATGTGCACCACTGCATGTCACTTGAACATATGCATGTGTATTTGTTGACTTATGATAAGAAACCCCTGCATCATGCTGCACCACTCTCTGGCCAACTTGCACTTAAACTGCCTGAAAACATAAACTGCTGAATTTCTGCATATTAATTCTTTATGTTCATTTTCAAGTGTATGCTGCTTCACCCCTGTATGTGTGTTCATTCTGTGTGTGTGCACTATTGCATACATGGACCTGAAACATGATCTTAACCATGCTGCTGCAAGTGTGTGAGATTACATTGAGCTATCCTCTTGCATCTTGCACTCTTGTCCAACAGTTTTTGCTGCTTGTATGTTGTTCATGCTTGACCGTTGCTGTCACTTGTTCTTTGACTAGTTTGTGAACTTGAACATGCCATTTGTCTTAACCTTGACTTTGTTGCTCGACCAGAATTTGTTGCATTCACCACTATTTTGAGTTTGACCAGTTGTACCTTGTTGATAGTACACCATGTATCAGTTTGTTTTGCCATTACCCTTGCCATTTCTGGTTTGAATACTACTGACCAGTGTTAGGCTTGGTATTTGCACCTGCTTATATCATTTCAGCATACTTGTGCATGTCCATGTCATTTGACCTGTTTCACTTGAACTTGAGCTTTGCATATTTCCATGACTATGTGATCATCATGCATTCATATTGGCTGAACCATCATCTATGCACCATATCTTGTGCACTTTTATCCTTCACCATGCACATTTGTTCCCTTTTGTTTTTGCTGCTAACTCGACTTGGCTTGGTGCATCATGTTTGAATTTTGAGCTGTTTTGTCTTTAGCTCGGCCATTGATGTTTTTCTTTGCTGTTTGGGCTGAAATTTGTTTGCATTGAGTTGTTTTTCATGAATGCACTGAGTCGAGCAGGTCCAAGTGGCTACTCCTCAGTTGCGCGCTGATTGGCGAGGCATTGCACACGTGTATATTTATACACGTGTGTATATGCAGCCATTCAGTGTATATTTTCTTGTCCCTGCATTGGTATACATATATATGTTGTCTGCCTTGTGGTATTTACAGTGTATCACTGTGAATATCACAAGCTGTCTAGACATAGTCGGTTGGATATGAAAAACAGATCGAGTCAGAAAAATGATGAGAAGCACACCGAAATTCTGAGGCAAATAAAATTTTAAAAATAAATTTATATTTGCATTTGTTCAGTTTTATTTGCGTTGCAGTGTACTGTGTGTTTCTATTTTCATGTGACAGGTATGAAGACTGGACTGACTGTGAGGATGCTGTGAAGACAGGAGACTGAAGAAAATAACAGAGTTGGTGAAATATAAAAGTGTCAAAGTGTAAATGAAAGTATTAGTGAAACTGTATAACTGAGTGATGAGTGATATAGCTATGAAAACTGTGTATGAAATTGAAAGTGAAATGAAATGTATTTCAGTGAATTTACAGTGTGTTTTACAAATAGTGGAGTTGAAAATCTGTACTGTTTTGAATATTGAAATAAAATATTATATTTAAATAAAATACTGTGTTAATATTTGAATTTCTGTACAGTCGTATTTTATTTAAATATAAATATTATATTTCTGTATGTGATGAATCAGTACGATTACAAACACATTTAAAAGAATATATATTTGGTTGTTATCATCAAACAAAAATCACATAATTGTGTATACAACACCGTTATATACAACAATCTCCCCCTTTTGATGATAACAAACAAATGTTAAGATTTTGAATATAATAAATGTGTTTTACAGTGAACAACAGAAACTCCCCCTATTTGAATGCTCCCCCTACAACTAAACTCCCCCTCTAACTGTTCATGAGTGAAATGTATGAATAATAATAAATTTTCAAAATTAAAAATATTTATAAAATATTCACTCATAAATGTTATCATCAAAAGGATACAGAAATTAAAATACAGATGAAAATTGACTAAAAGTATAATTCAGCATAAGAGGAAGAATGATCATCATATATCTCAATCAGTCAAACAAAAATCATAATAAACTGAGAACTAGTGGTATATTTCACATTGCAGAAAATGACTGATTTACGATTTTATATAAACGAGGAGAGTTATAAAAATGAATTTCAATTGATTTTCAAACGAATTTTTATAAAAATGAGGCTCAGAAAACAGTAATGAATTTGAATTATAATTATAATTCAATTTAAGTGACAAAATCGAATAATCTCAAATCCCAATATCTATCAATCAACAAAACATAATGCGTCATAAAATTTCAACACATTTCACAGATTAGAAAGTGGATTGATAGGCTGATTATTATACACCAAGGAGAATTTCATATTAATTTCGATTTATAGCATTTTTTTTTATTTATTTTTTATTTAAGAGCACACTGACCACGCATAACCAGAACTTGGATTTTTAAATGAAGTCAGTCGCAGCTTAAATTATAAGTTGTCTCTTAACCATGCATGACCAGAGCTTGGATTTTTAAATGAGGTTAGAGACACACTTATGTATCAATTATATATTTTATCATTTTCAGCTTTAAATATGAAAAACTCCCCAGTATATACAACCAATATGAATGATAGAAATGTGATAGGTACAGAAATGGACTGTGAAATAAATTTCTACATTAATTAAATTATGAAATATGACCAACTGTACCGGGATTATTGAAAATTTTCAATTGACACTAATTCTGAAAAAATAACATAACCACAATTCCACTACAAATATTTTCACTGTTTATTCAATGTGATTTTTTTTTAAAAAAAATATTAAACTCTCCATATTTAAAAAAAAATTATCATGGATGGCAGAATGATGATAGATAATGAGCATGGTTGTGAAATAATTGCCAGTTCAAAGATATTATAATAAATATTCAACCATCATGAAAATCCAGATAACATCTCCTCTTGTTTGTGAAATATATTGCAGTCATAATTCATCACAATTTTATATTCTGGTATATTTTGACGAACTATAAATACAGAACAATTTGGATATTGATTTCAATTTCTGAATGAATAATTAATAAATAATTCTAAAATTGAAAAACAAATACAAGAGGGATATGCTGATCTATACACGACAAGAGGGGAAAATGTGTACAAGACAAAAAAAGTGTGTGGATTTATACATGGTGAAGATTCGAATCTAAGTACAGATGGGTGAGACAAATATAAGGCGCTTTTGATACCACTTGGTGTCTCTATTTTCGAGGAATTTTAACATGATACTAGAGACGAACAAAAAAGTCTTAAACAACAGAGTCTTAATCACAAGGCCTAAGCAGACACGGTTAACGAGTCAAGAATTCAACAACAAATATTTTCAAGTCAACTTCTTTTAATCATAGCAGCATGAATCCAAAACAACCATTTTCAAAAACAGTATCAGAGCAGCACCAAAATAGTTTAAAAAAAAACACTTGTCAGGACATTTCTGATGGTCACAGAATATGATTCACGATTTAAGATTAAAAATACCATTTATTTTAAATCATTTGAAGAAATATGAAAATATCAGGATTTAATAAATCAATCACACCAATTTATAAATTTTTGATTCGAGATATGTGTGTGATTTAATAAATCGATAATTTCAAATGATTTTAAACAGACAGATATTCGAAGTAAATAATCATGAGCTTACAATGAAATTTAAGACCGGATTTTCAAAGAGTTTTCACAAGTATCACTGACAAGTACAAGAATAATTTCAGATCATTTACATCAGATTTGAGAGATATTCATGATCCAAAACAACTCATTTGAAATCATTTGAATCAATGTCAAGTTTGAGATAAAATGAATAATTCACACAAGATTTGATAATTTCAAATGTAAGTGATGTGTGATATTCAGAATATCAAGAATTTCAGATGATTTCAAACAAATAAATTTCAACAATAATGATCATGAATGAAATTCAAGATGTATCACTGATTCAAGCCAATCCGAAAATCAATGAAATTATCACAACTGATAAATAATAGAGTGCTGTAATGAGTATAATATTTTGAGCTTTTCTAAAATGAATTAGAATAAACTCAGAACAGCAAATGTGTGTAAAATTTCATTAAATATTCAGATCTTCAAAGATTAAGAATTCAAATTAACAGTGTTCAAGATATGACATGAATGCTTCAGCACTGTTATGAATTCAAAAATAAACTTCTAAACAATTGCAGATAATTACAAGATTAAATTCAGAATCTGGAAATGATTATAAACAAGAGAGTTTTATTCAAATAAAATGAATTTCCAGAAAGTCATGAGAACTGCAATTGGAATTTTAAGAAACACAGAATAAACAAAGAGATATGGCAGTGACAAATCAAATAAAACCAAATAGAAGAAAATAAAAAAAAAAGGGGTAGAAGAAGCAGAAATAAATAATGAAAAAAAAATTTTACAAGGATGAGATTAGAAATCATACCTGATTCATAGAAGACGTTGTGGATCTCTAACTCATCAGTCTTGGCCGAGGAACTGTAAAGAATACAGAAATATAGAGCAACTTGAAATCAATCTCTTTTCAGCATAGCAGTTCCTCAGCCACCTTTGGTACCTAACAGTTTAAAGGATCGAGTGGTCTAACAAAATTTGTAAAACCACTCTGATATGTGTTTACCACTTTTGGTACCCAAACCTGTCTATATAACAAACCATCTAAATTTACCTTTGTACCCTTTGGAACCCAAATCTGTTTGAAGTTAACTGAATTCGTTTTATTTCCTTTTGGGATCCAGATATGTTTAAATGGTTTATTATAAAACAATTTTTCATTTTGTTTTTGTTTCAAAATGCCCTTGGAATTTTCAAAGTTCAGATTTTCAAGTCCATTCTTTTCAAAGCTGCTTAGAGGATTTTTAAAATCGTTTGAACTTTTCTTTTCAAATAACTCAGATTTTCCAAAACCAAGTCCAATTCTATTTCCTGAAGAAAATTGATTTTTCAACAACATATTTAAAGATTTTTCACTGTTTGAAAATTTTGCCAAGGTTGTTTCAAGTTGTTGAAGTTTTGTTTTGAGATCACTGTTTTCTTTCAATAAATCTGAACCACGATTTTCAGTGATCTTATATTTTTCAAAGTCAGATTTCAAAACCAAATTTTCTTCTTTAAGCAAATTAATTTTGGTTTGGGACTCAACAATCTCAGATTCAAAAAGTTTTTGTTTTTTAAACCCAAATTTCTTGGATTTTTCAATCTCGTTTTCCAGTTCTTTCAAAATCAAATCGGATTTCAACAAATTCTCCTTTTCAGCAATTTCAAATTTGGAATATATATCTGTCTTAAAAATTTCAAATTCCTTTTGTAAACAATTATTCAAACTTGATAACTCAATCTTGTTCTCTTTTAAGATCAGAATTTCTTTTTCAAACTTTTGAATATTTTTATTGAGATGAACAAGATTGGTTTTCAATTTCAAACAATTTTTACAATCTGAATTTGAAGAATTTTTAAAGTGTTCAAGTTGTGATTCCAAATCATCAATTTTGCTGGTCAACTCAAGATTTTTAGATTTCAGAGATTTATTTCTAGATTGGAGTTTATCAACAGCTTTAGTTAGATCAGTACACATATAAACTAAATCTTCGTATGAAAAATTTCCTGTCTCATCGTCTGTTGAATCTCCTTCGATTGATTCATCTGTTTCTCCTTTTAAACACAGATCTGAATCAGAGTTGACATTCTGGGGTTTTGAGCAATCGTCAGATTTTCCATAAAGCGTGTTTATAGTTCTCCAGACATCCTGCGCAGTCAAACAATGAGATACGTGAATAAAATGTTCTGTACTGAGATAATCAAATATGATATTCATAGCACGAGAATCGAAAACAATGTTTCTATTATCAGACATATCACTCCCATTGATAACAGCATCCCAACATTTAATATTAACAGATTTTAAATAAAATTCCATTTCGGATTTCCAGTTTAAAAAATCTGTTCCAGTGAAAATAGTTGGAGATGAACTGGACTGACTCTCTATCGACTGACAACTAGGAATCACCATTACTCTAGAGTTAAATACAAATACCTGGCTCTGATACCACTGTTGGATCTAGAATAACCCTAGAGGGGGGGTGAATAGGGTTTTTCACAGTTTTTAACTGAATTAAAAATTAAACGAGATAAATAAAAATAAACAGATCACAGAATATAGCAGAAACAGGAATGCAGAAAATAAATCACACACAGATATACCCAGCTTCGGCAAAACCCTGCCTACTGCTGCATTTCTAAGGTTTCTACTAGGTGATAGAACAGATCCCGCATACAAGACCAAGTACACTCGCAAACCCTGCTCCTATTCTAACCCTACGCTCAAACCCCTAGACTGATCGATATCCCCTCGATCAGATTTTCCCGTATTACAAAACTGTAACACGTAATCCCAGATTTTACAGACTCTGTGAACTATCAGTCAATACCCTGACTGATTCCCCCTAGAAATTTTACAGACCTCTAGAAACTGTTTGACGGTTTGCAGTACACGTTGAAACAACACAAAAAATAAAAACAATTAAGAACAAAGAAAACAAATCTAAAACCCTTAGGAGTTAAAAGATATGGTCATCCCCTTTTAATCCTTGAGTAAAAAGTTGGCCGGCCATTTGAACGTGGTGCACCCACACTTCTATGTCTCGATCCCTTTTTCTCTTGAGATAAAAATGGCGGCTGCTCTGAAAGTAATTCTAGGGTTTTCCTTGTTCTTCCCCAAATCTGAATCGATGTTTGATGAATTGAATTCGCTGATGCTCGAAATTGTTGCTATATGTCTCTTCGATTTGGGATTGCTGTCTATCTCTCTCGATTGCTCGAAAACGTGTGAGTAATTTCTGAATTGATTTCTGATCTTCGAATTTTTTTTTTTTCGATAACCCCTGCCTGTGATGAAAAAGGTGATAAAATAGGATCCCATAATCCTATTATTGCTCTGATTTCTTTATATGGTTCGATCTGAATGCTTGCGTGTGAAAACCCTGATTTGTTGTGTTTTCCTCTTTTGGTTTGCCCTCGATTTAATTTTAATTTTGCTGCCTTAACATGCCTCGATTTAAAAACCGATTTGCTCAATAAGGAATTTCAGAATTTGCCAAATATGCTCGGCATTTATATTGCGTTGATTGCTTGATTTAATTGACAAATATGGTCTTCAATTTTGGCCTCTGATGTATCTGGTTTGCAAAGCATACTAATTGCGTGAATTAGTCTTGCCAAAAGAATATGTCCACTTTCCTCTTTTGCTTGGCTGATTTGTGATTTCCTCTTTTGAATTTCTCTGCCTTAATAAATGAAATATGTTGCCTTGTAATGAAGATGACTCTCCTTATTGCTCTCGAGTTATTGATGATTTTGTTCTCTGGCCTTTACTGATTGAATCCGACTTTAATGAAAAATGGATTCTTCTGCAATGTGATTTTCTCCTTTGCATTTAAAAACTTTGGCATAAGCATGTATACTTGGAAAGATTTGGAATTGAAAATTTTGATTTCAAAAGCCGCATTACACTCTTTCCTGAATTAATCTTTCACATGTATTTGCTGCGTGAACATATTGCGTTTGTCTCGATTTCCTTGCTGGAAAGGTGTAAATACTTGCCACTTTTGAATTGTTGATACCAGCTATCATCTTGAATGAATTTCTTGGTATTTAAGATGTCATGAGTTTTTCGAAAAACAAAAACTTGCATGCCAAAGCTACTTGCCCCATTTAGTTTAATTTGAAACTGATTTTCTAAAAAAAATTGCTGAACTTAATTCTGAATATTTCGAAAATTTTGAGCATGTGCACCACTGCATGTCACTTGAACATATGCATGTGTATTTGTTGACTTATGATAAGAAACCCCTGCATCATGCTGCACCACTCTCTGGCCAACTTGCACTTAAACTGCCTGAAAACATAAACTGCTGAATTTCTGCATATTAATTCTTTATGTTCATTTTCAAGTGTATGCTGCTTCACCCCTGTATGTGTGTTCATTCTGTGTGTGTGCACTATTGCATACATGGACCTGAAACATGATCTTAACCATGCTGCTGCAAGTGTGTGAGATTACATTGAGCTATCCTCTTGCATCTTGCACTCTTGTCCAACAGTTTTTGCTGCTTGTATGTTGTTCATGCTTGACCGTTGCTGTCACTTGTTCTTTGACTAGTTTGTGAACTTGAACATGCCATTTGTCTTAACCTTGACTTTGTTGCTCGACCAGAATTTGTTGCATTCACCACTATTTTGAGTTTGACCAGTTGTACCTTGTTGATAGTACACCATGTATCAGTTTGTTTTGCCATTACCCTTGCCATTTCTGGTTTGAATACTACTGACCAGTGTTAGGCTTGGTATTTGCACCTGCTTATATCATTTCAGCATACTTGTGCATGTCCATGTCATTTGACCTGTTTCACTTGAACTTGAGCTTTGCATATTTCCATGACTATGTGATCATCATGCATTCATATTGGCTGAACCATCATCTATGCACCATATCTTGTGCACTTTTATCCTTCACCATGCACATTTGTTCCCTTTTGTTTTTGCTGCTAACTCGACTTGGCTTGGTGCATCATGTTTGAATTTTGAGCTGTTTTGTCTTTAGCTCGGCCATTGATGTTTTTCTTTGCTGTTTGGGCTGAAATTTGTTTGCATTGAGTTGTTTTTCATGAATGCACTGAGTCGAGCAGGTCCAAGTGGCTACTCCTCAGTTGCGCGCTGATTGGCGAGGCAGTGCACACGTGTATATTTATACACGTGTGTATATGCAGCCATTCAGTGTATATTTTCTTGTCCCTGCATTGGTATACATATATATGTTGTCTGCCTTGTGGTATTTACAGTGTATCACTGTGAATATCACAAGCTGTCTAGACACAGTCGGTTGGATATGAAAAACAGATCGAGTCAGAAAAATGATGAGAAGCACACCGAAATTCTGAGGCAAATAAAATTTTAAAAATAAATTTATATTTGCATTTGTTCAGTTTTATTTGCGTTGCAGTGTACTGTGTGTTTCTATTTTCATGTGACAGGTATGAAGACTGGACTGACTGTGAGGATGCTGTGAAGACAGGAGACTGAAGAAAATAACAGAGTTGGTGAAATATAAAAGTGTCAAAGTGTAAATGAAAGTATTAGTGAAACTGTATAACTGAGTGATGAGTGATATAGCTATGAAAACTGTGTATGAAATTGAAAGTGAAATGAAATGTATTTCAGTGAATTTACAGTGTGTTTTACAAATAGTGGAGTTGAAAATCTGTACTGTTTTGAATATTGAAATAAAATATTATATTTAAATAAAATACTGTGTTAATATTTGAATTTCTGTACAGTCGTATTTTATTTAAATATAAATATTATATTTCTGTATGTGATGAATCAGTACGATTACAAACACATTTAAAAGAATATATATTTGGTTGTTATCATCAAACAAAAATCACATAATTGTGTATACAACACCGTTATATACAACACTATTCCATCTCGTTGAGCGACATCACCTCCCACACTTTAGTTGTTTGAAGACGGAACAGGTCTTGTAATCTTCACGCCTAATCGGAAAATTGATCAACACATTTAGGTGGGAGTCTAGTGAACCATATTGAAGCCACACCTTCTTGGCATATGGGGAAGTACAAGCATTTTATCTCATCAGTTGCCTAGCTCCATTCATGTATTGATCGTATTTGAATAGGAAGATGTTCGGATCTCCAGTTCCTCCGTAAGGTGCTATTGTCGGAGGTTTGAATTTCTTAGGAAACTTCGCTTGATGGATCCTTTCTGTAAATGGGTTTTTAATGGGTCAAAACTTCCATTCTTTCTCATCATCATCTCAGGCTGTTTTTTCTTTCATTATTCCTTGGATCATATCCGCAATGCACTTCTCGTCGCCTGCTCGTTCCATAAGATTGGCATCGATGCTTTTGCCAGTGCGACCGTGGTTCAATCTCTGATGCCTTGCATACCTTTTAAGTGGTGTCCCTTTGGTGGGATTTGCGGCGCTCTGATTTGCACTTTTCACCTCGTGTTGTGAGGCTTTGACCTTAGGGTCCTCAACATTGGCCTCTCCCTTGTCTTCCACTAAGAAGTGGGATCGACTAGGGTCTGAGGCAGAAGAGTCCCTTTTTTTGTAAACATTGTTTACTGCATTCGGTAGCAGAAGATTGGCTTGAACATTAATCAGGGCATCAAGCCTTTCCATCAGAATTTTTGTCGTAGCATCTATTTTTTCGTTCAAACCAGTGATAGCCACATTCAATTCATCTCGTGTTACGGATGGCCTAGATGGCACTTCAGCTTCTCGATTCAAAGCTTGTGGTGTAGATTCATCGCCATGAACATCCTCAACAATTGTGGTAGCTCTAATGGACTTGTTATTTTTCTTCGAACCAACCACGGCTTTGAGGAAGGACGCGGTTTAGAATTTCAACGGTAGGTTGTTGGAATTGGAGAAAAGAGTGAAGGAAGGAGATATGAACACGACCCCATGGTGGACACCAAATGTTTTCGCAAAAAAATGGCTCAAACACCAATAGTATGTGAAATGTACTTCACCGATGTGGTTAGAAAATAAATGGAGCCGCACTCAATAAAAGATGAAAAAAAAATGTTAGGGAAGAAAAACGGAGACAAGGTTTTTTTAGTGGTTCGGCCCTAAGCTAGGCCTACGTTATGAAGGTAGTTTGCATTATCATGACAATGATTACAAGGCATATAAACTCTCTTCATTCATACATCTTCTCATTCTCTCGACATATTCTCATTCTCACATACAATTCTCTCTTAAATTCTTGGAATTCAATGGAGGAATGGTGGAATTCGTAGAGGAGAAGGATGGATGAATGATGGAGCCGGAGGACGTCTTTGCCTTTTTCTCACTTATAGGACTATATAGGATGCCATGGCCAAATGGACGAATCATCTTCAAGTGGAGATAGTTGAAATGCTTAAGGAATGGTGGAGGAAAGAATTTAACAGCACTTGCTAATGGCACGGAGTCAATCCCCCTTATGGTGGCTGCCATGGCCTATTTATATGTCCGCTCTCTTAAAGAAATGAGCTGAAATTCATATATGCCGGCTATGGGTAGCTTGTTTCATTAAATACGATAATGCCAACGCCTAGCTACAATCAACTATCGATAGTTGTACTCAGCTGTCTCGCACGAGCTTCTTCATGGGAGCGGGAGATTGCATAGATCTGAGCACAATGAGTAGGCGAACAGGTGAAGAGTGTGCGAGTGACTTGTCAAAGCTTCATGATTGGTAAAAGAGTGACCGTCTAGGTCATTTTGTTAAGCCTTTTATTGACCGACAGATAGTATCTGATTGAAGATCCAGTATTTGATTGTAGATGAACAGGCGATCAATCAAGGCTTGTAGATTCGGTATAAGTGTGATCACTCTGGAGCTGACATCTGTCAGACAGGTAGGTAGCATATGATTGGAGCATTAGTGACTGATTGATTAATGACCGAGAGACTGGGGTTGCAACCCGTGAGCGGACATGAGATGCATGTGCGATCTCTAGCATCTTTGTGTTCCCAGCTATGTATGATCGAACGTGTAGTATGAACGAACAACTGCAGAGTGGAATGTGTGACCGGAACCAATTCTTCTTCTTGTCTTGTATGACCGATTTCTTTGGTTTAAGGATGGGAGACTTCCTCAATACAGGCGATCTTTACAAGATGTACGAGCCTTACTGTTTTGGGTAGTGCTATTCTTATACTAACTACGTGTGCGCGACCCCTTTATATGGTCGTGCTATGCTGTATGACTAATCCTGCTTTGTTGAGCGGGCAACTCAACTTGTTCTGATGTATGTGACCTTCCTTGCCATGCTTAACCTTAAACTGGCATTTGAACTATGTTTAGTGTGATCGTCCCGTACCCTTCATATGCTATCAAGGTGTATTGGATTGGATTGGACTGTGCACGACCGACCCTAATGACACTCGACCCTTAGTTTTTACACAGATTTAATAGACTAAATATGCATGGTTTTTTAAGTGATAAACACTTGGCTTTGCATTTATATGTCCCATAAGTCAGGCAATTCATGTATGCAATCAATATTTGAGTTTTGGAAAAATTGTGCTTCTCCTTACTTTTATGAATAACTTAGAACTTTGCACATGTTGATCAGCACTTTAATGCATGTTTGTCGCATTTGTTTTGGTTCCATACATAGTTTGGAAGCTTTTGTTCTGGCAGTCCCTTGGCACTCTTGCTTGGCCACTGTGGTCGCTCATGCTTGACTTGGCATGGGCCGTTCCTGCTCGACTCCTATATGTGGTCGGTCATGTACGACCCTACCCTGGTTGATCATACACGATCGTCTTGAGTTAAGCCTGCGCGACCGATTTGAGTTAACCATGCATGACCAGGACTTGATTGAACATGCACGACCAGGACTGGATTAAGCATGCATGATCAAACCGGAATCCTTCATGTACGACCAAGCACGGGTCGTGTGCGACCGACCAGGTCTGGGTCATGTGCGACCGACCAGGTCTGGGTCGTTCATGCTTGGCCTAGTTTGATTGGCATATTTACATCTCTTGGAGGATTTCTTGCATTAAAGCCTCTATTGATTATTGAATTTTTCTTGTAGTGCTAATATGTAATGACTAAAACACTTGCACACAATTTTGAGCTTATTATTTTATTGTTCGGCGCTCATACCAACAATAGGTTAGTGAAAAACTTAGAATATTTGTGCCATGTGACTTATCATTCAAGTTGAACAACAAACTTATACAAGTTTATTTCACTTAATTGATCATAATCAAAGTAATTTTACTTCCTGTATGAATATATTTCTGTACACATTACTTCATAAGCAAAGCTTAGAACCAATTAATCAGCTTTTACTGGTTGTAGATCCTGAATCATGCTTTACACGTAATTATGCCAATCATTCTTGTAGAGTTAGGGAGTGCACACCTACAACTAATTACATGTGTAGGAATGATAATTGGGAAACAAATGCACCAAAAGCTTGGAGAATCATCCATGTCTTGTGAGATTGGAGCTTCTACCTAGGTCAATGAGACCACACCAGCTGTTATTTCCGTGGCTATCATTAATTAGGACTTTCCTCAACCCCAGCATCTTGACAGGTTACCTTCCGATAGTCATAATACAACACTCCCTTTTGGTTCATATCAGCAGATATGTGCTCAGTTTGGAATCTAGGAAGATGTAACTATGTTTTCGGGAAAAGATTATTTGCCTGACCAACCACTCGCCAAGTATGTTACAGTCAATCGCCAAATGCTTTTAAGTGTAGCAGTCCCCTGTTTTAGTCCTTATTTGGAATCAATTCTGCGACGCTTGACTATTGCCCCATACCAATTGCATCTCAATGGCTATTTTATTATATTGGGACTTTACGCTCTTTTTATGAGAGTCAGACAACGAGAGCCTACATTTCAGGATATCTACTCTTTATATGCCTATAACAGAAGGAAGACAGGTCGCCCCTCTTTTATCTTTGTTGAAGGAAAGTATTCCAGAATTATTACTGGTTTAGTAGAAAGTGTTAGGGGATTCCCAGATAATTACTTTTATGTCCGATGTCCCGAAAACTTTTATGGCCGATGAAAGGAAGGAGGTTATCACTCTTACTTGAAGTTTTTCTATTTTCCTTTTAAACACTGATTCTTAATTCGTTCTTTACTTCACAGAAATTCCTTCTGATCAAGGCGCTATTCTTGGCCAAACCCTTCTTGATTCCTTGAAGGCCGTCGATGAGATCGAGAGAAGCATACAGTTCTTGCTTACAGAAAGAATCTTCTGCCAGTATCAATTACTTCACCCCTCACGGTCTATTGAGAAAAAACCACGTAATAACTTTGCCAAAATCTCCATTGCCTTCGATTACTGGAGGAGACCTCCTCCATCATAAATGTGAGGAAGTTGTGGATGGAGGAATTTTTGTATGGGATGAAACAATCTCTGAGAAATTTATCGAGAATCCCATTGCCCAATTACTCAAGAAGAGGGTTATACGGGCACCACACTGAAAAAGATCTTAGTCAGGGTGACATCTCTACTTTGGATCCAACATCGTTAGTTATGAAACCCATTACTGATACAACTGTGGCACAAATACTTTCACTAGAGAAGACAATTTTGGATATAGGAATTGACTTAGATGCTTTACTCGAAATTGGTTCGCTACTAGGCTTATACTTGAAAATGAACATGCCACAAACTCTTTATACTTTTCGCAAGTTTTGTGATTTGTCTCCGTATTTCTTCAACTTAAGTGCGGAAAATCTTCTTTCCCTTTTTTCCAGACATAAGAATGAAGCATTCGTTATTGGACGGTTTCTCTTGAAAGGCTATTTCCGTTATCCCAAAAAGATTTTTATAGTCTTGCCTTTCCGGTCACTCGAAGCGTCCTTAACTATCTTTAGATCCTCCGCCTAAGCACACCTCCGAGCCTTCATTGACCGACCATTGGAAGAAAGGAAAGCACGATCATATAAGTGCATCTCACAGAGGTTATAAGGGCAATGAGCAGTACCAGAAGAAAGAAAGAGGAAGAGAAGCAGAGATGAATGAGGCAAGGGTTAGATTCTGGAATGTCATAAATCAATTGAGTTCTAATATCCTGATATACCCACTCTCCTGAACAAACCTTTACAGCTTCTCAATCCATTGTCCCAAATTCTAGTCAGATCCCGATGATCCTTGACAGGACTCCCTATAAAAGTCAGTCCGAAAATTTGAAGCTTAAGGATTGATTTGGAGGTTGGAACCTTTGAGGAATGTTCTTAGATTTGGATTTACACCCAAATGACAAGTGGGATGTTTTCGAAGAGCTGAGCACTATAAAGAGATGCATGCTTACCAAATTCGATACTACAAAGAGTCAACTTGAAACATAGTTGGACATGGCCGCAAGCAAAACTGACAAACAATTAAAGTTGTGGAACAAATTTGGCTATGAGTTTCAAAGGTTAAACAACCGACATATTGAGCATATTGAAACCTTGGAAAATGACAAGGTTGAACTGGCCTGCATGATCAGGTCCCAAGAGTCTAAAATTGCATTTTTAAAAGATGGAAGTAAAGGGTAAATAGCTTGGAAGCCGAAAATAAGAAACTTTAATGGGAGCTTGAGGCTACTACAAAACAAGTTCAAGGAGTTCAATCTGCCTAAGAATCTGCTTAATCTCAACTGTATTTGGAAAACCACGCTTCAGCTTCTTATCAATAGGAAAATGCAGTTCATGAAGACAAGATTATTTCCCAGAGTAGTGCTCTTAAAGTTCTGGAAGAAGATAAAACCAAACTGATTAGTGCTCTTAAACATGCTAAGGTTAAAGTCGATGAACTTTGTTCCAATTTTATTTTTACAGCGTCATGAGTCGCGGAAGATTATGCTATTTGAAAGACAACTTTCCACGAACTCTAGCACTCATTTGGGAAAAAGTGCTTATATACTCTAATGGTGCAGAAGATAATGTTCTTTAGGATAATCTCCTAGAAGTAGAAGATCGTGAAGCTCTGGCTAAGGGCAGGAAGATACCGATGGATGAGCGAGCTCAGTCTATTATGTCCAAAAATTGACAAGGAAGTAGGTTGACATCGAAGGGGTATCGGGAAACTGTAAGCACACAGAAATCCTTCCGAGAGCAAGGTCGAACACTAAGAGTAGTCAAAAATAGGGAGAAGTATTTCGAAGGGGGCATCAACCGAGACTTATCCCCACTACCAACTAATGGTGATGGGGTATCAAGTAAACATAAGCCTGAAAGAATTATTCGAGGGCTAAATAAACTTCTACCTCATTAGGGAAAAAAATTCAATGTTTACAGATTTCCGACACAGTCTATCCAGCGAAGAATATCCGTTAGGGGAAGCTATGTAATTAGAGGGCATACGAGTCAAAAGCTACGAAAGAAAGGGGCAAGAGTTCTGCTAATAGAAGCCTAGAAAGGAGAAAGGGGGTGTCGGCATTAACCCGCTTAATGCTAATACAACAGTACGAGAAAACATCAAGCATATCAGGTTGAAGGTACATAAAGAGCCTATTCTGCAACGTCAGTTGCATAAAATATCAAAGAATACCTTATCAAGAGCTATCCCCCGAAAGACCAAACCATCCTAAAAGCTTTATCGACTGGACAACCAAAACCTCTCGCGGAGAAGCAGGATATCCGTCCAAAGCTACTTAGTAGAGACTTCGACATCAATTTCAAACTGGTAACCATCTATAAGCATTAAGAGAGCAAGCTTCTCTAAGTATTCAAAGTAAGGCCGGGAGTCGACATCCGATAGCTCATGCCTGAGAGCTATTACTAAAATTCCAAATGCCTTCCAAAGGATACAGTATCGTCAAGTTCATATCCATCCCAAAGAAGCAGCAAATAACCGGAACCCCTACTTCGAAGGCCATAACCAGTAGCACAAAAGCAACCGGAAACCAAACATCTGAAACCAAGGGAAAAAGGGGGTCAACAAAAGCTTTTATAGGCCCAATTGCCCAACAACAGAAGGGACCCCAAATCCGCTACAAATAAGACCCCAAGGACCACATCCGGGGGAGGCTTCCACGAAAAAGGGGGATGTTTCTTTTTCCAATTCTTCCGAGACCATGAAGAGGTCCTCATTCTCCTCCCTTTGAGATTCTAGAGAATAAACCCTAATCAAATCAGTTTGGGGAATCGTTCATGTAATCTCCTCTTTGAATAAAATCATTAAAACCCTTCAAGTGGACGTAGGTTCAAGCCGAACCGAACCACTATAAAATCATGCGTTCTTGTCCCTTCTGTGCACTGTTCTGTTTTTCAACTTTTTTCTGTAAGTATTCTGTCGTGCCGTCGGGTTCTTGAAAAATCATTACATAAGTCTCAGATGCTTGGCAACCTAATGATTTTCTGACGCGGAAATCCTTCTATCAAAGAAACAGTGAGTTAGCTCAAGTTGGAAGGATTCGAGTAATCCCATTTTCTCCCCCTTGGGTCACCCCCACAGATTCATCTCGGGTGTTGACAAAAAATATTGTTAACATTTTTGGCGCTAGAAGGAGGGCCCGAACCTCAGACCTTGTGGTTAACAGCCACATATCTACCTAAAATGTTCCGTCCTGGGTTGGACTAAGCATTGAATAAGCAAGGTTGTAGACAAATAATCTCGAGAAGGAGCTTTTGAGTACCAGGTTATTACTTCAAACATTGTTCGTCTTTGCTTTTTGGGAAAATATGAAAGGCACCCATTACCCACCGAAAATGGTTATAACAAAAGGAATTTAGAGACACGATTCCAATGTGTCAACTGCTTTCGAGAACAACACACTTTTGTGTATTAGCTCAACAAATCTAGAAATCAGAGAACCATCAGGCTTAAAAGGAAGGAAGGATAATGAGCTGGAAGCACTATGTTTGGCTCTGCATATTGTTGCTATTGTTATGTCTATTGAAGAGAGCTCAGCCCAGAGAACCACGACATCTGACTTATATCAAGTGAATCAAGGATGAATATATCTTATGGGTTTGACAGCCGAACCAGAGCCTCACTAGGTCCACACGTTAGTTTAATGTCACAAAAAAAACAATTGCACGTCAGTAGAGGATAAAACCTAGTCATTTGGCCAACATGATATGGGAGCAGGCAGGCCTTCGATTCTGACACAATCTTTGATCCTGAGTTTTTATAAAAGGAGGAGCCAAGAGAAGCTAGACCTTGAAACGATGACTACATGAAGTGAAGGTTCTAGAGGGTGAAACTCAAACACCAGGTTCTTTGAGAGATGTCAAACCAGAACATAGAGATGAGCTCAAATCTACAACTGAAGGTATAGCCAAGAAGATACAAGAAATAAAAAATAAATCATATTTAGTCCCTTCTAAGAAAAGTACTAATCCTATAGACAAAAGGTGCGATGAGAGCCAACGCTACGAGGGTAAGATTAATCCGGAAGTTCAACTACCAGGGAGTCTAGTCCCGAAAAGCCGGACCGTGGAGATTTGGAAACTTATCTTATAAACATGGCAGAGAAAACTATAAGGAGCTTGTTCGAATCAGAGGGGGTTAAGAGTATTGGGTAAGCATATTAATGTCAGCGGAAGAGTAGCACCCTTTACTGATAAGATCAAAAATACAATGACACCACCACGTATGAAAGTCCCAACCATGAAATATTATGGAGCTTTTGATCCAAACGATCATCGAAGGCCATATGGACATTTATGATGCTTTTGAAGCTATACGATGTCGAATATTTCTAATAACGCTTCGAGGGGCGACCGCCAGATGGTACCGACAATATCAAGAGGGTACCATCCATTCATGGAAGTAGTTCTATCGTGAATTCTAAACATATTTATGTGTTTTCAAAGATCCGCCGTGGACTATATGATAATTGTGAATATAAAGCAAAAACCATAGGTATCTCTGGGTAGTTGCCTGGGAAGGTTTAAGGCGGTTGCTCTAAAAGCCGATGACATGAACAACCGGGATAAACTTATGACTGTTTATTTTGGTCTAATTAAGAATACACCATTCTGGAGGGAGTTATATATCCGAGGATGTGGAAGCTTGCAGAACTTATACTCTAGGCAAAAAAATTCATTAGTATGGACGAGTCCTATTATTTGAGAGAAAGCTCAAACAAGAAGGGGGTGCCGGCAAGAAGCCTGAATCTCATTCAAGCATGAAAAGAAGACGCAAGGCTTCCAAAGCCAAAAATTCAAACTCTGCTCATGGAAGACACTATATTATGGATCACAAAATCATTGTTCTAATCAATGCGGCTAGCCGTGCAGATGGCACACTTGCCGATTTCCCAGTCGCATATAGTCAACGTGCCCTGTACTTCAGGAAAACAGCTGGGCGTCGTGAAGGTCCGGTAACATCTTTTAACTCAAGCATATCATTAATGCGTTTAGAGAATACTCAAGCATACTTGCACTTTTCAATATGTCAACATCCCCCTTACTTTAAGCTATATGCTCACGCGAGCTGTTCGACTTGTACTTAAAGCGCCACGTAATCATGCGAGTTGTGTACTCGCCAGCGAGATGTGTTCTCGCCGCAAATTGTGTTTTTGCACCCGCGAGTTGAGTACTCACCCGTGAGATGTGTTATTGTCACAAACTGTGTGTTTGCACCCACGAGTTTAGTACTCGGCCACGAGATGTGTTCTCGCTGCGAAGTGTATGTTTGCATCCTGGGCACGTAAATCCTCTGCCTACAAATCTCATCCCGCGGAAGGGAGAAAAATCTCGAATGGAGCGCTCGGAGCACGTACAGCCTCTGCCCAAATATCATCCTGCCGAAGGCAGCAAAAGCTCAAAGGGAGCGCTCGGAGCACGTAAAACCTCCACTCAAATCTCATCCCACAGAAGGGAGCAAAAGCTCAAAGGGAGCACTCGGAGAACGTACAACCTCTGCTCAAATCTTATCCTGTAGAAGGGAGCAAAAGCTCGAAGGAAGAGGAAGATTGAAGGGTGCACTTGGAGCATGTACAACAACTTCTCAAATCTCATTGCAGAAGGGAGCAAAAGCTTGAAGGGAGCACTCAAAGCACGTACAGCCTATGTTCAAATCTCAACCCCACAGAAGGGGACAAAACCTTGAAGGGAACACTAAAAGAACGTACAACCAATGTTTCACAAATCAAATCCAAAGGGGATACAAACTACATTAATACCAAAAGGGGTTCTCGGTCTTCTATCATTTATTTTCCCAAATCTCGGTACTATTCGTGACATCTATTACATTAATACCGGAAGGGGTTCCTGGTTTTCTATCATTTAAAGTCCTAAATCCTGGTTCGGTTCGGGACTTCTATTAAATTAATACTAGAAGGGGTTCCCGATCTTCTATCATTTAAATACCTGAATCTGGGTTCGGTTCAGTACTTTTATTACATTAATACCTGAAGCGGTTACCAGTCCTCTATCATTTAAATACCCAAATCTGGGTTCGGTTCGGGTCTTCTATTAAATTAATACTGGAAGGGGTTCCCGGTCTTCTATTATTTAAATATCCAAATCTGGGTTCAGTTCTGGACATCTATTACCTTTCGGAAGTGGATATCCAGTCTTCATTTAATTACCCGAATCAGGTTTCGGTTCAGGACTTATGTTACATTTCAAAATCAGACTTCAGATCTTCACACAAATAACACCGGAGGAATTTGAGATCCTCCATCTCTTTAATACTGGAAGGGTTTCCCGGTCTTCAATCTTCAATTGACCAATTAAGAGGTGGCCAAGACCCTATCGCTCTCTTAGGGAAGTATTTTTAATTTGTACACACATCAGTTGAGTATATCGAATCCTTGCACTAACACACGAAACGCAAACAAAACACCATGGGCATTTCATATCTATGCACCTTAATGTTATTAACATTTCTAAGGACACACGATTCTTCCTATGAAAAAAAATGTTGGCCAAAAATGGTGTCGGCTTCATCTTCATCTTCCGTGTTCTTGAACGATGTCAGAGAATTTGTCCGATCTAGAACACCCACGTATAAATAAAACCACAGATAGCACTTACGTGCCTCCATTAAAAGAAATGTTAAAAGAGTCCTGTACCTAAAATCGAGGTGAAGAAATCATCATAGTCTGCTCTTAAGGCCTGTTCGTATTCTGAAGCTCTGAACAATATCAAATCACACAAAATGACACTTCCGATACGGGAATTCTGACCATTGGATCAGGGATTATAGGAACCTGATCATGTGTTTCAAGTATAAAAAGATAGGGCATGAAGAATTACAATGCTCTAATCCTTCCTCTTCAAATAACAGAAACATGGAAACTGGAAATGAAGTTAATATATCAACATTTGTTTCTGACTTGGGCGATCGTCTTCATTTTCTCGGGTCAGTTCTCAATCAATGGCGTCGAACGAGCTTTGAAGAAGGAGTTCGATTATCTATACTATTGGGAATGGAATGCCAAAAAGTTTGAGAATATCTTGGTTTTCAAGTTTCCTAAAAACTTCCTTACGGGAGATTTTTACTCTATCTCAAATGACAGGGGCACCCTGCATATCCGGCCACGGAATCTCAACCTTGATTCTTTTAAACCAAAGCAGGTGGTTTCTATTTGGATCACTTTAAAAAAAAATCTCCAAACCGTGTTTTATTATTTCAAAATTGTTAAAATTATATTGTCAAAAGTGGGTAGGGTTCTACGAATGCAGGAAGACGCATGGGACGTAACCGATTTTTCGTACCTTAGCGTGTAGATGGAAGTTCCATATCCAGTACATATTCCGTCGCTAATAAGGCTTTTCACCAGGACTTCGTATCATGAAATTTAAATTAACAAGTTTTCAAGGAATCCAAAAGATCCTACTGAACTAGCAGATTTCAGGAATTGGGTGTTTAGGAAAGATATGCATGGTTTTCTGAAGCTTTGGAAGCCAAAGAGAAAGGTGAAACTTACCGGCAATTCTAGTGTTAGTAGGGTATTTTCTTCAAATCTATTTGCAGCTCTTTCAGATCTCAATGAGGAAGAGCCATTGGACATCGAGGAGTGATTGGCTCTTCTGGGTCATCCGGGAATTCCAACAAGAGCAAAGATATAGCTGGTTTTTCTGGTATGACACCATCGATACACAGTACAATCAGGATTTTTGACCTAGATCACACTCTGGAAAGGGTCGATCGTTAGGAGTACACCAGTTTGCTGAATGATAAATTTAGCGGCAGAACAAAGAGCAAACAGATGATGTTGTTTGATTCTCTTTAATTTGCATGGAACGTACTTGGCTCATACGTGAGCAGTGTTTGTGTATGTTGGTGTTTTTTTTGGATTGCTTCAAATATAAGGTTTTGTTTTGGTGGGTGTATATATTTAAGAATGGCATGAATATTAGTGCTGCCTTAAAAAAAACAGAAAAAGAAAAAAAATATAGTTTTTTGCATTAAAAGTTCAAAGTTAATCTGAACCATACAGTAAGGCCAATCAACGCTTTGATGGAGGGAGATTGAAAGACACAAAGATAACACTTCATAAAAGAATAAGGAGTTTGACTTGAAAAGTCGAAAATACCCCTTCACTAAGGGCAAATGTTATTACCAAAAATTGACAATGAAAGAGGTTGATAGCGAAGGGGTATTGGGCTGCCATAAGCACACAAAAGTCCTTCAGAGAGCAAGGTCAAACACTACGATAAGTCAAAAATAGGGAGAAGTGTTCTGAAGGGAGTATCAAACGAGACTTAACCCCGCTAACAGCTAAAGGTGAAGGGGCATCCATAAACACAAGCCCGAAAGAATGATCCGAGAGCTACATAAACTTCTTCCTCATTAGGGAAAAAGAATTTAAATTCTATAGATTTCCAACATAATTTATCCAACTTTGCATATCCATTAGGGGAAGCTTTGTAATGAGAGGGCATCCGAGTCAAAATCTAGGAATGAAATGGGCAAGATTTCCACTAACAGAAGCCTAGAAGGATGAAAGGATGTGTCGGCACAAACCCACTTAACGCTAACAAAAACGGACAAGAAAAAATAAAGAATATTAGGTAAAAGGTACATAAAGAATCTATTTCTGCAATGTCAACTGCATAAAATATCAAAGTATACGTTATCAAGTGCTATCCTCCAAAAGACCAAACTATTCTAAAAACTTTACCGACTAGACAACCGAAACACGTCGTGAGGAAGCAGGATATCCATCCTAAGCTACTTAGTACAGATCACCGACATCAATTTCAAACTGGTAACCATCTATAAAATCAAGTTGGCAAGCTTCTTTAAGAATTCAAGAAAGTTTGGGAGTTAACATCCCAGAGCCTACACCCGATAGCTGCAACTAAGAGTTCAAATACTTTCCGAAAGATACCGTATCGTCAAGTTCATATCCATCCCAAAGAAACCGCAAATAACCGGTACCCCCACTGATGGCTATACCCAGTATCGCAAATCGGCTGGAAACCAAACATCCAAAACCAGGGGACAAATGTAGTCGACAAAAGTTCTTATAAGCCCAATATCCCAACAGAAGAAATCCGCTATAAATAAGACCTCAAGGACCACATCCCGGGAGGCTTCCACGAAAAAGAAGGATTTCTCTATTTCCAATTCTTTTGAGACCATGAAGAGGTCCTCATTCTCCTCCCTCCGAGATTCTGGAGAATAAACCCTAATTTGTAAACCAATTTGGGGAATCGTTTATGTAATTTCCTCTATGAATAAAATCATTAAAACCCTTCAAGTGGATGTAGGTTCAAGTCAAACCGAACTAATATAAAACAGTGTGTTCTTGTACCTTCTATGTACTATTACGCTTTTCAACTTATTTCTGTAAGTATTATGTTGTGTCACCAGGTTCTCAGAAAATCCTTGCATAAGTCGTCAGGTTCCTTGCAACATGATGCTTTTCTGATGAGAAAATCCTTCTATTAAAGAAACGGAAAGTGAGTTCAAACTGGGAGGAGCCGAATAATCCTATTTCCTCCCCTATTGGATCACTCCCTCAGATCCACCTCGGGTGTTGAGAAAAAATATCATTAATTGTTTTTGCACTAGATGGAGGGCCCGAACCTCCGACCTTGTAGTTAACATCCACATATCTACCTGAACAGTTCCGTCCTGGGTTGGATCAAGTATTGAAGAAGCAAGGTTGTAGACAAAGAATCTCGAGAAGGAGTTTCGGAGTACCAGGTTATTACTTCAAACATCGTTCGTCTTTGATTTTTTGGAAAATAGGAAAGGCTCCCAGTACCCATCGAAAATGGTTATAACATAAGGAATTTGGAGAAAGATTCCAATGCATCAACTGCTTTAGAGAACAACACACTTCCAGGTATTAGCTCAACAAATCCAGAAATCGGAGAACCATCGAACTTAAAAGGAAGGAAGTATAATGAGTTGGAAGCACTATTGTTGCACCCTGTAATTTGGACAACATTAAAGGGGTTAAATTAAGTAATAATTAATTTAATAATCATAATTAAGGGAAACGGACTACGCCATTGTGTCCACCTCGAAATTTTGGTGAAGATAGGTATTTGTTTTGCGTAAAACGGACACTGTATGAAGAAGTTATAAAGGTTTGAAGTCTGTATACATATAAGATAATTATATATATATATATATATATATAGGGACCATAAATTCATAATTTCAGTTCAAATTTTGAAAATCCCGTAGGTGGTAAAATTCCCCCCAGGAGTGTCAACCCCATAGTAGTGGTGTCGACCCCATAAGTTGGCGTTAATCCATTAAGTGGTTCGACCCAGGGTCGATTCTATAAAGGGGGTTGACCCCCCAGGGATGAGGTGGCATTCGATTTCTGGGAGGCTAGCAGTTATAAATAAAGGTCCATTTCTCTTGTTTTCTTCACTGAAAATCAAAGTAAGCCAAATGATGTTGTGCCTAATCTTAAACGAATCCTTTTCTTCAACAACAACAACCAAATAAGAGCTAACCAGCTAGGGATTCACATATAGATCTGTGGTTCAACACCAACAATTTCTCTTCTATCTTCTAAAATCCAAGCATTGTGTGTTTATTTACAATAAGATTTAAATGATTAAAAGTAAAATGTGATATGACTGTGATTTGGATCTGGTATAAATTGTTAATCTATGATATTATTGGATCTTAAAACTTTATCATGCTAGATCTACCTTTATAGATCTAATTCACTTGTGGTTAATTTGTCATGTCAATTTTTGGAGACTTTTATCTATGTCTGTGGTTAACTTGGATCTGTCATTATTTGGATAGTTAAATCCTTGTTTAGATCTAATTATCTATCTAGATCATCTTATACCAATGATATTGTGGTTAATTTAGATCTATCAATAATTGGACATGAGAATCCTTAGTTAGATCTATTCCTGCCTATTATGACATCCTTGATATGTTAGCTCTTGTTTTATTATTATCACATGTTCACTAGATATATTGTTTTATATGTCCACCTGATCACTATGCCAATTACATGTTTATGTCAGTATATATTCATGCAAGTTTTGTCAGAATAATCAATATTGTCATCTTCCTATCACCTTTCCCTGTTATTGTTTATGACGAGGCTACTTTCTAGCTAAGCCATGCCTCCAAATATATGCAATTGCATTAGTTAGCGAACGGGGAAAAACATTGGACTTGGCATAACTTGAATAATGTTTATAAACATGAATTTGGGCATATAATCCATTATGTGTGTAATTGGGTAAATGGGCACGAACACATATAAATATATAGGTATAGTTAATTGGTTAATAATTAAAATGCCTGTTATTACAGTAATTAGAAACTGTAACTGCACATATGACACGAGGTTAGATTGCATTTGTGGTGGAAGTCTTCCCAAAACCGAATGGCATATCCAACAACCACAAATGTTGAATCTAATATGAGGGATCTAAGTGATCAAATATGAGACGGGCTAAGACACGTGGTTAGGCCTAACTTGCAGAAGAAGTCTTCCTGGACCCGACCAACACATCCAGCATCCACAAGTTATAGGCCTAATGCGGGAGGTCTTGCCCATTATAACCATAAATGGACATGTTAACGAATTTGAACACTTAACCTAGTTGAATACATCTGGATTGTGTGAACATGAACATGAATAAGGGTTATGTAAACATGGTTGAACAATGGGAGGGTTAAGCTTGTTATATCTAAGATGGGTGGGTAATATTTAATATAGGCCCACAAAACTTAACCAATTGGGGGTTATGTATTAAAGACACCTATAGGTATGGATAACCGATAGAAGATTGGGGTTATATAATTAAAGACACCTTTTAGGGTAAATATAACCTATGGGAAACCTAGTGGGGGATAAAGGAAATAGGGGAGAGCTTGTATCATGTTGTGTGAGTCCCATTTCAATCAGTAACCCGGAGTAAGTATCTAACAAAGTACTTCGAACTGGCTCAGCGAAGGTGCATGCTTACTGAAATGTTTGTAAGAAATTCAAACATGGATGATGGTGTGGGCGGCGCAAATCCACCGGGTCATGTGCATGCATGGGCCATGCAAAGGGGGATAAGACGACAGTGACACCTGTAGATATGGGGTTGTGCATTTTGGCGAAGGGTTGCCATTTTAGGACATGATACATCCTACGATAGGGCCAACATAGATTAACTACACGGATTAGGGAGCTGATCGATTAGGGTAGTAGTCTGGATACATTTGGACGTATGCCTAAGTCTACCACCTTATAGTGGAAGGGATCATCTCATTCTGGTTATACTAGTAATAGTGGAGAGTAATCTCTAGGGAAACATAAACACTCAAACCTGTTTACGTTGTCATACTTACCTTTTGTGATGTCATCTTTCTTATCCACTTATATGCCTGTTATGCTACTTTTCTTTATTTACTTGCGAAAAGTAACAGGACCCGCCAAACTTTATGTCCGACCCTTTTTGCTTCCTCTTTTTCTTACATTTCCTCCCAGGTTCTCAAGGCAGGAACACACAAGCTTGATCGTGATTCTGCTTTCATCTTGCTAGGAGATGCTCTTGAAGTATTGCTCAAATTCTTATCTTTACTATGGCTTTGTCTCTTTTTGAAGAATTATGCTTTTTATGTACTCTGATTGAACAAGACAGAAAGTTTTATACTTTTGTAATGGCTTTTATGTAGTTTCAAACTTGTGACATTTTGGACCACGATGTTTTGATTAATGTTGAAATAAAAATTTGAATTCCGCTACTGCTTTTATATCTATCCTGTAATGTTTCTATTTCTTTTTACCTATAACGCTTCACGAAACTTAATGCATTCTCTTAATGAGTTACATTAGCGGACATGGTGTGTCACACTTGGTATTAGAACCGAAGGTTACCAGATTCGATAAAAGTTTTTGAAAATTTATTTTCAAAATGGGCTTAAAAGAAAGAATTTTCAAAAATATAATTATATTTTTAAAAACATTCCCTAAAAGTCATAGGTATTATGTTCGATCCCTTGTCTAAATCTCTTTCCTTTTCTTTTTCAGCATGTCTAGGGAACCTAATATTCCAGAGGGCGTCACGATACAAGGCTGGTCCCATAGGTATCTGCATGCCACGGTGCCTGCCGAAGGCCAAGGAAACGTTCCTCCCTCAGCTGCACCCGATCTTCCTCATCCTCCTCCGCGTGCAGACAATTTCTCTAAGATCTACAAAGATTTTCGTGCTATTGGAGGAAAGCCATTCCATGGAACTGAGACATTCGTAGTGGCGAGGAATTGGCTCAAGGAGACCGAGGACTTGTTTGTAATATTTGAAGTAGAAGATCGATGGAAGATTCAGTTAGCTGCCTGGACACTGAAAGATGATGCTTCTTTTTGGTGGGAAGTTACCCAAGCTGGACGTCCGGTGGAGACATGGTATGATTTTAGATAGAGGTTTGAAATGAAGTTTCTTTTCGAAGTTGAGAAAAGCATGCAAATGGAGAGGTTCTTGGCACTCAAAACAAAGAAGCTTTTATGTGAACAAATTCAACTAGCTAGAAAGGTTTGGATTATAATTGGTGGACACTCCGCATCAGAAGGCTTTGCGATTTGACAAAGGACTTAATGAGCCCCTTCATGGGTTGGCTATGTCCCACATTCCAATGGGAACTACTTTTGAAAGGCTTGTAGATATGGCCTTGATGCATGAGGAAGACAAGGGAGAAAAGAAGGAAGTAAAGGATGAGGATACAATGCAAAACAAGAAGATTTGGCCCAAGAAGGGACAATAACCACAATAGCAACAGAAGAAGGGAGGATAGAATGACAAGGCCTCAGATAAGAGGAAGTGGCACAGTTGTGGGCGTGAGGATCACTTGGTGAAGGACTTCAAAAGAAGGAACAATTCTTGCTTCAAATGCGGAGAGGTCGGACACTTTGCTAGGGAGTGCCCGAAGATAAAGGGACAAGGTCAAAGGACAAAAAACTCTGGAGGGCAGGTGCATGCTCTCGAGATCAATGCTCCAGATAGAGGTTGAAAAATTTCTGTGGAAGGTTCAATTTCTCTTCCAAATCATCCTATTAGAACACTTTTTGATTCTGGTGCTTCACGTTCATTTATATCTAGTTCTATGGTTGAATCTCTGTACTTAAATACTAGTATTTTAGTGGATCCCTTTGTTATCTCAACCCATTGATGTTTCGACTCATTTGTCTATGATTTATCGGGGTTTGAGGATATCTGTCTTAGATGTCGAGTTTTAGTGCGACGCGTATGTGCTCAGATTTATGAGCTACTGGTTTATTCTTGGGACGGATTAGCTAACCATGTATGGTGTCATTCTAGATTGCGAAAGGTGGGTCATTAGGCTTCTGTTTTATCATGGGAAGACCCTCGAGATTTCTTATGATCCGCAAGGGTCATTTGTTCTTAGTTTCCTAGAGTCTCTTGATGCATCTATCAATGATCTGTAATCTATTCCAGTAGCCCGAGATTATTATGATGTTTTTGATGAGGTATGGGGTTTACCTCCGAGGTCCGAGATCGATTTCTGTGTATATTTGGTGGATAATGCAAAGCCAGTTGCATTACCAGTGCGCCATATGGATCCAAGGGAAAGGAGGGAGCTGAGTAAGCAAGTAGGGGAGCTACCTGAGAAAGGATTTATCAGAAGAAGTGTTTATCCCTTATGAATCATAAGTGCATTGAAGGACTAAGTATGTGATTACAACCATAAGACAAGCACTCACAAGGTTCGCGTACTAATGCCCCAACCAAGGTCTTTCGTGCATAATCAGGTCAAACATAAGCCATGACTCGAGCATGGGAGCAAAGAAAAGTCATTTGTATTAAACAAAGTCACTTAAACATTAGAACAAGTTGGGTCGTCCGCTCAACACAGTCAGGATCAGTCATATAGCATAGCACGACGATACAGAGAGGTCGCGAACACGAGGCTAGCCCAAGAGTGGCACGACGCAAGAACCGTAAGGCTCGTACATCCTGTAAATGTCACCCATATTAAGGAGGTCGCTCAATTCTTATATCAAAAAGGTCGGTCAAATAAGACAAGGAGAAGAATTGGTTCCGGCTGCCCATTCCACTCTATAGTCGTTCGTAGTACCCTGGTCAGTTGTACAAGTCTTTTGAGCAAGAAACCCAAAAATAGCAGAGGTCGCACACATATCCTGTGACCGCTCATAGATTGCAACCCCAGTCGCTCACTCCTTAATCAGTCACAAATTCTACAATCATATGCTACCTACCGGTCCGACAGATGTCAACTCCAGGGTGATCGCACGTATGTCTGCTCTATAAGCTTTGGTCGGTTGTCCATCTACAACCAGATACTATCTGCCGGTAAACTATAAAAGGCTTAACATAATGACCCGGTCGGTCGTTCTTATACTAACCAAAAAGCTTTCACAAGCCGTCTGTACACTCATCGCCTGTCCGCCCATTCAATGTACTAGGACCTATGTAGTCGCTCGCTCCTATGCAACTACTCGCTCCCATAAGGTTGCTCATACAAGACAGCTGGATGCAACTATCGATAGTTGGCCACAGCTGGACGATGGCTTTTTTGTAATTAATGAAACAAGCGACCCGTAGACTGCATATTTGAATTTCAACTCATTTCTTCGTGGGAGCTCACTTATAAATTGGCCATGGCTTCCACCATAAATGGGGGGAGTCCTTGCGACCACAGAGTGATGCTGAATTATTTGTTCCACCATTTCTTAAGCATTTCAACCATCATCATCATCATCATCTCCGTTTGAAGGTTATTCATCCATTTGGCCATGGCATCCAATAGAGTCCTATAAGTGAGAAAAGATCAAAGACATCCTCCTTCTCTATTGCTCACTCATCCTTCTCTTCACCCCCACGGATTCCACCATTCCTCCATTGAATTCCCTGAATTTAAGCGAGACTTGTATGTGAGAGTGAGAATATGTTGAGAGAATGAGAATATGTATGAATAAAGAGAGTTTATACGGTTTGTAATCATTTTCGTGATAATGCAAGCTATCTTCATAGTGGACGTAGGCTTAGCTTAGGGCCGAACCACTCTAAATCCTTGTCTCCATTTCATTTTTCTCGCATTTTTGGTTTAATTCTTGTTGACTGCGGCTCCATTTATTTTCTAACCATAGTAGTGAAGTAGGGCCTACGTACCATTGCTGTTTGAAATCATCGAATCATGGATAAGTCGCAGGAAGTTACTTGTGAAACCAACGACCTCACCGACAATGTTAATATTGTCACATCGCCCACCATCCATTTCGAGGCAGGAGAATCGTCTGAAATCGAGGTAGATATAACCAAGAGAGAGTTGAAAGAAGCAATGGTGGGACTAACAAGTAAAATAACTATTCAAAAAATGCAACGATGAAGAAGCTTGAATCAATATTCGCTACTCAAGCCACTACTGCAAAAGCAACACTAAGTGCCACCTAGTTTCCACCCGCACAAACGAGTCACGCGTACGATACAGGATTCTTCGTTTCAAGTGCAAGACAGGGAACTTCTATTCAGGAAGTTGCATATCATGCTAATCTTGACCATAAAAAAGCTAAAGTACCTATGCGCAACTATTCCGATAACACAACCTCTCAACGGGTGATTGGTTCCACAAAAGGTGCATTTCTCTCGAAAGGAAGTCTAGATCCCCTATCTTCAAATTATGATTACCCGCCTAGACGAGAGTCCGGCGAAGAAGAAAGCACTCTTTCCATGGATTGATGCAAAGAGTAGGAATATATCTTAGGAATGGCACGTGGAATCATGAAGGAAAGCTTGAAGAAGGAAGACAATGGAAAGGAGTGGGCATTTTCTCCTACTAAGACCCCACTCACCGAAAGAATTAAGATGGCTAATCCACAAAAATTTAAACCTCCAATGCTACAATCCTATAATGGGACAAGCGATCCCAATGTGCTCCTTTGCAAATTTGATCAGCATATGAATGAAGCGCGCGCCATCGACGAGATCAAATGCCTGTATTTTCCAACTTATCTAGAAGAGGTGGCCTATCTCTAGTTCACAAAGCTACTGCCGAAGTCCATGGACGACTTCTCTACCTTGGCTAGACTATTCATCGAGCGATTCAAGTTCCAATTAACCAAGGTACGGGATGTCATGAAGATAGGTAAACTAGAATAAAGACCATGATAGTCCATCAAAGCTTTTCTCACTTGCTTTAATATGGCAGTGGCTGAGGTTGAAAATTATGAACCCCGCCTATTTCTGATGGCTTTGAAAGGGGCCATATGTAAAGAGACCAAGTTAGGATGGTGGACTAAGATGAAGAAACCAAGTACCCTCGGATAGCTACTCGATAAAGCTGAAAAATATATGAGTATTGAAGAGAATTCGGTGTGCGTTTTGGAAGGCAATGAACAGCTAAAAAGGAGAGGTAGTGTGCAAAATAGCCTTGATAGTTAGAAGAGGAGCAACGAAGGAAAGGATGAACGGGCTAAGAAGAAGCTCCGCTATTTTAAGAATTCTGATCTCACTCCACTTAATGACACCATAGGGAATATCTTCATGGCAACTACGGATACCGAGAAATATCCGATCCCAAAACGAATGCAGGTCAAAGATATTGCTATAAAATCGGGAAGGTTATGTCTATTTCATAACCAGCCAGGGCACAATTGTAATGATTATAGGCATCTAAAATCACTAATTGAGGAACTGACTAGGAAGAATCGTTTGCAACAATATATACAAGTCCATGAACATTGCTCCAATTCTCTACGAGCAAGGGGCAACAAGCACTGGCATATCGCCCAAACCAATCCAAGGCCAGCATTTACTTAAGGACCAATAGTCAGTGTTCCGGTTACGGTGGCTCTGAATAAGAGACCTCCATCACTTTTACTTTACTTTGCTTTATTACTTGCTATTCTTGTAAATAATTGGTGATGATTTACTTACGTTGTATCAAATAAAGGCCTTATAAGTCAGAAGTTATGTGCTTACCTAAATATCATACTTAAATGCTCATACTTATATTGCTTACTAGCAATCGACCATTTACAACCCAACCATAACAGAAAGCTTCCCAAGCATATTTCAGGCGAAGCAACTCGAGAGCCAGAAACATCATGCGAATTAAGCAAGACGAATAAGCACATCGCTTCTAGAGAGTAAACTATTCTGGGGAAAACAGTGGAAAGCGTTGTAAACAAATACCAAGTCAGAAAGCTGCACATTTCACTACAAAAAATCCAAGTCCTTAGCAAGCATCCGTTGAAGGGATTGACGTCAAACATTGAGAAAAATACAAAGGTGGTATCGAATTTGTCCTACGGATAAAAATTTCCAATCCCAAAAGAGGCACCTTGTTAGGTGCTGTTGGCTAGCTTTTTGACCAAGCCACCCAGGTTCATTCACAAGGAGAAAGTATGAAACTACATTCCCTAAGTACATGAAGGAACGGATCGCACCATCGACTCGCCCCTCATCGGATCGCACCTCATCGGATCGCACCTCAACGGATCTCCCCCATTTCATCAACGAAACGACACCTTAATGCGATTCGATCCGTACATACATTACTGCCCAGTATAGACCGATCCGATCCCCTGATGCATGGCGAAGCCTCTGACCCGTTCAAGCACGAACTAGTCTTCAGCGATCCGAGATGCACGGATCCAGCGACACATGTCCCCAACCGTCATTTTGACTGATTCTCCCCATTTGCTCGATCCGATTTTCGAGGGGATCGCGACACCTGTCCACAACGGCGAATTTGACTATTTCTTCATCGGCTGCGATGCGATCCGATGTTCTCGGGATTCGTGCCACGTGTTACCACGATCCGCCTGACAAAATCAACTATAAATAGCCTGGAGCTTGGCATTTTTAGGGATCCTTTTGGCAATATTGAGGACTGATTCCGCCATTATTGTCATACCACCGTTTCTTATCAGTTTTATTACTAGTTTACTGAGAGAAATCACAATTGTAAAAGTGAGCTAGAGAGAAATCATTGATTGTACCAGCATTCAAAGTATAATCAATAACATATAAAGTGGACGTAGGCTTGTTAACGCCGAACCACTATAAATTCTATGTGTTATTTTATTTTTCTTCATTCTTCAGTTAAAACTCTATAAGATTCAGAACAATTTGGGTGTTAGGTCCAAATTTTGATCTAACATTTTGGTGCTTTCACTGAGAAAACAGTCCTAAAGCTTCACTATTCAGTTCTTTGAAGATTCCAGCGACTCAGATATCATGGCTGGAAAGAGATCTAAGAAAGTACGAGCTTCACGAACTAGTGAAACCGCGAATGAAGTAGTCGAAGAAAGTGTGCACGAGCTAGGTAATGAGGGAACTCTGGATCGCTTAGCGCCGGGGGCGAACCGATCCGATGAAGACGCCACGCTCCGAGTCGACGAGAACGAGGCGATCCGGACTGCTGAAGGGATTGTTACTCGATCCCGAGATAACGCCTTGAATCCTCCGCATACCATGACCACGAACCGTTCCCAGAGGGGCGCTGCGAGCCACCATCCTCGATCCGCAGTGATCCGAATTGATGATCGGAGTACAACTCGACCTGGAAAGGAGCCTATGGCTCGCTCCTACCGTCCTGGCCCCTCCGCTCTACCTGGCTCAAGCTCTTTGCGCATAAGAGAAAGTGATGATGATCAATATGACCCTGCTACTCCCGTTACTGAGGGGGATCTCTCTCGTTTTTCCGAAATGTGGGAGATATTGTTTGATGAATTGGCTACCCAAAGGCAGGAAAGCTCCGTTCTGCGACAAAATTTGACCGCTATGGATAGAAGGCTTAATGATCTCATAAGGCAAAGGACGCCGCCAGTTCGTCCGCTCACTCCAGGATATTCTTCTTCGTCAGAGGAATCGCCGAGACCTCCGCGGCGACCATATGAGAGACCCGAAAATATAGAGCAGCTTCGGTTCGGGACCCTGCCGTCACGAGAAGAAGAGGCACTGGGTGCAGGGCCCTCAAACCATAATGTGAACGATCACGCCGCAACTCCCAGAGCTCGAGGTGCGGACAGTCCTGTACATAACAGACTACCTCAGCCCCGTCGTCGCGCAAATGCTCATGGTAACATGGGGCAACGAAGCCCAATCAGAGCCCCGGATTTCGTGACTGCTCCCGGAAGAGAGATTAAAGAACCCCGCCGAGCAAGAAGCACTGACCCTGAACCTCCGCTGACCAGTGCAAATGTTGCAGCTATGATCCATCAAATTCTAGCAGATAGCCGTGGACAACGGAATGAAGATTGGGGAATCAACCACAGTCACACCCCTTTCACTGATGATATTTTGGATGCGACTTTCCCAAGGCGTTTCAACATGCCACAGATGAACCGATACGCAGGTTGGTCTGATCCCGTCCAGCATCTAATGAGATATTCTTGTTCACTGACCGCTGCCGCAGCTTCTGACGCTGTCAAGTGCAAAGCATTTCCCATATTTCTGGAGGATGCAACATTGTTATGGTTTACTCGCTTACTAGCAAGATCGATTTCTAGCTTCAGGGAGTTGAGTGAAAAGTTCGTAGAACAATTCCGCATCTATGCACAAAAGACAAAGAGTGTGATTGACTTGTTCCTTGTCAAGCAGCGACCAGGCGAGAGTTTGAGGGTGTACCTAGACCGTTTCAACCTGGCCGCTACTGAAGTTAAAGATCCTCATGAGCCAACCGTTGTCGCAGCTCTGATTGATGGAGTAGATAAAGACACTGAATTTGGGAGATACGTGGCAGGCAAGCCACCCCATACTAGAGAATTATTCTACGAAAAAGCTAATGTACATTTACGCTGGGAAGAAGTATATGCTAACCGAAAGGCAAAAACGGCCGATAAGGAGGAAATCCAGAGCAATGTCGCCATTAAGCAGACGGGAGACAACTTGGGGAAGGTCGAGGTTAATGTCGGAAATCAGAATCAGGGTGGTTGTCAGTCAGGGAACAATGATAATAATAGTAATGGCAACAACCGGAAGAGGAACCGAGGGAACGACTCCCAGAGAAGGACTCGTCCCAGGGCCTTTGAGAGTTATACGCCAATAAATGATATTCTGGAAAATATCTTCATGGATTCGTACAACGTCCTACAGAATAAGAGGCCACCTCCCAGAGAATCGACGGAGAAAGAACGTGAAACGGGGAAGTTTTGTCTCTTTCATCAGATTCATGGCCATTCGACAAATAAATGCCGTCACCTAAGAGATGTAGTCGAGAGGCTTCTTCGAGAAGGAAAATTAGATGAATACAGAGTAACGCCCAGAGATAGGGGGCAAGTCGTACAGGCCCCAAATCAGAACCAGAATCAACTTGCTGCCAGGCCAACTGCCCAGCAAAAGGGAAAGGACATCGTTATCAATACCGTAATCGGAGGGCTTTATCTCGCCGGACACAGTTCCAAGGCATTGGATCAATATGTCAATGCAGCCAAGAAACACCTCGAGGTAGGGGAGTGCAGCAACCCCGAGGACAATATCCCGGTAAAGCAACAAAAGATGATGTCCGACAATGTCGTTTTCCGCGAACGAGAAAGCATTGGAGTCCATTCTCCGACTGAAGATCCATTTGTAATCACAGTACCTATTGGACCAGCCATTGTTCATAAGGTTTTAGTGGACAACGGGAGTTCCGTCAACATTGTTTTCAAAAGGACATTCGACCAAATGAACCTCGAAATAAAAGACTTGAAGCCCTGTCAAGGATGGATCCGTGGATTTAACGGAGCATCCACCGCTCCAATGGGTTATGTAGAGTTACCAGTTATGCTTGGGGAAGGAGAACGCCAGAAAGTTTGAATCCTTCCCTTCGTGGTCTCGGATGTTGAATCACCGTACAATGCCTTCTTGGGCCGACCGGCCCTCGCAAAGTTTAGAGCCTGTATAGCCCCCTGGTGCTTATTATTGAAATTCCCCACAGAAGCTGGCGTTGGTATTGTCAGAGGAGATCAGGTTGCCGCACGAGCATGTTATGTTGCTGAGCTAAAGTTACTTCACAATGGAGGGGACATAGAAACCAAGGGCGCTTCTCCCCCTACAAGGGCGGAGACCTTATAGCAACTAAAGAGGATAACCGTAGGAGAGTCGCCCAGAGAATTGCCCGAGGATATAGATCCCAGAGAGGACCAAGAACCTGGGGGCAGAATGGCGACTCCCAACGAGACAACTGTGGATGTACCGATCGATGATAGTGACCCGGAGAAGGTCCTTAAGATTGGATCCCAGTTAAATCCGAATCTCGCTAAATAACTGACGGATTTCTTAAAAAATAACTTGGATGTATTTGCTTGGACCCACGTAGACATGTGCGGGATATCCCCATCAATCATGAGCCATTCATTAAGCATTAACCCTAAACATCCTCCGGTAAAGCAAAAAAGGAGAATGCTGGGCCCAGAGAGGTCCACTGCCTTGAAAGAAGAGGTTGGAAAGCTAAAGAATAATGGATTTATCAGAGACTCAATCTACCCAGACTGGATTTCAAATCCAGTCCTGGTAAAGAAGGCCAACGGGAAGTGGCGAACGTGTATCGACTTCTCGGATTTGAACAAAGCCTGCCCAAAAGACAGTTTTCCGTTACCCCGGATCGACCAGTTGGTGGACTCGACGGCGGGTCATGAACTTCTCTCATTTATGGATGCTTACTCAGGATATAACCAGATTCCAATGCATGTTCCAGATCAAGAACACACTAGTTTTATCACGGATCTGGGACTATATTGCTATGTAGTGATGCCCTTTGGCTTGAAGAACGCAGGCGCTACATATCAACGTTTAGTCAACAGAATGTTCTATAACCAGATCGGGAAAACAATGGAAGTATACGTCGACGACATGTTGGTTAAGTCCAAGCAATTCTCCCATCACACTACGGACTTGGCAGAGATGTTCGGCATTCTTCGAAAGTACGGAATGAAACTCAACCCAACAAAATGTTCATTCGGTGTCGCCTCCGGAAAATTCTTGGGGTTCATCGTCAGTTCCCGTGGGATTGAGATTAATCCAGACCAGATCGCGGCAATCAGAAATATTCAGGAACCTAGGCAAATTAAGGATGTGCAAAGCCTTGCAGGAAAAGTAGCCGCATTAAGCAGATTTATCTCCAAGGCTACGGACAAATGCATCCCATTCTTCGAATTAATAGAGCGGGGAAAACGCCACTTCAAATGGATGCCTGACTGCGTAGAAGCATTTCGGAACTTACTAAGGCATCTGGAGAAACCTCCGATATTATCTAAGCCGATGGATCACGAGGACTTATTTCTGTACTTGGCAGTGTCATCCCACGCGATCAGCTCAGTGTTGGTAAGAGAAGAAGATAAGGTCCAAAGACCGGTATATTACGTGAGCAAAAAATTGACGGCAGCAGAGCGTAATTATCCAAGGATAGAAAAGTTGGCATATAGTTTACTGATCGCCTCTAGAAAGCTTCGACATTATTTTCAGGCGCATCCCATTACCGTATACACCGATCATCCACTCAAGCAAGTTCTACAGAGACCAGAGGCGTCTGGAAGATTACTCAAATGGAACATTGAGTTAAGTCAATTTTATCTGAACTTTCAGTCCCGACGGTCAATTCGGGGGCAAGTGATAGCCGACTTTATAGCAGAGTTTACCGTCCCGGAGGAGGATATAGCCAACGAAGAAGTTGATCCCTCAAAATTACTTTTCGATCCCAATGCCTGGAGATTGTATACTGATGGCGCTAGGAACGACGAAAGATCCGGCACTGGAATAGTGCTTGAAACTCCCGAGAAACGATTGATATCCGGATGGAGTTCCATGCCACTAACAACGACTCCGAATATGAAGCCCTGGTAGCCGGACTAAGGATCGCAAAGGAGTTAGAAGTCACAAAGCTGAACATCTTTTGCGACTCCAAGTTAGTTGTGAACCAGGTTACTGGAAATTTCCAAGCCAAAAGTGCAAGATTAATTCTATATTTGAAGAAAGTGAAGGAGTTGCTGAACGACTTTGATCACTACAGTATACCTTACATTCTGCGGTCAGAGAATCAGCAGGCGGATAAGTTGGCAAAGATGGCTAGTTCCGACAATCCTGAAGAGTCCGGGCTAGCCCCCGTTGAAGTGCTTTGGTCCCCTAGTATAGATCAAATGGAAATCGATCCAATACTAGAGACGGAACCAGAAAGGGAGTAGTGGATGACCCCTCTAAAGAATTTCTTGATGAATGGAGTGCTTCCGACCAAGAAAAGCGAGAGGCGTAAAGTAATTCGTAAAGCTGCCCGATACGTTCTACAAGGCGGAGTTCTTTACAGACAAGGATTTTCGATGCCCCTTCTCCGGTGTATAGCCCACGATGACATCAAGCGTGTGCTGCAGGAGGTACACGAAGGCGAATGCGGCGATCACACTGGAGGGCAAACATTGGCAAAAAAGGTGTTGCGGCATGGTTATTTCTGGCCTACCATAAACAAGGATGCGGCAAAATACGCACGACGGTGTGATGCATGCCAGAGATTTTCAAAAATACCTTGAGCACCTCCTAATCAGTTAAAAACAATGACGAGCCCATGGCCTTTCGCTATGTGGGGAATTGATATCATTGGAAGTCTCCCCATAGCTAGGGGCGGAGCAAAGTTCGCTATTGTGGCCATGGATTATTTCACTAAGTGGGTCAAGGCTGAACCATTGACTACCATCACAACCAAGCGAGTGATCAATTTTATCGTCAGAAACATCATCTGTCGATTTGGGATTCCGAAGATTGTGATAACGGATAACGGAACTCAGTTCGATAGAACTAAATTCAGAAATTTCTGCCAAAAATACCACATTGAGAATCGGTACACCTCTGTGGCGCACTCGCAATCGAACGGACAAGTCGAAGCGGCGACTAAAGTGATTAAGTCCATTCTGAAAAGAAGACTGAAGCGCTCCAGAGCTATGTGGGCTGGTGAATTGCCCTTGGCACTAAGGGCCTACAGGACAACATATAAATCGGCAACAGGACATACCCCCTTCTCCCTTGCTTTTGGAACGGAAGCGGTCATCCCGGTTGAGATAAAGGTACCTTCTCACCGAGTGACTTATTATGATCCGATGACCAATAATGAATTGCTCCTTGAGTCCCTGGATATGATCGAAGAAAAGAGGGATGAAGCAGACCTGCGCGCCTTGAGATGCAAACAACAGGTCGCTCGATACTACAACAAAAAGGTTCGAGTCCGAACCTGGGAACCCGGAGACTTGGTTCTGAAACGTGTCTTTCCACCCCCAACTCATATGGGAGCGAAGTGGGAAGGACCGTACTCCATTCTGAGCAAGCTTGATAATGGAACCTTCAAGCTGGCAACCGTAGATGGAAAGGAAATCCCCAGAGTGTGGAATCCCCAACATTTACGGCCGTACTTAACATAAGAGTTTCAAATCTGTTCTTTTGCTTTGTTAGGAACTATGTTAAAGGCATGACTTGCCTAGAATAGTCTGATTTCTTAAAGCAAAAAATTATAAAGTGGACGTAGGTCACGATTCGACCGAACCACTATAAAAATATTGTGTGTCATTTACCTTTATTGCACCTTTATTTATCTGCCTTTTTATTTTTATGGAAATTACTGTGAATAATGCAACAATCCCAGAAGCATACTATTATAAATGCCTTCCATCAGAATGGAATGTAATCACAAGTCAAAATTCTAAGGATACAATAAAGTAAATTATATCGTTGATAGCGCTCTAACTCTCCGGAGCCGAGAGAGAGCATAACGGACATGAAGCCGATGTCCGTAAGTCATGGCGGTGTACCATGATCGGAACCGCCTTGACGGAACTCTAACTCTCCAGAGAGAGAGAGAGAGCATAAAAGCGTCTCCGATTGAGCGCTGAGAAAGAGCTCATTCCCCGCTGAAGGATCGGGGAGCGATTGAATTGCTGAGCTCGAACTCTAACTCTCTAGAGAGACAGAGAGAGAGTATAAAAGCGTCTCCGATTGAGCGCTGAGAAAGAGCTCATTCCCCGCTAAAGGATTGGGGAGCGAATGAATTGCTGAGCTCGAACTCTAACTCTCCAGAGAGAGAGAGTATAAAAGCGTCTCCGATTAAGAACTGAGAAAGAACTTCCCTGCTGAAGGAACAGGGACCGACTGAACTACTGAATTTGAACTCTCACCCCGGCAACCGCCAAGAGAGTATAAAGGAGTCTATGGTTAAGCACTGAGAAAGGTGCCAGAAATTCAGTACCACAAGAACAGTTATCTTATGAGATTTTCTAAGTCCCCCATATTCAGAAATAGGGGGCAACCTGCGAATGATTGTAATCAATCGTTAATAAGCCCTAGTTAAGCGCTACATTAACGATTTATTTGGGGCCATATGCATATGCACATGAACTTTAATGCAGCAATGCAGCACGAAAATTTTCTTTCTGTTGTTTGACTGATTTGTAGTTATAATTAGATAGTCTATGACTAAACATGGAAAGTTTATTTGAATACAGGTACACAATGATGCAAAAAGAGGTAAACTTTCCTTTATATACTGCAAGCCTACAAAGTAAAAAATAACCTAGAAAACAAAAGTGAGGGCCAGTCTCATAATCACACTTCCTAGCCAGTGGAAAATCTAAAGACAAAATATAAACCAGCGACAATATCCTATTTACGTTTTGACCTCTTCTCCTACTTCTGTTTCTCCAGCTTCGCCTTGTCAGCGTCGAATTGATCTCCTTTCTTCCTCTTCCTTTTGTCTATGAGGGGAACATCCGACTCTTCAGAAGATTCCTCTTCCTCCTCCTTTCTCTTCCATTTATCAGCAAGGGAAGCCGGGAAATCATCTGGATTCGCAAAATGAAGTTGTCTTCTGATGGATTTGGGCTGGATTTTCAAAATCATCCCAGTTTGGGGATCATGTTCCGCGATAGGGACTATGTTCAGAGGCTCTTGTCCCATCATCTTCAAAGCCATCTCCTTGTCCTGCCTAGCTTTTCTACTGGCCAAAGTTTCGTCATCATCGTCTTCGGTCTCTTTGGCGCCAATGATATCCTCCTCATCCTCTACATGGCGCCCATCCACGTCTTTCAAGGCCTCGATGGTTTCAGTATCCCTGGGAACATCAGCACTAGGGGCCGGGATGCTTTTCTCTGCTGTTGTGTCCTCAGTCTGCATTGATATATCAACACCGGCACCTGGCGAGACAGCCTCCTTCTCCGCATCTTTTCCTTTTTCAACACCCTTATCGACGGGCTCACCACCTGTATTATGGGGAACGCACGTTACTAATTCAATTGGTTGTTCTACCAGACGACGAAAATTCACAATTGCTTTGACAAATTGTGGGAAAAAAAGGGAGATACCTTCTGCAGATCCTCCTTCTTGGGTAGCTGCAGGAGCTCCAACAACCACAGCAGTTAGGCCCAAAGGGATTAATGGATCATCAGGATGGTATTCCTCAACTCCGGAGGTCTTGGGCTCCACGGCTGAACTCGAACCTTCGTCAGCTTTGCCTTTACCCTTAGCCAGGGCCCTCTCTTTTTCCATTTTCGCTTGAATCAGACGACGACCCTCTGCCAGGTCCTCGGGCTCGTTATCCCTCAAGATGCTCTTCATCAACTCATCTTCAACAATTTCTTCGACTCCCAATCTCTGCTTCTCACCCTCAACGATGGCATCCCATAAATTGGCTAAAGTAACGTGGTAATCCGGGATCCACGAGATGTTGCGGGTTTTGAGGACTTGGCCAAGGAAGTCAAAAATTATCTCTTCAAACCCCTCGATATCTTTCTCTCTCTCGAGGAGCTTGTTGTTAGAAGCAGTAGCCATTTCGATGGCACTTTCAACATTCTTTTCGGCGAGAGCTGCCCGTCTCTCCGCATCCGCGACTTGATCATTCAAAATCACCTTTTCCGCTTTAGCCAGAGCTAAACTTTCTTTCAAACTTGCTTTTTCTGCCTCCCAAGCAGCTCTCTCAGCTTCAAAATGGCCTTGTGCTGTTTTCAACTCAATGTTGGCCATTTTGAGATCTTCAACCTCCTTCTTTAAGGCCATTTTCTCTTGGCTATTGGAGTCAAGTTCCGAATGAAAGCGTTTCTTAGCATTCTCCAATTCGGTCTTATAATTTTCAGTATCTCTCCGCGCTAAAGCAAGTTGGGATTGAGCATCTTCAAGGTCCTTTTCCATCTTTGTCCTGGCCCTTTCGTTGTTATTAAGTTTCGCCTTAGATCTATGTGCTTCTATTTCAAGTGTTCGAATGACTGCATGTTTCTTCATCATCTCATACTGTCTGGCTACATGGCGGATGTGCCCGACAACTTCATTATGCCAGTTCTTAGGGACTGGTTCCAAGGCTGGAACAAATGTCATCCTTTCGAAGAAAATGTCTGGGAATTGTTCCCGCAGCTTTTCCATCCTACCTTGAATCTCGGGACCATGGATGTAATCCCGTGACCCGGGGGCAGCCAACTCTGGCTGGCTGGAAGGGACGATGTCACTCCTCTCCTTTTCGGACCCTTTGATTGGATCCTTGCCTTTATCCTTAGACTCGTGATGATTCTTTGACGACCTGCTGTGAGAGGGTGCACTTTTCGGAGGAGTTAACTCTTTAGGAAGTTTCTTCCCCCCTGCAGGAACTAACAGATAACTGGGAAGCTTGGCAGATGTCGATTTCGGTGGAGACCAGGGTTGTGAGGAGGTCGGCTTGTGAGAAGGGCCGCGAGGGCGCTCAGTACCCGGATGAAGACTGGGTGTGCCCTCACGAAGAGAAGATAAGAATAAGATCGCATGCGGGACATCTTTCCTGCAAAAAAGAAAAGAGCATATTAAAACTTTGAATACTAACGATATAAGAGTGCGGGGTCAGACAGTGTGTGTGATTTGTGCATCCCATATAATTCCCCCTAACAGACCCGGGCCTGAAGACAGGCTCATCTGACTAGTTTCTTGTTGTCTGGTTGGAGCGATGGTTTCTTCAGAAGAAGGGAAGAATGACTCCCCTTCAAAGTCCCTCTCTGTGTATACATCATTGGGCAGAGGAATTTTGCTCAGCTCGTTGAATAACTGTTCTTTTGTCAAATCATCGGGAGCAGCGGGTTCGATTGGAGTAGAAACTGGGATTTTCTTGGACTTGTCACCGCGGGCCTCATCCCCTCTGTATATGTTCAGGTCCTCATCGTCTTGGATGGCTATCGGGGAAGGACTCTTGCGAAATTTAGTTGTTTCTACTACCTGCGTTGTTCCCTCTCCCTCCGTTGGGGGCACGTGTCTATAGGGTTTGCCGCCAGCACCAAGTCCAAATCTTATATCCAGAAGATGATGCTTATGAAGATTCTCGTCAGTGATGCACTTTTTGATCCTTAGAAAGTCGGATCTGCTTTGTAGAAGAATAGACAATCGATTGTTGTATAACGGACCCTCCGTTTTCGGGAAGACGTGATCTGTTTAAAACAAAGAAAAAGGGGGGAGAATGTTAATGCTTCGGCTTCTTGAACAAGATATTCAGTCAAAAGATTAAAGTTTACTTGATTTAAGCCATCTTCTTGAGCATCCGGCCTGTTTCTTTATATAGAACCAATTAGACTTAGGATCCCCTATATTGCTGTATCCGTCATACAGAACCTTCCTATTCGCCACCGATTCAAAGAAAGAGAAATTTGGGGTTGCCGAGGAGCGATGCTTGAAAAGAAAGAAGAATGTTAAATCTCTAAATGTAAGTTCGGTATGTAGGATCTCCGCGTATGCAACATATAGGGTGTATAGAGATGCGTAGGCGTTAGGATGAAGCTGCATCGGAGCGATACCCAGTCGTTTTAAAGTCTCGATGACGATTGGAGGAAACGGAGGAATAGCTCCTACCAAGCACATGGTTTGACTGACTGCCATATACCCTTCCGGAGCTAAGTGGGGTCTATTTTCGCTACCGGGTGTCATCACATCATCCCAAGGGATCCCATGTCTCAGGCAGATTCTTTTAAGCTTTATATCATCGAGTTTAGATGCTAAAGAATCAGAAAATTTCTCTATCCCGAGCGCGCCAGGAATATCGTCGGGAGCTTGCCTGTCTATCTCAGACTCTTCACTAGATGAAGTACTTCCAGACGGATCCGATTCCGTTGCCTCGTATTCAGATCCAGAATCTTCACCTCCTGGGTTAATTGGAGGGACCTCGGGGTTGTATTGCTCAGGAACCTCGAACTCCGTTTCTATAATGGATCTTGAAGAAGATTGATTATCCGACATTACTGTTAGGCGAGAAAACATGAAAAATGAGATTAAAACTACCCGTCCCCCGTGTGTGCAAGTGCCGGTGTGTGTGCTTGTGCATGCATCAAAGAAAAGTACAAGGGTCAATAAAATCGTCCAGACATTGGTCATCGTCCGATTGATAGATTATGCAGTCGTTCGATCTGGAATGTTCGTATCAAAGGCTCTAACCTAACTGTTCATCGATTTGTTAAAGTCGCATCATATTATTTAATCAGCAATCGAATCGCAAGACAGGTTCGGATCGCGAAGTAAGGACGGATCGTGGTGAAGGACTCGATACGCGGAAGGGTGTTAGGTAAGACAAAAGCTTCGAACCGTGAGGCGCACCAGCTCATCCTGAACGGATCGCGATGGCTTCTCGGCGATCTGTATCGCCCCCATCCTCCACGATCCGAAGCTCTAGTATCCTCGCGAAATGACACTCATACGAATCGAAGCCTTGTCATTTCCGCGATCCGATCCACTACCCAAATCAACTTCCCAGTTCAGTACCCTCTCTCCTCGTCTCGCCACCGCTCCGAACTCCGACCTCACCCACGAATCGACCTGGTCATCTCTTCCTTCTTCTTCCCCAACTCTCCCCTTCGCACCAGGCACACTCACGTCCATTCTCACCAAATCTCATAAAATCCCGCTGTCCATTCTCTCTAAACTAGTGCGAACACGGTAGAAATTCTAGAGGAATCATCTAGTTACCTTTTTAATAGTTCGAAATCGAGCAAGAGTTTGGAAATCGAAAATAAGGTTTTTTCCTCAATGGAGCAGGCAATACAATACAAAACCGAGAAGAAGGAAGAAAGTGGAGAGGAGGGTCGACTTATATAGGCAAAAGGGCGACCGTTTGTCTCCCCTTTTTTGTCTTATTCGATCCGCGAAAATAGACGGGCCGCGAACCAAAAGCCCACCACGTCTCGAAGAGAAGCCCATCTCGTTCCGTTCCATAAAGAGGCCCAAGTGCTCACCAAAGAACGAGGCGAATGGCTTGATAACGGACCGCGACTCGAGCACGCGATCCGAATTGATAAATGACCGACAGATCCAGTGATGAAGACTCTGAAAGATCCCAGAAAAGGAATTGTTCACTGATTTGCGTCTCGTTGTGAAAAGACGATTCTATAGCTACGAAGCATGTTCCATCATCGATAAAACATACTTCGAGGGGGCAAAATGTTGGCTAGCTTTTTGACCAAGCCACCCAGGTTCATTCACAAGGAGAAAGTATGAAACTACATTCCCTAAGTACATGAAGGAACGGATCGCACCATCGACTCGCCCCTCATCGGATCGCACCTCATCGGATCGCACCTCAACGGATCGCCCTCATTTCATCAGCGAAACGACACATCTATGCGATTCGATCCGTACATACATTACTGCCCAGTATAGACCAATCCGATCCCCTAATGCACGGTGAAGCCTCTGACCCGTTCAAGCACGAGCTAGTCTTCAACGATCCGAGATGCACGGATCCAGCTACACATGTCCCCAACCGTCATTTTGACTGATTCTCCCCATTTGCTCGATCCGATTTTCGAGGGGATCGCGACACCTGTCCACAACGGCGAATTTGACTATTTCTTCATCGGCTGCGATGCAATCCGATGTTCTCGGGATTCGTGCCACGTGTTACCACGATCCACCTGACAAAATCAACTATAAATATCCCGGAGCTTGGCATTTTTAGGGATCCTTTTGGAAATATTGAGGACTGATTCCGCCATTATTGTCATACTACCATTTCTTATCAGTTTTATTACTAGATTACTGAGAGAAATCACAATTGTAAAACTGAGCTAGAGAGAAATCATTGATTGTACCAGTATTCAAAGTATAATCAATAACATATAAAGTGGACGTAGGCTTGTTAACGCCGAACCACTATAAATTCTGTGTGTTATTTTCTTTTTCTTCATTCTTCAGTTAAAACTCTATAAGATTCAGAACAATTTGGGTGTTAGGTCCAAATTTTGATCTAACAGGTGCAGGACACAAATTCTTAAAATCGAAATAAAGCTCGATAAGAGGAACTAGTGTCCACCTCCCGAGATGATGCATAAAGTTGGAAGTACCAGTAAAACCTAGGCTAGAAGCACCTATCCTAGTGCCGGAAGGACTGGCGAACATGCTAGAAGGACCAACGCAAGAAGAAATCCTAGCCGAAAGAGGGTAACAAAAATCCTAGCCGAAAGGGGGTAAAAGAAACCCTAGCCGAAAGGGGGTGTCCAATAATGTCTTTTTGGATATAGAGTAAATGAACAAACAAGACCAAAGTCGGATCGAAACTTGAAACCCAAGACTTCGCTTCAGGGCACGCATTCAAACCCCAATCTCTGAAGGGCTTGGACCACTAGGTTAGCATGAAATAAGGGTTGAATACATTAAAAAAAACATAACAACCTCGCGTATTTAAACCTAATCCCTGACGAGCTTGGATTTCCAGATTAGTGGGAAATACGGTTGAATACCTATCCAAAAGTCATGAACTGAACTAAAATTGCAGCTATAACTAAGAGAATTTAGGAAAATCGATCGTTTCTACCCTAATAAAGTTGTAAAGAACTTTGGTATGGGGACATCACCATAGCCTAAAAATCAATAATGAACACTTAAACATACCACAAGTTCATCCCAACTTTACAATAAAGGCTAAACATCCGTTGAGATCGTTCGACTAACAAAGATTGAATCCTAGTGAAATACTATCAATCATAAAAACTAATGGCAAGATCATTATAGTACCAGACATTACAACATGAATATATAAGCATAAAAGTATTAGGAGAGGACCAGAACTCGCATAAACAGCCGATCTAAGTGCGTGACAAATAGGAAAATATACTGAAATCAAAGTACGAGGGTCACAAATGCTACTTCTGAACAGAAGGAAGAGGTGAACTATGAGGACCTCCCATAACCCTCGCACTATACAAGGGAATTAATGCGCTGAAAGATGTGCAAGGCTTCCATGAACGATCATCATAGCAGGAAAACACAAGCGGAAACAGTCATAAAACTCACAGCGCAAGGATAAAATAAAATAGAACATATACAACATGTAATAATAGCGAAGCAGAAACACTGGACTTCCATACAACTAGAAAGTAAGATCCACAAACTTGGAAATAGTGTTTATGCAAAGTTGCCTCACTACATCACTCAGAAAAGCAAACAACGGAAATCCAATTATTAGCTAGTAGTAAAACTGGTATGTGAGCCCCCTGCTCGCCATTGATCAACATCGTCGTCCTCACTAAAGCAATAACTGTCACCTGTTACTTAGTCTGCCCATCCACAATCGGATGAACAACCCAAGGTTATAAGAGGATACATAAAACTTTGAGTCCGACAATAGTCTTAGTGAGCGATAAAACAACTAACAAACTTCAATAATAAAGTGTACGAGTGGGGACAATAAACATATTAATCTACCTACGACACCAGAGAAGGACTCAACCTTATCTTCCCCACATCGGACAGTGATAGCCTTTACAATCCATTCAACCAAAGGAATAACAATTCATACATGGAAACAAGGACATCCATTCAATCATGGAAAACACACATAACATCCAGATTATATAAGTCTCACAAAGATAACCCTAATCGAGTTTAATATTCCCCAAGCACTCTTCCCAGAGTCCTAAACCAATATCAGTTGAGCACTCAACGAACATCTCTCCCGACTTTGGATAATCTATATGATGTAGTACAAACTGAACAACCAGTCATCCATGACTGACTCTGGCTATCACCGCCAATCGTGCTTTGAAACCATCATTAATCGCATGACGGCCAACTTTGCCATATTCCAAGGGCTAATGGTAACCCAAGTTCTAGCATAAACTCCATACGTCCAACCTTGACAATGTCCAAATTTGACAACTAGGCCTTTCCACCATACCCAAAGGACTCGACCAACAACCTTCTGGTCTTTTGGTTGCCCCTATCGTACCCCTGTTTTGAGACTGCTAGAACTTACGACAACGATGAATTCTCGGCCATCGCATCTCTAGTCATCCAAACTTGACGACATTTCATAGCTCAAGCTACCTTCTCGAGCAACCATTATCCACCAACCCATGAATTTTGAGTTGTTACTTCACTCGGTGTTCTGCTCCGATCAAAAAACACCTTTCAACACTTCGAACCTTCCTACTTGAATTTACTTCAAAGTCACACCATCACCGATTTAATTACATCACTACGCTGTGGCTAGGGATCGTGGGGGTTGCCCCCGAAAAATAATTTTTTCAGACCTTTTCTCCAAATCCGAATCGTACCCGAAAAACGTACTTTTTAGAAAATGACCCTGTTGAAAACAAACCATAACATCATCACTATCAACCACCGCATTTAAAAACGTTGTTAAAAACATGACCGATTAGAATATAGGCCGACCTATCCCTTGTGACCAACTCGATCCAACCCCTACAGACCGATCCTATCCAACCTACCACTGACCGACCCGATCCAACCCCCCACTGACCGACCTGATTCAGCCTCCCACTGACCGACCCGATTCAGCCTCCCACTGACCGACCGGATTCAGTTGCAACCTCCTGATCCGATCCATGATAACCGATCTGATCCAATTCTTGGCTGAACCAATCCCTGGCCGATTCAACCTATGACTGAGCCAATTCCTGACCGAGCCAATTTCTGGCCGATTCAATCTATGGCCGAGCCAATTCCTACATATTGCAATTCAACTCCGATTTCGACCAAAACTTCGCCAAATGACGAACCCGACGAAACCAACTCAACCAAAATCATCAGAAATAATTATAAACATATCATAACATTACTAACCATATGAATATGACGATTACCACAAAAATGATGTTAATCTCACCAAAAACCATTAAAATGAACATATATCAAAATGAGAGATCTAACTAACATAAACATGTAATATTACATTAAATCAATGAGTAAAACTGGTTAGATTCGATCATAGGGTGATGCATATGAAAATGAACTTGTAATGGTGTAAATCTATGGTAAAACATTCCAATTTGATGAGAAACACGCACAAATACTCATATATTTCATTGCATTCATGTGAGATATGTGAATTACTCACTGATTCTCCAAAACAAGGTAAAATGACAGAATTATGAACCCGAACAGCGAGCAATTCAATCCAAACGCCTCGATCCGATGAATTCACATTCGAAATGTTATAGATCTAGCCTCCAATGGTGTAGATCTATGATTTCTCCCTTTTGATTTGGATTCTTAATGGTGGAAAGGTGTTAGAGGAAGAAGGAGATCAATGCCTCCAAATGAGAGAATGGGAAAGTAACCTTTTTCTCTCCACTCACATCCCCTATTTGTAGGACTCCACCAGCCCACTAATGGGCCTCCTCAATTCAGCCCATTATGCTCTCCAAACCTGAACAACCAACTGAAAAACCTTAAAACAGTGATTTCTCCCAAACCCCTGAGCCAAATCCTTGATGTAACCACTCTACGGAAAGGAAATCATCAATTCCTTTCCATCGTCACAGGTATCACCCTCTGATTCGACTTGAGTTAAAAGTTATGCCCTGTACAAGCCTGACAGGGGCAAAATGTTCACAAACAAAATCGGTAAAAATTATGGACATGTCTCACATGCCATAAACCACATATTAAAAGATGAGAATGATCCAACCCTTAGAGAACAAAGCAAATATATTTTACGTTCTTCCGATACGTAAAATGCGGGCTGTTACATTCTCCCCCCTTAAGAATTTCGCCCCCAAAATTCCAAACAAACCCAAGTAATCACAGTGATTCCGCATGCCTATCATCCATGAAAAGACAATTCTTTCATCCAAACTAGCATCCATCAAGCCATGCATCCATAGCCTTATCCTAGCACGTGGAATTTTAACATTTAAAAACAAGATACAACGAAATAACAAAGATGCAATATCGAAGGGTCCTACAGACGGAGAGTTCTGGACGAATCGCTCTCATGCTCTCTTTCGTCTCCCATGTACAATCGTCTCCATCCTCACTCCATTGCACCTTGACTAGCTTAACCGTCTTCCTCCTAAGCTATTTCGTGTCATTCCCCATAACACTAAGTGGCTTACGACGTCCCGAGACTACGGTCTCCACTTCTAAGTCTTTATACTATTCTGGAGATACCACTATATTCGATTCATTCACAAATTTCCATAGAAACGACGCATGGAACACATTATGCACACTCGACATCTTCTCGGTTAACTCTAATCTATATGTGAGCTTTCCAATTTGCTCGACTATTGGAAATGGTCCAACAAACCTTGGAGCTAACTTTCCTTTCTTACCAAATCTAACCATGTGCTTCAACAGCGAATCTTTCACGAAAACCATATCGCCCACGTCGAATTCCAAGTCCTTACGACGCTTGTCGACGTAATTCTTCTGACGCTCCTGGGCTGTCTTCATTCGTTGTCGAGCTGTCTCGATACATTCCGAGTTTTCTCTAATTATCTCAGGCCCAAGTACCAACTTATCTCCAGTTTCTAGCCAACATGCTGGAGAATTGCACGACCTTCCATCCAACGATTCGTATGGTGCCATCCCATTAATATACGCAAACTCAACTAGATGTAGATGGTCTTCCCATGATCCTCCGAAGTCAAACAGACAGGCCCTTAGGAGATCTTCCAAAACTCAATTGACTCTCTCGGTCTGACCATCAGTTTGGGGATGATATGCCGTACTCAAGAACAACTCAGTTCCCAAAGCTTCTTGCAATTTTTTTCCAAAATCCACTCATGAATAAGGGATCTCGGTCCCTCACTATACTCTTTGGGACACCATGGGATTGAATTATCCATTTCACATACAGTTCAACCAATTTCGATGCCTCCGAATCGATTTGACAGGAATAAATTTCACACTTTTGGTCAAACGATCCACGATGACCCAAATCCCTTCGTTTCCTGCCCTTGTTCTAGGTAGTCCATCGATAAAATCCATTGATACTTGCTCCCACTTCCACGTAGTAACTTCCAATGGCTGAAGAAAAGCACTCGGCTTCTTCTGTTCAGCTTTCACCAACTGACGGTTCATACACTTGGAAATGAACTTTCCAATATCTCACTTCATCTCTTCCCTGTAGTAAACTCTCCTCATGTCCCGATACATCTTATTTCCACCAGAATGAATCTTCAGCTTCGAATGATGACATTCTCTCAGAACCTCATCTCTCCTTCAGGATTCCAAACCCTTGTTCACACTTTTCATCCCATGTGAATACTTGGTTCTTCTTCGTCAATCCTATCAACGGTGCAGCTACCTTGGAGAAATCCTTCATAAACCATCGGTAATATCCTGCCAGCCCAAGGAAACTCTGAACATCCGTCGCATTCTTTGGTCGATCCCAGTTCTGGATTGCTGTAACTTTAGCGGGGTCAACCACTAACCCTTTCCCAGAACCTACATGACCTAAGAACCTCACTTCATCCTTCCAGAAGTGAAACTTTGAGAACTTAGCCTTAAGCTGGTGTTTCCACAAGATCTCTAACATAACTCTCATGTGCGTCTTATGTTCTTCCTCATTTTTGGAGTAAACCAGAATATCATCCACGAATACAAGCACGAACCCGTTCAACTGATCTCTGAACACCCTATTCATAAGATCCACGAAATACGTTGGCGCGTAGTCAACCCGAATGGCTTCACTATCCATTGGAAGAAACCGGATGGTGTCCTAAAAGAAGTCTTTGGAACACTATCCTTAGTCACCCTCAACTGGTGAAATCCCATTGCCAAATCCATCTGAAAAAACACTTTGGCCTAGTGAAGCTGATCGAACAAGTCATCTATCCTTGTCAACGGATACTTGTTTTTCTTTGTCACCTTGTTCAGCTTACGATAGTCCACACAAAATCTTAACAAGGCATCCACCTCAGTGGCATATACGACTGGTGCACCCCACTCGGAAACACTCCTCCAAATGAATCCTTTTCCCAAAAGGTCACGAACTTGCACCTCTAACTCTCGCTGTTCCCTAAGCGCCATCCTCCTAAGTGGCATAACGATTGGTCTAGCACCTTCGACCAAATCGATCCTAAACTCGATCTCACGATGCGACGACAACCCTTTGACCTCATCAAAGACATCTACATTTTCATTAGCGATCAGCAATGATGACAGGTCTTCTTGTAGAATCCCAAGCGAATATAGATAACTAACGAAGACCTCAACTTCGTGCTTACACCTAATCAACACCTTTCGCCCTCCCAAATCCCCGACCCTGACCTCTAGCTTCTCGCAATTCACCCTTATCGCATACCTCTTGAGCCAATCCATGCCTAAGATGATCCCGAACCCAGCGAAGTTAAGAACCAAGCAATCACACATAAAAGAGCAACCATGACTCGACAACACTAGACAATGACAAATCATGCAATGATTTGACAAACCCGCAATTGGATTTGTCACAATGAATGGTCTATCACGAATCCTAGGGTCCAAACCCAAGAGACACACAAGCTCATTGCAAATGAAGGAATGCAATGCTCCAGTATCGAAAAGCACACAAACTGAAACACCATTAACTTAAAGAGTACTTTGCACCATGACACCCTTTCCCTTCTCCTCTGCATTAGGAGCCTTTGACGAAGTTGGCACAGCATCCAAAGAATATGCCCTCATAACCTGCTTGCCCTTAGCTGATTCTGGACAATCTTTCTTGTTATGCCCATGCTTCCCACATTTGAAGCACTTCTTCTCAGATTTGGGATTCTTGCACTCATTAGCAAAATGACCTTTCTGCTGGCAGTTAAAGCAAACCACCTCACTCTTGGATTTCTTTTGGCCATCTTTTCCCTTTTCCAATTGTTGCTTCCTCTTCTTATTATTACCACCCTAATGTGGTTTCTGAGCCTCTTTGTTGGCAGCGACAACATTTGCTTCCTTAGGAAACAAGCACTCATGACGAATAGCTTTTTTCCATAATCTTCTCAAATGAATCATCAAGATAGTCCGCTATAGGTTTTCCGATATAGGCATCCAAACCCAAGAAAAACTTCTTGTTCTTCTGATATGGTGTATCAATGTACGAACAAGCATATCTAGACAAGGCTTCGAAATCAGAAATATATTCAAGCACAGAGCGAGCATTCCGTTTCGGCTCTACGAACTTCTTGAGTAGAGCAGATTTCTGAGCTGTGGAGATAAACTTTGCTTCAAGCTTAGCTTGGAATAGCTCCCGTGAAATTTCTTCCTCTGGAGTCTCAAGTGTAACAGAATTCCACAATTCCATGGCCCGACCATGCAGTTTCCTTGATGTAAGCTTTCTCTTTATTGCATCCTCAATACCCAAGTCTCCAAAGATTCAGACATATGAGTCTATCCACTTCTGAATCTCTTCAGCTGGTTCAGTTCCCTTGAATGGTTTTCCCCTTAGAGATGCAAAGCCCTTGCATAGCTTTGCAAAATATACTACTTTAGGAACTCACACACCAACATCTACCGTTGCCGCCATTGGAGTGGGTACCCTTTGCATAAGTGCTTCTGCCATGGCTTCAAACATGGCCGGGTAATTAGGTTCAACACGATTTCCCCCTCCAATGTTTTCTCCCCTAGTAGCGTGTCTTGTTTCTCGTCTGCTCATTCTAAATCTATAATTTAGAATAATTAGCCACCTTCAAGAAAAACTGATAAAGGAAAACAACCGCTACTACTATATATGCTAATTGCTAGCCCTCTTTTTGGCACTAATCTCATCGAGCCAAAACCAAAGCCCAAACGCACAACCAAATACAAGTCACGCTCCAAGTGGCCCATCGGGGGTGCTACATCAAGCAATGGTATATCGGCCCAATTCCAACCCAGTCAGAATGACTACGCATTACCTAAAAAATCATTCACCAGGGCGACCAAGTTTCTCGCTTCCAGAAAGAACTCGTCGACCGGTTATCTCGAGCGAGCGTGAAAGGTTTCTCTACAGAGCTAGTCCACTTAATATCCCGACTTCTAAGGAGGTAAAGGCGGTCAACCATATGTGGGCAAAGCTCTGCTTTTGATATACCTCTCCACGGATGCCACGTCAGCCACAACTTTCGAGGATACCATTTATGAGCAGTGGAATCAGTCTTCCAGCCGCAATTCGAGCCAATCGACGGATTCCACGTGTCTGGACCTTCCCAAAATGGCCGGACCATTTCACAACAGCCCAAGCAGCATTTTCCACCTATAAATACCTCCAAGCTTAAAGAGAAAAAGGAGGTCTTCTTTTGGCCAGATGGCTTTCTTCAGACTTTTCATCTCTACTCTCCTCCACAATCTTAATCTCTCAAAAGGAAGAATGGAAAATAGTCATTTTCTTTCTTTTCTCCAAACAGAAAAAGCATTATATTTGTAATCAAATAAAAGAAGAGAGAAATAATATATAAAGTGGACGTAGGCATTGTCTTCGCCAAACCACTATAAAAATTCTGTGTGTGCGCCCCGTTCTTTTACTTTTTATTGCGTATTTTATCTTTGTTCGTGTTTAGATCACGCGATTGGAGGTTGATCACCATTACTGACCTACTTTTGACGTCAACACTTTGGCGCGCCAGGAAGTGGAAGAGCACCGACATCGCCATCGAGCTCCTGCTTATCCCAGGTCAAGGCGAACAAACGAAAGAAAGATGCAACATCCTCTCGTCCTGCAAACGCCGATCCAGCTGATGCTGATGCTGCAGAAGCAAGCCACGAAGTTTCCTCTCATGACAACATGTCCTTATTCCTTACCCGGGACGACGTGGATAAAATCATGGCCGAACTTAGAGAACATACGACGTCTCAGGGTAAAGTCCTCGAACGACAACAGCAGTTGATGGATCACCTTCTCGGTCGACTGGAAACAGGGTTGAATGCTTCAACATCAATTCCTCCATCAACCAAAGATGGGGCAATAACCGATCTTCGGTCTGCACGAAATCAGGCCACTGATCAGGCTACACCTTTATTTCATCCTGGTTTGGTTCCACCAACTAATCGATCCCAGCTGAGAATATCGCTTCCAGCAACCAGCGCGGCTGCAACAACAGAACCTCAGGAGGCAGACGACCAAGATCTAGGTAATCTGGCAAATATGCCTCCACTCTTTGGAACATCTCGACCTATCGAATCAGTCGAGCTACCCTCGGGTCCCTCAGAATCAATGCCATTCCCATTAAAACCCGGGATCTTGCCGCAGACCAGTCAAAATACTCTTCCTCTTCAACAAAGAGTTGGAGTAGCCTTCCCTTCAAACGAGGGAAGCCACCCTACCATGACGGCCCTCACCGTAGTGGAAGAAAATGCTGTCGTAGACCCTTCTAACATCGCTTCAAACGGGGCAACCCTGGCCCCCGAACATCACATGCTATGCTGGATCAACCTAGACCTTTAGCTACAAATATGGATGGATCCACAACTCTTCAGGTTCCAGAGGGGCCATTCTGCCCAGAACCACCCGCCAGATCTCACCTTCCCTCACACCTTCACTCAACACTCGGAGGTCGAGCCCAACCAACGGCCACCCTTCCAAGCATGCTTTTGCCGGATCCTCGTGCAGAACCCCCTCGGGATGCAGAGTTAAGTTCGTGGCAACGACTCCTCGTAGATGGGAGTCAGCTTGCAAGCATCATCCGACGTTTCACTCGGGGAAATTATTCGCAGCAAGACATAGACAATGTCAATCGCAACCCCTTCACTAGAGAAATCAGAAACTCTCGAAACCCTCCGGACTTCAGGTTCCCTGCCATCGAACCATACAACGGTCACACTGACCCGACCATTCATCTTATGCGATACATGCGACATATGGAAGTACTTGTTGCATCGACCAGCTTCATGGCTAAGTGCTTTCCACTCTTTCTCACAGATATAGCCGGTATGTGGTTTCAGCAGCTAACAACGGAGTCGATCAGTAGTTGGAATACTCTGGTCACCCGCTTCACCGAGCAGTTTCGAGTGCAAATCTCTCGACCGAAAAGTGTCATGTTTCAATCTACCATCAAACAGCGATCCGGAGAGACGCTAAGATCCTTCCTCGAAATGTTCAATGCAGCCGTAGCATTTGTCGATCGGCCCGAGCCATCGATGGTGTTGATGGCAGCCATAGCAGGAGTCCAGAAGAGATCAGAATTCTCGAACTCCTTAACTAGGGATCCTCCCAAAGATATAGATGATTTCTATTCCGAGGCCGAAAGATTCCTTTGACAAGAGGATGCCAGTCATGAGATGGAGAGCCTTGAAGTTTTAGTAGCCAAACAACAAGGTCCACTCAACGACAATGGCCAGAATAAAGGAAGAGGAACGGCCCCGAAAAAGGATAAACGCAATGTATAACCTCGAAATGTAAACAAATATAATCGGTACACCAAGCTCAATTCCTCTTTGCTCGATATCTATCTCGATATGCGCGAGTCCTTCCCCACTCCAAGGCCACCTCAACGAGAACCGACCCAGATGGAACTTGACTCCGGCAAACATTGTATATTCCACAACGTAGCTAGACATAATACAAATGATTGCCGACATCTGCGTGATCTCATCGAAGTGCGAGTCAAAAAAGGGGAACTTGCTGAGTATGTCAAAAATCGCGCCCCGGTCGTGCCGCCGCGACCTTCTGCCCAAGCTCCTCAGGCTGGTCCCCAAGCTCCTAGAAATGGAAAGGACCCTGAGACTAGCACTCACGGCATTATCATTAATTAGATTTTTTACCTTTTCTCTCGATGTATTTCTTTCAATAATAAGGACGCCTTGATGCTATGTAATCAATCGTTGTCCCCGTAGATTTTCTTTGTAATAGTTGCTTAGCAGTTATGAACTTTAGTTATGAACTTTACTTTTTGCAAAAGTAGATGGATTGTTGTAAAATTTCTAAGCCGAACCAGATTAGTCTTCGCCATTAAGCCGAGCATGGTTAATGCCCGCCCCCCTGTTCTATGTGGATAGCGCGAAATCCCACCAATACTTCAAACACCTACCCTTTCAAGTAAGAGAGGCCGCTTTTTCTTAAACACGAGTGTGGATAACACTCTCTTTCTTTATACCACGAGCATGCATAGCTCGTTAAATTAACTAACCTAACATGTGTTGAGCATGAGAAACACTTGCCCTAAGCCGAGTATGGTTTATTCTCGCCACCAAGCCGAGTATGGTTTATGCTCGCCACTAAGCCGATTATGGTTTATGCTCGCCACTAAGCCGAGTATGGTTTATGCTCGCCATTAAGCCGAGTATGGTTTATGCTCGCCACCCTCTAAAGCCAAGTGGAATAAAATGCCCAACCCATGGTTTGTTTTGTAGGAACCAACTTTTGTACCAGTAGCGATCATCATCTCGGCCTTAATATGGTTTCCGATAGTTGTTGGTTTTCTGGCCTAAATACGAACTGGCATGGTCGTCAGATTTTTGGTCTTAATACAACTTCGGACAGTCGATTTTCTGGCCTTGATATGGTCCGACGCGACCATAGCAGCTCGAGCATTTGTGCTTCAGTTCAGATTTCAGAATACATCTCCCTCTGTCGATGAAGATACATTCTGAGGGGCAAAGTGTTAGCCCTCTTTTTGGCACTAATCTCATCGGGCCAAAACCAAAGCCCAAACGCACAACCAAATACAAGTTGCACTCCAGGAGGCCCATCGGGGGCGCTACATCAAGCAATGGTATATCGGCCCAATTCCAACCCAGTCAAAATGACTACGCATTACCTGAAAAATCATTCACCAGGGCGACCGAGTTTCTCACTTCCAGAAAGAACTTGTCGACCGGTTATCTCGAGCCAGCGTGGAAGGTTTCTCTACAGAGCCAGTCCACTTAATATCCCGACTTCCGAGGAGGTAAAGGCGGTCAACCATATGCGGGCAAAGCTCTGCTTTTGATATACCTCTCCACGGATGCCACGTCAGCCACAATTTTCGAGGATACTATTTATAAGCAGTGGAATCCGTCTTCCAGCCGCAATTCGAGCCAATGGACGGATTCCACGTGTCTGGACCTTCCCGAAATGGCCAGACCACTTCACAACAGCCCAAGCAGCATTATCCACCTATAAACACCTCCAAGCTTAAAGAGAAAAAGGAGGACTTCTTTTGGCCAGACGGCTTTCTTCAGACTTTTCATCTCTACTCTCCTCCAGAATCTTAATCTCTCAAAAGGAAGAAAGGAAAATAGCCATTTTCTTTCTTTTCTCCAAACAGAAAAAGCATTGTATTTGTAATCCAAAAAAAAGAAGTGAGAAATAATATATAAAGTGGACGTAGGCATTGTCTTTGCCGAACCACTATAAAAATTCTGTGTGTGGTCCCCATTCTTTTACTTTTTATTGCGTATTTTACCTTTATTCGTGTATAGATCACGCGATTTGGGGTGGATCGTCATTAGTGACCAACTTTTGACGTCAACATTAATATATATAGTGAGCATCCAACTGAAATCTACAAGTACGTGACGTCTCTCATACATGATTACGTACATGAACTTTGGCCAAAAATCGTTGACCAGAGCTCTGATACCAAATGTGATGACCACCCACAACCCCTGCACTATACAAGAGAAATAATGCGCTGAAAGATATGCAAGGCTGTCATGGACAATCATCAGAGTAGGAAAACACAAGCGGAACCTATCGTAAAACACACAGCACAAGGATAAAATATAATAGAACATATACAACAGGTAATAATAGTGAAGCAGAAAAACTGGACTTCCATACAACTAGAATGCAAGATCCACAAACTTGGAAATAGTGTTTATACAAAGTTGCCTCACTACATCACTCGGAAAAGAAAACAATGGAAATCCAATTATTAGATAGAAGTAAAACTAGTACGTGAGCCCCTTGCTCGTCATCTATCAGCATTGTTGTCCTCACTAAAGCATTACCTGTCACCTGTTACTCAGTCTGTCCATCCACAATCGGATGAACAGCCCAAGGTAATAAGAGGATACATAAAACCTTAAGTCAGACAACAGTCTTAGTGAGCGATAAAACAACTAATAAACTATAACAACAAAGTGTATGATAGGGGATAGGTAAACATAATAATCTACCCATGACACCAGAGAAGAACTCACCCTTATCTTCCCCACATCGGACAGTGATAGCCTTTACAATCCATTCAACCAAAGGAATAACAATTCATACAGGGAAACCAGAACAACCATTCAATCATGGAAAACACACATAACATCCAGATTATATAAATCTCGCACAGACAACCCTCATCGAGTTTAATATTCCCCAAGTACTCTTCCCAGAGGCCTAAACCAATATCAGTTGAGCACTCAAAGAACATCTCTATCAACTTTGGATAATCTATGAGAGGTAGTACAAACAGAACAACCAATCATTCATGACTGACTCTGGCTATCACTGCCAATCCTGCTTTGAAACCATAGTTAATCGTATGACAGCCAACCTTGCCATATGTCAAGGGCTAATGGTAACCCCTGTTCTAGCATAAACTCCATATGTTCAACCTTGAAAATGTCCAACCTTGACAACCAGGCCTTTCAACGATACCCAAGGTACTCGACCAGCAACTTCTGGTCTATTGGGTGCCCCCATCGTACCCCTGCTTTGAGACAGCTAGAACTTATGACAACGATGAATTCTCTGCCTTCGCATCTCTAGTCATCCAACCTTGACGGCATTTCATAGCTCAAGCAACCTTCTCAAGCAACCATTATCCACCAACCCACTATCTTTGATTTGGTACTTCATTCGGTGTTCTACTCCGATCAATGAACACCTTTCAACACTTCGAACCTTCCTACTTGAATTTACTTCAAAGTCACAACATCACCGAGCTAATTACATCACTGTATTGCGGCTAGGTTTGGGGGGTTGCCCACGAAATTTTTTCTCTAGACCTTTTCCCCAAATCTGAGTCATACCCGAAAAACGTACTTTTTAAGGAAACGACCCTATTGAAAACAAACCATAGCATCATCACTATCAACCACAACATTTAAAAGCGCTGTTAAAAACATGATCGATCAGAATATAGGCCGACCCAACCCTTGTGACCGACCCGATTCAACCCCTACTGACCGATCCAACCCAACATCCCACTGACCGACCCGATCCAACCTCCGACCGACTGACCCGATTCAGCCTTCCACTGATCGACCCGATTCAGCCACCCACTACCCGACCCGATCCATTTACAATCTCCCAATCCAATCCGTGATAACCGATCCGATCCAATTCCTACAGAACCAATTCCTGGCTGATTCAACCTATGGTCGAGCCAATTCCTGACCGAGCCAATTTCTGGCTGATTCAATCTATGGCCAAGCCATTTCCTACATATTGCAATTCAACTTCGATTTTGACTAAAACTTCGCCAAATGACGAACCCGACGAAACCAAATCAACCAAAATCATCAAACACAATTATAAACATATCATAACATTACTAACCATATGAATATGAAGATTGCCACAAAATGATGAAAATCTCACCAAAACCATTAAAATGAACATATGATCAAATTTAGAGATCTAACTAACATAAACATGTAATATGACATAAAATCAAAGAGTAAAACTTGTTAGATTCGATCATAGGGTGATGCATATGAAAATGAACTTGTAATGTTTTAAATCTATGGTCAAACATCCCAATTTGATGAGAAACACGCACAAACACTCATATACTTCAATGCATTCATGTGAGAGATGTAAATCACTCACCGATTCTCCAAAACAAGCTAAAATGATAAAATTATGAATCCGAACAGCGAGAAATTCAATCCAACGCCTTGATCAGATGAATTCACCTTTGAAATGATATAGATCTAGCCTCCAATGGTGTAGATCTATGATTTCTCCCCCATAGATTTGGATTCCTAATGGTGGAAAGGTGTTAGAGGAAGAAGGAGATCAATGCTTCCAAATGAGAGAATGCGAAATTAACCATTTTCCCTCCACTCTCATCCCCTAGTTATAGGATTCCACCAACCCACTAAAGGGCCTGCTCAATTCAGCCCATTAGGCTCTCCAAACCTGAACAACCAACTGAAAAACCTTAAAACAGCGATTTCTCCCAAAGCACCGAGCCAAATCCTTAGTCTAACCAATCTACAGAAAGGAAATCATCAATTCCTTTCCAACGGCACAGGTCTCACACTATGATTTGTCCTAAGTCAAAAGTTATGCCCTGTAGAAGCCTGATAGGCGCAAAATGGTCATAAACAAAATCGGTAAAAAATTATGGACATCCATCACATCCCCATAAACCTCATATTAAAAGATGAGATTGATCCAACCCTTAGATAATAAAACAAATATATTTTTTGATTTTCCAATACGTAATATGCAGGCTGTTACATGAACCAACTACTTGACTTCCAACCTTTGTTTCTTTATTTGAACAAGGACTCTCAGTAGAGGACATGTTCATGATTCCCGGGATATTAACACTGGCCTCTTTTCGCGTGAGTGGACACAACATTTGTATTCCAAATTCATCCTCACCATTATTGTAATCATAATCAGCAACTTCTAGATCAGACATGTTAAGTAATGTTGGGTCACCCTGTAAAGTTGTGGTGCACGGGCTAATACTGGTTGATAATAAAATGAAGTCAATAGTAGCACTTGAATAGAGGTAACACCAGTAGACAAAAGAGGTGGAGAAGGCAGACCTGGTGCAAATGAATAGTAAGCACTAAATTCAGCAAATCCAAGTGAAGAAGTAAGATAATCCAAATTCGGTGTGGACCGGTAGATATCAATTTTACCTGGGGTTACTGGCTATATAAGGTCGATTTCGTAATCATTCACATTTAAAGATGTGTCGTCGTTCTCTATGCCATGTCCTGCCCATTGTCTGAGAACATTCCCCTGGACCATTTGTTCTTTAATAGGATGAACACCAGTAGTACCCTTGACAGGGTGATCCGCAGGGGGAGTATGAGAGCTTAAACCTTAAACGTCGATAAGACTAGATGGGCCACAAATATAGCAACATCCAAGGTTTTCTCCCTAGAAGATCGGGCTTGCTCATCTACCAGTATTTTCCTGCCTTCAATCAAATCTTTACGGTCTTCTTCTTCCAGGAGGTTTTCCTGGAGATATTCATCATCAGCACCACCAGAGTATGAAGTACTTGTTCCCAAACCGGAACTAGATTCCATGGAAATTCTTTTTTTAGATAGCTTAAGCTTCCATGATTCGTAATGCTATAAACATAAAATTGAAACAGAGGATTGTCAGTCTTGACTTTTCCTAATCAAGAGCTTTCTTCTTTCAGAATCCCTAGAGTCTTGTTCTGAGAGTTAATCTTGCCCTCGAGAACTGCCTTTTTTTGTTGATAAGAATCCGAAACTCATCTCTCTAAATCCAATTGACCTTCACCGAGTTCTTGGGCAGATTGATCTTCCCGAAATTATCCTCTTACAACCTCAAGCTCTCGATTGAATTCCTCATTTTCAGTCTCCAATTTGTTCACTCTAATATTCCCACTCTTTAAAGAGGTGATTTCTGATTCTTGAAACCTGATCAAGTGAACCAACCCAACTTTATCATTCTCCACATGGTCAATATGATCAAGATGTCAAGTATTTAACCTATGAAACTCATAGCAAAATTTGTCCTGCTGTTCTAGTTGCTTATCAACATTGCTTATAGCCAGGTTCAATCGTGTTTCAAGCTGACTCCTAGCAGTGTTAAACTGAGTAATCATACAACTCTTTGTAGCGCTTAATCCCTCAACAGCATCTCGCCTATCATTTGGGTGCAGATATAAATCAAAATACATTCCCCTTAAATCCCTACCTCCAAAACGATCGCTAAGCATTAAGTTTCCAGATGGAACCTTATAAGTGGGTTAGTCGAGAATCATTTGGATTTAAGAGAGGTTGGGACAATGGATCATTCAGGGAAAATGGTTACATTGGGGTCTAGGAAATCAGTTGATACAGAACGTTTCTGAATCTCGCTCTTGCCTCGATCGTTTCTGCTCCTCTTTTTCTTCTCTCCTTTTGTGTGGTGCTCACCTTTATTACTCATATGTGATACCTCTGCACGATCGGATTCATCCCTCTATAGAGAATCAATTAGTGGAAGTTTAGGGTTGTGTTGAGGTTGAGAACTCGAGGACGACTGCGTGCGCTTCAAGTGATGAGGAAGGAGAGACTGTAAAAGACTTTGTGGATTAGTAGTACGAGCTTGTCGGGAGGAACTATCTGATAATGAGTATTTCATTCTTGTACCTGGAAAAGGGTACACAACAAAAATTCAGCAAGCATGCAAAGAAATTATAAGATTTAAGGGAAAGCATAAAGTGCTCATAATAATTATATTTTAATGCACATCCAATGACAAACCAATTTCAACAGGAGTTCCTAAATCAAATGCTTTTCCAAGAAGTTGGGCGCACTCCTGAGTTCTCTCCATATCAGGTGCTACAGGATCAAAATTCACAATATCACCCTGCCTGAGATAATTGATGGTGTCTAAGTCTCCCAAGCCTCCAAAATTTCCTTGGAAACCTCTTCCTCGATAATAGGGGCAGTGGGATTCTCAATAATCTTTTCAGAAATTATATTATCAATTGTACTATCTATGCTTTCATCTACTCCTTTATCCTTGCAATGAAAAGCATTCCCTTCAGTAGTCAAATGCAGAGAAGATCCCGGTGAAGTATGGCTACTATCACCAAGGACTAAGCACTTCTTTTTGGTAAGGGATTTGCCAATGGTACGTTGTGTAAGCCAAATTTTTCTTAATGAATCATGAAGGATAGAGTAGCTGATACTGACGAAGGTTTCCTTCTGAAAGCAACACCTGTCCACTTCTCTTAGTCTTGTTTATAGAAACCAAAGAATCAAGAAGAGCTTGGTAATGGACAAGGCCTTCATTGGAGGGAATTAGTGTAAAATGAAAAGAGAATCGGTAAAAAGGAGAAAGAAGTAGAAAATTCGGAAGCAAGTGGAGTTTCCTCCTTCCATCCACCGCCCATAGAAGTTATCAGGACATCAAACATTAAAATATTGATATGGAAACCCCTTGACACCGTCTATTAAGCCAGTGATAATTCTACAATGTCTGCCTTCCATAAAAATAAAAGAGGACCATCTGCCTTCCTTCTTTTGAAAGCATATAAGGAACAAATATCCGGAAATTTAGGTACTCGTTGCTTGACTTTCATGAAAAGTATGTATAGTCCTTTTTAATGATATCCATTGGGATGCAACTGGTATAGGGCGATGGCCAAATGCCTCAAAATGGACCCTAAATAGGAATTAAAAGGAGAACCGCTCCACTAGACAACATATGACGATTGACTATTACATATCCAGGGAGTGGATGGTTGGCCAATTAATCTCTCCTTGGAAATTTAGTTTCATCTTCTAAAAATCCAAAACGAGCACACATTTGTTGGTATAAGCTAAATGAGGGCGTCGATATACGACTATCGGAAGGCCCTCTCTCAAGGATTCAGGTTTGGAGGTAAATTTGGTAAATACTCACTCCAGGACCAACAACTGGGGCAATTTTAGTTTCCTGGCTAGAAACTTTAGGCTCTCCAAACATGGTACCCTCCTTAGGATCTTGGCTGATTTGATTCCTAGTGTACATTTCTACATAAGTGGGTATGTTTGAAAAACAAATTACAGCTAGGTGGCTAATAATTAAAGGAAAGCAACTCTAGATAAATGCGCCATTCAAGTTAAAAACTATCAACTATAATTAGTCTTCGAAATCTACTAATAGAATAGGCGACCGAAGGTAAAGTTGTAAGGTCAAAAGTGTTTGGTTGGACTTGTCATTAAAGATCAATATTACAAGGAAAATTCAGCCAACAATACAGACTAGTTTTGATCAGTCGCACGTGACCCATGCATATACAAAGGCTTTCGCTCGGTCGGTTATAAATAACTCCTGGTCGCATATGATAAATTTAAATGGGTAATACACATTTCACTTGAATGGCCGCGTAAATATTGATCATGAGTGAATGATCATGCACATCCAATTCAAAGAAGTTCGCTCATAAGCGATCGGTCAGGCTCATTCATAACCAACTACGCATGTGAGTTAGGCAGAAACGACCCTTTTCAAACCAGACATGAGCGACCAGAGTGCACTAGCAGGGATATCAAGGGATTGTAGAACTGAATAAGTAAACGGAGGCTACCCACATCAAACAGAGCATGAAACAATAGTAACAACATCAAGGTTTTACCGTACGAGCATTTCATCGAGCTTCATATGTACAGTAAATTATATGCTCAGCCAAGTGCAAAAAAGGCCTAGTTCTAATCACTCACGTATGATTACGGTTATATTGACAGAGGTATATTAAAGTTTTTTGGCAAGACATTTCAACAAACAGCTTGCATACATATTATTGAAAATAGAAAAACGAAGGGCTTTTATGTGAATAAGATCTATCAAATGATTACACACATAAACCTAGGGCGTAATAAGTAAAATCAAATTTTTTTAATCATCGCAATCACATCAAACTGCTAAAAACTTCAATACATGCTCAAACAATTCAGTTTTTACCCCAACCCAGAACTTTTATAAAGCTAATTGGATTAACCCTAAAGCATAATTTAAATAGGAAATTTCATTTACGAACGAGCAGGTGATTTTCATTTTAACGAGATATGTTGTGGCTGATTTCAAAATTGGTGAAGCTCAACTAGGAGGATCAAGCGCGATGACAAATTATGGAAGGAAATGCAGTCGAAGTCTGGTAGGAATCGGAAGCAATAGAAAATCTTCTAAAGAAAAACCTCCATTAAAACGGAATCTTCAGAAATTCAAAATAAATAAAGAGCGGGAAAACAAAGAGACGGTATTTAAAGAACGCAAAAAGTTCCTTTCAGATTAAAGTGACATGTAAGCTCGATCTATTCTGAATTACCCGCTTAATTTTACCAAAAAGATAGCTCATCAGATCCATCCTGCCCACTCGAGCATAAGTAATTCACACAAATAAATAAATATGTTGGCCCAATCAATCTGAGCCAGTTAACAAACAACTATGTCTGCGAACAAGCGATCAGGAGGTAATTCGATTTTGTAAACATGAGCCATTAGCAAGCGTGCTCGTTTTATAGGAAATTGTACTTAATCCATCAAATGGTGTTGCATTTCATTGTTTCGAGGTATGTAATCTTTAACAAAATGAAAATTATAAACTTCGATGGGAAAATGCTTATCCCTTAAGAATCATACATGCATTGAAGGATTAAGTCTGTGATTAAAACCGTAAGACCAGCACTCACAAGGTTCGCTAACTCACGCCCCAACTAAGGTCATTCGTGCACAAAAAGGTCAAACATAAGCCATGACTCGAGCATGGGGGCAAAGATCTGTCATTTGTACTAAACAAAGTTGCTCGAACATCAGAACAAGTTGGGTCGTCCGCTCAACACAGTCAGGATCGGTCATATAGCATAGTACGACCATACAGAGAGGTCGAGCACAAGAGGCTATCCCGAGAGTGGAACGTCGCAAAAATAGTAAGGCTCGTCCATCCTGTAAAGTGTGCCCATATTAAGGAAGTCGCTCAATTCTGATTTCAAAAAGGTCGGTCAAATAAGACAAAGAGAAGAATTAGTTCTGGGTTCCCATTCCACTCTGCGGTCATTCATAGTACCCTGGTTCGTTGTAAGTGTCTTTTGAGCAAGAAACACAAAAATACGAGAGGTCGCACACACATCCTGTGACGCTCATAGATTGCAACCCTGGTCGCTCACTCCTCGATCAGTCACTAATTCTACAATCATATGCAACCTATCAATCCGATAGATGTCAACTCCAGAGTGATCGCAATTATTTCTACTCTGCAAGCTTTGGTCCATCGCCTATCTACAACTAGATACTGTCTGTCGGTCAATTAAAAAAGGCTCAGCATAATGATCCGGTGGGTCGTACTTATGCTAACCAAGAAGCTTTGACAAGCCGTTCGTATACTCATCGCTTGTCCGCCCATTCAATGCGCTCAGAACTATGCAGTCTCTCGCTCCTTTGCAACCGCTCCCCTCCACAAGGTCACTCGTACATGACAGCTAAATACAACTATTGACAGTTGGCCACAGCTGGACGATCACATTTTCGTAGTCAATGAAACAAGTGACCCGAAGCCTACATATATGAATTTCAACTCATATTTTCGGGGGAGCTCACCTATAAATTTGCCATGGTTTCCACCGTAAAAGTGGGACACCTTGCGCCAAAAGAGTGCGGCTGAATTCTTTATTCCACCATTCCTCAAGCATTTCAACCATCATCATCATCTCCGCATGAAAGTTATTCATCCTTTTTGTAACACCCCATGTCCATTAATGTCACTCACAAAGGGAATGCATTAACTTCTATGGAGCGTTTTAAGTGAGTATAGAACGAAAACAGAAACTTAACAACAAGACATATATAAATATTACTTGAAAATTTAAAAACTTTATTTCATTGTAGCGGAAAATACATATGTTTGATTACATCATCAAAACCAGAGCCAAGTACATAATATCCATCTTGACTAAATCAAAGTCCATAAATTGAAAGACATAATCCCCAATAAAAAATAGCCATAAATAAAAGAGAGGCTGAACTTTACTTCAGCGATCCAAGCAATCTTTTAAAAGCAAGAAGCACAGCTGTCCACAATCAAGCTCCACTGGTGCTAGTTCCAACATGAGCACCTTGGGGGGGGGGAGGAAGAAAAGAGGAGGAAACAAAGGGGGTCAGACATAAAGTCTGGCGAGTACGATAAATTTAACAATATAATCACCAAAGTAACTAGGCTAATGTACAAGTTGGAAAATCAGGAAATGACCATGAACCATTGAGTATGGAAGAGTAAACAAGGAAACAGGATAAACAACGATATCATTAAAGCGCACCTAACCCACTGTAAGATAATTACTAAACTACACCAACACTATGAGATAATTGCTATACTGCACCACCACTAGTCACTCTAAGGTTGATCCTGCCTACTGAACATAAGTGATAATAATAATGATAATAATAATGATAGTTTCGTGTACCCCTAGCTGTTGTCTTAGGTGCCGCCTGCTCCTATCTCCACTAGTGGTACCCAATACCCTCCCCATTCTAATTACAATATTCATAATATGGTAGTTGTACTCCTAGCTGCTGTCATAGGTGCCGCCTGCTCCTATCTCCAATAGTCGTACCCACTACCTTCCCCATTCGATCGGCTCCCTAACTCGTAGATACCCGTGCTGGTCCCACAGTGGGGTGTATCACTCCCCAAAGTGGCAACCCAATACTACCAGAGATGCACAGCTTATACCTACACGATGCAACAACGTGTTACCTACCAGCCCGGGTCCACACACGCATATGAACCCGTTGGACTTGCGTTGCCACCGCTAACCCGGTTTGGCCTCTAACAGTCAAGCCCAGTATGCGTGTCCCGTCCTCGACTTGGGTCGAGCCCACAAAGATACGTATGGGTTGCTGGTTGAAACGGGCCCCCATGATTTGACACAAGCTATCCAACTAAGCTTGGTCCCCTCTAGTATTTCCTACTTAACACACTTCTTATTCATGTTCCAATTACATGTTTCAATTTTGGTTATGTATTTCTAAACGTATTTCAAATGCCACCCAAGGCACCCACTAGATTCCACATGCCACCCAAGGCACCCACTTAACCCCCTCATGTCCCACTACTTGTTTATTTGGTTAAGTGTTTCTTAATTCTTTAAGACCGTAACCTCATAAAGACCTCTCACATTAGACTGGCATTTGTCGCAATTGGATTTGCCTAGCGGGTCCGGGAAGTCTTACACCATAAACGAGCCTAACCTCGTGTCTTTACAATTGTTACGTATTTAATTTATGCCTAAGACCACTCACATTAGATTGGCATTTGTGGCAGCTGGATTTGTCGGACGGGTCCAGGCAGTCTTACACCACAAAAGAGCCTAACCTCGTGACTTAGACGATTAATCACTCTTAATTAATCATTCCCCAATTTGAATTACTTTCCCTATTCAAATTATCAATCAATTCCAAATTTAACGTTGTCCATAATTGACTCAATTATGTCCATCCATTTATGGTATGTAAAATCATGCCAATTTCCATCACAAATTTATTTTATGTCTTTTAAGGCATTTATGCCAATTAAATCTTCAAATATTATCTCCTTTACCCCACGTTGTACGTTCGTTCGTTTAACGTAAAATATACGTTAGACTTGAATAGTCTAACTCATGGAATAAAGAGGAAACATCACAACATACATATAATTAAAACTAGATCTAAACATAAGGGGTGAACGTGCAAGTGTGAATGATGTTCTACATCTAAAACTTGCATAGGCCAAAGTTACAACTTGCATAAAATTACATATGTCATAAATCCAAATCTAAAGGTGTGAACTTGTTTAGATAATGGCCACAAACTTGCATAAATCATGTATGTCATAGATCTACATCCAAAGGTGTAAACTTACATAGGCAGTAACCACAAACTTGCTTAACATGATTCATTTTCAAACACATGTATTTATATAAACTTGCATATGTGATTTATGCAACATAACAATGGTATAAACTTACATCTAAACATGTAAACTAGCATGGAGAATTTGGCATATAACTCACACATGTCATAGCCTAACTTTAGATCTAAAATAGATGCCATGAAGCATATAAGGTTATACATATAATTTTCCCCAACTTGCATATGATTCTTGTCTTAATAAAAATCGAAACTTGCATACATACTTATGATTTATCATATGAATAAATGTACCCAAACTAGCATATGAACAACATGGTGATTCGATTATACATAAACCAATCATAAAATTACAACATAGATGATCACAACTTTGCAAGATAGCATCATAGAATTTACAACATAAACATCACAATTTTACTACATGAATAAAAACATGCGGTCAATATTTCACATCATATCCAAATAGTCCACATCATAACTCAATCCAACTAATTTGCTAATTATTTTATTAAAATTATCGAACTCACAATTCAGAGAAGGTCTTGAATTCTGAATTCTGAAGTTGTAATAACTTTACCTTGAAGAAGATTCTTTGTTAAAGTTTAAAAGGATTGATTTAGACTGGCTTTTTTCCTCTCTAATTAGTGGCGGCTATGCTAAGTTGCTAGGTGACGGCATGGAGGCCATGAATCTATTTTTTTTTTTTTATTTTAGGGTTTAGGTCTAGAGGTGTATTTATAGAGTTTGGGATTAATTTAGGCCATCCAATCAACCTAGAAGCAACCTGAACCATCCAAACAAGATAGGGTGGCACCTAAGCCCTTATGACTCAGCATAGTGTATAAAATGTTCATTTTTTCTATCATTTACATATTTCTTAGTTATGACAAATTCCATATGTAAATTATTCTCATTTTAATTATGCCATAACTATATTTTTAATTATGCTCACAATTAATGGTATGCTAAATATACCATTGCATGAACCAATCTATGCCATGTAATTTTAATGTTTATCCTTCATATTTATACGTAAATTATAAATCTATTATTGTTAATTACATATTCTCCATTTTACCGTATACATTAATTACCCATATACAAATATCCATTTATACATGCATAAATCTTTCTTTCCTTTAATTTGTCATAAAAGCCAATCAAAGGAGGCCACATAAAAAAAACAATCATTGACAACCAAAAATGCGCCATGTACGCCACATGATGTGTACACGTCATATATGTATGTGTGTGTGTATATATATTTTCTATATATATTTTTTCTTTTTCTTTTTATCTATCTTCCCAGTTACCCATTTTCACACTAAACCACTTTTTGAACTTTGTTCACACTAAGCCATTCTAAGCCATTCCCCTAAAACAAAAATATGGCGCTGGCGGGGATCGAACTCTGTACCCCTTGTATGCAAGTCACGTGTTCCATCCAAATGTGCTACTAAGTCTTTTGCTTACAAACCTTAGAACAATGCTAAACATTTATTCTTTTCTCATTCTTCTTTTTTCATGTTTTGCTGCAATATTTAATTTAAAGATATCTTTTTCATACGGAGTCCAATTTACGCAAACTCGGACTCTATCTCAACCAGAATTCCTAGACGAACACAATGGCGCAACCGGTTTCCCTTAATTCTCACATATGAGATTAATTTTTCTTTAATTTAGTTGATTCGATTATTCAAAAATTCAGGGTGTTACATTCTCCCCTACTTAAAGGATTTCATCCTCGAAATCTCTAAATCAAGAAGAACGTACCCTACCATCCAAACAACCATTTACTCAACCATAAAACACAGACTTCCATTGTCCATAAAATTTCCTAATGCTATATGAGCATATCCAAGAAGTGTGTGTATATGTTCCTTATCTAATGCAAAATCTGGCGGTCTACTGATTCAGTTGACCTCCTTAATGCAAACCATGATAGTGTCATGCGTCCATTATGTATGTGAAAGAATCCTATCGATACATATTATCTCTACATGCGTACACAACCATTCACCAAAATGCAACATTCATATGATGGTACAACCATTATACATCCATTACTTAAATATGTACACACATTTATGTGCAATATGCAATATGAAGTGACTGAGCCGATCTAGTGCCTGAAGTATGTGTATATGCATCCACGAGCAACCACTAGCAAACACTTACATCCACATGCATCCATCATATATAACATGTCTCCAACACATGTTTCAACCAAAGGACTACCCTACCTAAAGGTCAAAGGTACTAATGAGAGGACATACTAAAGATAAGATTTATGGCCCTTGGGGTTATGCTTTCAAAAATAAGCTTTTTTTTCTTGAAAATACTTTCCTTAAAATATACTTTTGAAGGTACTTCTTCATAAAATTGTTTTTGAAAAACAACTTTTCAAAATTCATATATGTTCTGGTAACCTTCAGCTCTGATACCACGTGTAACACCCCATGTCCATTAATGTCACTCACAAAGGGAATGCATTAACTTCTACGGAGCGTTTTAAGAGAGTATAGAACAGAAACTTAACGACAAGACAGATATAAACAGTACTTGAAAAATTAAAAACTTTATTTCATTGCAGCGGAAAATACATATGTTTGATTACATCATCAAAACCAGAGCCATGTACATAATATCCATCTTGACTAAATCAAAGTACATAAATTGAAAAACATAATCCCCAATACAAAATAGCCATAAATAAAAGAGAGGCTGAACTTTACTTCAGCGATCCAAGCAATCTTTTAAAAGCAAGAAGCACAGCAGTCCAAAATCAAGCTCCACTGGTGCTAGTTCCAACATGAGCACCTTGGGGGGGGGAGGAAGAAAAGAGGAGGAAACAAAGGGGGTCAGACATAAAGTCTGGCGAGTGCGACAACTTTAACAATATAATCACCAAAGTAACTAGGCTAAGGTATAAGTTGGAAAATCAGGAAATGACCATGAACCATTGAATATGGCAGAGTAAACAAGGAAACAGGATGAACAATGATATCATTAAAGCGCACCTAACCCACTATAAGATAATTACTAATCTACACCAACACTATGAGAAAATTGCTATACTACACCACCATTAGTCGCCCTAAGGTTGATCCTGCCTACTGAACGTAAGTGATAATAATAATGGTAGTTTCGTGTACCCCTAGCTGCTGTTATAGGTGCCGCCTGCTCCTATCTCCACTAGTGGTACCCACTACCCTCCCCATTCTAATTAAAATATTCATAATATGGTAGCTATACTCCTAGCTGCTGTCATAGGTGACGCCTGCTCCTATCTCCACTAGTCGTACCCACTACCTTCCCCATTCGATCGGCTCCTTAACTTGTAGATACCCGTGAGGGTCCCACAGTGGGGTGTATCAAGTGGCAACCCAATACTACCAGAGATGCACGGCTTATGCCTACACGATGCAAAAACTTCTTACCTACTAGCCCGGGTCCACACACGCATATGAACCCGTTGGACTTGCGTTGCCAGCGCTAACCCGGTTTGGCCTCTTACAGCCAAGCCCAGTATGCGTGTCCCGTCCTCGACTTGGGTCGAGCCCACAAAGATACGTATGGGTTACTGGTTGAAATGGGCCCCCATGACTTAACATAAGCTATCCACTTAAGCTTGGTCCCCTCTAGTATTTCCCACTTAACCCACTTCTTATTCATGTTTCAATTAAATGTTTCAATTTTGGTTAAGTATTACTAATCGTATTTCAAATGCCACCCAAGGCACCCACTAGATTCCACATGCCACCCAACGCACCCACTTAACCCCCTCATGTACCACTACATGTTCATCTAGTTAAGTGTTTCTTAATTCATTAAGACCGTAACGTCATAAAGACCTCTCACATTAGATTGGCATTTGTGGCAGCTGGATTTGCCGGGCGGTTCCGCGCAGTCTTACACCACAAATGAGCCTAACCTCGTGTCTTTACAATTGTTACGTATTTAATTTATGCCTAAGACCTCTTACATTAGACTGGCATTTGTGGCAGCTGGATTTGCTGGGCGGGTCCGGGCAGTCTTACATCACAAAAGAGCCTAACCTCGTGTCTTAGACGATTAATTACTCCTAATTAATCATTCCCCAATTTGAATTACTTTCCCTATTCAAATTATCAATCAATTCCAAATTTAACGATGTCCATGATTGACTCAATTATGTCCATCCATTCATGGTATGTAAAATCATACCAATTTTCATCACAAATTTATTTTATGTCTTTTAAGGCAATTATGCCAATTAAATCTTTTAATATTATCCCCTTTACCCCACGTTGTACGTTCGATCGTTTAACGTAAAATATACGTTAGACTCGGATAGTCTAACACATGGAATAAAGAGAAAACATAACAGCATACATATAAATAAAACTAGATCTAAACATAAGGGGTGAACTTGCATGTGTGAATGATGTTCTACATCTAAAACTTGCATAGGCCAAAGTTACAACTTGCATAAAATTACATATGTCATTAATCCAAATCTAAAGGTGTGAACTTGTTTAGATAATGGTCACAAACTTGCATAAATCATGTATGTCATAGATCTACATCTAAAGGTGTAAACTTGCATAGGCAGTAACCACAAACTTGCATAACATAATTCATTTTCAAACACTTGTATTCATATAAACTTGCATATGTGATTTATGCAACATAACAATGGTATAAACTTACATCTAAACATGTAAACTAGCATGTAGAATTTGGCATATAACTCACACATGTCATAGCCTAACTTTAGATCTAAAATAGATGCCATGAAGCATATAAGGTTATACATATAATTTTCCCTAACTTGCATATGATTCATGTCTTAATAAAAATCTAAACTTGCATACATACTTATGATTTATCATATGAATCAACATACCCAAACTAGCATGTGGACAACACGGTGATTCGATTATACATAAGCCAATCATAAAATTACAACATAGATGATCACAACTTTGCAAGATAGCATCATAGAATTTACAACATAAACATCACAATTTTACTACATGAATAAAAACATGCAGCCAATAATTCACATCATATCCAAATAGTCCACATCATAACTCAATCCAATTAATTTGCTAATTATTTTATTAAAATTATCGAACTCACAATTTAGAGAAGTTCTTGAATTCTGAATTCTGAGTTTTGAAGTTGTAATAGCTTTACCTTAAAGAAGATTTGTTGTTAAAGTTGAAAAGGACTGTTTTAGAATAGCTTTTTTCCTCTCTAATTGGTGGTGGCTATGCTCAGTTTCTAGGTGATGGCATGGAGGCCATGAATCTAATTTTGTTTTGATTTTATGGTTTAAGTCTAGAGGTGTTTTTATAGAGTTTAGGATTAATTTAGGCCATCCGATCAACCTAGAAGCAACCTGAACCATCCAAACAAGATAGCGTGACACCTCAGCCCTAATGACTCAGCACAGTGTATTAAATGTTCATTTTTTCTATAATTTACATATTTCTTAGTTATGACAAATTCCATATGTAAATTATTCTCATTTTAATTATGCCATAACTATATTTTTAATTATGCTCACAATTAATGGTATACTAAATATACCATTTCATGAACCAATCTATGCCATGTAATTTTCATGTTTATCCTTCATATTTATACGTAAATTATTAATCTATTATTGTTAATTACATATTCTCCGTTTTACCGTATACATTAATTACCCATATACAAATATCCATTTTTACATGCATAAATCTTTCTTACCCTTAATTTGTCATAAAAGCCAATCAAAGAAGGCCATATAAAAAAACAATCATTGACAACCTAAAATGAGCCACGTACGCCACATGGTGTGTACAAGTCATATATATATATATATATTCTTTTTCTTTTTATCTATCTTCCCAATTACCCATTTTCACACTAAACCACTTTTTGAACTGTGTTCACACTGAGCCATTTTAAGTCATTCGCCCAAAACAAAAATATGGCCCTGGCGGGGATCGAACTCTGTACCCCTTGTAAGCAAGTCACGTGTTCCAACCAAATGAGCTACTAAGCCTTTTGCTTACAAACCTTGGAAAAATGCTAAACATTTATTCTTTTCTCATTCTTTTTTTTTCATGTTTTGCTGCAATATTTAATTTAAAGATATCCTTTTCATACGGAGTCAAATTTACGCAAACTCAGACTCTATCTCAACCAGAATTCCAAGACGAACATAATGGCGCAACCCATATCCCTTTCAAATCTGATATTAATTATTCTTTAATTTAGTTGATTTGATTATTCAAAAATTTAGGGTGTTACACTCTTGGCCATGGCATCCAGTAGAATCCTATAAGTGAGAAAATATCAAAGAATTCCTCCTTCTCTATTGCTCACCCATCCTTCTCTTCTCCTCCACAGATTCCACCATTCCTTCATTGAATTCCGTTAATTTAGGCGAGATTTATATGTGAGAGTGAGAATATTTTGAGAGAATGAGAAGATGTATGAACATAGAGAGTTTATATGCTTTGTAACCATTGTCGTGATAACAACCTACCTTTATAGTTGACGTACGCCTAGCTTAGGACCGAACCACTCTAAAACCTTGTCACCATTTCATTTTTCTCGCATTTTGCTTTAACTCTTGTTGATTGCGGCTCCATTTATTGTCTAACCATTTTGGTGAAGTACGACCCGAGTTCCATCGGTGTTTGAGCCATTTTTTGGTAAAAACACGAAGCATATCTGAATGGAGTGCTCTAGTTGTATTCACAACTAAGGCGGATGGTTCACTTTTTTTGTGTGTGGAATAGAGAGAGTTGGACAAACTCACAAAGAAGAATAGACACCCACTTCTGAGGATAGACGACTTGTTTGACCAGCTGGTTGGTTCCTCAGTATTCTCTTAGTTAGACTTGGCCGCGGGGTTTCATCAGTTGAGGGTGGTTGAGAATAGTATAGATAAGAACGCTTTTAGGACTCCGTATGGTTTCTTTGTACGGCTAGTTATACCTTTTGGTTTGACGAATGCACCCGCCTATTTTGTTGATCTAATGAGTTGGGTGTTTCAGGAGTTTCTAAATAAATTTGTTGTTGTCTTTTTTGATGATATCTTGATCTTCTCCAAGAGCGAAGAAGAGCACGTCCAACATTTGAGAGAAGTTTTTAAAACTCTCCGTGCGCATCAGCTTAAGGCAAAGTTCTTTAAATGCCATTTTTGGAGAAAAGATGTGAGATTCTTAGGGCTTATAGTCTCCAAAGAAGGGATAGCTGTAGATACTGCAAAGGTTGTTGCAGTGCAAGATTGGCAAGTCCCAAAAATGCAATAGATGTGAGAAGATTTCTTGGATTGGCAAGTTATTATAGGAAGTTAATTAAGAACTTTGCAAGGATATCAGCCCCACACAACAGGCTGACAAAGAAGAACTTAGCATTTTCATGGGATATAGATTGTGATGTTGCTTTCCAACGTTTGAAGAGGGTTCTAACAACAGCCCCAGTGTTGACCTTGCTTGATGGGAGAATTTTTTTTACAGTTTACCCTAATGCATGCGGTACAGGGATTGGTGTAGTTCTGATGCAAGAAGGAAAGGTAGTGTGTTATGGGCATAGACAGTTGAGAGTTGATGAGAAGAACTACCCCACCCATGATTTAGAGCTAGCTTCCACAGTATTTGCGCTTAAGACGTGGCGTCATTATTTACTTGGAGAGAAGTTCGAACTATACACTGATCATAAATATCTCAAGTACATGTTCTTGCAAAAGGATCATAATTTAAGGCAACAAAGGTGGATGGAGTTCCTAGCTTCTTATGTTTTGAAACAGCTTATACCCCTGGCAAGGTTAATGTAGTGGCCGACGCACTAAGTAGGCAGAGGATGGCCTAAAATCCTGGGTGGGAATCTACAGAAAGGTTATTACTTGGACCTGAAATGGTTAGGGAAACATCCGGGAAAATTGACCTTATTCGACGAATGAAGACAACTCAAGATAGGCATAAATCCTATGCAGACAAGAGAAGGACTGGCATCGAATTTGAAGTGGGAGACTTAGTTTTTATTAAAGTATCACCTCTAAGGAATGTGGTTCACTTCGGATCTGTATGGAAGTTGGCACCCAGATTTGTGAGACCGTTTCCCATTACCGAAAGGATCAGCCAAATGGCCTATAGAGTAAAGCTACCAAAAAAATTTATCCGGCGTTTATGATGTTTTCCATGTTTCTCATATATGAAAATGCTTGCATGATACCATGGAAGTTGTTGAGCCAAGTATATTGGAGAAAGTAGAAATGGAGCGAGAGGCGATGGACAGGCGAGTCCCTACCCATATTCTTCGATCAGATGTTAAGAAGCTACTCAATAAATGAATCAAGCTGATAAAGGTTCAATGGGGAGATAACCCAGAGGATGCGACTTGGGAGGCTGAAGACAAGATTCGTGCTTTGTACCCTTTCTTTTCCGAGGGTCTGTCATTAACTCCTTTTCCAAAGTTTTATCTATGCTTATTTCTATCATTTGAGCATGTCCTATCTATAGTATTTTCGACCTTTAGATATAAATCCTATGGATGTAAACATGTGTTTAAGACAGGTTATGTTTGGTGTATGCAAGTGTTTGGTAGTGTTTGCCGGTGGATGCATATAAACACAAATTAGGCACTAGATCGGCTTAATCACTCTCATAATACATTTGGATGTGTGTGCATTTTTCTTTTCTATTAGTGGGCGAAAATGGATGTATTAGCATATGGATGTTGCATTTGGACTAACGAGTGTGCACACATAAAGAACTTACATGTTATAATAGTATTATTTGCATATATATTGGATTCACGGCAGTAACATACATTGCATTAAGGAGGTCGACTGAATCAGTAGATCACCTAATCTTCACATTAGTATTGGGAAATATACACACATCTTTGCGTATGTTCATATAAGCATTAAAAGTCTTTAAGGACAATGGATGCTTGTGATTGTTGGATGAGTAGATGGGTGATGAATGGTAGGATGTACACTCTTCTTAAATTGAAGATTTCGAGGACAAAATCCTTTGAGTAGGGGAGAATGTAACACCCCGTAATTTCAACAACATTAAAGAGGATAAATTAAATAATTATTAATTTTGTAATCATAATTAAGGGAAACATACTAAGACATTGCGTCTGTCTTGAAATTCTGATGAAGATAGACATTTGGTTTGCGTAAAATGGACAAAGTATGAAGAAGTTATAAAGGTTTGAAGTTTGTATACACGCAAAATAATTATACATACATACATAACAAACAAACATACCTACATACATATACATACATATATATATATATATATATATATATATATATATAGCGAACAAGAATTCAAAATTTCAGTTCAAATTTCAAAAATCCCATAGGCGGTAAAATACCCACCCCAGGGGCGTCGACCCCATAGTAGGGGTATCAACCCCATAAGGGGGCGGACCCCTTAAGGTGGGCAATCCGGGGTCGACCTCCCTTGGGCTGCGGTGGCAGTCGATTTCCGGGAGGCTGGCAGTTGTAAATAAATGTCCATTTCTCTTGTTTTCTTCACTGAAAATCAAAGGAAGCAAAATGTTGTTGGTGCCTGAACTGAAATGAATCCTTTTCTTTAATAGCAACCAACTAAGAGCTAATCAATTATAGATTCACATATAAAGATGAGGTTCAGCACCAATAAATTCTCTTCTGTCATCTAAAATCCAAATGCTGTGAGTTTTGTTACTTTTAGATTTAAATGATTAAAAGTAAAATGTGATATGATTGTGATTTGGATTTGGTGTAAATTGTGAATCTAAGATACTTTTGGATCTTAAAACTTTATCATGCTAGATCTACCTTTATAGATCTAATTCACTTGTGGTTAATTTGTCATTTCACATTTGTGGATCTTGACCATTATCTATGTCTGTGGTTAATTTGGATCTGCCATTATTCGGATAGTTAAATCCTCATTTAGATCTAATTATCTATCTAGGTCATCATGTACCTATATGTTGTGGTTAATTTAGACTACTCATTAATTAGACATGTGAATCCTTAGTTAGATCTATTCATGCCTATTATGACATCCTTAATATGTGAGATTTTGTTTTATTATTATCACATGTTCACTAGATCTATTTTTTAACATGTCAACCTTATCACTATGCCAATTACATGTCTATGTCAGTATATGTTCATGCCAATTTTGTTAGAATAATCACTATTGTCATCTTCCCATCACCTTTCCCTTATATTGTTTATGACGAGGCTACTTTCTGGCCTAATCATGCCGCCAAGTATATACAAATGCGATAGTTAGGGAACGGGGGAAAACATTGGACTTGGCATAACATGAATAATGTTTATGAACATGAATTTGGGCATATAATCCATTATGAATATGATTGGGTAAATGGGTATGAACACCTATAAATACATAGGTATAGTTAATTGGTTAATAATTAAAATGACTAGGATTACAGTAATTAGAAACTGTAACTGCACATATGACACGAGGTTGGATTGTATTTTGGTAGAAGTCTTCCCAGAACCGACCAGCATATCCAACAAACGCAAATGCTGAATCTAATATGTGGGATCTAAGTGAACAAATAAGAATCGGGCTAAGACATGAGATTAGGCCTAACTTGTGTAAGAAGTCTTCCTAGACCCGACCGGCATACCCAGCATCCACAAGTTGTAGGCGTAATGTGGGAGGTCCAGCCCATTATAACCACAAATGGACATGGTAATGAATTCGAACACTTAACCTAGTTGAATCCATAGGGATTGTGTGAACATGAACATGAATAGGGGTTAAGTAAACTTGGTTGAATAATGGGAGGGTTAAGATAGTTATATCCGAGATGGGTGGTAATATTTAATATAGGCCCACGAAACTTAACCACTTGGGAGTTATGCATTAAAGACACAGAAGGGTAAGCATAATCGGTAGAAAGATTGGGGTTACAAAATTATAGACACCTTTTAGGGTAAATATAACTTATGGAAAACCTAGTGGGGGATACAAGACAAAAGGGGGAGCTTGTATCATGTTCTATGTGACCCGTTTCGGTCAGTAACCTAGAGTAGGTATCAAACAAAGTACTCCGAACTAGGTCAGAGAAGGAGCACGCTTATTGAACTGATTGTAACAGATCCAAACATAGAGGATGGTGTGGGCAGCGCAAACCGACCGGGTCATGTGCGTGCATGGTTCGGGCAGAGGGGGATAAGACGACCGTGACACCTATATATATGGCGCTATGCATTTCAGCGAAGGTTTGCCACTTTAGGACGTGATACATCCTACGGTGGGGCCGGCACAGAGTATCTACGAGGAGTAGTGAATCGATCGATTAGGGTAGTAGTTATGGTACATTTGGACATATGCCTAAGTCTACCCCCTTATAGTGGTAGGGATCATCCCATTTTAGTTATATTAGTAGTAGCGCAGACTAATCTTTAGGGAAGCATATACACTCTATCCAGTTTACCTTGTCATATTTACCTTTTGTGATGTCATCTTTCTTATCCACTTTATATGCCTGTCATGCTACTTTTATTTATTTACTTGCTAAATGTAAATGGACTTGCCAGACTTTATGCCTGACCCACTTTGTTTCTCTTCTTTCTTCCGTTCCCCCCTCCCCTAGCCAGGTTCTTAGGGAGGGAACACTCAGGCTTGATTCTAGGAGCCGCTCTTGATGTATTGCTTAAATTCTTATCTCTACTATGGCTTTGTCTCTTTTTGGGGAATTATGCTTTTTATGTACTCTGATGGAACAAGACAGAAAGTTTTATATTTTTGTAATGGCTTTTATGTAGTTTCAGACTTGTGATATTTTGGACCATGATGTTATGATTTATGTTGAAATAAAAATATGAATTCCGCTATTGCTTTTATATCTGTATTGTAATGTTTTTATTTACATATAACGCATTATGAAACTTAATGCAATCTCTTAATGAGTAGCATCAATGGACGTAGGGTGTTACAACTACGTTTGGCTCTATATATTGATGCTATTGTTATCTACTGAAGAGGGCTTAGCTCGGAGAACCTCGAAATCTAACTTATATCAAGTGAAATCAGGGACGAAGACATCTTCTAGGTTTGACAGCCGAACCAGATCCTCACCAGATCCAACGTTAGTTTAAGGACACAGAAAAACAACCGCGCGTCAACAGAGGAAAAAACTCATTCATTTGGCTAACACGCTATGGGAGCAGGCATGCCTTTGATTCTGACACAATCTTTGATCCTGAGTTTTGTAAAAGGGGGAGTCAAGAGAAGCAAGATCCTGAAATGGCGACTACTTGTAGGGAAGGATCTAGAGGGTGAAACTCGAACACCGGGTTCTTTGAATGATGTCAAACCAGAACGTGGAGATGAGCTCAAAACTACAAGGGAAGGTATATCCAAGCAAATATCAAAAATAAAAAAGAAATCTTATTTAATCCCTTCCAAGAAAAGAAGGACTACTCCTATAAACAGAAGGTGCGATGAGAGCCAATGCTAAGAGGGTAAAGAGCAATCTGGAATTTCAATTACAGGGGTGTCTAGTCCCGAAAAGTCGGACCATGGAGATTTGGAAATTTATCTTGAAAACATGGCAGAGAAAACCATAAGTAAAGTGTTCGAAACCGAGGGGGTGAGAGTCATTGGTAAGCATATCAGCGATAGCGGAAGAGTAGCGCCCTTTACTGATGAGAACAAAAATACAATGATACCACCACGTATGAAAGCCCCAAACATGAAATATTATTGCGCTTCTGATCTGAACGATCATATCATGGCCTTCAATAGCCATATGGATGTTTATGATGCTTCTGATTCTATACGATGTCAAATATTTCCAATAACACTTCGAAGGGTGGCCGCCAGATGGTATCGACAATATCAAGAGGGTAGCATCCACTCATGGAAGCAATTCCCTAAAGAATTCTCAACATATTTCTGTGTTTGCAAAGATCCGGTCGTGGACTATACCATGCTTGTGAATATAAAGCAAAAACCGGGGGAATCTCTAAGTAGTTATCGAGGAAGGTTTAAGGCAGAGGCTCTAAAAGCCGATGGCATGAACAACCGGGAGAAACATATCACTATTTATTCTGGTCCAATTAAGAATATGCCATTCCGGAGGGAGTTATATATCCGCGGATGTGGAAGCTTACATGTCTTATACCTCCAGGCAAACAAATTCATTCATGTGGACGAGTCCAATTGCTCGAGAGGAAGCTCAAACAAGAAGGGGGATCCCGATAAGAATCCTGAACCTCATTCAAGCGTGAAAAGAAGGCGCAGGTCTTCCAAAGCAAAAACTTAAAACTCTTCTCGTGGAAGATGCTACTATTGTGGATCAAAGAATCACCGTGCTAATCAATGCCACGAGCCGCGCGCAAGCTGCACTTGATGGATTCCTGTTTACATAATGTCAACGTGCCTGTACTTTAGGAAAACAGATAGACATCGTGAAGGTCCGATTACGTCTCTCTTAACTCAAGCATCACATTAATGCATTTAGAGAATACTCAAGCATACATGAACTTTTCAATATGTCAACATCCCCCCATACTTTGAGCTACATGCTCACGCGAGCTGTTTGGCTCGTACTTAAAGCGCCACTTGATCATGCGAGTTGTGTACTCGCCCGCGAGATGTGTTCTCTCCGCAAACTGTGTTTTTGCACCCGCGATATATGTTTTCGTCGTGAACTATGTGTTTGCGTCCTAGGCACGTACATCCTCTACCTACAAATCTCATCCCGCGGAAGGGAGCAAAAGCTCGAATGGAGCACTCAGAGCACGTACAGCCTCTGCTCAGATCTCATCCCGCAAAAGGGAGAAAAAGCTCGAAGGGAGCAATTGGAGCATGTACAGCCCCTGCCCAAATCTCATCCCACAGTAGGGAGAAAAAACTCAAAGGGAGCACTCGGAGCACGTACAGCCTCTGCTCAAATCTCATCCTGTAGAAGGGAGAAAAAGCTCGAAGGGAGCACTCGGAGCATGTACAGCCTCTGCTCAAATCCCAACCCGCAGAAGGGAGGGAAAGCTCGAAGGGAGCGAAAGCCGAAGGGAGCACTCAGAGCACATACAGCCTCTAATCAAGTCTCACCGTAGAAGGGAGCAAAAGCTCGAAGGGAGCACTCAGAGCACGTACATTCTCCGCTCAAGTCTCATCCCGTAGAAGGGAGAAAAAGCATGGAGGAAACACTAAAAGCATGTATAGCCTCCGCTTCACAAATCAAATTCTAAAGGGATACCAACTACATTAATACCGGAAGGGGTTCTCGGTCTTCCATCATTTAAATACCCGAATCTTGGTTCGGCTCGGGACTTCTATTGCATTAATACCCGGAGGGGTTCCCAGTCTTCTATCATTTAAATTTCTGAATTTGGGTTCGTTTCAGGACTTCTATTACATTAATACCAAAAGGGTTCTAGGTCTTCTACCATTTATATACCCGATTCTGGGTTCGGTTCCGGACTTCTTCATTTAAATACCCGGATCTAGGTTCAGTTCGGGACTTCTATTACATTATTACCAGAAGGGGTTCTCGGTCCTCTAACATTTAAATACCCGATTCTGCATTCGACTCGGGACATTTATTACCTTCCAAAAGTGGATTTCCAGTCTTCGTTTAATTACCCGAATCTGGGTTTGGTTCAGGACTTCTATTACATTTCAAAATCAGACTTTCGATCTTCAAACCACTAACACCGGAGGAAATTTGAATCCCTCATCTCTTTAATACCGGAAGGGGTTCCCGGTTTTCAATAATCAATTTACCAATTAAGGGGTGGCCCAGATCCTATCGCTTTCTAAGCGAAATATTTTTAATTTATACACACGTCAGTTGAGTATATTGTATCCTTGCACTAACACACGAAACACAAACAAAACAATATGGGCATTTCATATCTATGCAACTTAAAATTATTAACATTGCTAAGAACACAAGATTCTTCCTAAGAAAAATAAATTGGACCAAAATGGTGTCTGCTTTATCTTCATCTTCCATGTTCTTGAATGACATCAAAGAATTGTTCGATCTAGAACTCCCATGTATAAATAAAACCAAAGATAGCGCTTACGTGCCTCCATTAAAAAAATGTTATTAAAGAGTCCCGTACCTAAAACCAAGGTTAAGAAATCATCATTGTCTGCACTTAAGGCCTTTTCGTATTCTAAAACTCTGAACAATATCTAATCACGCAAAATGACACTTCTGATATGGGAATTCTGACCATTGGATCAATGATTGTAGGAACCTAATCATTTATTTCAAGTATAAAAAGATAGTGGATGAAGAATTCCAATGCTCTAACCATTCCTCTTCAAAAAAATAGAAACATGGCAACTGGAAATAAGGTCAGTATATCACCATTTGTTTTTGACCAGGATTTACAGCGCTACAATTCTTTGGCGATCGTCTCCATTTTCTCTGGTCAGTTCTCAATCGATGGCATCGAACGAGCTTTGAAAAAGGAATTCGATTGTAACATCCCGAATTTTTAAAGACATTGAAAAGGGAGAAATTAAATAATAATTAATTTAATATTCAGAATTAAGGAAAACAGACCATGCCATCGCGTCCGTTTCGAAATTCTGGTCAAGGAAGACATTTAGTTTACGTAAAACGGATACAGTATGAAGATGTTATAAGGGTTTTAAGTTTGTATACGCACAGAAAGAACATATATACACATATGGGTGACTTATGAGTCAGTTATGAGTCCGACCCTATCCAGAACAATTTGAAAATCCAAAATTCCTCAAGGCGACAAAATTCCCGCTTTAAGGATTGACCCCCCTAGAGGGGTGTCGACACCGGGGTCGACCCCTTTAAGGGGTGTCTACCTATGGGTCGACCCAACCATATGGGTGTCGACACCCATAGGGCTGAGGTGGCAGTCAGTTTCAGAGGGTTCTACAGCTATAAATATATGCTCAATTCTCCAATTTCTTCATTGGAAACTATGGGAGCCATATGCTGCAGGTGTGCAAACTGAGACAGATTCATTTTCTTCAACAACATACAACATTCAACTTTGCTAATCAAATCCAGAAATTCAAGATCCATTCTCTCTCTATTCTCCAAACCTAACACTATGAGTTTCTAGTTGCTTTTAGGTTTAGATAAATAAAAGTGATTTATGAAAGATAGTGAATTGGATATGTTGTAAACTATGAATCTATGCAATTGTAGCTATTCTATTATTTTACCTATGTGGATCTTGACTAGTAACTATGTTATGGTGAATGTAAATCTGTTAATTTGGACAGTAGCAACACTGGTTAGATCTAACTCTTTATGTAAATCAGCTTCACTTGTCATATTGCGATCAACTTAGATATGTTGTAAGTTGGGCATGTGAACCCATATTTATATCTAAACATGCTATTTTGTCATTCTAATAGTGTTAGATCTATTTTAACCCCTAAATCTGAATTATGTTATCTAATTTTTCACCTTGTGTTATCAAGTTAGATTTAAACCAATGAACATCTAAACTGCTAATTTAGATCTTACTCTGCTTATTGTGACATCGTAGTTATATTTGCCACCAGTTCATCGGTTTTATGTCCACCTTGTTTTGATGCTAATTACATGTCCATGCCAGTATGTACGTTCACCTTATCATCATGCTAGTTTATGTTTATGCCCAGATGATCACTTTGGTTATATTCCCATTATTTTCCTTATTTTCGTTTATGAGTGGGCTATTGACTAGCCTAGGCATGCAACCAGTTTATGAGTGCTCGTTAGGAAACGGGGGAAAAAGGGGTTAATATTGGCATAATTTGAATATGAACATTTTTGGACATATAATTCAAATTATTCGGTAAAATGGGTATTAACACCTGTAAAAGGAAAGGATTAGTTAATGGATTAATTAATTAAAAATGGAATGTCTAGTAATTACAATCAGGAATTTTAATTGCACTTATGACATGAGTTTAGGTTGCATTAGTGATGGAAGTCTGCCCAGACTCGACCGGCATATCCAGCAGCCCCAAATGTTGAATCTAATGTGGGAGGTATAATTATGCAATTAAGAATTGGGCTAAGACACGAGGTTAGGCCCAACTGTGGAATAAGTCTGCTCGGACCTGACCGTCATATCCAGCATCCACACATTGTAGGCCAAATGTGGGTGCTCTTGCCTATTATAAACCATAAATGGACATGGTAATGAATTTGACTACTTAACCAAATCTAATCCATTAGGATTGTATAATTATAAAATAAGGTTAGGGTTAAGTAAATTGATTGGATAATGGATGGGTTAAGCAAATCTGTAAGGGGTGGGTAATATTTACATATAGGCCGACAAACTTAACCCGATAAGGTTATGTAATTAAAGACCCCTACTGGTATACATATCGGAGGAAGGAATAAAAGCTGTGTAATTAAAGACACCTTTTAGGGTAAGCATAACTGGTATAGGGCTATGTAATTAAAGACGCCTAGGGATATACATAGTCAGTGGAAAACTTAGTGGGGGATACCAAACAAAGGGGAGAGCATGTATCATATTGTGTGGGGCCCATTTTAGTCAGTAACCCGGAGTAGGTATCAAATAAAACACTCCGTACTAGCCAAAGAGAGGACATGCTTACTGACTGATTGTAAGAGATCCAAACGTGGAGGATGGTGTGGGCAGCGCAAACCAACCGGGCCATGTGCGTGCATGAGCCGGGTGGGGGGGGGGGGGGCTAAGACCACCGTAACACCAGTAGATATGGGGCTATGCATATCAGTGATGAGTTGCCACTTTTGTACGTGATACATCCTACTGTAGGGCCGGCACAAAGTATCTACGCATTAGGGAGCCGATCGATTAGGTTAGTGGTTAGGGTATATTTGGACATACGCCCTATGTCTATCGCCTTATAGTGGAAGGGATAATCTCATTTCGTGATACTAGTAATAATGCAGAGTAATCATTAGAGAAGTGTATACACCTTACCCTGTCTACCTTGTCACACCTGCCATTTATGTAGTGATCTCCTTTATCCACTTTATATGCCTGTCATGTAACTTCTATTTATTTACTGGCTAAAGGTAACTAGACTCGCTATACTTTAGGTCCGTCACTTTTGTTTCTCCTTCTTTCTTTCGTTCCCCCATAAGGTTCTAAAGGACGAAACACTCAGGTATAGTCAGGACTCAGATATCATCTTGCTAGGAGCCACTTCTTACGTATGGCTCAAGTTCATGTCTCTATTATGGCTTAACTCTTTCAATTGGGAAATTATGTTCTTCGTATTCTTATGTACTCTGATGATGCAAGACAGAAGTTATATTATTGTAATGGTTTTTGTGACTTATGGTATTGTGGACCACGACATTATGATTTATGTTTGAAATTAAAATTTAAATTTCTATTGCTATCTTATTTATATCCGCCTTGTAATTATTCTCTGTCTGTTTACCTACAACGCTTTGTGAGACTTAATGCATTCCCTTAGTGAGTGACATTAACGGACGTGGGGTGTTGCACCTGGTATCAGAGCTGAAGGTTGCCAGATTAGATAAAAGTTTTTGAAAATTATTTTCATAAACGTTTTAAAAGAAAGCATTTTCATAAAGAAAATTTTATTTTGAAAAACATTCCAAAAAAGCCTTATGTAGTACCCTTTGGTCCTTTATCTAAATTTCTTCCTTTTTCCATTTTCAGCATGTCTGGGGAACAAAACATTACTAATATTCGAGAGGGCATCACAATACCCAGATCGTTCCCTAGGTATTTGGAGGCCACGGCACCTGCCGAAGCCCAAGGAAATGTTCCTCCCCCAGCTGTACCAGTCATCCCTCCTCCTCCCTCTCCAAGGCGTGATAACTAAGCCAAGATCTGGAAGGACTTCCGTTCTATGCGAGGGAAGCCATTCCATGGGAACGAGACATTCGTAGAAGCCCGAAATTGACTCAAGGAGACTGAGGATTTATTCATAATATTTGAATTAGAGGATAGAAGGAAGGTCCACTTAGCCGCCTGGCTATTGATGGACGAAGCCTCCTACTGGTGGGAAGTCACTCAAGCTGGACATCTGGTGGAAATTTGGGAAGATTTTAGACAGAGGTTCAAAATGAAATTTCTTTCCTAGGCCAAAATCAGCATGCAGATGGAGAAATTCTTAGGACTGAAACAAGGAAACTTGACGGTAAAAGAGTATGTGAACAAATTCAGCCAGCTAGCAAGGTTCGGTTTAGAGTTCGTGGATGCACCACACAAAAGGGCTTTGCGGTTTGCCAAAGGGCTGAATGAGCATCTGCATGGTTTAGCTGTGTCTCATATTCCCATGCGAACCACTTTTTAAAAGCTTGTCGATATGGCCCTAATGCATGAGGAAGACATAGGAGAAAAGAAGGCTGAGGAGGCATCGCAAAATTGGAAGGTGTGGCCCAAGAAATGGCAGCAACAGCAGAAGAAAGGAGCGAAAAATGATAAAGTCAAGGATACGAGATAATTTCACTATTGTGGGAAGGAAGGTCATCTGGCTAAAGACTGTAAGTGAAGGAAGAACTCTTGCAACCACTATAGAGTGGCCGGACTATTTGCTAGAGAGTGCACAAAGAAACATGGATCACATGCACAGGGTCATGGGACAGGGAATTCTGGAGGGCAGGTGCATGCTCTCGTGATCATTGCTTCTGATAGAGGTAGAAAAATTTCTGTGGAAGGTTTAATTTCTCTTTCTAACCATCCTATTAGAACACTTTTTGATTCTGGTGCCTCACATTCATTTTTCTCAAGTTCTGCAGTTGAATCTCTGCACTTAGTTACTAGTATCGTAGTGGATCCCGTAGTTGTTTTGAACCCCATTGGTGGTTTGGCTCATTTATCTATGATTTGTCGGGGTTTGAACATATCTGTGCTAGGCTTCGAGTTTGAATGCGACACGTATATGCTTGGGTTTATGGGGTATGGGTTAATTATAGGAATGGATTGGCTTATCATGTATGGTGCCATTCTGGATTGTGCAAAGAGGGTTGTTAGGCTTCTAACTTTTCATGGGAGAACCCTCGAGATTTCGTGTGACGCACAAGGGTCGGTTATGCTTAGTTTCCTAGAGTCTCTGGATGCATATATCGACGATCTATAATCTATTCCAGTAGTCCAGGATTTTTCCGATGTTTTTGGTGAGGTTCTGGGTTTACCTTCGAGGCACGAGATCGACTTTCGTATATATTTAGTGGACAATGCAAAGGCAGTTGCATTGCCAGTGCGCCACATAGCTCCGAGGGAAAGGAGGGAGCTGAGTAAGCAAGTAGGGGAGTTACTTGAGAAAGGGTTTATCAGACGAAGCATATCTGAATGGGGTACTCCAGTAGTATTCGCAACTAGGGCAGATGGTTCACTTCGTTTGTGTGTTGATTATAGAGAGCTGAATAAACTCACAAAGAAGAATAGGCACCCGCTTCCGAGGATTGATGATTTATTTGATCAGGTTGTTAGTGCTCCGATATTTTCCCAGTATGACTTGGCCAAGGGGTTCCATCGATTGAGGGTAGCTGAGGACGGTATAGACAAGACTGCCTTTAGGACTCCGAACGGTTTCTTTGAATTGCTAGTTATGCCTTTTGGGCTGACGAATGCACCTGCCTATTTTGTTGATCTGATGAGTAGGGTGTTTCGGGAGTTCCTAAATAAACATGTTGTAGTCTTTGTCGATGATATTTTGATCTTTTCCAAAAGCAAAGAAGAGCGTGCCCCACATTTGAGAGATGTTTTGAAAACTCTCCGTGACCATCAGCTTAAAAAAAAAATCTCCAAATGCCATTTTTGGAGGAAAGAGGTCAGATTCTTAGGGCATGTGGTCTCCAAAGAAGGGATAGGTGTAGATCCTGCGAAGCTGGTTGCAGTGCAAGATTACCGGGTTCCTAAAAATGAAACCGAGGTGAGAAGCTTTCTTGGGTTAGCAGGATACTATAGGAACTTCATTAAGGACTTCGCAAAGATATCAGCCCTACTCATCAGGCTGACCAAGAAGAACTTGGCATTTTCCTTTGATATAGACTGCGACATTGCTTTCCAATGACTGAAGAGGGCTTTGACAACCGCCCCAGTCTTGACCTTGCCTAGCGAGAATAAGGTGTTCAATCTTTACACTGATGCGTATGGTAAAGGGCTTGGTTCAGTTCTAATGCAAGAAGGGAAAGTAGTGTGTTATGGAGGGAGACTGTTGAGAGTTCATAAAAAGAACTACCGTACCCATGATCTAGAGCCAGCTGCCATAGTGTTTGCGTTAACGACGTGGCATCATTATTTACTTGGAGAGAAGTTCAAATTATACACAGATCATAAATCTCTCAAGTATTTGTTCTCGTAGAAGGATCTCAATTTAAGGCAACAATGGCGGATGGATTTTCTAGCTTCTTATGATATTGAGATTTCTTATACCTCTGGCAAGGGTAATGAGGTGGAAGGCACACGAAGTAGGCAGAGAGTGGCCCTGAGTCCTCTGTTTGTGGAAAGAAAAAACATAGAGTTCATATCAGCTTTTGATTTTAGACCCTCCATCGAGATTTTGCCTGATTTGTTTGCATCCTTTGAGATACGACCGACTCTTATGAACCAGATAGGAGCATTGCAACAAGGTGACCTACAGATTCTAGACATCATGGATAAGCTCGGAAGTGAGGAGTCTTCAAGTCATCTCAGTAGATATGCCATAGATGAAAAGGGGTGGTTGCGACGAGATGGAAGGCTTTGTGTTCCTCAAACTGGAAGCTTTATAATGGCAGTCCAAGAAGAAGCCCATTGTTCTAAGACGACCATTCATCCATGCAGTGATAAGATGTACATGGATATGAAGAGGGTTTTCTTTTGGGCTGGAATGAAGAAAGACGTGGCCGAATTTATTTCTCAATCTTTAGTTTGCCAAGAAAGTCAAAGCTGAGCAAAAGAAGCCCGGTGGATTACTTCATCCATTGGAGGTTGCGCAGTTGAAATGGGAGAGCATCTCTATGGATTTCATAGATGGTTTGCCTAGATCGAAGAAAGGCAACACCAGTATCTAGGTTGCGGTTGATAGACTCACTAAGAGCGCTCACTTTATTCCAGTTAAGAGTAAGAGTACGTCATCATGGTTGGCAACAATTTATGTTCGTGAATTAGTTCATCTTCACGGAATACCTTCCAGCATCATGAGAGATCGTGACCCCATCTTTACCAACGAATTTTGGAGGAGGTTACAAGAAGCATTCGGTACACATTTTTGTTTAAGCACCGCTTGTCATCCTCAGACCAATGGACATATAGAGAGGGTGAATAGGATTCTTGAAGATCTTTTGAGTCCATGTATCCTAGACTTCGTAGGGACTTGGGAAGATCATCTTCCTTTAGTAGTGTTTGCTTATAATAACAGTTATCAAGTTAGCATCGGCCTTTCACCCTTCGAAGCGTTGTACGGACGACCCTGTAGATCACCAACTTGTTGGTGGGAATCAACAGAAAGATTATTACTTGGACCAGATATGGTTAGAGAAACGTCCAAAAAGATTGAACTTATTTGACGGCTGATGAAGACTGCTCAAGATAGGCAAAAACCATTCGCAGATAGGAGAAGGAATGAAATCGAATCTGAAGTGGGAGACTTAGTTCTTATCAGAGTGTCATCTCTGAGGAATGTGGTTCGCTTCATATCGGTAGGGAAGTTGGCGTCTAGGTTTGTGGGACCATTTCCCATAACTGAGAGGATTGGCCAAATGGCCTATAGAATAAAGCTCCCAGGAAATCTATCCAGCATTCATGATGTTTTCCATGTTTCTCATCTGCGGAAGTGCCTGCATGACACCGCAGTAATAGTTGTGCCGAGTGTATTGGAAGAAGAGGAAGTGCAATGGGAGGCGATAATCAGGCGAGTCCCTACCCGTATTCTGAGATCAGATGTGAAGAAGCTACGCAATAAAGAGATCAAGTTGCTAAAGGTTCAATGGGGAGATAACATGGAGGATGTGACTTGGGAAACCGAAGATAAGATTCGCGCTTCGTACCCTTTCTTTTTCGAGGGTATGTTCTTAACTCCTTTTCCAAAGTTTTATTAGTGCTTGTTTCTATCATTTGAGTTTATCTTATCCGTTGTATTTTTCTTTGACCTTTAGATAGGAATCCTATGGATGTAAACATGTGTTTGAAACATGGTATGCTTGATGGATGTAAATGGATGCAAGTATTGGCTATTGGTTGTCTGTGGACACATATAAACACACACTTGGCACAAAGATCGGCTCAATCACTTACATACTACATATGGATGTGTGTGCATTTTCTTTTCTTTTATGGATGGAAATGAATGGACTAGCATATTGATGTTGCATTTGGATGAATGTGTGTGCACACATATATAACTAATACAATATAATTGGTTTATTTGCATACATATTGGATTCATGGCACAAACATACACTACATTAAGGAGGTTAACAGAATTAGTAGACCACCTGATCTTACGCATTAGTTTTGGGACATATACACACACCGTTGCATATATTCATATAAGCATTAAAAGACACTAAGACAATGGATTCCAGTGGTTGTTGGATGAGTAGAAGGATGATGGATGGTAGGATATGCATTCTTCTCAACTTAGAGATTTCGGGGACGAAATCCTTTTAGTAGGGGAGAATGTAACTCCCCGAATTTTTACAGACACTAAAAGGGGGTAAAATAAAGAATAATTAATTTAATATTCAGAATTAAGGAAAATGGGCTGCGCCAACACGTCTGTCTCGAAAATCTGATCAAGATAGACATTTGGTTTGCGTAAAATGCACACCATATAAAGAAGTTATGAGGGTTTTAAGATTGTATACGCGTAGAAAGAACATATGTAACGACCCACATTCTACGTATCGAAGGATCGTAGTATATTTATTTCTTTCTCATATGAAGTCGTTTATTCATGCAACTTCGGGGAACGACTATTGGGGTCATTTCCCATGTTCATGATTTTTGCCGATTTTTAATTGGTCGTTTTACCCTTGGTGAATCTTGTTGCGCCCATAACTTTTGATTGGTAAGGAATTTTGACCTAAGATCACTTCCATTAGATCCGGATGATGGTTTACATTTCCATAGAGTGTCACATTAATCAACCAGACTTACCATTTGGGAGATACGGCTGAATTAAAGTTTAGAAGGTGAAAAACAGCTGAACCGGGCTTAATTGGGTAATTAGCAGCCGGGCCCATTGAGGGATTTGGAGATTTGGGCTATTCAAGGACTAAAAGGGACTAGAGAAACTCTTCTTTGTCATTTATGCAGCCCCAACTTTCATTCCTTCAACCCTAGTAATGGCTTCCACCTTTTAAAAACACCTCTAATCACTTTCTAATCAAGAATTAAGCTAATCAACATCAAATCAAGTTAAAATAGCACCAAACCAGATTTGGAGCTGTTGTGTTGTATAGAGATTCGACCCAAATCGGAGAAATTTTATGATCTAAGATTAATTTGTGGCTAAGGTGAGTGATTTTCATTGTTTTCACTAATTACGGCTAATTAGGGGTGATTAGTGATAATTAGCGAAATTATGCTTTATAAAAATTTGTAAAATTTGTAAAATTATGAAGTACTATTTTAGGGCTCTGATAGAAATTCGGGTTAATTTGGATAAGTTTTGCTAATTGTATGATTAAACATGATTAAGGGGGATTAAGGGAAAAACATAAGTTTTTGGGTATGTTTGATCCATATTGACATATTAAATTGTTGTTTTTGTGTTTATTGTAGATTGTCTATGTTGCTATGACTGTATATTATGCTTTGTGATTGATTATAAAAGTTGGAATGGTCGAAAACGACGTCGTATGGCGTAAAATAGTCGCTGGAAAAGTTGCACGTAATGTGCAGGGTTTCAGATCGGATTGGATAGGAGAACTTTGCAAAGGAATTCGATTCGGATCAGAATTTGGCACTAGAGGAGGCTTGGCAAGAAGGAAGGACACTTGTATAGATTTGGAGTTGGAGTAGAGAATGATCTGATCGAAGAAGAGGAGCTGGAGCAACGGATGGGATTGATTCACCGTAACCGAACCGAACTGGATGGAGATGACCAAACCGAACCGCATGAGGACACTCAAACCGAACGGAAGTTGGAGCATGGAAAGGAGGGCCAAATTGAACAGATGTGACATGGAGTATCCCATATACCGAACCAATGTAACATAGAGGACTCCATACACTGAACCGAACTGGATGACCAAACTGAGTCGAACATATGTTCCTACTTTTACGCAACGACTCTTCTGAAGACCAACTCCAATTCGACCAAAATCTGAGATGCAAAGGAAGTCCAAATAGGAAGTAAAACTCAGGATCCAGATGGGAACCAATGAGTTAACTTCACGAATTGGACTTTGCTGCGGGTCGTGTGCAAAGGGGTTATCGATGTCTATAGCTTTGACTCACCACTGAGAGACGGATTAGTGGCTATGGATCAGTGCAATGGGGTTTTTATGACTCCATGGGGCAAAATGATCGTAGCAGGGATATGAGCCAATGCAGTGGAGTTGTTATGACTCCGTGGGGCAGAGCGGAAATAGCAAAGTATTAGTGGTTAGGATCAGTGCAATGGAGCCGTCATGATTCCATGGGGCAGAGTGATCGTAACAAAGAATTGGGTGATCAAAGGGGTAGATATTGTATGCTTTATGCACTGAGTGAGAGATGTGAGGATGATTTCTATATTTGATGTTTTGTTATCACCATGACATGCACACACCCTCCCCATTATTTTCACACCATGTGTATTGCCACCTTAGAGTATTGTACATCCTGTTGTGCTAACTCTTTTCTTGCAGCTCTGGTTCAGGTATGGTGATGTATACTTGTTATTATTCTGTTTTGCTGCTTATTGCTCACACCAGACTTTTGTCTGACCCAGAGTTTTATGTCCCTTCTTATTACTCTGGGTGCTCTTAAATGGGCGGACTAGAGGCAAGTCAGGTGATTATGCATGAGTAGTTGTATCGGAGATAAGCAGGAGGCTTCCACATATGATATATATATATATATACATATTCTCCCTATGTTGTTGCTATGCACTACTTTGGGCATTAGTAGTATACCTATTTTTTATGCTTTAGAGACAATATTTTAAAGTTGTAATAATGTTGGTTTGGATAATAAGTTGTATTTTGGTCTTCTGCTGCTATGATGGTTTAGTTTTCAACTTATGCACTGTCTCGCCTATTTTATGTCATAGTTATGTTATTATTATATTTTATCTCATGCGCTGTGAGACATTCTACAGCTTCCTTATTGGTTCAAATCCCTTTCTTTTCCCTTCTTTGGCGACCGTCCCGTGCTAGTCGGGCATTGACACAGCGCACTTTCATTGGAAATGTCGGCTGGTGCGGGGCGGGCTGTCACACTTAATATTAGAGCTCTGGGTTGCGTAGTTAACCTAGGGAAAGACACTAGGGAGAGATAGTATGTATATGATAGCGTGTATTTGTTATATTTTTGGTTTCCAAAAGTGTTATATATATACTACTGCTGATGAGATGGTTAATCGTTTTCTCCTTACAGATTGAACGATGAGCCGATATACGAGGAATACTGGCTCATGAACCAATAATAGGAATGCTCCTAATATGAGGACGATGTTCACTGACTTCATGGGAGAGATACTTAGGGATGTTCAGAGAGCAGCTCCTAATTCTGCAAATGGTGGGGGGGCGGTGCAGGCGCCTAGGGTCGATGTCGCCAAGCGCTATAAGGACTAGTCTTGGTGGGAAGCCGTTCCATGGTATGGAATCGGCTACAGAAGTTCAGGATTGTCTTGATAGTTATGAGCGTATCTTCAAGGATCTAGGAATCAAAGACGCGATGAAGAGGAAGCTAGCATCTCGTCAGCTGCACGAATGGTCTTTTAATTGGTGGAATGTTATTAAGGCAGCTACTCCCGAGGATCAAGTTACATGGAATCAATTTAAAGCTCGATTCTATGATAAGATTATCCCTGCTGCTTAGAAATCAGAATTGTTTATGAAGTTCTTGGAGCTTAAGCAGGATGATAGGGCAATCCCGGAGTATATTGCTGAGTTCGATACTTTATCAAAGTATGGACTATCCCTCATTGACACTCCTGAGAAGAAGAATGAGAAGTTCATAACAGGCTTAGATCAGTACTTATGGGAAAGGCTTATAAACCATATTGATGAGTCTTTTTAATCGATTGTTGGGAAAACACTGAGATTAGAGAGCCTTTATCCTAAGCCCAAAGCTGAAGTCGCTGTTGCATCGACAGAGGGGCCAAAGCCGCAAGCAAGCAGTGGAGGCAAGAATAATTCTCAGAATAAAAGGAAGCGGAGTCAGACCAAGGATGGTCAGAAAAAGAAAGATAAGAAAGATGTTGAGTGCTTTAGCTATGGCAAGAAGGGCCACTACGCCGAAGAATGTCGAGCAAAGCTAGCGGACAGGAAGTGCTTTAATTGCGACCAAGTGGGACATCACAAGGATAAATGTCCATAGCCCCCTGAAGAGAAGCAGATTGTGAAAGCATATGCTATTAATGTTGTTCCTTCTTCTTCGAATGCCCCAACTGCGGCGGAGAAAGGAAAGAATGTCATCGTTCAAGGTATGCTTTCTGTTTATGAGGTTCCTATTCGAGTATTGTTTGATACTGGGGCTTCCCGTTTCGTCATGTCCAGTGACCTGGTAGATAGATTGGGATTGGAACCCGAGATAGTCGATAGACCTTTAGCACTGACGAACCCGATTGGTGGTTTGACTAGCCTTAGTAGATTTGTCGAAATTTGTTCTTATCGAGTCATGGATGTATGTTTGCTTATGATTGCTTTGTTTTGGGCTTTACTAGATTTGGCATTATTTTGGGAGTCGATTGGCTCCAAAGATATTGGATGGTGGTAGATTGTAAGGGATTTTCGGTGACTATTGGGGCAGATGATGGGCGGAGGGTAGTGTTTGGTGGCCTACCTAGTGATGAGTGATGTATAGCGTTCGAAATTCCCTCGACATTCCGCAAGATGAGTTATCAGGGGTTCCCATTGTTGGCCAGTATCCGGATATCTTCGAGGAAGTGACCGGACTTCCACCACACCGCGAGACTGAGTTCCGTATTGATTTAGTGAAAGATGCCAGACCTATAGTGATGCCACTTCATCGTATGGAACCAAGGGAGCAGTGAGAGCTCGGGGTGCAAGTGAGCATTCTTTTGAAGAAGAGATTTACCAGAAGAAGTGTTTCCGAGTGTGGAGTACCAGTCGCATTTGCCACTAAGGTAGATGATTCCCTTCGTTTATGTGTGGAGTATCACGAGTTGAATAAAGTGACTAGAAAGAATAAGTATCCTCTTCCGCGGATAGATGATTTGTTTGATCAACTAGAAGGAGCATGAGTGTTCTCCCAATTGGACCTTGCGACAAGATTTCATCAGCTCTGAGCAGCAGCTGAGAGTTTCCTAAAACAACATTTCTTACGCCGTCTGGATTTTATGAGTGGTTGGTCATGCCGTTCGGGTTGACCAATGCACAAGCCAATTTTGTGGATCTTATAATAGGGTATTTAGGGATCAACTGAATAAGTTTGTTCTTGTGTTCGTAGACGATATCTTGGTTTACTCGAGGACAAAGGAAGAACACAAGGAACATTTAAGAGTGGTGATGGAGGTGTTGAGAAAATACCAATCGGAAGCAATGTTTTCTATGTGTCACTTTTGGAGGATGGAATTGAGATTCTTTGGCCACGTTGTGTCAGAGAATGGTATTGTCGTGGATCCTACGAAGGTGGCTATGGAACAAGACTGGTCCACGCCCAAGAATGCGACCGACGTAAGAAGTTTCTTGGGATTAGCTGGATATTATCGTAAGTTTATCCAAGACTTCTCCAAGATAGCAGCACCGTTAACTCAGTTGACCAAGAGGAAACAAGCTTTCGTCTGGGACGTGTGCGCTAGTTTTAGCCATTCCTAAAAGGAATGAAGAGATGACAGTATACACGGATGCATGTGGTACCGGACTAGGTGCTATATTGATGAAAGGAGGTAGGGTTGTAGCTTATGCAAGTCGGAAACTGAAACCACATGAGAAAAGATATCCTACCTGTTAATCCCAAAAAAATCTATTTGCACATTGGGTAAAGGAAACAAGCCAAATATCTCCTAGGTCGAGTCAGCCAATGCAACCGAATAAAACTGCATAACATATTATCAGAAGAGCGACCCGATAAAGATAAAGGTCGCATATCCTTAGAACCGCTCACACATCAAAACGAGGCAAGTCGCCCATTCAACATAAGCGGGAGCGGCCTCATAACAAAGGCAGCACGAAGACAAGTGCCCTTGGACCGAAAAGGACGGTCGCAAAAGGGGCAGAGGAGGCTCGACTCGAAACCTGCATCCCACTTTTACAAAATCTCTTGAGTCGCTCATGGGACGCTCGCTTACATGGACCTGCTCAGCTATTCAAGATACTTGCTCCAACGAGCTGCCCGCACGTGATATCTGGATACAACCACGGACGACTGGCTACAGCTAACCGGTGGCACGGTCGTAATTAGCAAAATGGACGATCCACAGCCTAGATAAAGGAATTCCAGGTTGTTTACAAAGGGGAGTTGACCTACAAATAGAGGAGGGATACCAATGTAAAGGGGATCGGCTTCTAAAAACCACGAAGTGCTGCCGAACTTCATCCTCAACCACAGAATCAGCCATGGCATCAAAGAAAATTTTCCAATGAAGGAAAACGAAGACACCCATCTTCTCAATCGTTCATCAATCCATCTTCTCCCCAAATTCCGCTATTCTTTTGTATAACTCCTTAGACTGAAATATATTAATGAGGGTATATTAAGAGGGTGTAGAAATGTATGAAAAGAGAGAGTTGATGTGTTCTTTAATTACCATTATAAGGCAGGAAATCACCTTCATAGTGGACGTAGGCCTCATTAAAGGATGAACCACTCTAAATCTCATCTCTACTTTACTTTTTGCATTTTCACTTTTTATTGCTGATTAAACACGGCTCCATTTATTTCCTACCGAATTGATGAAGTATAGTTTAGTACCTTGGGTGTTTAGACCATTTTTGGTGTAAACATTTTGGCACCCTCCGTGGGGACGTGTTCATAAATTCCTTTTTGCAGTTCAGCAGTTAAGAGATCCCAAAATTGTTTTCTCCTTCGAAATCATGGTTGGATCGAAGAAAAGAGGCAAATCTATTAAAGTCGCTACGGTCAATGAGGATGGTAATGATGAGAAGCTACACCTCAGATCTTGAATCGAGGGGCTGGAAAAATCCCTGGGCCATCTGTAACACGAAATGAATTGAATGTGTTTGTAATCGGCTTGAATGAGAAAATGGATAATACAGCGAAGATGATAATGGAAAGATTTGATGCCCTAACCAATGGCCAAACAAATTTGTTGCTGCCAAATACTGTGGCTTATGCTGATGGAAAAGAGGACTCATCAGCCTCAGACACTGAACGACCTCATAGCCCAGTGAGAGACAGGGAGGAGGCCGGCATTGAGGATCCTAAGGTCAGATCTCCACTGCACAAAGAGGAACGTGCGACGAATCCCACCAACACAACCTCCCCCATGAAAGATGCAAGGCACCGAAGCTTAAACCATGGTCGCGCTGATAGGAACATCAGTGTTAATCCTGATGAACAAGCAGGTGACGAAAAGCGCATCACAGACCTAATCCAGTGAGTAATGAAGGAGAAGGAAAATCGAGAGGATGAGGAGAAAGAATGGGAGTTTTCCCCTAGCAAAAATCCATTTACAGAGGAGATCCATCAAGCGAAATTCTTGAAGAAATTTATTCCACTAGCAATAGCGCTTTATAATGGAGTAGGAGATCCAACCATTTTCCTGTTCAAGTACGACCAGCACATGAATGGACCTAGGGTCATCAATGAAATCAAGTGCTTATACTTTCCCGTGTGCCTAGAAGGCGTGGCCTCGCTGTGGTTCACCAGACTTCCACCTAGATGCATCGATCAGTTTGAGGATTCCAGCAAGGGGGTTTTATGATCAATTCCGATTACAAATCACCAAGGCAAGGGATGTGATGTCGCTCAGCGAAATGGAACAGAAGCATAGGGAAACCATTAGAGCTTTCCTTACACGTTTCAATGCTGCAGCAGAGGAGGTCATAGAACCAGAACCTTGGTATTCGCTGGCTGCCCTGAGACGGGCCATCGATAAGAAGTCAAAATTTGGAAAGTGGCTTAAAATGAAGAAACCAAAGACTCTAAAGAAGTTTTACAAGAAGGCTGAGGAATACATGAGTGTTGAAGGTGAAGCTCCAAGCGTCCAGAAGACTATAGAAAATAACATAGCTAGAAAGGAAAGAGCGACGAGCCCAGGGTAGAGCATAAGAGCGATGTAGGACAAAAGAGGGGAAACGATGACAGGGATAGCAAAGCTTATAAGATGACACGGACGTACAAACCATCTGAGCTAACCCTCCTGAACGAAACCCCAGAAAGGATTTACCAAGCCGCGAAGGACTCAGGCCTTTTCCCTCAGATGAAGCCGCAGAACGTAACTAAGCAGCAGGAAAATTACGGAAAATTTTGTCATTTCCGTAGCCAGTCAGGGCACAGCACTAACGAATGCTGGCACCTAAAGAATTTGATTGAGGAACTCATCAAGAACAACCAACTCCGGCAGTATGTGAAAAATCCCCAAAGCACTCCAGCCGCGTAGTGGCATAACAATGCTGCTAGCCAACCCAACTCGAGTGAAGAGAACCAAATGCCTGTTGACTGAAGACCAGTAATCAATATGATATTTGGTGGTCCCCACCCGGGCGGGAGCAGTTGGGCAGATATGGAAAGATACACTAACAAATTGAAGCATGCCACGGGAGAGGAAGGATGCATGATCTTGAACAATGAGCTTCCGACGAAAATGCATAAAACTTCAACCGAGGATGTGATATTCAGAGATAAGGATGCAGAAGGCTTAATTATGCCAACTATTGATGCTATGGTGATCACGATCGGTCTTGGGCCTGCAGTGGTAAAAAGGTGCTAGTCGACACTGGGGGATCAGTCAATGTGACCTTTATAAACACTTTCCAAAAGATGAATCCCTCCATGGAAAAAGTGCGCGCATACGCACATAAGATCCACGGTTTCACAGGTCAACCTACGCAACCCATTGGAACGATTGATTTGCCTATCGAACTGGCAGACGGGGAGCGTCATGTTTCCATGGTATAAACCTTTGTCATAACAGATGAGCTCTCGTCTTACAATGCATTTCTCGGGAGACTGACTCTTTCGGGTTTCAAGATCTCTTGAGCTCCTTGGGGTTTGATTATGAAGTTTCCAACCGAAAGGGGAAACGGAGTAATCAAGGGCGATCAAATTACCGCAAGGGACTGCTATGTGACAAAACTGAAGGAGGCCAACAGAAAAGAGTCAGGAAAGGATGCGGAGGTTCTCCCTCGCATTCATAACACCCCCTTATAGAAACTAAAGAAAGGTCCGTGCATTGGTGAGCATATCAGGATGCAAAAAGAGATTGATCCTAGAGAAGCTAGTGTAGAGGACGAAAGGGCGACCTCGGCCGAAGAAACGATTCCTATAGCTGTAAATCCAAAGGACCCAAACCATGTGCTGAATATAGGATCTCAGCTGAACCCTGAATTGATAAACAATTTGACTGCCTTTTTGAGAGCTAACTTAGATGTATTTGCATGGAACCGTTCTAGCATGTGCAGGATATCTTCGGATGTTGCAGTCCAAAAGCTAAACATTGACCCACGCATTCCGGCTGTCAAGAAAAAGAGGAGAACCCAGGGGCCAGAGAGATCGCGCGCCTTAAAAGAAGAGGTCGACAGATTGATGGAAAACGGTTTTATTAGAGAATCTTCATACCCGATATGGGTATCCAACCCGGTGCTCGTAAAGAAATCAAATGGGAAATGGCTGATCTGTGTGGATTATTCAGACCTAAATAGAGCTTGTCCAAAAGATAATTTCCATCTCCCAAGAATCGACCAACCGGTGGATTCCACGGCCGTCCATGAGTTGTTATATTTCATGGACGCATATTCCGGCTACAATCAAATTATGATGTATGGTCCAGACCAGGAAAACACCAGCTTCATTACCGATCTTGGCCTATATTGCTATAAGGTAATGCCATTTGGCCTAAAAAACGTAGGAGCAACCTACCAGCGACTGGGAAATGCTATGTTCAAGAAAAAAATTGGTAGGACGATGGAAGTCTATGTCAATGACATGTTGGTTAAGTCGAAAAAAGCAATAGACCATTTGGAGGACCTAGACCGAATGTTCGACATCTTACTACAATATGGAATGAAGTTGAACCCTTTGAAATGTACTTTTGATGTTGGCTCAGGCAAGTTCCTTGGGTAGTTGGTCAACGCTAGAGGTATAGAGGCTAACCCAGCCAAAATATCAGCACTGAAAGAAATGCATGCCCCAGGAACCAAGAATGAGCTTCATTGTTTGAATGGAAAGATCGTAGCTTTAAATCGCTATGTATCTAGAGCAATGGATAGATGTCTTCCATTCTTCGATGCCCTCAGGAAAGGAAAAAAGGAGACACAGTGGACCCCTGAGTGCCAGAAAGCCTTTGAAGAACTAATCCAACATATTGCAACACCACCCATGCTGTCAAAACCTAGTGACGGGGAAGACTTGTTCTTATACCTGGCGGTCTCTGCCCATGCTCTAAGCGTAGCACAAATAAGAGAAGACTTGAAGATACAAAAACCAGTCTATTACATCAGTAAGAGGTTATCCGGAGCTGAGCTTAATTATCCAAAACTTGAAAAACTTGCTTATTGTTTGCTCATTGCATCAAAGAAGCTTCGTCCCTACTTCCAAGCTCATCCAGTCAAGGTGCTCACAGATCAACCTCTGAGGCAAGTCGTGTCCCGACCAGAAACCTCCGGGAGATTATTAAAATGGAATATAGAGCTTAGCAAGTAGGAAAGTACATATCATCCCCGAAAAGCGATCAACGGACAAGCGCTTGTCGACTACATCGCGGAATTTACCGACAGAGGGGAGGCAAAGGAGCAAATTGATATCGAAACAAATATTCAGTGGAAGCTATTTGTAGATGGGGCGTTGAATGACCATTGTTCGGGGGCAGGGGCAGTTCTCGAAACCCCTGAGGGAAGATCCATATGCTATGGACTTAGGTTAGAATTCACTTCAACTAACAACGAGGCCGAATACGAAGCCCTCGTCGCAGGAATAAAGCTAGCAAAAGAATTGCGAATAAAAACTATACTGATCTTCAGTGATTCCCAGGTCGTAGTATGCCAGATTCTGGCGGAATTCCAAGCAAAAACAGGGAACTTGCCAGATTATCTTACAAAAGACTTAGAATTGCTGGAAGCCTTGGAGCATTACACCATATCCCGAATTCCCAGGGAAGAAAATACTAAAGCGAATGCATTTGCCAAATATGCGAGCATAGGAGATGAACAGTTAATGGGGTTGGTCCCAGTGCAGGACCTTTCCAATCCAAGTTCAAAGCAAACCGAAATGGATTGGATCATGGAAACAACTGATGAATCAAATTCATGGATGTCGCCAATTAAAGAATACCACACGACCGGGGCAATCCCGGTTGAAACTAAACTCCGAAGAAAGATCTTATGAAAAGCTCCTTTATACCTTATTCAATATAGACGACTGTATTGACGGGGATTTTCTACACCTTTACTTCGTCGTGTCACAGAAAAGGAGTCTATGGCAAATATGGCACAACTACACGAACGGGAATGCGGAGGACATGCCGAAGGACAAACTTTGGCCAAGAAGAGCCTACGATATGGTTACTTTTGGGTAGATATCAAAAAAGATTTCGCGGCTTACACCAAAAAACGTGACAGGTGCCAAAGATTTGCCAAAATCCCAAGGATGCCATCCATAACTATAACCCACATGGTCAGCCCGTGGCCGTTTGCTATTTGGGGCATCGACCTCATATGAGCTCTTCCCACAGCAAAATCTGGTTTCAAATATGCAATTGTTGTCGTGGACTACTTTACGAAATGGGCTGAAGCAGAACCATTAGCCACTATAACATCAAAGAAGGCAAATGAGAGAGAAGGAAGCACTAAGTTGAGGAATTCCAGCTTCCATTAGGAGACACTGGACCTCTCAACACGGGACCAACATAAGCTTGGTGCTAGATTAAAAGAGTCAATGCTAGAGAAAAAAACAACTCAAGAGTCTCACGGATAAAACCGCTAAGCCCACCGAAGAAGCATCTTCTTAGGTGACCTTCCTAGGTGCTGGACATGGGTTTTCCAACTTGAGAAAAAAAATCAATGAGGCAAACCAATGTCTGTGTCCTTGGTCAAAGCACAAAGTCGGAAAAACCAACATGTCCCAAAATGGAAAAATTTCCAATTTCAAGGAGCACCTACCTTGGAAAGTAAAAGATACAAAATTTTCCCTTCTGAGTTAAAACTCGATGAGATGAATTAGTGCCCGCCCCTCGTATGAAGCACAAAACGGGGTAGGATTAAACATGCTGGAAAGACCAGCACAAAACAGAAACCCGACCGAAATGAGGTGGCCATCCTTGTCTCTGTTATTAAGGAAGTCAAACAGAGCTAAGGATGGATTACAAAAGTAGAAATCCTAGCCGTATGGGGGTACCACTCTTGTTCTTTGTTGTTAACCAAGCCAAACAAAGCCAAGAGTACAAAAGCAGAAATCTTAGCCATATGGGGGTGTCCGTTCTTGTTCTTTGTTGTTAACCAAGTCAAACGAAGCCAACATCGGATTCTACATTGGAGCCCAAGTCCTCCAACGGGGGCACGCATAAAAATGCATCACAAAAATATCCCAAACAAATAAAGCAGGATATTTAATAAAAAATGGTTGACTTGCTAAAGATAAAACAACTAAAGACTAACCGAAGAAATCAAATACCAAGGGCTGGAAAATCCCGGCTTGATAAGAACAAAGTAAGACTAACCGTACAACGACGTTAACGAGCGAATACCTCGAGATTAACGTACGAACAAGCGCCTCACGATACGATATTAACGTGCGAACGAACGCCTCATGATACGACGTTAACGCATGGTCGATGCGAAAAATTAATAAGAAAGATGTCTGTGTATTGTCAAAGCAGGTCAAAGAGACATAGCATAGCGCGGACATGAAAAGCATCCCAAAACCAATTAAGCAACCATTCATCAGGAGCATAGAGAGTGTCACAGGTCAAACATAAGGTCACAAACAACAACCAGCACGATGTTATAGGCGAGGACCGGCACCCGCGTACACAACCGGTCTTAAAAATTCAAAAGGAAAAACGACCAAGATAAAGGAGATTACAGATCCCTGACCTTCCATGGCCTGCCAACTTTCCTCTTCATCAGAGTATAACAAGATGAAGTCCCTTCAGCATGTACAGAAACCATTGACTCAACATCCCCAGGGGCAAAGGAAGTAACTATGCTATCTTTGGACCTGAGGGCCACGATTAACTTCGCCTTATCAGTTTCCAAGACAGAAATGCGCTCAAGGTTATGCTTATGAAGTTTCTGGAGATCAGAGGCCAACTTATGCGAGCTAGCCATCCGTTTCGAAGAATGATTCTTCAGCAAATCCATCTATTCTCCAAATTGATGCTCGACAGTCTCAAGGCGAGCCTACATTTGACCTTTCGCTGCAATCATATCTCAAGAGAAATTCATAGAGTTAGCCGGAGATACATCCACATTCGAAGGGACCACCTGTAAACTCCATCCCCGAAATCGCTTGGCGAACCTGGGACTGCAAGGCCCAAGAGCTTAACGAGGCCTGTTGACGATAGCTTGGAGTTCCGCGTAAGATGAGCCGGAAGGAGAATTGACGGACAGTTGACCAACTGACTGACTCTCGTCTCTTGAAATGCTCAAATCGACAAAGGCCCCCTTTTGGCGTTGTTCTAGAGAAGCGACCATCCTGCAAACGGACCAGGGAATGGCCATAAGGCTCAAAGGGAGAATGAGCACAAAAAGGAATCAACAAAACTGAGTGACAGTGAAGAGAGATACAAAGTTTTCCTTTCGGATTTGAGAGACCCTTCTGAAAGATCGATGGAATCAAAATCGAATCAAAACTAGAAGAATGAAGGGGAGATTAAAAGGCATACCTTAAAAGTGCTCTTCGCCGCGTCAGCATAACATTTCAGTACTGAAATAGGTGTCCCATCAGAAGACCAGTTAGCGTATTCACTTTCCCATAATTTGACTATTTACAATAAAGACAAAGCAATCCAAATGTCTCGCCCAAAGATAAAGGCGTTAATCAGTTACAACAAAGCAATCGCGGTTCCTCCATGACCGAGCCATCAACAAGTCAGGACAAAAACTACTACCCAATGTGTGATCAAATATGTTGAAGCTAATGATTCCATTCAAAAGAAATCACGGACTTCGAGGGGTAAGAGTTAATCCCTAAAAAATCTATACGCACATTGGGTAAAGGAGACAAGGAGGATATAACCCAGGTCGAATCGACCAATGCGGCCTAATAAAACAACATAACATATTATGAGAAGTGTGACCCGATAAAGATAAAGGTCGCATATCCTAAGAACTGCTCAAACAGCAAAATGAGGCAAGTCGCCGATTCGACATAAGCGGAGCGACCTCGTAACAAAGGCAGCACGAAGACGAGCGCCGTTGGACCAAGAAGGACGGTCGCACAAGGGGCAGAGGAGGCTGGACTCCAAACTCGCATCCCGCTCTTACAAAATCTCTTAAGGCGCTCATGGGACGCTCGCTTACATGGACCCGCTCAGCTATTCAAGATACTCGTTCCAACAAGTCACCCACACATGATATCTGGATATAGCCACAGACAGCTTGCTACAGCTAGTCGGTGGCACGGTCGTAATTAGCAAAATGGACGATCCACAGCCCAGATAAAGGAATTCTAGGTTGTTTACAAAGGGGAGTTGACCTATAAATAGATGAGGGCTACCAACGTAAATAGGATCGGCTTCTAAAAACCACGAAGTGCTGCCGAACTTCATCCTAAACCACAGATTCAGCCATGGCGTCAGGCACAATTTCATGATGATGGAAAACGAAGACATCCATCTTCTCAATCATTCATCCATCCTTCTTCTTCTCAAATTCCGCTATTCTTTTGTATAACTCCTTAGATTGAAATATATTAGCGAGGGTATATTGAGTGGGTATAGACATGTTTGAAAAGAAAGAGTTGATGTGTTCTTTAATTATCATCATAAGGCAGGAAATCACCTTCATAGTGGACGTAGGCCTCATTAACGGTTGAACAACTCTAAATCTCGTCTCTACTTTACTTTTTCACATTTTTCACTTTTTATTGCTGATTAAACACGGCTCCATTTATTTCTTACCGAATTGGTGAAGTACAGTTTTGTACCTTGGGTGTTTAGACAATTTTGGTGTAAACACTACCTATGATTTGGAATTGGCAGCGATCTTGTTCGCGTTGAAGATGTCGAGACATTATCTCTTAGGGGAAAGATTCTATTGTTTACCGATCATAAATCATTAAAGTATCTCTTAGGGGAAAGCTACTTGAAATCATCTCCAAGTTAGAAAGGGGTATCGACGGTGAGGAGATGAACAAGTATGGGCGTAATCGAGAAGGATGGCTTTGAAAGAACGATAGACTGGTTTTACCCAATGTCAATGGATTGATAGATGAGGTTCTTAACGAATGTCATCGCTCAAAACTGACTATACATCCCAGTGGTAATGAAATGTATTAAGACATGAAGTTGACCTACTACTGGGAAGGGATGAAAAGAGACGTTGGGAAGTTTATATCCAAATGCATGAACCACTAACTAGTCAAAGCTGAGCAAAAGAAAACTAGTGGTTTGTTGCAACCATCAGAAATTCCAGAATGGAAATGGGAACATGTCTCAATGGATTTCATTGATGCGCTACCATGGACTAGATCGGGCCATGATAGCATTTGGGTGATTGTGGACCGATTGACTAAGAGTGCAAGGTTTATACCTGTCAAGTCGAATAGAACAGCAGCTAAGTTAGCAGAACTGTATATGAGGTGGGTATTGAGATTTCGTGGAATACCCAAAGGCATTATGAGCGACCAAGATCCGTTGTTTGCTAGTGGATTCGGAAGAGCTTACAAGAGGCTTTAGGGTCAGAATTACATCTCAGTACCGCATACCTTCCTCAAACCGACAATCAAGCAGAGAGTGTGAATCGAGTATTAGAAGATCAGTTGGATGACATCGAAGTAGAACCCAAAGCGGTTTGGAACCACAAGCCGATCTGTATTATCGAGAGCGATACGAAGCAACTTCGAAGGAAGGCGGTGGAACTAGTCAAGGTTCAGTGGGGCGAGAATAATAGTTACTGTACTTAGGAAATAGAAGAGAGCATAAGGGAATCACATCCAGAACTCACTACCTAGTAAAATTCTAGTAGTAATAGTTTCTTCCCTTATTAATAAACCACATGTTAAAGTAGGCTTGTTGTGTATGTTTGATTGTTTGTGAATGACTGATAGGCATGCGAAACACCTTTGCATGTTTTTAGTTAAGGAATTTCGGGGGCGAAATTTCTTAAAGGAGGAAGAGTGTAACGACACGCAATCTACGTATCGAAGGATCGTAGGATATTTATTTCTTTTTCATATAAAGTCGTATAGTCATGTAACTTCGGGAAGCGACTATTGGGGTCATTTCCCATGTTCATAATTTTTGCCGATTTTTAAATGACCGTTTTACCCCTAACGAATCTTGTTTCGCCTATAACTTTTGATTGGTAAGGAGTTTTGAGCTGAAACCACTTCCATTAGATCCGTATGATGGCTTACCTTCTCGTAGATTGGTCACATTAATCAAACGGACTTCCCGTTTGGGAGATAAGGCTGAATTAAGGTTTAGAAAGTAAAAAATAGCCTGACGGGCTAAATTGGATAATTAGCAGCCGGGCACATTAGGGGATTTCGGGATTAAGGGTATTTAAGGACTGAAAGGGACTAGAGAAACCCTTCTTTGTTATTTTTGCATCCGCCACTTTCATTCGTTTAACCTTAGTAATGGCTTCTACCTTCTAAAAACACCTCTAATCACTTTCTGGTCAAGGATTAAGCTAATCAACATCAAATCAAGTTAAAATAGCATCAAATCAGAGTTGGAGCTGCAATGTTGCATAGAGATTCGACCCAAATCAGAGATATTTTTAGATTTAAGATTAATTTTTGGCTAAGTTGAGTGATTTGCATTGTTTCTCACTAATTACGGCTAATTAGGGGTGATTAGTGATAATTAGCAAAATTATGCTTTATAAAAATCTGGAAAAATTTGTAAAATTCTGGAATATTATTTTGGGGCTCTGACAGTAATTTGGGTTAATTTGGATAAGTTTTGCTAATTGTATGATTAAACATGATTAAGGGGGATTAAGGGGAAAACATAAGTTTTTGGGTATGTTTGATCCATATTGACATATTATATTGTTGTTTTGGTGTTTATTGTTGATTCTATATGTTGCTATGACCATATGGTATGGTTTGTGACTGAGTAGAAAAGTTAGAATGGTCGAAAACGCCGTTGTATGATGTAAAACAGACGCTAGAAAAGTTGCAAGAAATGTGCAGGGTTTCAGATCGGACGGGTTATAGGGCCCGGATCGGATAGGAGAACCGTGCAAGGGAATTCAATTCGGATCGGAATTTGGCACAAGGTGAGGCTTGGCAAGAAGTAAGGCCAGTTGTATTGAGTTGGAGATGGAGTAGAGACTGGACCGGATCGAAAAAGAGGAGCTAGAGCAATGGATGGGATCGGTTCATCGTAACTGAACCGAACCAGATGGAGATTACCAAACCGAACCGCATGAGGACACCCGAATTGAACGGAAGCTGGAGCATCAAAAGGAGGGCCGAACCGAACCTATGTTACATGGAGGACCCCATATACCGAACCAAACCGATGTGACATAGAGGACTCCATACATCGAACCGAACTTGATGACCAAAGTGAATCGAACGTATGTTCCTACTTTTATGCGACGACTCTTCTGAAGACCAAATCCAATTTGACCAAAACCCGAGATGCAAAGGAATTTCGAATAGGAAGCAAAACTCAGGACCTAGATGGGAAACTAACGAGTTGACTTCATGAATTGGACTTTGCTGCGGGACGTGTGCAAAGGGGTTATCGATGTCTATAGCTCTGACCCACCACTGAGAGATAGATTAGTGGTTATGGATCAGTGTAGTGGGGTTGTTATGACTCCATGGGGCAAAGTGATCGTAGCAAGGCTATGAGCTAGTGTAGTGGAGTTGTTATGACTCCATGGTGCAGAGTGGAAATAGCAAAGTATCAGTGGTTATGGATCAGTGCAGTGGAGCCGTCATGACTCCATGGGGCGCAGTGATCATAACAAAGAATTGGGTGATCAAAGTGGTAGATCTCGTATGCTGTACGCACTAAGTGAGAGATGTAATGATGGTTTCTATGTGTGATGTTTTGCTATCACCATGACCTGCACCCCCCTCCCCATTATTTTCACACCAAGTTTTAGTATCACCTTAGAGTAATGTACGTCCTGTTCTGTTAACTCTTTGGTTGCAGGTCCAGGTTCAGGTATGGTTATGTATACCTATTATTGTTTTGTTTTGCTAGTTATCGCTCATAACAGACTTTTTTTCTGACCCAGAGAGTTATGTCTCTTCTTATTACTCTGGGTGCTCTTAAACGGTCAGACTAGAAACAGGTCAGGTAATTAAATACATGATATACATATATATATATATATATATATATATATATATATATATATGATATACATATATATATATGTATGTATATTCGCCCAATGTTGTTGCTGGTCACTACATTGGGCATTGGTAGTGTACCTCTTTCTTATGCTTTAGAAACATTATTTTAAAGTTGTAATAATGTTGGTTTGGATGATAAGCTGTATTCCTGCAATAAGGGCTTCAAACTCGGTCATTAATTGTCAATGGAAACTTTGGCCATAGCGCATAGCATATAGATCTTCCTTTAGGAGTTTCTAAGATCACTCCTGCCCCTGAACAATAGTTGTTTGATGCTCCATCAACAAATAATTTCCACTGAATGTTGGCTTTGGCAACAGGTTCTTCTTTCCAGTCTCCTCGATCAGTGAACACTGCGATAAAATCTGCAAGTGCCTGTCCACTTATTGCTCTCCAGGGATGGTATGTAACATCATACTAACTGAGCTCAATATTCCATTTCAGCAATCTCCCTGAAGTTTCTAGGCGGAACAAGACTTGTTTCAAGGGCTGATTGTGAGGACCTTGATAGGACGAGATTGGAAGTACGACTGTAGCTTCTTCGAGGCAATAAGCAAGCAATAAGCGGTCTTTTCCAGCCTTGAGTAATTCAGTTCTGCCCCAGTCAACCACTTACTGATGTAGCAGACTAGCCTCTGAAATTTTGAGTCCTCCTTCATCAAGGCTACACTCAGAGAGTGAGTAGACACCGCCAGATATAAGAGCAAGTCTTCCCCATCACTGTGCTTGGACAGCATCGGAGGTGTCGCCATGTGTTGGATTAGTTCCTCGAAAGCTTTCTGGCATTCTGGAGTCCATTATATATCTTTCTTTCCTTTCTTGAGGGCATCGAAGAAAGGAAGGTACTTGTCTGTTGCCCTTGATATGAAGCAATTGAAAGCTGCAATTTTCCCATTCAAGCATTGGAGTCCCCTCTTGGTCCTTGGAGCACGTATTTTCCTCAAGGATGATATCTATGCTGAGTTGGCCACTATGCCTCTGGCATTGACCATGAACCCAAAGAATTGCCTGGTGGAACTCCAAAAGAACACTTTAAATGATTCGACTTGACACCGTACCGGCGTAGTATATCAAATGTCTAGGCTAGATTTTCCAAGTGATCGACAGCCCTCTTTGATTTTACCAGCATATCATCGACATAGACCTCCATTGTACTGTCGAGTTGTGCTTTAGACATGGCGTTCACCGGCCGTTGGTAAGTTTCCCCCGCATTCTTAAAGCCGAGTGGAATCACTTTGTAAGAGTATAGGCCAAGATCAGTGATAAAGCTTTGGTCTTATTGGTCTGGCTCTTATATCATGATCTGATTGTAGCATAAATACCCGTCCATAAAAGACAACAACTCATGCTCAGCCATAGAATCCACCAGCTGATCTATCTTGGAAGAGGGAAGCTATCTTTTGGACAGACTTTATTAAGATATGAGTAGCCTATGTAAACTCACCATTTTCCATTCGCTTTCTTTATGAGTACAGGGTTGGAGACCCAGTTTGGACAGTTTGATTCTATAATAAAGCCGTTTTCCATCAATCTATCAACACCATCCTTTAGAGATCTTGACCTTTCGGACCCTTGGGTTCCCATTTTCTACTTAATACATGTAACACGTGGATCAATATTAAACTTGTGAATAGCAACATCCGAAGAAATTCCACGCATGTCAGAATGGCCCACGCGAACATATCCAAGTTAGCTTTCAAAAAGACAATCATTTGACCCTTCAACTCCAGCTCAGCTGAGATTCTATATCTAGCACACGGTTTGGATCCTTCGAATTAACAGCATAGGAGTTGTGATCTCATTTGGAGTTTCTCTTCTGTCCTTTGGACTTGCTTTTCTAAGGTCCGTTTCTTTTTGCGTTCCACTATGCTCGCAAGTGCAGGGACCCCTCTCTGACTTCTATAAGAGGAGGTCCCGAATGCAGAGCGGAGCCTCCACACTCTTCTCCGTATCTTTCTTCCTAGCCTCGCACAACTCTGTCATATAGCAGTCTCTTGTTGTGGCCTAATCACCCTTAATCACACCAACTCCGTTCTCGGTTGGAAACTTCATGGTCAAGCAACATGGAGCTTGTGCGACTTCGAAGCCTGTCCGAGTTGGTCTCCCAACGAAGGCATTGTAGGCGGAGAGCTCATCCACTAAGACAAAAGTTGGCATCATAGATACTTTGTGTTCTCCATCTGCTAACTCTGCGAGCAAGTCAATTATACAAATGGGCTATGTAGGCTATCCAGTGAATCCATGAATCTTATTTTCACATGCCCACACATCCATCATGGAGAGCTGCATCTACTAAAAGGCATTTATAAAAAGCACACTAACGGAGCCTCCCGTGTCAACTATGACTCTTTTCACAATCGCAAGGCCCAGACCGACCGTGGTCACCATAGGATCAACAATTGGCGTGAGTAGTCCATCATATTCTTTATCTTTGATTACCACATCCTCGGCTAAAGTCTTAGGCATCTTTATTGGAAGCTCATTACTCAAGATCAGACACCTCTCTTCTTCTGAAATGCCCTTTAGCTTATTAGCATATTTTCCCACGCCCCCCAACTTCTTCCGGCGGGGTGGGGTCATCTAGATATCGTGTTGATTATCGATCTTGAGTCAATCGAGGCTTGAGCTTTTCCCTAGGGCCGGGTTGACTGGTAGCATTACTCTACCCTAGGGCATTCTGGTTATTTTGAGGATTTCTCACATACCGTTGAAGTTAATTCTTTCTGATGTTCTCCTCTATCAAGCTCTTCAAGCGTCGACATTCATTGGAGTTATGCCCCGATTGGTTGTGAAAGCGGTAGAATTTATGAGAGTTGGCTTGCTGCCCCATAATGTTCTGTGGCTTTACTTGAGGAAAAATGCCTGAGTCCTTTGTGCTGGATAAATCTTCTCTGGGTTTCATTCACGCGAGTCAATTCCGAACGATTGAAGAACCGCACTTCTTATAAGATTTGTTATCCTTTCCATCTTTCCCCCTTTTCTGTCCCGAGTTATTCTTTTGCTAAGTTGGGACCTCGATATGTTTCCTTTCACTGGTAGCACTACTTTCTACAACATTTCGAATGATGGGAGGATCATCTTCCACACTCATGTACTCCTCTGCTTTCTTATAGATTTTCTTTAGAGTTTTGGGCTTCTACATCTTGATCAACCTCCAAAAGTCTGTCTTCTTATCTGTAGCACCCTTTATCGAAACCAATATATACCAATGTTTCGGATCAATAACCTCTGCTGCACCAACATGGAATCCTGTAAAAAAATCCTTGATTGTTACCCCGGGATTCTACTCTATTTCGCGAAGTGACATCACATCCCCTAATTTGGTAGTTTGTAGTTGTAATTTCTCTTGGAACTTTTTCACTAAATCAGCAAATTGGTCCACGCACTTTGGTGGTAGTCTGGTGAACCATAATGAAGCTACCCCTTCCAGGCACACGATGAAGTATAAGCATTTTATCTCGTCCATGGCTCTAGCCCCGTTCATGAGCTGATCGTACATGAACAGAAAGATGTTTAGATCTCCAGTTCCCAAATAAGATGATACTGTTGGGAGTGTGAACATCTTCGGGAATTTCACTTAACGAACGCTTTTTGTGAATGGATTTTTACTTCGTGAAAACTCCCATTTCCTTCAATTGACATCACGAGCCATGTTCTCCTTCATTATTCGTTCAATCGTATCTGAGATAAACTTTTCATTACCAGGTTGTCCTACGGAGCAAGCCTCGGTTCTTTTACCAGAATGATCACGGTTTAAGTCCCGTTGCCCTGGACCACCTTTAGGAGGTGTCCCTTTCGTAGGACTAGTGGCACTCCATGTGGTACGTTTACCAACATGCTACGGTGATTTGGCTTTAGAGTCCTCAACTTCGGCCTCCCCATTGTCTTCCACATCGAAGTGAGAAGGTCCAAGGTAGAAGAGTACCCTTTTTCGTAAACATTAACCAGAACCATCGGTGGTGGGGGATTGGCTTGAGCATTAAGCAGAGTATCAAGCTTTTCCATTAGCATTTTGGTCATAACATCCATTCTTTCATTCATGCCAGTTGCTGCCGCATACAATTCCTCTCGAGTTACAGCCGGTCTCGAGGATTCACCAACCTATTGGTTCAAATTTGCGATGTAACTACATCATTATCTGCGTTTTGAGCACTCGTAGTAGTTCTAATGGACTTATTGTTTTTTTTTAACTAGCCATGATTTCTTACATGTTTTTGAACTTTGAAGCAAATTCTTCGATGGGCTCACTCTTAGGCTTTGAGAGCCTATCGTAGCAAGCAGGATTCCATAAAATACATCAGTACACCACCAAGGCTATGGACCTTGTGGAAGTGCGAACGTAGCCCCAGGGTGGATGCCAAATGTTTAAGTCAAAATTGGCTCATACACCAAAGGTACTACAGAGGTACTTCGCCAAATGGTTAGAGAAAAGAAAATGAGAGCACCATCGCTAAAAGTAAGTAAAAACACAAGGATTTTTATTGTGGTTCGATCTAAGGTAGATCTACATTCACTTTGGCAAGGATTTTCACTATGACACCAATGTTTAAAAGGCATGAATTCCCTCTTTGTACATTCATCTTCTCTTATTTCAAGTAAATCACGTTAGATCCATGAAAATCGACGGAGAAATGGTAGGATCAGCGGGGAAATGGTGGAATGTCTTCGAACACAAGGAGGATGAAGGAGGATTTACAATCTCTTAGTCACTTAGGTAACCTTGATGGAATCCATGGCAGATTAGCTAGTAGATCTTCGAATGAGGATGTCAAATGAAGGTAGGATTGCTTAGGAAAGGCAGTAGGAAGGATCCGACAGCACTCCATGATTGCTAGGAATCGATCCCCTTAATAGTGGAAGCCAATGCCTATTTATAGGGGAGCTTCAATGAAGAAATGGACTGAAATTCATATATGCAGGTCTCTGGTCGAGCGCTCAGTACTTACTGAAATGCCACTATGCTAGCTGTTTCCAGCTATTTCCAGTTGTCAAGACCGATCGCTAAGATGAATGCATGACCGACAAGGAGTTGTGCGACCGACAAGGGTTCATAATAAGTCCTTCTCTGCTCGACCAGTAGATGGCATCTGAATGACATAGTGGTGTTCGATTAGGGAATGAATGATCAACCAAGGTTGTAGTGTGCGAGCGACCGGGATACGAGCGAACGATTAGACCAGGAGATGACTGGAAGACTAAGGTTCGACCGACCAGGGGGAGTGGTCGACCGAGTAGGCTATCAAACGGGCTCACCGTACTTGTGATCATCAGAATAGGGCGTTGCACGACTAGGGTTGTTGTGAGCGACCGACCGAGATAGCATGAGAGACCGACCGCAGTGTTTGGATATTGCACTTATGTGAGTCAATATGAAGCTTGTTCTGTGCTATCGAACGATCGACCATGTGATTGTACCATGTGCGAGCGGTATGAACGGGAGACCTCTTCAAGATGCATGACCGAAACTTCTGAATGCATGATCAAGCATCTGGATGCACAAGCGACCGTCTGATGCAAGCTATACCAAGCTCGACCTCACTTGTCTGACCGACCTCCTAAGTCAGGCTCGACCTTTGGTGCGTTCGAACTCCCTTGCCCGCACAATCCCTATGGTATGCACGACCTCTGTTGTATTTGCGACCAAGACATGCTCGACCAACCCTTATGATGTTTAACCAATGCAAGCGTTCAACCCATGCTTTCAAAATACATTTAATTGTTCAATCATGTAAACGACTTTTAGGAGTTAAACACATTTATTAGCAGATATTATTTTTTACTTTTCTTCTTGCCCTTTTTTTGTGTGTGCGACTCTTCACGTTAGCAACATCCTATGAATTTTATTATAGGAATTATGTCATGTTATTGTTTATTGGGTTAATAAACAACAATTTGCAATGTGCCAGTTATTTGGTGCGGTATTACAAAGATAGCATTAAATTAATATTAATATAAAAATATATTGTCATAAAAAGGACATATAACCAAGAAGTTTAGATTATTCCATGGAGGATGTTTTACTTGTTGGTAGTTGTAACACCCCGTATTTTCTATGAATATTAAAATTAACATATTTAAGACCACTTAATTTTTATAAGATGAATTAGGTGAAACGGGTTATGCCATTGCGTTCATCTCGGAATTCTGCTTGAGATAAAGTCCGAGTTTGCATGAATCGGATTCCGTATGAAGAAGTTATGGAGGTTAGAAGATATCAAGTGTAAGAAGAAATTAAATTAAATAATAATTAAATAATCAAAACAGGTTCGAAATTCAAAATTCAGGAAAGCAGCTGACTGGGAAATCTCCCGCTCAGGGGTGTCGACCCCCCCAGAGGGTGTCGGCATGGGAGTCGACCCCCTTAGTGGTTTCAACATAGGTGTCGACCCCTTGTAAGGGTCGACCCCTTCTGACTGTTCTGGACAGTGACGATTTTCTAAGTCATACGACTACGTGGCGACTTCTGATTGGCCTGATGGCACAATTTTTTGGACTAGATGGCTCTAATGACTCCCATGTTGTTCTAAAGGCTCAAACTAATCCTATACTCCTATATAATCACATCAAACCTTAACCCTAAACCTCATAACCTTATTCTATGAAGCCGTCATGCTGTCCAGCTCTAAGCTAGCCTAGCCTCCATCTTCTCCAAACTAGAAATCAAATTAGAGAGAGAGCTTCAAATCAAAGTAGAGGTTTTCTTCTTCAATCAACAAAGAAAGATTGGAGTCACTACAATGTCAATTAATTCACTTTTCGAATTCTTTCACTGTAAGTTCAGTTATTATTCAGATTTGAACACCTGATAGAAATCATAACTGTAATAATCGGATCTAGAACTATGCCTAATTGTGAGATAATCAATTCTGATTCATTCTTATCCTTTTGCTTACGAGACTGTTGTGATTGGAAAAACAGAACCTATCGCGTGGTACACCACTATGCTTAATTTTGAGATAATCAATTCTGATTCATGTTTAACCTTTTGTCAAATCTAAATTACCTATGCTTATGAGACCGCTGTGATTGAAACAATGGAACCAATCATGTTGTACACCCAATTGGTGATTCTATTATATTCAATTCTATCGAATCTTTATGCCTGTGATGTAACTTGCTCAGTTTGGCCATACTTATTGTTAATGCACAAAATGCCTATTGGAAACATGATTCTTGGATGTGGGTACACCTTTGCATGCCTATTTTGTTTCTTATATCAATTCTTGTGTTCCTTCTCTATTCCCTTTTTTGCATTTTTTATGAATACTAGGTTCATTGGGAACCTAAATTGAATCTTGTTGTACGTACGATTGAAACGTGGGTAATTGGGTATAACTTAATTGAGAAATTTTGGGCATAACAAGTAAATGTGGCATAACTTGAATTGACTATAATTGTGGGTAATTGGAGTATAAAAATCTAGATTTGGGCATGTATGGTAAATATGTAATTTGGCTAAAAGATGAACATGCCTAACACGAGGCTAGATTGAGTTGCAGTGTAAGACTTCCCGGAACTGCCTGGCACATCCAGCGACCGCAACAACAGATCTAATGTGAGAGGTTAGCGCATTAAGCCTAAAACCCAAGGCTAGAATGAATTTGCGGGAGAAGTCTGCCCGGAACCGCTCGGCACATCCAGCAACCGCAAACAACAGTTCTAATGTGAGAGGTTAATGCATTAATGAATGAATTAATGCTAATGAACGGACATGCTAAGAATGGTAGGGTTGAGTTAACTTAGGCAACACTTAACCAATACAACTTGTTAATCAAACAGATGGGTGGGATAAGGTTACATGGAGAACACTTAACCATTATAGCATGTTGATTAGGAAACCCTAGTAACGGGGACCCATTTCAGCAGTAACCAGCGTAGATGTACCATGGTACACTAAACTAGGCAAAGTGGGGCACGATTACTGGGCTGATTACAAGTGGTCAAAATAGCTGCGGGTGGTGCATCAGTGTAGGTTCCGACGGAGTACGGGCGTGCATGTACTCCGTAGTGGAAAAATCAGGCATTGGGCATCAGTAGTTATACACTGTGCATCTTGAATTGTGTCGGGTTGCCACCATAGGGATTGATACACCACCTGGTGGGACCAGCACAGGTATTTACAAACAAGCGGGGGCCGAATGACACAAGTAATAAATGCATGCAAGTAGGAGCCAATTGATAAAGGAATCATTTTATTATGAACACATGATGCTAGTTGAAACATTTGTTAGTAAGTGCAGAGAAATGGAAATGAGTGCGACAGCATATTGAGTTTATCTTGCCTTATCTTGCCTTATGTTATCTTGTCACTATGGTATTTTCCTATATTTAGTTTATTCGTGTCATGATCCTTTTTCTTGTTATGTGCTGAAAAATCACTGGACTTACTGGATTTATGTCTGACCCGTTTTCTTTCGTTCCCCCCCAAAGGTCCGCAGGGAGGGAATACTTAAGCTTAGTTCAGACCTTTTTCGACTTGAAGAAAGTAGATGTTTTACTTGGATTCTCTTTTCTTGGGCTATGGTTGTGGTTACATTTTTATTAGGGATTTATGCTGCTTTACTACTGCTTTATGGTTCTTTATGTATTTTGAGTTTTTAATCAAGACAGAAGTTTTATTGTAATAACTTGGAAGTTAGGTTTTGAGATAATGGTTGTAATGTTTGACTAGACCACGTTGCTTATGGAATAATTCCAGTTTTCCCGCCGTTTATATGTCTGTCTTGTAAATTATCTGTATCTTTTACCTATAATGCTTCACCAAAGATAATGCATTCCCTTTGTGAGTAACCTTAACAGAGGTGGGGTGTTTCAGTAGTAATGTCAAATCTACTAAAAGACATACTAGAAGTAATGCCTCCCCTCTTTTTGATCCATTCTATTGATCTCAAAATTGGAATCAACACTAAGGGTGTAAAATCACATTTCACTTATTATGGTTAGAGATTAAAAAGGGCCAAAATCACAAAAATAAACGGAGAAAAACAAGTAAAAGACACAGGATTTTTATAGTGTTTCGATTCACTATGAATCTACATCCACTTTTCAATCACTTCGCAGTACGGAATTTTACTTTACATTCATTTCTCACTTCTCTCATTTTTTTAAGATCTAATTACACTTGAATTTGGCAAGAAATTGTTGGGATTTCTATTTTCATGATGGAGGTTGTGTGAATCGTCGATTACTTTAGCATGTTTGCGCTTTTCCTCGATTTGACGATGAAGTTTTGCTAGATCCGAGTTTTTAGAGATAGATAATGACAAATAAAGAGCATTTGAATCGAGATAGATCAACTTTGAATGGAGAAATGAATTGATTTGATCTTCATGTTGTTGGAGAATGATCAAGCAAAATTATGAAACCATTAACAATGTTTTTGAAGCTTTTAGAAAAGTGTAGGAATGGTTTAGGCAACCCTTCGGGGTCCAAAAATCAGTCTCTTGAATTGTGGGGCAAGGGGCTATTTATAGATGTTTGAAGGTAGTGGCAGTTTTGTAATTTTGGGGTGCAAAGTTTGGAACGGGTAGTAACTTGGATCGGGTAGTAACCTGGATTGGGTGCGACCTGGATCAGGGTATACTGACCCATGCTTGTTTAATTACACCTATCCAATCCTTTCCTTGATTGGACCGATTCATTTCACTGCAAACAGTGCCGATCCAACTCGCTTTAACATACTAATCCAGTATTTACTACTGTTAGCCTACTTTGTGAAATAGGCTACACAAAGCTAAAGGATCAAATATTAGAAAACAATCTGCCTAGAAACCAGATCGGATCGGATGTAGTCAGAGAAAAACAAAGCTAGACAAAGTGAGGAAAGATAGAACTTGAATCGGTCCGGATCGTTTATGATGCTCCGATCCGAACCCCATTACCTGGCCTATCCGACCCGAGCACAGAATGAAAGCTGCTTCATTCCCATGTTCTCCTAAAGATGCGGAGCGGTTACACGCATGATTGCCACGTTCTCCCACTCGCTTGATGCGCTGTCAACATCTGGAGAGCTCCGAACCCGCATCTCCAGGGATGGATGCCACGTACCTCCGATCCGAACCCGTTTCTGGGAGAATTTGCACCTATAAATAGACCTCTAAGGCTTCTTTGAAAGGATCTTTTAGCACTCTAAGAACTTGAGTATCTTTGAGAACCGAATTCTAGTACTCCCAAACAATCCAAATCATCATTCAAAGTGTATTGTGAGATAATTGAGTGAATGTATATGCAAAGTGAGTGAGATGGAGTGAATATCTTATTGTATTTTCATCTACATCATCAAGCAAAGTGATATAAAGTGGACGTAGGCTCTTTAACGCCGAACCACTATAAATCTTGTATCTCTTTTCTGTTTTTGATCTCATTTTATTATAATTTTAGTCAATTTAGGTGTTAGAACCACTTTTTGGTCTAACATATTGGTGCTTTCACTGAGAACAATTTGAATTCTCTGTTTTTTTGGATTATCGTTCTACTTTTTGGACCGTTGAGTTCAAAGAAGTTAATCCCCAATATTCGACGCTTCTAAATACTTGTTGGTTGATTGTCGAAGAATTATGGCCAAAGGAAAAGGCAAGGACGTTCAAACCAGTCGAGGGAACGAAGTTGGTGAAGATCAGCAAAACCCGGTCGTGACGAGGTCTCGTGGGCAAAGCTCGGGAGCGGATCGGACTGGCTCAGGAAATCCGAACTGATCGCAGAGGGAGAGCTCTGATCTGAACCGAGTAGAAGATGTTGAAGAGGTGCTCTCCCCCGACCTGAACCGATCCGGCCAGGTCACTTTGCTCCGATCCGATCCAACTCTAGGTGATGTTGGAACCTCTACTCGAGCCCCTCCAAATTCTCCGACTCCAGCCACCAGGACCAACGACCAGATCAATCCATCTGCGCCCGTTACCCAAGGAGATTTTTCATGCCTTCTCGACATGCTTGAGAGTACAAGGTAGGTTATGAGAATCCACGAGCACGCCAACCTTATGATGCAAGAGAATATGAGAATCATGAGTAGGGAAATTGGCGAGGTTCCCAGGCAGAGAACCCCTTCCCCAGTTCTTCATGCTGCAATGGATCTGTCTTCTTCATCTGAGGAAGAATGGCCCCGTGAAAGAAGGCCTCTCGAACGACCTCATCATTTGGAACAAATGACTTTCAGATCTCTGGGATCCCGCAAAGACGCTGCTTGTGTGCTAGAACTTGATGACCCGAGCTTGAGAGAGCCTATGTTATTACCAATTCAAGGATCCCATGTTTTGCCTAGAGACCCTAACCTCACCAACCCCACTTAGGGACAAATGCTTCAGCCCCTTCCTCCAAAGATCGACCAGGAACGTAGGGAGCAAAGCAGAGTAGAAGCCGCTAGAAGAAGGAGGGTATCCCCTGAACAGGAGCCCATAGGAAACCCGAACATCAGAGCCAGGGAGCCTGAACGACCCTTGACCAGTGCTGATGTATGGGCTATGGCACGCCAGATCATGTTTGAAAGTCGAAACTACACCAATGAATAATATGGTATTGAGCAAAGCCATACTCCTTTTACTGATGACATTCTTGACTTTCAGTTCCCCCGACGTTTTAATTTGTCGTAGATGGACAGATATACCGAGAGAACTGACCTGGGACAACATCTGATGCGATACGCATGGCCTATGAATGCTGCAGCTTCCCCTGACGCTGTGAAGTGTAAGGCTTTCCCGATTTACTTAAAAGACGTAGCATTACTATGGTTTACCCGACTTCCACCTCGATCGATATCGAATTTCAAAGAACTAAGTGAACGTTTTATGAATCAATTCCGACTTCACGCCCGAAAGTCTTAGAATATTATCGAATTATCGAGAATTAAGCAAGTGTCAGGTGAGTCCTTGAAGTCGTATCTAGACCGTTTCAATTTAGCTGTAACAGAAGTCAGCATCCTGCATGAGCCTACCATCTTGATGGCATTAATGGAGGGAATTGATCCTGATTCAGAGTTTGGAGATTATCTTTTCGGGAAGCCGCCTCCCATAAGATAGTTGTTTTATAAGAAGGCCAATATTCAGTTAAGACAGGAGGAAGCAAGGGCAAACAGAAAGAGGAAGTCCATAGCGGCCTCAAAAGAAGCTGTTTAGAGTAATGTTGCCGTAAAGAAGTCTGGAGAAAGCTCTGGGAAAGTCGAAGTGAATGTTGGAAACAAGAATGGAAACAATAATAATGGAAACAGGGGCAACAGCAACCTTAATGGGAATGGTAATAGGAGAAACAGGAACCGAGGAAGTAATTCTGACAAAAGTCCCCGGTTCCTGCGCTTTGAAAACTATTCACCGTTGAATGATACGTTAGAGAACATTTATTTGGACGCGTATAATGTTTTGCAATACAAAAAATGCCGCAATGAGATTCGACAAAGAAAGAAATCACTTTCGGAAAATTTTGTTTATTTCATGGAACTCACGGACATTCAACGAACGAATGTCGACACTTGAGGGATGCGGTTGAGAAGTTGTTGCGTGAAGGTAAATTGGATGAGTATAAGGCTGCCCCAAGGGACAGGGGGCATGGAGGACATGCCCCAAACCAGAATCAGTCTGCTCCCAAGCCTATAGCGCAACAAAAAGGCAAAGAGATTGTCATTAACACCATAGTAGGTGGACTCCATCCGACTATCCATAGTTTCAGAGTAATGGACCAATATGTTAATGCAGTTAAGCACATAGATGTGGACGAGTGCGATGATTTGGAAGATATCACCCCTGTGAAACAGCAAAAGAAAATGTTCGATGATGTAGTGTTTCGTAGCAGAGACGACACCGGAATCCAATCACCTACCGAAGATCCGTTGGTTATTACCACTACCATTGGGCCGGCACTGGTTCATAATGTACTAGTGCACAATGGAAGCTCTGTCAACATTTTGTTTAAGAAGTCGTTTGATCAGATGAGGCTCGAGTCTGGAGATTTGAAGCCCTGTGAAGGTTGGATCTGAGGCTTCAATGGGGCATCGACAGCTCCAATGGGGTATATATAATTACCCGTAACATTGGGACAAGGGGATCGTCGAAGAGTACGAATGCTTCAGTTCGTAGTGCTAGATATAGATTCGCCCTACAACGCATTTTTAGGAAGGCCTTCCCTTGTAGCGTTCAGGGCTTGTATTGCACCGTGGTGTTTATTGCTAAAGTTCCAAACTGAAGCCGGAACAGGAGTAATGAGGGGAGATCAAGTCTCCGGACGAGCTTGCTATATTGCTGAATTAAAGATGATGATGAAGGGACTCAGAGAAGATGAGGAACCTGAGGATAGAAAGGCAACTCCTAACGAAACGACAGTGGATATACCCATTGATGAAGCTGATCCAGCAAAAGTTTTGAAGATTGGATCCCAGTTGGATCCGCACTGAGCCAAAGAAATGGCTAACTTTATGAAGGCAAGCCTGGATGTGTTTGCCTGGACCCACGCTGACATGTGTGGGATATCACCATCCATCATGAGTCATTCGCTGAGTATAAACCCAATACACCGGCCTGTAAAGAAAAAGAGACGTTTGCTGGGCCCAGAGAGGTCGGCAGCTCTGAAAGAAGAAGTGGAGAAGCTGAAAGAGAACGGATTTATTAGAGATTCGACATATCCCGACTGGATATCGAATCCTATTTTGTTAAAGAAGTCAAACGGAAAGTGGCGGACATGCATTGATATTTCAAACTTGAACAAAGCCTGCCCGAAATATAGCTTCCCACTCCCCAGAATAGGCCAGCTTGTGGATTCGACGGCGGGACACAAACTTCTTTCTTTTATGGACGCATATTCCGGATACAACTAGATTCCCATGCATGTGCCCGATCAAGAGCGCATGAGCTTTGTTACAAATTTGGGGTTGTATTGCTATGTGGTCATGCCGTTCAGATTGAAAAATGCTGGAGCTACCTACCAACACTTGGTGAATAGGATGTTTTATAACCAAATAGGGCAGACTAGGGAGGTTTATGTGAACGATATGCTCGTCAAATCAAGACAGTCCTCTAGCCATACGCAAGACTTGGAAAAGATGTTCGGTATCCTGCGAAAGTATCGGATGAAGTTAAATCCTTTGAAGTGCTCGTTCGGGGTGGCATTTGGAAAGTTTCTAGGTTTCATCGTGAGCTCTCGAGGGATTGAAATCAATCCCAGTCAAATAGCAGCGATAAGGAACATTGAGGAACCACGAAGAATCAAAGATGTCCAAAGTCTTGCGGGGAAAGTAGCTACGTTGAGTAGATTTATCTCCAAAGCAACAGACAAATGCGTCCCCTTTTTTGACTTGATAAAAAAGGGGAAAGAAAAATTTAGAATGGACTCCGGACTGCGTTGAGGCCTTACGAAATCTATTGGACTTACTGGAGAGACCACCGATTTTGTCGAAGCCAGTGGATCATGAAGAGGTGTTTGTTTATCTAGCAGTATCGGCTCACGCCGTTAGCACCGCCTTGGTCCGGGAAGAAGACAAGGTGCAAAGGCCGGTATATTACGTAAGTGTGAAATTGGCAGCTGCAGAACGTAACTACCCAAGGATTGAGAAGCTTGCTTATAACCTTCTGATCGCCTCCCGAAATCTTCGCCATTATTTTCAAGCTCACCTAATAACCATATACACTGATCAGCCTCTGAGATAGGTGTTGCAAAGACCCGAAGCATCGGGAAGGTTGATCAAGTGGAATATTGAATTAAGTCAGTTTGATTTAAATTTTCAGCCGTGGAGATCGATCAGGGGGCAAGCTCTGGCTGACTTTATAACAGAGTTCACAATTCCGGAGGAAGAGACGATCGATGATAAGGTGGTCAAATCGGAGAAGGAATTAAAATTAGATCCATGGAAGTTGTACACAGACGGAGCCAAGAACGACCGAAGGCCCGGAGATGGAGTTGTCTTAGTTACTCCTGAAGGACGATCGTTATATTATGCTCTGCGACTACAATTTTCAGGGACCAATAATGACACTGAATATGCAGCTCTGATTGTCGGGCTGAAATTTGCTAAGGAATTCGAAATAAAGGCATTGGTTATATTCTGAGATTCCAAAATAGTCGTCTTCCAAGTGCGAAAGGAGTTTGTGGCTCGGGGACCTCGACTTATTACCTATCTGGGAAAAGTGAAGGAGCTGTTGAGCAACCTGGAACGGTATAACGTAACGCATATCCCAAGAGCTGAAAACCAGAAGGCAGACCGCTAGTGAAGCTGGCAAGTTTCGACAATCCGGAGGAAACCGAAATGGTTCCAATTGAGATGTTGGGATCGCCAAGCTTTGAGTTAATGGAAATTAAATTAGCTTTCGAAGCAGAACTGGAGAGGGAGTCATGGATGACCCCAATCATGAATTTCCTTAGAAATGGAGTACTCCCGCCAAAGAAGAGTGAGAGGCAAGCCATAGTTCGCAAAGCTACCAGATACATCCTCCAAGATGATACCCTTTATCAGCAAGGATTTTCTATGCCCCTGTTACAATGTATAGCGCATGACGACATCAAGCGTGTACTAAGGGAAGTACACGAAGGTGAGTGTGGAGATCATACGGGGGGTCAGACTTTAGCAAAAAAGGTATTGCGGTATGGGTATTTCAGGCCCACAATTAATAAAGATGCAGCTGATTACTCATGACGCTGCGACAAATGCCAGAGGTTCGCCAAGATCCCCAGAGCACCACCGACCAAGCTCAAGTCGATGGTGAGTCCGTGGCCATTTGCCATGTGGGGAATTGACATCATTGGAGTTCTACCGATTGCCAAAGGAGGAGCGAAGTATGCAATAGTCACCGTGGACTATTTTATGAAGTGGGTGGAAGCTGAGCCCTTAACCAAAGTTACAGTGAGAAAGGTGACAAGTTTCGTGGTTAGAAATATCATATGCCTATTTGGGATTCCAAGGACAATTATAACCGATAAAGGAACCCAGTTCGATGGTGCCGAATTCAGAAATTTCTGCCAGAAATACAAGATCGACAAGTGGTACATTGTAGTCGCCCATCCACAGTCAAATGGGCAAGTAAAAGAAATAAATAAAGTCATAAAGTCCATCCTCAAGAAGCAGTTGGAACGTGCAAAAGCAAAATGGGTGGATGAATTGCCCTTGGCTCTGTGGGCATATCGAACAACGTTTCAGACAGCTACCGGCCATACTCCTTTCTCTCTCTGATTTGGTTCACAAGCGATAATCCCGGTAGAGCTTGAAGTTCCCTCCCACAGGGTGACATATTATGACCTGATGACGAATCGGGCACTCCTCCTCATGTCCCTTGATGAAGTCGAAGAGAAAAGGGACGAGGCAGACTTGTATGCGTCAAGACATCGACGTTAGATGGCACGCTATTATGACAAGAAAGTTCGTTTTAGAACCTTTGAACCGGGAGATTTGGTGCTAAAGTGAGTTTTTCCATCCCTTTCTTATCTCGGTCCAAAGTGGGAAGGACCGTTCGTCGTCCAACGGAAACTTGAGACATGAGCCTTCAAGTTAACGATCGTAGATGGCGAAGAAGTGCCTAGGGCTTGGAATGCCCAACACTTGATGCGATATTTGAATTAGGGATGTTGTATTTTCTTTTGTTTTTTTATCAACCCTGTAAAAAGGCACAACTTGCCTTAGAAATGTCTGTTGATGCGAACAAAGGACTATAAAGTGGATGTAGGCTACGACTTAGCCGAACTACTATAAAAATATCGTGTGCTACTTACTTTCCTGCATTATTTATATCTTCAACTATTATTCTATTGTGACTGTGGAATACGAGATGTTAAATTAAAATCTGGAAAGTTGGAGATGTCTTACATGCAAGAACAAACACAATGACTGTTTGTACAATAAGATATAAAAGAGTGGGAAGACAACATTCTTAACTCTAACTCTCAAGAATTGAGAGAGTATAAAGGACGGGAAGACGACGTCCTCTAAGGCGTGAAGGTGCACCCAGATGAGAGACCTCCTCAGCAAGAACTCTAACCTGAATATAAAATAGGAGAGTATAAAAGTTTCCAGAAGAACAGGCATCAATGATGAAAGGAATGTGACCTCCGTCAGAGAATCGGGGACATTCGGACTTTTTAATTTAATCTTGAATAGTTTTTCAAGATTGACTGGGGGCATATATGTACATACATATTCCCCTCCATATGACTTCATTGCATAACTTTAGCAGAACTTGCATTTGTATTTTTACATAAGTACTGAACTAACGACTAACAGGCATTGCAGGAAATGAATTATTTTTATTCATTTACAAATGTATGAGTTTGTACGGGAAAACAGACAAAAAGAAGATGCGAGGGCCACACTCGTTACAATAATCGTGGGCCAATTAAATACTAAGATAAAGCAAAACACTTCATCACTTAGACGTTGAAGTGGACTTGGATTTTTTAGCAGCCTTCTGAGCATCCATCGCCTCTCTTTCAGCATCAGTTAAAACGTGCCTTGGTTTTTTTCCTTCCTAAGACTGAAGTGCAGGAATCGGTTGATTTTTTCCCGAGAGTCGGAATGCTGGAATCAAGAGAAGACTTTTTAGCAAGTTCTTATGTAATAGATCTAGTTGAAAGCTTAACAACTAACCTTGATCCGGCATCCACTACTGCGAGAGGCTTAAGGCTTTCGTGGTCTAGGTCTTCAATTTTAAGCGGCATACGTTTGTCTTGTTCGGCTTTCAAGGCAGCTAAAGTGATGTCATCAACTCTTTTTGACTCCCCAACTATAGTCACCTCAGGGTCTTCCTCATGTCCCTCATTGCCACTGTCATCCTTTAAGGCGTCTATCATCTCGCCATCGTGAGGAACGTCAGCCTCACCCTTGTCTCCTTCAGCCTTCTCCACTGACTTTGCTTCGGTAGTGGTTCCCAGAGGCACGTCTGCCTTCTCGGACGGTTCAGCACCTGCGGAATGAGAAGCAATAGTTATCAACTCGGGAGAAAATAAAGGGTCCTTCATCGATTTCCCGACTATGCGATGGAAAGTGGAGACAACTTTGACGAATTGGGATGGAAAGGTAGAAATACCTTCCGATGATTTCTCAGTTGGAGTAGCTGCCGTCTCTGAAGCCGATTCAGGAATAGGAGATAAAAGAGATGCCTGAGGGATCGCCGGGTTTTCGGGTTCATATCTCTCTACTTCAGAAGTTTCAGCGGCAATGGAAAAAGAACCAGCCTCCAAGATGTCCTTTTATTTAACCTTCCGCTTTTCCTCATCCATGGCAGCAGCAATCAGGCAATGCCCCTCAGCTACGCTCGCCGGCTTGTCATCTCTTAGATACTTTTCCATAAGTTTGTCCTCGTCGATGGAATCTACCTTGAGTTCTTCTTTTTCCCATTCAACAATTTGGCTCCACACATGGACCAAGGTAGTCGGTTAATCGTCGATCCAATAGATGTTTCGGTGATGGATTATATGTGCAAAAAATTCGATCAGTAATTCACCAAAGCCCTGCAAATCCTCCTGGGCCTCTACCTGCTGCTTGCGGGACTCTTCGTCCAACTTGATGACACTTTCAACATTACCCTCCGCCAGGGCAGCCCTGTTCTCGGCCTCCGTCAACTTGGAAGCCAAGTCAGCGTTTTTCCTCTCTAATTCGGCGTTTTTCTTCGCTAACTCGGCCTTCTCTCACTCAAGGTCAGCGTAACCAAGTTGCATTTTGGCAGTATCTGACTTGGCATCTTCTGCTTGATTTTCATCTCCGAACGCTCTTGAGTATGGGACTCGAGCAAGTCATGATAACGTTTTTGTAGATCTTCAAATTGTTGCTTGAAATTAGCAGCATCCTGTTGAGCGATAGCAAGTCGGGCATGTGTATCCTCAAGGTCTTTCCCTAAATTTTTCAAGGGCTTTGCGTCATCTTCTGCGGTCTTCTGCATCAAGTTTGCATTTATGATTAGATTTCGGATGATGTTGGAAAGGTTACGCGAATACTTGAACATCTCTGAATATTGTTTCTCGACTGCGTCAATTTTTGCTTTGGCCTCGTCTGCCCACCTTGAGGAAATAGGCTCAAGAGCATGTAAGAAAGTCAAGTTTTCAAAGTAGTGTTCGGGAAACTGCTCCTCCAGATACGCCCTCTTAACTGCAGTTTCAGCATCCAATGGTGGAGGTGCAGGGAATGTCAGCTCGATATCCTTATGTGTGGAGGGCTCAATGGCCTCCTCACCCTTTCTAGGCCGCTTAGCAGGAACCTTGCATTTGCTTCGCGAGTCGGTATCTCTCGGCGGGCTCCTTTCCCTACTACGTTTTTCTTGGGAAGAGATTTGGTCCTTTGACGGCGACGCGTCATCTCCTCGACAACTTTGGTAGCCCTTATATCGCTCTGGTTCTGACCGAACGGGAGAGCGAGAGCGCGAAGCCCGCGACTGATAAGAATCATAAGGCCTTCTATCCTCCCTACCGCGGCTTTCGCGATGATCATGCTCAACATCATGAGGGGGTCTGGTCATGCTACGGCGTAGTTTCCTGATGTCATAGTGAGCACGAGAAATGTACCTGCACAACAATGTAAATGGAATTCAGAACCAGTATTCTCATAAGAAGTAAGTGTTGTGAAGTGGGGTGCTATTGTGTTAAGTGCATCCTAAGTGGTGTCCCCTTCTGACAAAGCAGAGTCTGAAGCCGAGCCAGTGCGAGTGTGCTCTTTGGCCTTAACAGGGGTAGTCTGCTCTGAAGATGTAAAACTGAAGGATTTGTGCCAAAATCTTCGGAAGTGTAGATAGTTTCAGGTAAGGGGAGATCTCCCAAGCCCTGAAATATAGGGTTATCAGTAGTAGGGGCATCTCCTTGGGAAGCGTCTACTGGCGGTCCTTTAGGAGACACTGATTTTTCAGGATAAATAGCATCCCCAGGGGTGATGTGCCCTTCTCGGTGCTTTTTCGGTATGTTAGCCAACTCATCGTCTTGAGTCGAACTTGGAGAAGGTGAAGTTCGAAGTGGCATGGTGGTACCTTTCGAGCTCTCGCCCATTTCTGGAATTACATCCACCGGAGGGATATATACATATGGACCTGACCCATGACCTATGCCACGGGTAATGGATAGCAACCCATGGTGATGAAGATATTCGTCCTTGAGGACCTCGTTGATAGTTAGAAATTTTTGGTCACCATTGAGGAGCTGATGCATCCGATCAAAATACACTTGATCCGATATTTGTTTTGGATTATCAACTGCAAACAAAAATAAAACGGATTAATGTGGTGGCGTGGACATTCAGAGTTGAGGTTTAGAAAACCAGTGCCTTGCTCGATTTTATCCATCTCCTAGCACACCCCGGCTGTTGCCTTATATAAAACCATTCCAGCTTGGAATCGCCGGCTTTGCTACTCAACGGTGCTGAAATTATTTTCCTTTTTGGGACAGACTCGAAGTAAGAGAAAGAAGGAGTTTCTCGAGTCTGATGCTTGAAGTTATAAAAGAAATGAACGTCATCAAAAGTGAGCTCTGTGCCTAAGATCTCGCGATATGCTACATATAAGGTATACAGGTAAGCGTAGGTGTTGGGATGCAGCTGCATGGGGGCAATCTGCATCTGTCTTAGAAAGTCGACGACAAAAGGAGAAAACGGTGGAATAGCTCCAACCATGAACATCAATCAGGTGATTGCCATAAATCCCTCTGGAGGATTATGAGGACGGTTAGTCTTCGACGACACCAGGGTATCCTTTTTCAGTATCCCGTGCTTTAAGTGTATTCGAGTAAGTCTGTCGTTGTCAATCGTCGATTCAACAGAATCTTGAGGTGATTCCAATATGATGGCAGATTCAAATTCGTCTGGAGCTCGAGTATCTCCAACCCCTCCTTCCTCTTCATAGCCCAGGGAAACTTCACTGTAAGAAGGCATTTCGCTGTTATGCGCCCCTACTTCATAATTTGATCCCTCATCGTCCCATTCAGGGTCTGAGGAAGAAGATATGTCGTCAAGAGTGACTTTAGTGGATGTCTCTGGGATCTCTTTCTTTTCTTCCAGTCTAGAAGAATGTCTTTCGGCCATGATCATTAAACTATCGAAGAAGTAATAACAGATGTTAGAGTAAATTAGCCCGTGTCCCCCTGTGCACAGGTGTGAACGAAATTGTGTACGGTGTGTGCAGGAGATGTAAAGTGAACACTTGAAAGCGTAATGTAATGTTCTGGCAAAGCGATGATGCTCAGAACAGTTCTCGACGTTTGTTTATGATTCGTAAGGCACTATCCTAATTGTCCATTAAGTTGGAAGATCGTGTCAAGAATCGAATAGGCTAGTTAAGCAAGTTCTTAAGTGTTAAATTAGATTGTTTTCTTCGCTTCGGTTCGGATGTGTGCTTTGGGATCGGAACGGAGGGTAAGGCCTCATTTTAGCTGAAAATCAGTGTTGGTGTCCAGGGATCAAAATTGGATCGGTTCGGAGGAGGACTTCTAAAACGGACCGGATCGAATTAAGCAGTCATCCCCTTTTACTTCCTTTGTTTCAATTCCCGATCCGATCCAATAAGGCGATTCCTGTCCTCCTCTTTGTTTACAAGTCCGACGCGATCCGATTGAGTAAACCCAGCTTCCCTCCATGATTCTTTACTCCGACCCAATCCGATTTTGTGAACTTCTCTTCCCCTCCTTCTTCTCCATGATCCACACTCCATCACCCGAACCGATCCCCTGCAACCTCCTTCTTCTTCCTCTTTTTCAAACCTAGAACCTAATTTCGTATTCATGGCCCCTATCAAGATCAAGTTTTCATTGGTTTTATCCCTTATGGCGAGTCCTAATTCCATCTTCCCAACGCCTCGAAGTGGCGACTAAGCCACCAACGACGATGGTGAGGGAAGAGGAGGTTGTGCTAGCAAACCGAACCAACGCCATGCCCAAATCGGTCAAACAAACTGTAAATCATAATCGGAACTGATAATAACCAAGAAAATCAAGTTTAAAACCCACTTACGAGAGCGATTTGATGATTAATAAAGAGGATTTTGGAGTTTCAGAAGGTTAGGGTTTCTGGGTTCAATCGGCTGAGAAAAAAGCAAATAAAAAGAGAGAGGAAGAAAGAAAAGGATGACAAGCTTATAAAAATCGATGGTGACTACTCGTATTCCTACCGCTTTTCTCGTTCGGACCGGGGTGAAAGCCCACAAGCATATTTTGGCCTATTGGCCTAATACCAAGACAAAACAAAAGGGAATTTGACTGGATCGAGCCGAACCAAATTAGATTAAAAACAATGACTTAGCAGACAAATTAAAGAGCAAAAAGAGAAATAAGGAAAGGAATTACCTAGAGGGACCGCTGGAAATCAGGAAGAATCTTCAAACTTGTTAAAAAATGAAGAAAGTAATCTACACGCTACGTGATATATATATATATATATATGTCAAGAGATGCGACTGTCTGTAGCAATATATCCCTATACATCAACGGAAACAACTTCTCAACGACACAAATTCAAAGACCAATGAGCATATAACATCAAAGCATCCTTCGTCTTCAACAGAAGCATTCTTTGAGGGGGCAAAATGTTAGCCTACTTTGTGAAATAGGATACACAAAGCTAAAGGATCAAATATTAGAAAACAATCTGCCTAGAAACCGGATCGGATCGGATGTAGTTAGAGAAAAACAAAGCTAGACAAAGTGAGGAAAGATAGAACTTGAACCGGGACGGATCGGATATGATGCTCCGATCCGAACCCCATTACCTGGCCTATCCGATCGGAGCACAGAATGAAAGATGCTTCATTCCCATGTTCTCCTAAAGATGCAAAGCGGTTACACGCATGATTGCCCACGTTCTCCCACTCGCTTGATGCGCTGTCAACATCTGGAGAGCTCCGAACCCGCATCTCCAGGGATGGATGCCACGTACCTCCGACTTGAACCCGTTTCTGGGAGAATTTGCACCTATAAATAGACCTCTAAGGCCTACTTGAAGGGATCTTTTGGCACTCTAAGAACATGAGTATCTTTGAGAACCAAATTCCAGCACTCCCAAACAATCCAAATCATGATTCAAAGTGTATTGTGAGATAATTGAGTGAATGTCTATGCAAAGTGAGTGAGATTGAGTGAATATCTTATTGTATTTTCATCTACATCATCAAGCAAAGTGATATAAAGTGGACGTAGGCTCTTTAACGCCGAACCACGATAAATCATGTGTCTCTTTTCTGTTTTTGATCTTATTTTATTATAATTTTAGTCAATTTGGGTGTTAGAACCACTTTTTGGTCTAACAACTACCTTTGCCACCGCTCATTTATCTTGTGTCTGATCCAGTTCCAAATGAGAGAGAAGTCCGCATATTTCTTTACATACCAGTCCGCGCGTACTTTGCCGAACCTCCTCATATATTATATGCCTGATCCAAATATTTACATGATTGCCACCATGTGTTAGATGTCTCGACCCGATGCAATGAAGGTGCCTGGTCCACATGTACCACTTATCCTTCATGCATTCACGTTGCTTGACCATGACTTCACGTATATAAATTATGTGTTCACATGTTGGACTTGATTCACTCTCATCATAGCTGGCATTGCTATGTATTTCACGTAAAAAGCATGAAGCCGATCCAAATTACTGCATTGGAGTAATGTATAGTCCACTTCATTTGCGCGTCCAATTCATGTTACTTCCCTATAACATGAAAACTGAAACCTGCATCATTTCTTGGATGTTTACACATTATGTTGTATTACTGCATGCAAGGTGCAAGTATTTCCCTTTTGCAGCCCAAATGTTTGATAAGCCGTCGCGCCAACTTTATAACATAGAATATTCCTTTTGCATTATTACACTATTTTCATCTACATGGGACGCTTGAGACCGACCCGGTACTTTGGAATTGTCAGGACCGACCCAGTGTGGTGTAACTGACCGACCTGGTCCACTCATTCTGACCGACCCGACCCATGTTGTTAAAGACCAGATCGACCCGATCCACAAGCAGGAATAGGACCGAACCGATCCAGTGCCTCAGCATTGACCGACCCAATCTGCTCTGGATGAAATGGATCCACCCGGCACTTTGAATTATGTTTTAACAGTGTTAGCATTTTCTCCTCAAAGCTTGTATTTTTGGCTTGCAGGAAATGTGAGCTTCGAAATAAACATTGGTTCTGTTATATTCTACGTTTAGATCCAGTTATAGCTTTTCATCTTCCTACGTTGAATCATGCTTTGAATTGGTATGCTTCATGTCACCTGTTTTGTAATTAAAACAAACACCCATGCAATTTTGGACTTATACTTCACTTTCATTTGAGAAATATGTACTGGTGATTTATTCTCTGCTTCTCTTCGGAGAAGTTTTTAATTATTGGTGCCCCGGCTTTGGAGGTCATTGTCAGACTTCTCTATGGGAAGAGATTTTTGGTTGTCGCATCGTTTTGCAGTGCAAACTCCCGTGAAGTTTGGGTGAGGGGTGAGGTTGCATCGATCCACAGAGCGAACATCAGCAATCAGTTGGAGTCACTTAACTCAGTGAGTGATCGCTACCTGATTGAGGTGCCCTAGACTCCTATGGACCTTTGGGTGAAGGTTGGGCTGATCCACGGAGCGGGCATTAGTCATCGGTCGGAGTCACTTAACTCAGTAAGTGATCGCTGCCCGATTGAAACATCCTGGACCTCCATGAACCATGAGGTAAAGGTTAAGGTTGATTCACTCAGCGGTGATCAGTCATCAGTCAGACTTACTTAACTTGGTAAGTGATCGCGGCCCGATTGAAGCATCTTGGACATCCATGAACCACGAGGTAAGTTTGAGCTGATCTATTGAGTGGGCATCAGTCATCGATAGGAGTCACTTAACTTGGTAAGTGACCGCTTCCCGACTAAAGAATCCTGGACCTCCATGAACCATGAGGTAAAGGTTAAGGTTGATTCACGGAGCAGTGATTAGTCATCGGTCGGAGTCACTTAACTCGGTAAGTGAAAGCTGCACGACTGAAGCGTCCTGGACCTCCATGAACCATGAGGTAAAGGCTAAGGTTGATTCACGGAGCGATGTTCAGTCATCGGTCGGAGTCACTTAAATCAGTAAGTGATCCCTCCCTGACCGAAGCTTCCTGGATCTCCATGAACTATGAGGTAAAGGTTAAGGTTGATTCACGGAGCGGTGATCAATCATCGGTCGGAGTCACTTAACTCGATAAGTGATCGCTGCCAGACTGAAGCATCCTGGACCTCCATGAACCATGAGGTAAAGGTTAAGGTTGATTCATGGAGCGGTGATCAGTCATCAGTCAGAGTCATATAACTCGGTAAGTGATTGCTGCCCGTCTAAAGCCACCTAGACCTCCATGAACCATGAGGTAAAGGTTAAGGTTGATTCACGAAGCGGTGATCAGTCATCGGTCGGAGTCACTTAACTCGGTAACTGATCGTTGCCCGACTGAAGCGTTCTGGACCTCCGTGAACCATGAGGTAAGGTTGGGTTGATCCAATAAGCAGGCATCGGTCATCGGTCGGAGTCACTTAACTTGGTAAGTGATCGCTGCCCGACCGAAGCATCCTGGACCTCCATGAACCATGAGGTAAGGTTAAGGTTGCATTGATCAGTAGAGCGAACCCCAGTCATCAGTCAGACTAACGTAACTCTGTATGCGACCGCTAGCCCACTAAGATGCCATAGAATCCCGCAAACCATTAAGATTTTGGATCTACGGCTACTTGCTAACTTCCTAAGCATTTCGATCTACCATTGAATTAGTGTTATCGGGGTTGCCTCATTTGTTCGATTGTGAGGAAGCAAGCACTGGTGGGATAACCTGTAATGAAAAATCGTCTGTTACCAAATTTTTGTATAAATTTGGCAAGGCATAGATTTATACAGGAAGGTAATACTTCACTCAAAGAGCTATTTTTCGGTACAATGCATGTAAATTATTACAGACTATTTAGAGGAAAGTAGACCAATGCATAAAGTAAAGTAATGCAAAAAGTATAAGTAAATGCGATAGACATTTCTTATTTTAAGCTGTAGATATTGGATCATCATCAATGGTCATTAGTTGATTATCAGTCTTGGTATAGCGTAAGCAGAAGCTACGTGGCTTGGACCGGATTGGTTATTTGATGCATGTATCACCCCACGTCCATAAATGTCACTCGCAAAGGGAATGCATTAACTTCCATGGAGCATTTTAAGTGAATATAGAACAAAAAATCACAACAAGACAGATATAAAGCAGTACTTGAAAACTTAAAACTTTATTTATTGCAGCAGACGGTAAATATGTTTGGTTACATCATCAAAAACCATAAACCAAAGTCAAGTAAATAATATCCATCTTGATAAAACAAAGTACATAATCCCACTACTACAAATAGCCATAAATAAAATGATAAGCTGAACTTTACTTCAGCAATCCAAATCTAAGTGCTCCCAAAGAGATCCCAATCAAGCTCCACTAGTACAAGTCCAACCCTTAGAACCTGGGGGGAGGGGGAAAGGAAGAAAAGAGGTGGAAACAAAGGGATTCAGACATAAAGCTTGGCGAGTCCGATAACTCAAACAAAATAATTATTAAAGCAATATGATAAGATATAAGCTGGAGAATAAGGTAATGACTGTCTGAACCACATGGGTATGGCAAGGCAATCAAGAGAAACAAAGATAACGTTAATGGCGCTTCCTAATCAATATAGGATAATTATTTTACCGTACTGTACTGTACTAACACTAACTGCACCCCTACTAGTCACTCTAGAAATTGGATCCCTCTTGGCTAAATAGAACGATGATAGCTTCATGTACTACTAGACGTATCCACTATCCTCAATGTTTGACTGTATATCTCAAGTTGCTATCATAGGTACCCAACGTGTAACTATCCCCACTAGATGTACCCCTTCCATAAGTTATAATGGTAATTCCATGTACTCCTAGCTGACGTCATAGGTGCCGCCTGCTCTTATCTCCACTAGGTGTACCTCCTTATTAATTATTAATAATAGTGGTACCTTCATGTACCCCTAGCTGACTACAAAGGTGTCGCCTGCTCCTATCTCCACTAGGTGTACCCACCACCCTGCCCCATTCGATCCGCTCCCTAACTCGTAGATGCCCGTGCAGGTCCCACAGTGGGGTGTATCAATCCCCAATTTGGCAACCTTATACCACGCAAGGAATGCACGGCTTATAACTACACGATGCAACAACGTCTTACCTACCAGCCCGGACCCTCGCACGCACGTGACCCCATTGGACTTGCGTTGCCACCGCTAACCCATTTTGGCCTCTAACTATCAGACCCAGTAGGCGTGTCCCGTCCTCGACTTGGGTCGAGCTCACAAAGATACTTAATGGGCTACTGGACTGAAAAGGGCCCCCCATGCTTGACACAAGCTTTCCAACTTGGCTTGGTCCCCTCTAGTACATCCCACTTAACCCCCTTCATGTCCACTTACATGTTTTAAATTTGGTTAAGGGTTTCTATTAGTAATTCCGCATGCCACCCAAGGCACCCACTTGACCCCTATGTCCCACTTACATGTTTTACCTTGGTTAGGTTTTACTAATCGTATTTCCTCATGCCACCCAAGGCACCCGCTTAACCCCCATGTTCCACCACATGTTTTACTTTGGTTAAGTGTTTCTTAATTTATTACTACCGTAACTCCTGTAGGACCTCTCACATTAGACTGGCATTTGTGGCGGCTGGATTTGTCGGGCGGGTCCGGGCAGTCTTACACCACAAACGAGCCTAACCTCGTGTCCATACAATTGTTACGCATTTAGTTTGGGCCTTTGACCTCTCACATTGGGCTACCATTTGTAGCTGTTGGATTTGTCGGGCGGGTCCGGGCAGTCTTACACCACAAATGAGTCCAACCTCGTGTCTTAGGCAATTAATTATACATAATTAATTTTCCCCAAATTTGAATTACTTTCCCTATTCAAATTTCCATATTTATTTATGTCCATAATTTATCACCTAAATTATGCTCATCTATTTATGGTATATCAATTATACCAATTTCATCACTAATTAAATTTATTCCTTAAAATTAATTACATGTCTTTTTAGGCCATTACATGCCAAATTCACAATATCTGTATCCACTATTATCCCCATCGTACCCCCATCATTCGTTCGCTTAACATGACATATACATATTAGACTAGTAAATAGTCAAATACTTAAAAAAAGGGAATAAACATCACAAAGTCACATACACACAATAACATATCTAATTTGCATCTAACTTGCAATTAAGAATTACAACATACTTGCATAGTCTTTGTATTATCAAGGATCCAAAAATCATAGATCTAAAAGGTGTGAACTTGCATGTATGAACATAGTTTTACCCCCAACTAGCCTAGGTAATTATCACAAACTTACATAAACTATGTATGTCGTCAACCTTAACATAAAGGTGTCATCTTGCATAACTATGGATCCAATAAAAAGTGTTAACCTGAGTAAATTATGGATCTACATAAAGGTGTAAACATGCATAACTATGCATGTCATAGTTTCAACATAAAAATGTCAACTTGAATATGGATCTAAACTTTAAAGGTGTGAACTTGTATATACGTGAATCCAATTATCACTTAAACTTGCATATGAACATAATACTTATACGAACTAGCATATGTTCCACATCTATATTTGCATAAAAACTGATGTTATAAACCTAGGTGATTGGATTATAAAAAGGGATTCTTTGAAACAAATTAACATCATGAACTACTAGCATATATTTTAGATCCAAGTTTACATAACATCATATAACTCGCATACATCTTGCGTGATCCTATTGACTTACATAACATCATATGTACAACTTGCATAATCATATTAACTTGCATAACATCATATATGAAACTTGCATAATCATATTAACTGGCATAACATCATATATGAAACTTGTATAACCATATTAACTTTCATAACATCATATATGAAACTTGCATAATCATATTAACTTGCATAATCATATTAATCTTGCAGAACATCATACATGAAACTTGCATAACATCATATATAAAACTTGCATAACTTCTTACAATATGAATCAAGTTAACATACATGATTAAACATATATAAAACTTGTAGGTCGGTTTGGTGTTTTGCCTTCTCGCTTCCGCTGTTTTGAATTTGTTTCTTAAATTTTAGGTTGAATTTTATTTTATTTTTATAAATATATCTACATATATTTCTATCTTCCTAATCAACCATTTTCACACTAAACTACCTTTTGAACCGTGTTCACAGTAAGCCGCTTTTTAGCTATTCCCCTAAAACAAAAATACGGCGTTGGCGGGGATCGAACTCTATACCTCTTGTATGCAAGTCACAAGTTCCAACCAAATGAGCCACTAAGTCTTTTGCTTAAAAATCTTAGAACAATGCTAAACAGTTATTATTTAAATTAGTTAATTCGATTATTCAAAAATCCGGGGTGTTACATTCTCCCCTCCTTAAAGGATTTCGCCCCCGAAATCTCCAAGTTAAAGAGAATGCATATCCTAACATCCAAACAACCATCTACTCAAACATCAAACACAGGCATCCATTGTCCTTATAGAATTTCTAATGCTGTATGAACATATGCAAAAAGTGTGTGTATATGTTCCTTATCTAACGCAAAATCAGGCGGTTTACTGATTCAGTTAACCTCCTTAATGCAAACCGTGATAGTGCCATGCATCCATTATGTATACGAAAGAACCCTATTGATACATATTATTTCTACATGTGTGCACAATCATTCACCAAAATGCAACATCCATATGATAGCACAACCATTATACATCCATCAGCTTAAATATGCACCCACATTATATGCAATATGAAGTGACTGAGCCGATCTAGTGCCTAAAGTGTGTGTATATGCATCCACGAGCAACCACTAGCAAACACTTGCATCCACATGCATTCATCATACGTAACATGTCTCAAACACATGTTTCAATCATAGGACTACCCTATCTAAAGGTACTAACGAGAGGACATACTAAAGATAAGACAAGTATAAGGTAAACGATAAAGGAGAAACTAAAAGACATACCCTCGAAAAGAAAAGGGTATAATGAACGCATCTTCTCTTCCGTCTCCCAAGTAGCGTTGCTTTCATTATCTCCCCATTGCACTTTGACTAGCTTGACCTCTCGATTCCTCAACTTCTTGACCTCCGACCCAAGAATGCACGTAGGAGCTCGCCGAATCGTGGCATCACGCTCTATCTCCACCTCTCTAAGCAAGCTCAGCTCTACCACTTCCGCGGTCTCGTGCAAGCACTTCCTCAAATGTGACACATGGAATGCATCGTGTACGCCACTAAGTCTCTCGGGCAACTCCGCTCTATACGCCATCTGCCCAATCCTCTCCTTAATAGGAAACGGCCCTACGAACCTTGGTGCTAACTTCCCAATGGACCCAAAGCGAACAACGTTCTGTAATGGAGACACCTTGACAAAGACCATGTCCCCAATATCAAACTCAAGATCTGTCCTCCTCTTGTCTGCATAAGATTTCTGCCTATCTTGTGCCACCTTCATCCTCCTTCGAATCAAATCGATCTTTTCCGAAATCTCTCTAATCATTTCGGGCCCATGCAAGATCTTATCCGTAGATTCCCACCAACATGTAGGTGAACGACAAGGCCTTCTATAAAGAGCTTCGAAAGGTGTCATGCTGATGTTAGACTGAAAGCTATTATTATACGCGAACTCCACCAACGGAAGATGCTCTTCCCATGTACTTCCAAAGTCTAAGACACATAGCCTCAAAAGGTCCTCTAGAATACGATTCACCCTCTCGGTCAGGCCGTCCGTCTGAGGATGATATGCAGTGCTCAAACATAACTGAGTCCCTACCACCTCTTGTAAGCTCTTCCAAAACTCGCTACTAACGATCGGATTCTGATCGCTTACTATGCTAGAAGGAAAACCTTGCAAACGGACTACCTCTCGAATGTATACGGAAGCTAACCATGGAGCAGTCCTCTTACTCTTCATAGGAATGAAATGGACGCTCTTTAGTAAGTCTGTCTACCACAACCCAAATCCCCGTATTACCCTTCCTCGATCTTGGTTATCCATCGACAAAATCCATCGAGACACTATCCCACTTCCATTGTGGAACCTCCAATGGGTGAAGCAACCCACCAGGTTTCTTTTGCTCCTCTTTTACTTGTTGGCACACCAAGCATCTAGCGATATACTCGGCCACATCCCTCTTTATACCGGCCCAAAAGAAAACTCGCTTCATGTCTTTGTACATCTTGTCCCCGCCGGGATGAATGGTCATCTTCGAACGATGTGCATCATCAAGAATAGCCTTCCTCAAGATATCATCTCGTGATCCACAAAGTCTATCGTCCCTACACAACCAACCCTTATCATCTAGGGTATACCTACTTAGCTGGCTTGATGACTCCCCTCTTATGAGCTTCTCTACTAACTCCATCAACTGTGGGTAATCACGCTGTGCCTCTCCAACCCGTCCTAAAAGCATAGGTCTGACCTCAAAGTCGCTAGCAAACTAGGAACAAAATCAATGTATGGTCTAAAGTCAAACGTAGAGATAGACTCTAAGCTACGTCGCTCGACAAACAAAGGACTCAATGTCAACTTTTTCCTACTTAAGGCATTCGCCACAACGTTACCCTTGTCAGGGGTATATGCTATCTCGAAATCGTAGGACACCAAGAACTCCATCCACCTTTGTTGCCTTAGGTTTAGATCGTTCTGAGAGAACAAGTACTTTAGCGACTTATGGTCTACAAGCAACTCAAAATTCTCACCAAGCAAATAATGACACCAAGACTTGAGCGCAAAAACTATGGCATCCAATTCTGAGTCGTGGGTAGGGTAATTCTTCTCATGGACTTTCGACTGTCTTCCACCATAACATATCACCCTTCCCTAGAGACCACATGCCCTAAAATCCTCACTTCTTTCCTCCAAAAATGGTATTTTGGAGAACTTAGCTTTAAGCTGGTGCGCTTGTAGGGTCCCTAAGCTTTCCCTAAGATGTAGGGCATGCTCTTCTCTGCTTCTAGAGAAAACCAGGATATTATCCCATACAAAATCGTCACAACTATCCATCTCTCACACAGACCATCCTAGTCGAACTCGACATCCCCCAAGTGCAAGCGCCAAAGGCCTAAACCAATATCATACAAACACCCAAGGGATACCTCGTTAGAATTCAGACGACCTACATGAGATGATATTTGTAAGACGGCCAACCAATTGAGCACTTGACCGACTCTGGCTGTCGTTTCCCTTCTTGCTCCAAAACCACCGCTGATCACATAACGATCTATGCTTAATCTATTAAGCACATACGAAAACTTATTTCGTGCCTCTGGGTAAACCCCGCACTTTATCAAACACGTCTCCATACTCACGGACCACACAAACAGACTCCCAATCATCATTGGTTGCGTTAGAAGATTCTAGGCAACTAAGCATCACTGAACCCCTAGGGTCACAAGAAATATGAGGGTCTTTCCATAACGAATCAATAGTCTAACTACCCTCCTTTCACAATCTAGGATGGCACCCTGCCTGGCTAGCCAATCCACCCCTAGAATCAAACTATAGCCCATGAAACCAAGGACGGAGGCATTGCATTCAAATCCAACGCCCAAGATAGACACTCTCAAACCCCGACAAACCATTGAAGGATGAGCCGAACCACCAACAGGATTTGAGACTAGGATGGGATCCTTAACTAGACTAGTATTTAGGTGTAGTGTTTCAACTAACGAAGCAGATACTAACGAGTATGAAGCGCCAGGATCAAACAAAGTTCAAACAGGATGATAAAGAAAACCAAATTTCAACCTAGACGGTCCTACCCCCATCAGGTATACCAGGCGTGAGGGAATACGACTACCCTCCCGAAGATCCTGTACTTTGTCCTTGCCTCTTTGGACAATCCTATGGTGTACTATTTCTCCAAAACAACCAGCCTTCTTCTTCACATTCTCCATTCGTGACCTCCCACCAAGATGAGGTTTCGTCCTTTGTTAACCAAACAGCTATTTGAACCTTCCTCCCATCGTATATCTTAAAGGTACCAACAAGCCCTCCACTTCCTTGGACAAACTTCTAGCCCGACAAACGTCTAGGTCCCTTGAAGTGGTTTTCCGTCCTTCGTACGGATGTCCTTATTTATCTTAGAAAAATCATCTATACGCGGAGGGGGGGGGACTCAAAGAGAGAAAGAGGAAGAGATTCAAAACGGAGAATCGAAGGAAGGATATATGGCTCTTGAGGTTTATGTTCTTAAAATAAACCTTTCTTTCAAAAATACTCTTCTACAAACATATTTTTGAAAGAATTCTTTAAAAAAATGCTTTTGAAAAATAGTTTGCCAAAATATCTTATCTGTTCTGGTAACCTTCAGCTCTGATACCACGTGTAACACCCCACATACATTAATGTCACTCGCAAAGGGAATGCATTAACTTCCATGGAGCATTTTAAGTGAATATAGAACAGAAAATCACAACAAGATAGATATAAAGTCGTACTTGAAAACTTAAAACTTTATTTATTGCAGCAGACGGTAAATATGTTTGGTTACATCATCAAAAACCATAAACCAAAGTCAAGTACATAATATCCATCTTGATAAAACAAAGTACATAATCCCACTACCACAAATAGCCATAAAGAAAATGGTAGGCTGAACATTACTTCAGCAATCCAAATCCAAGTGCTCGCAAAGAGATCCCAATCAAGCTCCACTAGTACTAGTCCAACCCTTAGAACCTTGGGGGGAGAGGGAAAGGAAGAAAAGAGGTGGAAACAAAGGGGTTCAGACATAAAGTTTGGCGAGTCCGATAACTCGAACAACATAATTATTAAAGCAATATGATAAGATATAAGCGGGAGAATATGGTAATGACTGTGGGAACTACATGGGTATGGCAAGGCAATCAAGAGAAACAGAGATAACGTTAATGCCGCTTCCTAATCAATATAGGATAATTACTATACCCTACCATACTGTACCGTACTGTACTGTACTAACACTAATTGCACTCTTTCTAGTCACTCTAGAAATTTGACCCCTCTTGGCTAAATAGAACGATGATAGCTTCGTGTACTACTAGACGTATCCACTATCCTCCATGTTTGACTGTATATCTCTAGTTGCTATCATAGGTACCCAGCATGTACCTATCCCCACTAGATGTACCCCTTCCATAAGTAATAATGGTAATTCCATGTACTCCTAGCTGATGTCATATGTGTCGCCTGCTCCTATCTCCATTAGGTGTACCTCCTTAATAATTATTAATAATAGTGGTAGCTTAGTGTACCCCTAGCTGACTACATAGGTGCCGTCTGCTCCTATCTCCACTAGGTGTACCCACTACCCTACCCAATTCGATCGGCTCCCTAACTCATAGATGCCTGTGCGGGTCCCACAGTGGGTTGTATCAGTCCCCAATATGGCAACCTTATACCGCGCAAGGAATGCACGGCTTATAACTACACAATGCAACAACGTCTTACCTACCTGTCCGGACCCACGCACGCACGTGACCCTGTTGGACTTGCGTTGCCACCGCTAACCCGTTTTGGCCTCTAACAACCAGACCCAATAGGCGTGTCCCGTCTTCGACTTGGGTCGAGCTCACAAAGATACTTAATGGGCCACTGGACTGAAAAGGGCCCCACATGCTTGACACAAGCTTTCCACCTAGGCTTGGTCCCTCTAGTACATCCCACTTAACCCCCTTCATGTCCACTTACATGTTTTAAATTTGGTTAAGGGTTTCTTTTAGTAATTCCTCATGCCACCCAAGGCACCCACTTAACCCCTATGTCCCACTAACATGTTTTACCTTGGTTAAGTGTTACTAATCGTATTTCCTCATGCCACCCAAGGAACCCACTTAACCCCCATGTCCCACCACATGTTTTACTTTGGTTAAGTGTTTTTTATTTATTACTACCGTAACCCCTATAGGGCCTTTCACATTAGACTGGCATTTGTGGCCGCTGGATTTGTCGGGTGGGTCCGGGCAGTCTTACACCATAAACGAGCCTAACCTCGTGTCCATACAATTGTTACGGATTTATTTTGGGCCTTTGACCCCTCACATTGGGCTACCATTTGTGGCTGCTGGATTTGCCGGGCGGGTCCGGGCAATCTTACACCACAAATGAGTCCAGCCTCATGTCTTAGACAATTAATTATACATAATTAATTTTCCCCAAATTTGAATTACTTTCCCTATTCAAATTTCCATATTTATTTATGTCCATAATTTATCACCTAAATTATGCTCATCTATTTATGGTATATAAATTATACCAATTTCATCACTAATTAATTTTATTCCTTAAAATTAATTACATGCCTTTTTAGGCCATTACATGCCAAATTCACAATATGTGTGTATCCACTATTATCCCCATCGTACCCCCATCATTCGTTCTCTTAACATGACATATACATATTAGACTAGCAAATAGTCTAATACTTAAAAAAAGGGAATAAACGTCACAAAGTCACATATATACAATAACAGATCTAATTTGCATCTAACTTGCAATTAAGAATTACAACATACTTGCATAGTCTTTGTATTATCAAGGATCCAAAAATCATAGATCTAAAAGGTGTGAACTTGCATGTATGAACATAGTTCCACACCCAACTAGCCTAGGTAATTATCAAAAACTTACATAAACTGTGTATTTCATCAATCTAAACATAAAGGTGTCATCTTGCATAACTATGGATCCAATAAAAGGTGTTAACCTGAGTAAACTATGGATCCACATAAAGGTGTAAACTTGCATAACTATGCATGTCATAGTTTCAACATAAAAAATGTCGACTTAAATATGGATCTAAACTTTAAAGTTGTGAACTTGTATATATGTGAATCCAATTATCACTTAAACTTGCATATGAACATAATACTTATACGAAATTGCATATGTTCCACATCTATGTTCGCATAAAAACTGATGTTATAGACCTAGGTGATTGGGTTATAAAAAGGGATTCATTGGCACAAGTTAACATCATGAACTACTAGCATATATTTTAAATCCAAACTTACATAACATCATATAACTCGCATACATCTTGCGTGATCCTATTAACTTGCATAACATCATATGTACAACTTGCATAATCATATTAACTTGCATAACATCATATATGAAACTTGCATAATCATATAAACTTGCATAACATCATATATGAAACTTGTATAATCATATTAACTTTTATAACATCATATATGAAACTTGCATAATCATATTAACTTGCATAATCATATTAATCTTGCATAACATCATACATGAAACTTACATAACATCATATATAAAACTTGCATAACATCATATAATATGAATCAACTTAACATACATGATTAAACATATGAATTAGATTCACAACCACAACTTATAATCCAACGTATATCACATCATAATTAATTTAGCAATTATTTTGTTAAAGTGACCAAACTCACAACTCAAAAGCGGTCTTGCGTTCTGAATTCTAATTTCTGAAGTTGTATTAGCTCACCTTTGAAGAAGATTCGTTGTTAGGGTTGAATAGAACTGATTTGATTTGCTGTTCTTCCTCTCTAATTGGTGGCGGCTTCTCTAGGGTTCAAGACAATAGCATGACGGCCATAGCTTTAGTTTTAATTTTGATTTAGGGTTTGAGTCTATGGGTCTTTTTATAGAGTTTTGAATTTATTTACAACCGTCAGATCACTCTAGAAACCATCTAGGCCTTAGAAACCAAGTAATGATGTCAACAAACCAACCAGAAATTGCCACCTAAGCCCTAAAACATAAAATTTCGTCATAGACCACTTAGGGCCGACGGGGCCAATCCAACCCTCCTGAGTCGACCCTGGGGTCGACCCATAAAATAGGTCGGTTTGGTGTTTTGCCTTCCCGCTTCCGCTGTTTTGAATTTTTTTCTTAAATTTTAGGTTGTATTTTATTTTATTTTTTATAAATATATCTATATATATTTCTATCTTCCTAATTAACCATTTTCACACTAAACTACTTTTTGAACCGCGTTCACACTAAACCGCTTTTTAGCCATTCCCCTAAAACAAAAATATGGCATTGGCGGGGATCGAACTCTGTACCTCTTGTATGCAAGTCACAAGTTCTAACCAAATGAGCTACTAAGTCTTTTGCTTACAAACCTTAGAACAATGCTAAACAGTTATTCTATAATTTAGTTAATTCGATTATTCAAAAATCCGGGGTGTTACAATGCCCCTTGCCCTTGGGTAGTCGTGGAAGGATTTGCATCTTGAGAATATTTCACATACTATAGCAAACGGTTCTTCTTAATCAGCTGTTTGATCAATGACCTTAGTTGTCTGCACTCGTTGGTGTTGTGTCCTGACTGATTATGTATTCGACAAAACTTCCCAGATTTGGTAAGATGGTCATTCGTTCTCATCGGCTGAGGCTTTGGATAATCTTCTGCAACCTTTGTGGCAAGGTAAATGTTCTCAGGAGTATCATTTGGATGTGTCAGATCAGATGAGTCAAGATGGAGAATTTTTTTATTATCTTTGTAGTCATTTCCATTGTTTGCTCACTTCTTCCCCTGCGTACTCTTCTGAGTTGGATAGATGCACTTTTAGGAGCTTCAAGGAGTTTGTTACCCCCAATGATCTGAAGAGGTATAGGATTATCGTCCACCCTCATGTACTCTTCTGCTTTCTTGTAGAACTTGTGAAGAGTAGTTGGTTCCTTCATCTTCATCCACTTCCCGAATTCGCTTGCTTTATCTATAGCGTTGAGTAAAGCCTTGAGAATTATGCATGGCTCTGGATTCCTCACTGTAAACAAGGCAATATTGAATCGACCGATGAAGCCTTTGACAGTTTCCCATGGCTTCTACTTCATTGCTGAGAGAGTTATAGCGTCCCTGGCTTTGGTAGCATACAGCATAACTGCTCTTTGAACTTTTTGGTTAATTCGGAGAATCGATCGATAGACTTGGGCGGCAGCTTCATGAACCATAATGACGCAGCACTTTCTAAGTAGAGGAAAATACGTGCATCTCATCGCGCCAGTTGCTTTAGCCGCACTCATATGCCACTCATATTTGAATAGGAAGTAGTTAGGATCAATGAGGCCATTGTACGGAGGCAAAGTCGGAGGATTAAATTTCTTTGGACATTCCGCTTCGAGGTTCCTTTCGGTGAACGGAGTCCTATCGGGGGAGAAGTCACATTCTCTTTTGTCGTCTTTGCTAGCTTGATTCTTTTTCATGTCTCGTTCTATCATGTCTAAGATATATTCTTAGGTGTTATGGCGCTATGTGAAGCTGAGCTCTTTAACAAATGTCCGTCTAGGCATATGATCTCGATTAGAGAGCTTAGGTGCTTTGCCTTCTCGACGAGTCGGTGCCCCCGTGATAGCGTTAGCGATCTTTTGAGCATTCACTTCGGAATGATTCTTAGCTTTTGATCTCAATTATTCAATATTAGCCTCTTTCTTATCACTCATCCAATCATAATCGTCATCCATGTTGCCGTTGAGGTTATGATCGGAAGCAGGCGATTTGTCATTTCCTTCGAGATCAACATGGACTTTTAAGGGAGCTGGATTGGATCGAGCATTAAGTATGGCGTTAAGTTTCTCCATCATCATTTAGTAGAGGCATCCATTCGGTTGTTTACTTCGGCAATAGGGATTTTTGAGTCATTTATGGTCATAGCGGCTCGGCTTTCTGAATTTTAACTTCTAAGCGGTTTGCGAGAGGTATTTCCCTATTAGCAACATTATAGGCTTCTACGATGGTTTTGCTAGCAGTCTTCTTAGACTTGGCCATAATTTTGAAGAAGGATGCAACTTAAAACTTAAATGGCAAAGCGGTTAACCTTGTGAGAGTGTGAGAGGAGGTAGGAGAAGCGAACGCGGCCCCACGGTGGGAGCCAAATGTTTATCTCAAAATTGGAATCAACTCCAATGATGTGAAATCACACTTCACCAATTATGTTTAGAAATTAATAAGGGCCACAATCACAAAAATAAACAGAGAAAGACAAGTAAAAGACACAAGATTTTTATAGTGGTTCGATTCGCTATGAATCTACATCCACTTTTCAATCACTTCTCACTACGGAATTTTTCTTTACAACACGCATCAAATCTCTCACACATTCATTTCTCACTTCTCTCATCTTTTATGATATAATTACACTGGAAATTGGCACGAAATTGTTGGGATTTCTATCTTCATGAAGGAGGATGTGTGAATCGTCGATCACTTTAACATGTAGGTGTTTTTCCTCGATTTGACGATGAAGTTGTGCAAGATCTGGGTTTTTAGAGATATCTAATGGCGATTAAAGAGCATTAGAATCGAGTTAGATCAACTTTGAATCGAGAAATGAATTGATTTGATCTTCATGTTGCTAGAGAATGATCAAGCAATGTTAGGAAGCCATTAATGATGTTTTTGAAGCTTTTAGAGAAGTGTAGGAATGGTTTATGCAGCCCTTCGGGGTCCAGAAATTGGTCCCTTGGATTGTGGAGCAAGGGGCTATTTATAGAAGAAGTTTGTAGGTAGTGGCATTTTTGTAATTACAGGGTGCAAAGTTTGGAGCGGGTAGTTACTTGAATCGGGTGTGACTTGAATCGGGTAGTAACCTGGATCGGGGGCTACTTGGATTGGGGTATACTGACCCATACTTGTTTAATTACACCGATCAAGTCCTTTCCTTGATGGGGCCGATTCATTTCACTGCAAACAGTGCCGATCCATCTCGCTTTAACGTAATGATCCAGTATTTACTACTTTTGCCACTGCCCTTTTATCTTTTGTCCGATCCAGTTCCAAATGAGAGAGCAATCCGCATATTTGTTTACATACCAGTCCATATGTACTTTGCTGAAGCCTCCGCATATATTATATGCCCGATCCAAATATTTAAATAATTCCCACCGTGTGTTAAACGTCTCGACACGATCCAATGAAGGTGCCCGGTCCACGTGTACCGCTTATCCTTCATGCATTCACGTTGCTTGATACTCACGTACTAGTTCAAATAGATTTTGTGCAATACGTATCAAGTCTTCACGTATGTAAATTATTTGTTCACATATTGGACTTGATTCACTCTCATCATAGCTGACATTGCTGTGTATTTCACGTTAAAAGCATGAAGCCAATCCAAATTACTGCTTTGGAGCTAATGTGTAGTCCATGTCCTTTGCATGTCCAATTCATGTTATTTCCGTATTACATGCAAACTGGAACCTGCATCATTTCTTGGATGTTTACACATTATATTGTATTACTACATGCATGGAACAAGTATTTCCCTTTTATGGTCCAAATGTTTGATAAGCCGTCGCGCCAACTTTATGACATAGAATATGCCTTTTGCATGATTACGCTTTTTTCAACTTCATGGGACGCATGAGACCGACCCGGTATTTTGGAATTGTCCGTACCGACCCGGTGTGGTGCAACTGACTGACACAGTCCATTCATTCTGACTGACCCAACCAATGTTGTTAAAGAGCTAACCAACCCGATCTACATGCAGCAATAGGACCAAGCCGATTTAGTGCCTCAGTATTGACTGACCCGATCCGCTCTTGATGAAATGGATCGACCCGACACTTTGAACTATGTTTTAATAGTGTTAACACATTCTTTACTTGAGCAGGGATTTCAGTTGCTTTGTGTTCTTGTTGTTTTAGATTGTTTTGGAATTCGTTTGGAATTCGGTGGTCACTTTGTTTTGAGGCTGATGTTTGTAATGATTGGAAACTGGTGGTGTATGGTTATTAAATGAAGAGGTAATGATTTCTAGTTTTATGAAGCAATTGGATACACTTCCTGATTTAATGATACTATGGACGGATGATAGACATGCAGTATGGTGATTAACTTCTTTTGCTTTTGTTATAGCTATTTGTATCTAGTTAGTTTTCTTTAATGTGAATGCATTCAGTGTGATAAACATATTGTAACTTTTTTCATAGCTGATTTAAAAGAGTCAATATTCATCTATGTAGTGGTGAGTTGAGAGAGTTGGTCTGATGTGTTTTGTTTATTTTAGAGAGACAGTAATATGTAATTCTCTTGTTGTTTAATGAAATTTCACGCTTAACGTCCAAAAAAAATAGGTGCATTAATAATGTCGATGTGTCAGTTACTTGGCGCGATATTACTTGGATGCTTCGATAAAGGAAGCCGTGCAACTGCACTGGGCTATACTAGTACAATGTCTTCAACTAGACATTGCAATTGATAATATCTTCTATTTTTTTTCCACATCATATTAAAATTTCAATTATATATCAGCATCGGAGAAAAAAAATTCACTTCATATTGTTAAATGATAATGTATTTAAAATGACAACCACAATAACACTGAATATGCTCTTAGAGCATCTACAACCTATCTTGCATTTGATTTCTGGTAAATCCTATGTGTCATCCATTCTTTCACAATGTTAAAGCTGATGAAAACATCAACTAAAATCTTACTCCAATCCTAAATGTGGTCCTTAACCGTTTATTTATTAGGTTATCATATTTAAAAAAAACTGGAGCTAAATTATTGTTTCTTGCTAAGATTACCTCCAATAACATAGTTCTGCTATGAATGGGTAAAAGATTACTTTGAATAAGAAAATTAATGGAAGCAAAGATAACAGATGAGGAAGGTAATTTTTTTATCATTTCCTGTATTCAACATTCATCCCTACATTTTACTCAAATCCTAGTCTTATACACTTTGTTCAAATCTATACGCTTCTTTAGTTTCACCTTTCCATTAAAGTCTCTGAGAATTTTCCTTCTCCTAAAACTCACCAATTGGCATACCTGCTTCAATGTTTCATCGATGGTTCAAACCAATGAGGAGACAATAGCTTTAAATTCTTGTGTTATTGATGGAGTTCGCTATTTGCAAAATGCAGATTTGAACGGATCTGGTGATAAAAAATTGAATAAGAAAATTTGGATTGGTAGAGAACAAGAAAAAGAGAAAGGAAAGGTAGAAGAAAAGTGATGTGGCATGTTTTACGTTGTGATGTTGATTGTCTAGGACTAGACAATTAGTTTTCATCGTTAATTTTTAATGGATTGTTGGATTGGAGAGTGCACAACGACTATTTTTTGTCGATTGGTGAGCTGGCAATCACATTTTAGTCTAATTTTTAGTGCATTGTAGATGTTCTTAAATCTAAAAGTAGGAATTACGCATTGCTAATGTGGATTCGTTCCATTCTACTATTTCAAAACAGTGGCTTCTACTTCCTTTGATTTTCTTTTAATCCTCCGCACGTGTCTTCCCATGTTCTCCTTTACTCGTTCATAGGAATGGAAATGGGGAGGGTTTCTCGTTCCCTAGACCCGACCCGGACTTTTTATACCTCGTCCCAGACGTGCCACGTAGACCCGGTGCTGGTCTGGAATTTTGCCTAGTACCTGAAACTCGTACGTTTCAGGGTAGAGCCGACCCATGACCCAGCGATATCTTGTTCTAATGTACACAAATTTAAATTCTTATAGTTTTTGTCACAAAATGATAAATTATATAGATATTATAATGTTTTTACAATGATAAGAGAATATAATAAAATGAGTTGTAAGATAATAGTTCCAAGGCCGGTATATTATATTAGCAAGAGGATGTCAGGGAAAGAATTAAACTATCCTAAATTCGAGAAGCTCGCATACTACTTGCTCATCACCTATAAAAAGTTAAGGACATATTTTTAGTCTCACTTTATCAAGGTTCTCACAGACCAGCCTCTGAAGCATGTTCTGTTCTGTCCAAAGACTTCCATAAGACTGCATAAATGGAACGTCAAGCTCAATTAATACGATATCACTTATTATCTGCGACAAGCAATAAATGGAAGGCCTAATAAGATTTGGTTGCTTAGTTTATGGATAAAGGTGGTGATAAGGAGGAAGCCATCAAATTTGTCACTCGATGGAAGTTATTTGTGGATGGTGCAATGAACGAGTATTGCTCAGAAGTAGGAGTAGTGTTTGAGACTCCTGAAGAACGTTCGCTATGTTATGCTAGGAAATTAGAATTTATGTCCATAAATAATGAAGTAGAATATGAAGCACTAATTGCTTTGTTGAGAATTACGAGAGAGTTGCTGTTGATGGCCTTACACATTTTCAGTGATTCGCAGTTGGTAGTATGTCAAGTCAAAAGAGAGTTCCAGGCTATGGGAGGAAACTTGCAAGCTTACTTATCAAAGGCATGGGAGCTGCTTGATTACATTGATTACTACACTATCTTATATATTCCTTATGAAGAAAACGTGAAGGCCGATTCCCTTGCGAAGCTCGCCAGTACAGGAGATGCACTGTTGCTGGGGATGGTCCCAATTGAAGTTCTTTCGAATCCTAGCATTGACGACCGCGATATAGATTGGATTATGGAAGCTGCCACAAAGCCAGATTCATGGATGACTCCAATCAAAGATTATCATCTCAGAGTTGTGCTCCTAGATGATCGGAAAAAGAGACAAAGCTACTCAGAAAGGCTCCTATATATCTTGTTCAAGATGGTCGATTATTCAGTTGAGGCTTCTTTATGCCTTTGCTCCGTTATGTCACCAAAGTGGAATCAGAAGTAACCCTGGCCGAATTGCTGAGGGAGAGTGTAGAGGACATACTGGTGGTCAGACACTAGCCAAGAAATTTTTCCGATACGGTTACTTCTAGCCAGAATTGAACTTAGACTCCATGACTTACACTAAGAAATGTGACAGATGAGGGAAATATCTGAATATTGATGCATCAGATTTTAATAATTTTATCAATCTTAGTTTAAAATTCGAATCCAAATTGAATTTTAAACATATACCTTTCTGCAATCGTAGAACCAAATGAAAATTGTTCTTCGAATTGCTAAATCAATAATGCTGGTTTCGATTGAATCGAATCGAACACCCGAGAATAAGTGTCTGTATATAAATCCATAAACGTCGTTCTCGAAATTGAATCGAAGGAAGGTGGTTTGGTACTAGCAGCGGTTGGGATCTAGGGTTTTCTGAGTTTTTGTGATAGTCATAATATAAAATAAGGCATCGACCTTGTTTTATAATATAACTATGTGAGGTATTAAATAACCCTTTTCACTCATTTAACCATTCAAAATAGGAGGAAAAAAAAATCAGACTTTTGATTTCCTTTATTAAGAATAGTTCTCACCCTATACAACACTCTTATGTGTGACCCTATAGGTTATCATAATGTTGGCAACAATTTAAATAATATTTAAACTGTAAACAGTGAGTGGCATCTAGTATTACATCGTTGTTACCAAAGTTAATATCAATGATTCAACAAAACCTTTATGTGATTAGTGTATTAATGTAATATAATCCTTTTAACCAGTATATCCATGATTAAACTCAAGGCATGGAATGTATCACCCTTGTAACGACCTGCATTCTACGTTTTGGAGGATCGTAGAATATTTGTTTTATTTTCATACGAAGTCTTATGGTCGTGTAAGTTTGGGAAACCACTATTGGGGTGATTTCCCACATTCACTATTTTTGCCGGACTTTAAAAATGACCATTTTGCCTTGATGCATCTTGTTTCGCTTATAACTTTTGATTGGTAAGGAGTTTTGACCTAAAACCACTTTCATTGGATTCAGATGATGGTTTCACATTCCATAGAGTGTCACAATATCAAACGGACTTACCGTTTGGGTGATATGGCTGAAATAAGGTTCGGAAGATGGAAAATAGCTTCATCGGACTTAGAAGGGTGATTAGCAGCTAGGCCCATAACACATTTCGGGATTAGGGTTATATGAGGGCTAACAGGGCACAGAGAAACATTCCATTTCATTTTTCTAGCCGCCATAAACATTCCTTGAACCCTAGTAATGGCCTCCATCTTCTAAACCCCTATCTGATCACTTTCTAATCACTAATTAATCATATTTACATCAAATGCAGTCAGATTAGCACCAAATTCGAGGTAGAGCTGCTGCACTACCTAGGAATTCGAGACAAATCAATATAAGTTTTAGATCTAACTTTAATTATTGACCAAGGTGAGTGATTTGCATGTTTATACACTAATTACATCTAATTAGGGGTGATAAATGATAATTAACGAAATTATATGCCTAAAAATTCTGTAAAAATTATAAAATCATATTTTATGTTATTGGTATGCATTTGGGTTAGTTTGGATTAAGTTTGCTAATCCTATAGTAAGATATGGTTAAGGGGAAAATCATGGATTTGGTTATGTTTAATCTAATTTAACATGTGAAATTATTGTTTTGGTGTTTTTAGTTGATTCTACATGTTACTACTTCTGTTTGGTATGTTTTTTGATTGCATAAGGAAGCTAGAATAGTTGAAAACGCAGTCGTTTGGACAAAAAAGCTTGTTGGAAAAATTGCAAAGTTTCGGTCCGGTTAGGAGGTGGAGACCCGATCCGGTCCAATTAGGAGGAGGAGACCTGATCAAAACCAGATAGGAGAAGGAGATCCGATCCGAACCAGATAGGAGGACGAAACCCAAACTGAACCTAGTAGAAGAAGGAGACCTGAACTGAACCTAGTAGAAGAAGGGGACCCGAACCGAACCGAATAGGAAAAGGAGACCCGAACCGAATAGGAAAAGGGGACCCGAACCGAACCGGATAGGAAAAGGAGACCCGAACCGAACCGGATAGGAAAAGGAGACTCGAATCAAACCAGATAGGAGAAGGAGACCTGAACCCAACCGGATAGGAGAAGGAGACCAGAAGCAGATAGGAAAAGGAGACCCGAACCGAACCGGGTAGGAGAAGGAGACCCGAACCGAACCGGATATGCGGAGAAGACCCGAGCCAGATAAGAGGTGGAGACCCGAATCGAACCGAACACCAATTCGACCAAAACCCGAGATGCAAAGGAAGTCCTAGTGGGAAGTTATCGTTCAGGGTCCAGATGGGAACCAGTGAGTTAACTTCAAGTGTTGGGATTTGCTGTGGGATGTATCCAAAAGGGTTATCGATAACTATAACTTTGGTTCACCATTAAGAGAGGGGGTATGTAGACGAACAAGAACCCGGGCTATGTCGACTGGTTGGCCCGTATCCCAGAGCCAAGGCTGTGTGGACTGGGTATGGTTATTGACTATAAACCGAGTCAGTGTGGTCACAACAATAGTTGTATGGGGTGAGACCCCGTCATTGCTCCAATGGATTTGGTGATCAAAGCAGTGCATATCGTATGCTTTACGCACAGAGTAAGATATGTGAGGATGATTGCCACGTTTGATGTTTGCTATCATAATGACATGCACACTTCCACTTTACACTCTATGCTGATGTTACCTAAGAGTTTTGTACATCTTGTTGTACTAACTCTTTGGTTGCAGGTCCAGATCGGGTATGATTACTTATACATGTTATTGCTTTATCTTAGTGTTATAGATTTGTTATAGCTCACACCGGACTTCCATCTAGCCTAGAATTTTATGTCTCTTCTTTTTACTCTGGGTGCTCATAAACGAGCAGACTAGAGTCAGGTTAAGTGGTCATGCTCGATTAGCTGTTTGGAGATGAGGAGGAAACTTCCATGTACTCTATACATATATTCTCCCTGTTTTGTTGTTGGTCACTGCTAAGGGCACTAGTAGTGTATCTCTTTTATTTCCTTTTAGAGACAATATTTCAAAGTTAGGATAATTGGATATGAAGCTGTATTTTGGATTCCGCTAATCTGATGAATGTGGTTTAGTTTTCAGCTTATATACTGTCTTGCCTTTTTTATATCAAGTTATGTTATTATTATATTTTATTCCACGCGCCATGAGATATACTATACGTTCTTTGGATTCATTGTTTCAACCCTTTTTAGGATTGTCCCGTGCCAGTCGGGCATTGGCATAATACATTTCGGGGAAATGTCTAACGGTACGGGGCAGTCGTTACACTGGGTATCAGAGCTAAGTTTCATATTTTATCCTAGGGGAAGATATCAGGGAGAGATAGTACATGTACATGAGAGCATATACTTGTGATATTTTGGTTTTCGAAAACTATATAAATATATTATTAGCATATCTAAGGATGAAGTCGCAGTACATTGGCACCATTAAGGAGATGATTAATTGTTTTCTCTTTATAGATTGAACGATGAGCCGAAATATGAGGAGTATGGTGAGGAAATCAACATTGGGAGTTGAAGAAGGAGCAGGTTTAGGGGCCAACAATGGAAATGTCCCTAATATAAGGACAATGTTTACGGCCTTCGTGCGAGAAATGCATAGGATGTTGAGGGAGCTGTTCCTAATGATGCTAACGATGGTGGTGCAGTATTGCAGGCGCCTAGAGATGATTTCGCCAAGCTTAGCAAGGATTATACTAGTCTTGGTGGGTAGTCGTTCATGGAACGGAATCGGCTATGGAGGTTCAGGATTGGATTGATAGTTGTGAGCGCATCTTCGAGGATTTGGGTATCGATGATGCAATGAAGAGAAAGTTAGCATCGTGTCAACTTCAAGGATGGGCAAAGAAATGATGGAGTTCCGAAAGATGAGGTTACTTGGAATCGGTTTAAGACTCGCTTTTGTGATAAGTTTATTCCAGCTACTCTAAAATCAGAATTATTCTGGAAAATTTTGGAGCTTAAGAAGAATGGAAGGGCAGTCTCGGAATATATTGCTGAGTTCGATACCTTATTGAAATATGGACTATCTCTTATTGGTACGGCCGGGAAGAAGAATAAGAAGTTCATAACTGTTCAAGATAATTACTTTGGTGGAAGGCTGGTAAATCTTATAGATGAGACTTTCGAATCTGTTGTGGGGAAAGCATTGAGATTGGACAGCCTTTATCCTAAGACAAAGACCAAGGTTGCTATTACATCTGCAGAGGAGCCGAAACTGCAGGCAAGTGGTGGAGGCAAGGAGAAGTCCCATAATAAGAGAAACAAAACCAAACCAAGGATGGTCAGAAAAAAAAGAATAAGAAAGATGTCGAGTACTTTTACTACAGCAAGAAGGGCCACTGTGCCAGAGATTGTCGAGCAAAGCCAGGGAGAGGAAGTGCTTCTATTGCGGACAAATGGGACATCTCAAGAATGGATGTCCACACCCCCTAAGGAGAAGCAGATCATGAAAACATATGCTATCAATGTTGTTCCTTCTTCGTCGAATGCCCCAACATCGGCGGAGAATGGAAAGGGTGTCATTATTCAAGGTTTGCTTTTGATATTTGATGTTCTTGTTTGAGTATTGTTTGATACTAGGGCTTCCCATTTATTCGTATCTAGTGACCTGGTAGACAAGTTGCAACTGGAACCCGAGATTGTCGATAAACCTTTAGTCGTGACAAATCCGATCGGTGGTTCGACTAGCCCTTGTATGATTTGTCGTAATTTTGTCTTATCGAGTCATGGTTGTTTGCTTGTGATTACTTTTTTTTGGGCTTTACTTGGTTTGGCATTATTTGAGAGTCGATTGGCTCCAAAGGTATGGGGTGGTGGTAGACCGTTAGGGGTCTTCGGTGACCATTAGAGTGGATGATGCGCAGAGGGTACGATTGGGTTGCCTACCTAGTTATGGGGTGATGGCTAGTTTTCTAAATTCGCTTGACATCCCACATGATGAGTTATCAAATGTAAGTATTGCTGGCGAATATCCGGACATCTTCAGGGAAGTGACTAGACTTCCACCACACCGAGAGATCCGAGTTTCGGATTAATTTAGTGAAAGATGCCAGACCTATAGTGATGCCTCTTTGTCATATGGCACCAAGGGAGAAGAGATAGCTTGAAGTGAAAGTAGTTGGTCTTTTGAAGAGGGTATTTATCCGAAGAAGTGTTACTTAGTGGGGAGCACCAGTTGTATTAGCCACTAAGGCCGATGGTTCTCTTCGCGATAGTTGAACAAAGTGACTAGGAAGATTAAGTATCCTCTTCCATGGATATATTATTTTTTTGATCAACTAAATGGAGCAAGAGTGTTTTGCTAATTGGATCTCGCGACAGGATTTCATCAGCTCCGAGTAGAAGCCAAGAATGTGCCTAAAACAGCATTTCGGATGCCTTTTGGATTCTATGAGTGGTTAATCATGCCATTCGGGTTGATCAATATACCTGCATATTTTGTAGATCTTATGAATAGGGTTTTCAAGGATCAATTATATAAGTTTTTTTTTGTGTTCTTGGATGATATCTTGGTTTACTCGAGGGCAAAAGAAGAACACATGGGACATTGGAGCGTAGCGATGGAGGTGTTGAGGAAACACAAATTTAAAGAGAAACTTTCTAAGTGTCACTTCTAGAGGAGGAAAGTGAGATTCTTGGGCCATGTTGTTTCAGAGAATGGTGTTTCTGTGGACCATGCGATGGTGGCCACAGTACAAGATTGGTCTACGCCCAAGAATTGAGCAGATGTGAGAAGTTTCTTGGGATTAGCTAGATATGATCATAAGTTTATTCAAGACTTCTCCAAGACAGCGACACCGTTAACTCAGCTGACCAAGAAGAATCAATCTTGTGTCTAGGATGAAGGGTGTGAGAATGCATTTAACTTTCTAAAGGAGAAGTTGACGAGTGCACCAGTGTTAGTTATTCCTAAGGGGAACGAAGAGATGACGGTATACACGGATGCCTATGGTACCAGACTAGGTGTTGTACTGATGCAAGGTGGTAAGGTTGTAACTTATGCTAGTCGGCAACAGAAACCAAATGAGGAAAGATATCCTACCTATGATTAGGAATTCGTAGCGATCGTGTTCACATTGAATATGTGGAGACACTATCTCTTTGGAGAAATATTCGATTTATTTACTGATCATAAGTCATTAAATTATCTTTTCTGTCAAAAGGATTTAAATCTTCGTCAACGGAGATGGTTAGAGCTCTTGGCTTCATATGATTTCAATATCGCGTACACATCCGGGAAGGGCAATGCGATAGCTGATGCATTGAGTAGGAGACATGCCAGCCTAGGAGCTATGTTTTTGGAATGGAAGCAGCTGGAGTATATCGTGGGATATGATTTCAGACCTAAGTGTGAATTAGATCCAGAGATGTTAGCAAGTTTGACGATCAGACCGACTTTGATAGAGCAGATCAGTTCCAATTAGAGGAACGATCCTAATCAATTGGAAATCATCTCCAAGGTAGAGACGGGTATCGATGGTGAGGGAATGAAAATGTATGGACTTGATTAAGAAGGATGGCTCCGAAAGAATGGGAGACTAGTTGTACCCAATGTTAATGGATCGAGAGATGAAGTGCTTAGAAAGTGTCATCACTCAAGACTGACAATACATCCCGGTTGTAACAAAATATATCGAGATATGAAGCAGACCTACTACTGGAAAAGGATGAAGAGAGACGTTGGGAAGTTTATATCAAAGTGCATGAACTACCAGCTAGTTAAAGACGATCAAAAGAAGCCTAGTGGTTTGTTACACCCGTTGGAAATTCTCAAACGGAAATGGGAACAAGTCTCAATGGATTTCATTGACGGTTTACCAAGGACTAGATCGGGGCATGATAGTATTTGGGTGATTATGGATCGATTGACTAAGAGAGCAAGGTTTATACTAGTCAAGTCGAATAGAATGGCAACTAAGTTAGAGGTACTTTATATGAAGCGGGTAGTGAGATTTCATGGATTACTTAATGGTATTGTGAGTGAGCGAAATCCATTAATTACTAGTGGGTTTTGGAAGAACTTACAAGAGGCGTTAGGGTCAGAATTACATCTCAGTACCGCGTACCATCCTCAAACTGACGATCAAACGGAGAGGGTGAATCGTATATTAGATGATCTCTTGAGAGCTTATATGTTTGATTTGGGGAGGGGGTCATCGGATGACCACTTGCATCTGGTTGAGTTCGCATATAATAATAGTTATCAATCTAGTATTGGTATGGCTCCATTTGAAGCTTTGTACGGAAGATCGTGCAACTCACTGTCATGTTTGTTGGAAATCAGTCAGAAATTTGTGCTTGGGCCAGATCTAATAAAAGGAACTTCAGACAAGATCGAGGTTATCCAATAGTAAATGAAGGCTTCCCAAGATAAGCAGAGGAGTTATGCTAATAAAGGACAAAGAGATTTGAATTTCTTCATAGACAACTTGGTATTCGTTAAGATCTCCCCGTTGAAGCGTGTGATTCAGTTTGGTAGGAGAGGTAAGTTAACACCAAGGTTTGTTGATCCATTTCTAGTTCTTGAGCAAGTTGGGAATTTTGCATATAAAGTTGGATTACTAAACAAGACGCGGGAGTGCACAACGTATTTCATTTTTTCTCAGTTAAGGAAGTTCTTACATGATTCTGATATAATTATTTCACCAGATCAATTAAATGATACTGAGGAAGAATCTGAGGCAATTGGAAGCCGCATAATGATTCATATTGTCGGAAATGATATGTAGCAACTTCGAAGGTAGACGGTGAGACTGACTAAGGTCCAGTGGGGTGATAATTACTTGGGAAACCAGGTAGAGCATAAGGAAATGTTAACCAGAACTCTTTACTTGGTAAGATTTTGAGCACGATATAGTTATTCCCTTGTTAGTAAACCGCATGTTAGGACAAGCTTGTTGTGTTTATTATATATTTTTGATTGTTTATAAATAGTTGATAGGCATGCGGGACATCATTGTTGTTTTTCTTGGTAAAGGAATTTCGGAGGTGAAATTTCTTAAGGTGGGAGAGTGTAACGACCCGCATTCTATGTACTAGAGAATCGTAGAATGTTTATTTTTATTTTCATACGAAGTCATATGGTCGTGTAACTTTGGGAAACGACTATTGGTGTCACTTCCCACGTTAACCATTTTTATCGAATTTTAAAAATGGCCATTTTGCCCCTGGCAAATCTTGTTTCACCTATAACTTGTGATCGGTAAGGAGAATTAACCTAAAACCACTTTCATTGGATTTGAATGATGGTTTTCCATTCCATCGAGTGGTCACATTAATCAAACAGACTTACCGTTTGGGAGATATAGCTAAAATAAGGTTTGGAAGATTGATAACAGCGGCTTAGTAGGGTGATTAGCAGCTAGGCCCATAATCCATTTTGGGATTCGGGTTATAGAAAGGCTGAAAGGGTTTGAAGAAACATCCCCTTTCATTTTTCTAGCTGCCACAAACATTCCTTGAACCCTGGTAATGGCTTCCATCTTCTAAATCTCTCTCTAATCACTTTCTAATTACTAGTTAATCAAATCTACATCAAATCAAGTCGGATTAGCACCAAATTCGAGATAAGCTATTGCACTACATTGGAATCTAGCCAAATCAGTAAATGTTTCAGATCCAGCTTTAACAGTTGACTAAGGAGGGTGATTTGCATGTTTATACACTAGTTACAGCTAATTATGGGGTGATTAGATATAATTAGCGAAATTATAAACCTACATATTCTGGAAAGTTATATAAAAATTATAAAATCATATTTTATGTCGTTGGTATGATTTTGGGCTAATTTGGATTAAGTTTTCTAATCCTATAGTTAGACATGGTTAAGGGGATAATCACATGGTTAAGGGGAAAATCATGGATTTTGTAACACCCCGTAATTTTAAAATATTAAAATGACAAATTAAATAATAATTAATTGTTAGAAGAAGAATTAAGGGAAATGGCCTCCGCCAGCGCGTTTGTCTCGGATTTCTGCTTAGGACAGTGTACGGTTTTGCATAAAACGGATAGAGTATGAAGGAGTTATGAAGCTTAGAAGATTTCAGTTTAAAGTAGATTTAATTAAATAATAATTAAATAACAAAGGCAGTTCAAAATTCAAAATCCAACCCAAAATTGTTGAGCTGGAAATTTCCCGCTTGTTGGTGTCAACCCACCCCCCTCCCCCAAGGGGAGTCGACAGGCGAGTCGATCCCCTATAGGGGTGTTGACTAGGGAGTCGACGCTTGTATAGGGGTGTCGATTAGGGAGTCGACCCCCTATAGGGTGTCGACCTCCATCGGCCAGATCTGTATCTAACGACGTGTTTTTCTAGGATTGGCTGGATGATGTGTTTTTCTGGTCTGGATGGTTCGGATGGTCCCTAATCAAATCTAAGGGTCCTAATTCACCTAATACACCTATAAATAAATACCTATACCTAACCTTAATCTCATTGTTTTCATCCATGGCGCCTCCAAGCTGCTCTAATTTAAACTTGCCTTTCTTCTCCACCAAAACAAATCAGAATAGGAGTATTCCAGCTAGAAGATCAGATCTACAAACAATGAAAGTAGAGATTATTCAAGATCAGATTTGCTACAACAATGCTTAATTCTCTTTTCTAAGAATCCTATCACTGTGAGTCTATGTTACTTTCAAATATAATTAAATTAAAAAGTAATTGTGATAGGATTGTAAATTGGATCTAATGTATATGCCTATAAATAAGAAGAATCATATCTAGTTTTGTTATCCTTTAGATTCGTACACGATTGCTATTATCGTATGCCTATCTAATCTATTTTGTCGTTATTCAGTTCACATGCCTATTTATATGTTTGTGCCTATTTTCATGTTTTGATTCCCTTCCCTGCTCCTTTTCCCTTTTTGAGATTGGGCTGACTTCAAGCCTAAGCATATTGCGTTGAGATTTACGTACAAATAACGTGGGGATGATTGGGAAAAGTTGGGAAATTTGATAAAATGAGATTTGGCATAAATTGTTGATGACTATGGAAATTGGTTTAGGCATAATTGAGTATAACTAGCATACACGAGATTTGGCGTAAATTGGTTTGGGCATAATTGAGGATAACTTGTATACATGAGATTTGGCATAAATTGTTAATAACTATGAAAAATTGATTTGGGCATAATTTGGTATAACTTGTATGCATGGGATTATATGCATAAATTGGATTAGAATTTTAAGCATAAATTGGATTGGAATTTATGGGTAACTGGAAATCACTATAATCCAAGATTTGAAATTGGGCATGAATTAAGGAAGATATAATGAACGCAAATTGATTAGGGCATAATTTGGTATAACTTGTATACATGGGTTTATAGGTACCAATTAGATTATAATTATAAGCATAAATTGGGTTGGAATTTATGGGTAATTGGAATATATTATAATCCAAGATTTGAAATTGGGACTTGAATCAAGAAAGTGATAATGAACGCTTAAGACACGACGTTAGATTCAGATCGCATTATAAGCCTGCCCGAAACCGCCCGGCATATCCCAGAACCGCCCGGCATATCCAACAACCGTAATTTGGTAATCTAATGTTAGAGGTCAAAGGCAAAAATTAGATGTGTAATAATGCTAAGACACGAGGTTAGATTCGGATTGCGGTAGAAGTCTGCCAGGAACCGCCCGGCATATCCAGCAACTGCAAACGGTAATCTAATGTGGGAGGTCTTGCACGATTACGAATATAATAAATTAAAAACACTTAACCAAGATATAAAGGGTTAAGTGGGTGACATGGGTAGCATGTGAAACATAATTAAAAACACTTAACCAAGATAATACATGTGGTAAGACATGGGAATAATAAAGGGTTAAGTGGGTGACATAGGTAGCACGTGGAACATAATTAAAAACATTTAACCAAGATAAGACATGTGGTAAGACATGGGAATAATAAAGGGTCAAATGGGTAACATGGGTAGCATGTGAAACATAACAAAAGCACTTAACAAAAATATGACATGTGATAAGACATGGGGATAAAAAGGGGTTAAGTGGGAATTCCTAGTGGGGACAAAGCTTAAAAGGGAAGCTTATGTCAAGTATATGGACCCTTTTCATCCACTAATACATTTCAGTATCTATATGAGCTCGAAATAGGTCGAGGATATGGACACGCTTACTGGTGTTGATTGTAAGAGGTCAACAAAGAGTTAGCGATGGCAGTGCAAGTCCAACGGAGTCATGTGCGTGCGTGGGTCCGGGCTGGTAGGTAAGACGTTGTTGCATCGTGTAGGTATAAGCTATGCATTTCAGTAGTATCAGGGTTGCAACCTTAGGGAGTGATGCCCCCATTGTGGGACCAGCACAGTTATCTGCGAGGTTAGGGAGCCGATCGAATGGGAAGGGTAGAGGGTACATCTAATGGTGATAGGTGCATATTGGTTACCTGTGATAGCAACTACAGGTACATAAGCATGTTGGTTACCTATGATAGCAGCTAGAGGTACATAATCGAATAGGGAGGGTACATCTAGTGGTGACAGGTGCATATTGGTTACATATGATAGCAGCTAGGGGTACATAATCGAACAAGGAGGATAGTGGATACATCTAGTGGTGATAGGTGCACATTGGTTACCTATGATGGCAGCTAGAAGTACATGAAACTATCATCATTCTTTTTAGCCAAGAGGGATCATCTTCTAGTTTGAAACAAGTATTGGTGTGATGTAGAGAATATCGTATAGTGGTTAGAAACGCATTCAATGTTACATCTTGTTACCATGTCATATCTGCTTTTGTTACAGTAATCTCTTAAATCCAGTTTATGTTCTTAGCATGTTGCTTTACTAATTATATTGTTAAAGTCACTGGACTTGCCAGACTACTTGCCAGACTATATGCCTGACCCTTCTTGTTTCTCCTCTTTTCTTTCCTCCCCCCCCCCCCCCCCCCCGCTCTCAGGGTTCTCAAGGTGGGCACGTTGAAGCTTGATTTAGACTTTCCTGCTTGAAGTACCGAAGGTAATGCTTAGCTTTGTTTCTCTTCCATATGGCATTTTGGATTGGGGATTATGGTTTTAAAAATTATGTACTCTGATGGCTTTTGTACAAGACAGATATTATGTACTTGGTTCTGGTGCGATGGGTTTGAAGATGTAACCAAAGTTATTTCTGTTTCCGCTGCAATAAAATTATAACTTTTCAAGTACTATTTTATGTATCTGTCATGTAATATTCTGTTTTGTTTACTTATAATGCTCCACGAAACTTAATGCATTCCCTTTGTGAGTGACATTAACAAACGTAGGGTGTTACAGATTTGTTTATGTTTGATCTAAATTAACATGTGAAATTATTGGTTTGACGTCTTTGGTTGATTCTACATGTTACTACTGCTGTTAGGTATGTTTTTTGATTGCATAGGGAAGTTAGAATGGTTTAAAACGCAGTGGTTTGGCGAAAATAGCTTGCTGGAAAAATTGCAGTGTTTCGGTCTGGTTAGGAGGAGGAGACGCGATCTTATCCGGTTAGGAGGAGGAGACCCGATCCGAACAGGACAGGAGGAGGAGACCCAATCCTAACCGGATAGGAGATAGACACCCGAACCGTACCGGACAGGAGGAGGAGACTCGGACCGAACCGGATAGGAGGACGATACTCGAACCGAACCGGATAGGAGGAGGAGAACCAACCGAACCGAATAGGAGAAGGAGACCCGAACCGAACCGGATAGGAGAAGGAGACCTGAACCGAACCGGATAGGAAAAGGAGACCTGAACCAAACCAGATAGGAAAAGGAGACACAAACCGAACCAGATAGGAGAAGGAGACCCGAACCGAACCGGATAGTAGGAGACCCAAACTGAACCACATAGGAGAAGGAGACCCGAACCGAACCGAATAAGAGGAGGAGACCGGAACTGAAACGAACACTAACTCGACCAAAACCTAGGATGCAAATGAAGTCCAAGCGGAAAATTATAGTTCGGGATCCAGATGGGAACCAACGAGTTAACTTCAAGAGTTGGGCTTTGCTTTGGGACGTGTGCAGAGGGGTTATCGATATCTATAACTTTGGTTCACCACTGAGAGAGGGGGCATGTAGATGGACCAGAGCCAGGGTTGTATGTACTGGTTAGCCCGCATCCTAGGTGAATGCAGATGGAATGGAATTAAATGTTTTATAGTCAAGAATGGTGACTATTTTATTCTCAAAGTTTTTCTCTTTATTGCATTTTTTTCTTTTTCATTATTTTTTTTTGATCAATGATGAGTGGAGATGGAATGGAATGATACCATATATTACTTCATTTGATTCCTTCTCTACTAAGCGAATTATAACCAACACTTCATGAAAGGAAAATTGTGTGCCCTAGTTACTCTACTTCTTTAACCCTAATTCAACACGCAAGTCTAGATTGATGTTATATAAAAAGATGAAAGGAAAGATAAACAACTTTTCGTAAGATAGATAACCCATACAAAATAAGATGTGGTATATAGTTATCCTACCTTAAAACAAGTATGGAGTGGGTGGTGCAATATTGGTATAAAAAGTGATGCTTTTTTAACCTTTGAGAATAAAAGGTTCTTAAGTATACCAATATAAGAAAAACTTGTCGAAACATGAATGTAATTCTACTAAAACTTGGGTTTGAATAATGTGGGGGTATCGAAGAAGAATGCAACAATAAGTCATTTCTCCCTAAGTTAGTCGAGTGGAATTTAGAACTCACAAGTTTGAAAATTTGAGTGAGAAAAATATTATGCATGAAAATGAACTCAAAAAATCCAAAAATGTAGGTGCAAAATCATTTTTATTTGAGTTTTCTATGATTTTTTTTACTAGCACATTCTAACATGTATAACAAGGGTTGACGCACTTACTCCAGAACATGAATAGCATCTACACAGTATCAATCTAGCATCTTAAAAAGACACATTACGTCTCAATGAATAATTAATGTTCATTCCCATCAACCAACAATTCAACTTATCAATACAAAACCAAGGTGTTATTTATGAATTTAAGTTAATCCTTGTTCAACGAATGACCTAGTTCATAAAATTTGATTGCTGATGTAATGTAAATTCTCTCCCAACACTTAAAAATATACTACGTCTCCATAGTCGTCAATTAGACATATCTTAGTGAAAGGGAAAGAAAATAGATGGTAAGCGCAGCTTACCGGATACGCATGCCAAAAATACGCAGTCGTCGAATAGATGAACCGGCCCATAATTGACCAATGGATCGGCCTCATTAAGATTATGAGACACAACTTAAGCACAGAAAACCAAATCATAAAGGGTTTTATATCACGTTTCATATTTGGAAAAACAAATTTTGGTTTTTCAAAAGTTTGAGTTGCTACTTTTAAAACTGTGAGCTTACTATTGATCCTATAATCGAATTGAATTTCTGTAGCAACTAAAGAGAGGTCATCGAGATGGGGTTCAGTAAAAGTTTCAAAAAAAAGTTTGATTTCTTCAGATGGTGTATAAATGGAGAGACGTATGCATCATTCTTACCCCCACACTTGTTTTGAGAAATATTGTTAAGTTTTGCTTTGATATTTGAAATTTTGTTGACTAAAGTTTTATTGGTAAACCTTAAGTTTAAACCAAACAAACTAATTTCCTGTAGATTTCAAAATTGTGTTTTCTTAAAAACCGTGTCATTCCAAAAAGAGTTTATATACTATAGAAATTTATCACTGAAAAACAAGTGATCCAAGCGAAGTTCAGTTGAAAAGATCAAGTCGTAAGGAGTTTTAACAGTTTTTGAAAAATTGTCATTGTGTTTAAGATCACATCTAGCAGTTTCGTTATTTTCAACCCCAAGAATTTCATAGTTATCAAATGTTTCATTTTCAGTTTTAGACCTAACAACATTATCGTCAATCGTTTTGAGAAGTATTCACTTAACAAAGTCATCCTCATTTAAATAGTTGTTAATAACTTCATCATTTTTGTCAGGTTGACAATCTAAATTTGCTAAATTTTCAAAATTTTCAAAATCTGCGAGAGGAAGATAAAATGGAAGATTGATGTCTTCGTTTTCAAGTGAATTTAAATTCAAATCAATCACAGAGCCTTCAGCAACTTCATTAAGATTTTCATCAATTTCAAAAGTTGTTAGTTGAAGATCGTCAACAGTTGTAAAAGGTGGATTATCATTTGACTCGTCACATGTTGAAATTTGATTTTGTTGGTCACGTAGTTTCAAGTATGTTTCAAATACCAAATTTGCGTGGTTATCGAAAATTTCGTTCATTTGCTCAGCAAAAACAAATTTATAAATATTTACATGAGAATTTTTAGTTTGAATTTATTGAGAACAAAAATCGTTAATTGCACCATTATTGAAGTTATATCCATTGCTAAAATCATTTGAAAAGTTATTCACATTTCCATTTTGAATTTGAAATTCATTTTGGAGTTCGAAATTGATTTGGCTGGGTTATAATCAAAATCATTCGAATTTGGAGGTGAATTCGAATATTGATTATTTTAAAAATTTTGACTCGAATTGTTGCGCAAGTGTGAACTACACCATTCACTTGTTCTTTGATTTTGTCGAGTGCTCATTTCAAGTAAAGATTCAATACTTGTTTCCGAAGTTGAGGGTTAATCGTTGAAATTATTCGAAAAGTTTTCAGCTTGAAAGTCATTCTTATTTGAATTATAACCGAAATCATTTAAATTTTGAAAATAATTCCTATTTTGGCTATACATGGGGCAAGCGTGCATGAATTAGAAGAAGAGAGTTTTTTGTCAAAAAATTAGTTATAAAACTTTTGGCTCTAAAGAAGCTCTAAAAAAAATGTTAAAATTAACAACTTCGGATCGTATGAATACAGGTCCAGGCCAGGTTCGGACAAGGGTTATCAGTGTGCCACGAATCACCGTAGAAACACGACCGAAGGTTTAAGAACCTGTTTGAGTTCTAGACTCTACCGTTCCTTAGATACCTAAGAGAGTATCATTCCTAATTATCAATTTAACGAATACTTTGTCCTATAAGCTTTGGGGAATCCTTGATTTGATTTCAAAAACAAACTTTTCAATTAATCCCATGTTCATTTTAAAATTTCCAACCACATATCAACAGACAAAATATTTAATCACAGAGCAGTCACAGAATAATAAATTGCAGAAATAAATTTTTTCCACGCAAGCCGCGACACCTGCACGAAATCTTCACAAGCAATTTCTATATAATTTTCAATCAGCAGCATAACCTTAGAGTTTAGAAATCACTCAATTAGATCAACAGTCCATCCAGTGCAACTGAGTAGCGCTAGTGCGTTCACACCTCACTTGGTGTGCAACCGCTCCAACAACTTAAATTTTGTTAAGTGCTTGGCCTCTGAAATTCTGGTTTGTTTGCTTTGGCCTTAGATTTGAAACTTTCCTTTACTATTAATATTTTTTTAAAATAAAAACCAAGAGATTTTATATGGAAATAGCAAAAGAAACAAAAATCAATAATAAAAATATATGAAGCAAATCCTACCACACTAAAAAAAATATGCCTAAGATTTGTCAAACAGATATACTCAAGACCAAACCAAAAGCCACGTCACCAAATGTTTTGAGGAATTCAAAAGTGAACCCTCTTAAAAACAAATAACTCACGTGTTCAAAAGGAAATAAATGAAGTGCTAATTTCAGAACAATCCCTTTTATTTCAAACCAGGCAACGCTAGAACAAAGAAGAAGATATCAAGAAACAAATCGCTCCCGACTCAGCAAATCACGCCCCTTATTTTCTTTCAAAACAGATGACCACACAACAAAAAGGGGCAACAAATCAATTAACCAAAATCGCTGGAAAAAGGGTGTAATGTCCCAAAAGATGTGGTTTTTTTCAAAACAATTAAAACAGGCAAAAAGAAAAATAAGAATGCACGTCCAAATCAACTCGCCCCACATTTTTTCCTTTCTATCTGAATTTGAATCACAGGGTTCGGTTTTTTTTGTGTGCGAATTGGGTTTTCAAGGCTTTTTGTCTCAGTGGATTTGGTGTTCGGAATCTGGATCTACGATTCAAATCAGATTTTATGTGACACTTTTCGGCTAGGGCTTCGATCTGTTGAGGGGTTTTCGAAGTGGGTTGGATTGGTGATCTTCGGGATTTCGGGAGTTCAGTGTATGGTGCAAGTGGATGTTGACGATGGAGTTTGGTAATGCCGATTGGGTTGTTCAGGATTGAACTTGCATAAGGAAGGTAGCGTTTTTACGAGGTGATGGAGTGTTTTTGGATTGAGATGTGGTTTTGTTGTGGGATGTATTTGGGGTGAAGATGAAGTCTGGAGTTCGAATTGGGTGCAGAGCAGTTGAGGGTAGAGTTGTGAACGATGCTAAGAGGAGTTGGAGGAAGATGATATTTGTTGGTGTGTGGTATTGCAATTTCAGTTTGACCATTTGGTTTTATGTTGATAGTGAAGGGGACTGATGAAGGATGAGTGTGGTCTGGAATGAACTGTAAAGGAGCCTATGTATAGCTATTGTTCGTGATGAGGTGAATCGGAGGTGTATAGCTGCAGTGCGTAGTATAATTGAAGAGTGAGCTGGTTGATGGTTTTCAATGTAGTTAGAACGTGGGAGTTATTGGTTTGGGATTGCCAGAAGTAGCGAATTGGGTGATAAGAGTGCGGTAGCTTTCTAGTGCATTGGTGGGTGTTCATCAAGAAGAGGGGGCGGAGCTTATTGTCAGGTGAAGGGCTGTGCAGCGTAGTGCGTGGAGGTGGGATTTTGTGTTGCAATAGAAAGCCAGAAGGAAACAATTATCTTTTTTTTATATATATATATATATATATAGAAATGATGAAAAGTAGAAAGAAGATGTAGTGGGAAAGAAAAGTAGAAAGAAGATGTGATGGGAAAGAAACCGAAAAATAGAAAGAAACAGAAATTGTAAAGGGAAAAGAAATTGGATGAAAAGTGGAAAAAAAATTCTCTTGTGCAGACGACTGCAGTATCAATGATCATTACTAAATCAACTAATAAGATTTTTTTTCCTATATATACAAAAAAAATCCAAAGGATTTACTAATAAAAATTATTTTGATCCCTTACAACGGAGCCAAAATTTATTTGCGAACAAATTGAACAACTGTAAACAATTGTTTAATTCGTTTGGCTTTCCTAAACAACAAGGGTTGTTGTAAAGGGTGTCAAACCTTGCGATCAAAATTATTTCAATAATAAATCCAGTCAAATTATTCCGAATTTTTGATTGTTTGTAAATAGCAGAAAATAATCAGAAAGGGTGTTTTTAACAATTAATGAAAGCATAAATGAATTAATAACCAAACTGAATTTTACAGATCTAATTCATGTTTCTGTCACAAACATAAATCAATGATAATTAGGTTTCTAGAAACAAATATGTGAATAACGACAAGTATAGCCTATGCACGAGCTAACTCTTAAACAACCATAGGCTATCAGGACAGATTCACTATTTTATTTCTAAAACCCTAAAAGTTAGATCTAAATCAGGTAAGCGTTAGATCGAACTCAAATATACCCCATGAAGGAGCATAACTCTTACACGACACGGAGTATAAAGGTTCAGATCCGAGCCTTGGTTCAGATCTTGATCTATAAAAATAAAGTCCTAATCCTATTTGGCTATGTGATTCATATTGAATCTAATCTAAGCGTCATCACCCCCTAATTAAAGGTGGTTAGCTGGACATAGTTAAATAAGAATTAGGGAAGAAGAAAAGAAACAACATAAACACAAATAAAATAAAAGAACAACTAAGAAGAGAAGAAGAAGAAGAATTTTATTCCAACTAAGAATTACAGAATAAAACCTAAGATTGAATGGTTCCAAATAAAAGAAATACAAGTGTATTTATAGTTGCTATGGCAAAGACTAAATGGCCAATTACACAATGTGGATCAAAAGCCATTTTCCCAAAATAACAAGTCCAAATAGCTAAATGTGAACGCGTGTGAATGCAAATGTCATAGCTTGTGGGCATCAAATGACATCAACTTCAATTGTTTTTTAGCATGAATAGGAACTCCATAACATCTGAGATAAGCGATCTTTATGAAAAGACATTGAATCTTTAAAATATGCGGCAGAAGGTGCTTGAACAACAACTTTTCTTCAAGCTTTAATCTAGCTCTCAAAATCAACACTCTTCTTACACCAATTCTTCAAGATTTTTTAACAATTAAGTGCATTAATCTATTCATCATAAATAATCTTAAAATACGACTATAAATACATAATATCAATTGTTTTAAATATAAAACAAGATAAATAAGCGGATAAATTATACACCTTTACGTGTATATCAAATTGGTCCCCCGACTCATAGACAAGATGAATTATAATGATGTTTAAAGTTTAACTGCAAAACGATGACACTAGTAACATCCTATTTATCACAGGAAAACAACTAAATGAACTACCACCACACAAGTCCTGAATCTCCGCAAATATACACATCCACAAGTAAAAGTTTGCTACTCAATGCATATGTCATCCATAGTATACATTAGTACAATACAACTGATCATAAGTGTTATTGGAAATTAAACCACAAGTCGTGAAGAATTTAAAAGTTTCTTATGCAAACACAACTAAGCTTTTCTACTAGATTATTTTTTGTTACAGCCCGTATTTTGAATAACATGTTATAACATAAATCAAGGCAGAATTAAATGTTAAAATCTGAATCAAGGGAAACGGGCTGTTCCATTGCGTTCGTCTCGGAAAAATACGCGAAATAGAGTCCGAGTTTTCGAAAATCGGAGTCCGTATGACCAAGTTATGGCCCGTCAAAGTTTTCAGAAAATTTCAAGTTCAAAAACAGTTCAAATTTGAATTTAGAATTCAAATTCAGCCAAAACAGACTGGGCGGGAAAATTTCCGCCCAGACAGGTCGACAGGGGGGTCGACACTAGGGTCGACCTCCCCCCAACCAGGTCGACACTAGAGTCGACCTGGGGGTCGATCTCCCTTGTCGGCCAGGTCGGCCTGGTGCACTTAATTAGGCTGTTTGGACCTGTTTTGTTGTCTAGTGACATGATTTGATGGCTCAGATTTGATTTAGGGTTAATCCTATGGCTAAAACTAATCCTAAACTCTATAAAAAGACCCTAATACCTAGCCTAAATCATCATAAATCAATCCTACAACTAAACTATGCCAAAATGTTTCTTGATCATTGTAACACCCCGCCTCCGCCAGGGTGTCTCTTGCAAGCACTCTGACTTTGGAGGGGCGTTTGAATCAGGTAAACATGCATAATGATATATCAAGGCAGAACAAGAACATATGTATATATGTAAACAGAGTAAACATCATAGATAAAACAGCAGAAGATTTTAAACCATTTTAAAACAAGTCTGTTACATCATAATGTCAACTTTCCAAATAAACCAGTCTAGACAAAACAACATCAACTGAAAAACTGAAATACATAAATACTAATCCCCAAAAGAAGTGATAGCCACAGCTAGCTTCATGTCAAACCGTACATGAGCTAAATCCCACAAGCAAGCAGTCCGAAATCCAAGCTAAGCTCCAGTATTCCCTCCCTGAGAACCTGGGGGGGAATGGAAGAAAAGAGGCGAAAGAAAACAGGTCAGTCAAAAAGACTGAGTAAGCCCTACTACAATCAATGTAAACTGATAAAGTTAACTGGCATGAGCAGCAGGGATGAACATAAGGATAACAACATACTAGCATGATGATTAACTAATAAGGTAGATAAAGGTGTCATCGCATAATCAGGATTAAGGTTTTGCACCACAGGTGTACTAGCAAACTAACATGACTTGAATAACAAGTATTGATCCCTTGGCCCAAGCTTTGGCCCAATAACATGAAATGACCCTAATCCAAGGTCCAACCAAACGGTCTAGTCGATCGGCTCCCTAAGCCTAACTCGTCACGTATTGGTGTCAATACAGCCCAAACATGATTGTAGTCAGACTAGGCAGGGTCTCCCGTCGGGTGTATCAAGCCCTAGGGTGGCAACCCCTGGACACCATAAACATGAGTGCACAGTCTCGATCTACTGGTACCCGTGCATGCTTTCCCCGGCTTCGGACTATGTGCACGACCATGGTCCGCCCGGAACTACACCGGCGTACCCTCTGCCGTCGCTTTTGGTCACTTACCTCCAGTCCAGTAATCGTGCCCCCACCCTAGCCTAGTCCCTAGGGTCATGATGATACTAACTTGGGATTACTGCTGGAGTGGGCCCCACATTGCTAGGATTTTTCTAGTGGGTTAAGTACGGTTTAACCCCCTTGCTAGTCATGGATTAACTTGGTTAACTGTAACGATGTGTTCACGACTTAACCCCGATTAATCTACCGAGCCCAAATTGGTTAAGTACTAAGTGGATCATGACTTAACCCTAATCACGAGGCATTAATTAATTTAATGCACCTTAACCTCTCACATTAGACCTTGTTGTGGTTACTAGTTAAGCCGGGCGGGTCCGGGTAGCTTTACACCACAACTTGGTCTAACCTCGGGTCCAAGGTACAACATGACCAACTTCTCACATTGGATCCTATTGTTTGTAGCAACTAGTTAAGCCGGTCGGTTCCGGGTAGGTTTACGCTACAAACTCAACCCAACCTCGAGTTGGCCACACTTATCTTTTCTAAGTGTCATGTCCATCATGTTTCCAAAACACATTACAAGTTTTCAATCAATTGGGTAGACCTAACTTAATTGGTAAATTCCCAATGGGTAGACATAACTTAATAGGTAAATTCACAAGCTTATGTTTTATGTCTTTTAAGTTTACCCAACCCCCAAACGCAATCCCATCGCTTACATATCGCAATAGCGCATAAAGGATAGAAAGAGGGAACTTGGCATAATCATGACATAAAGGTGTTGAAGCCACAAGTTTAACATGGTGGCATATAAAATGTTAATGTGTTCATATACTTGAATATTACATATTTTGGCCTCAAAAGCATGCATAAAACCAAACTTAACATATTGGTGATACATGGTGATAAATGACATGTAGAAATGGCCATAAGTTCGCATTTAGCCTCACATGCAAGTTATCATAAGAGATATGATAACTTACATGTTGCCAAAATGCAACCTTTGGCATAAAGCTTGAAGCTTTATGTTCATAAACCCAAGATAAGCTTGCATAACATGATAGCATGAACAAAATGTTCAACCCAAACTTGCATAGCATAACTTGCATATCATATGGCAACTTGCATATCAAACTTGCATAACATAACATGATGAACTTGCATATCATATCATAGCATACTTGCATAACATGATAAACTTGCATATTACATCATAGAAAACTTGCATAACATGATAAACTTGCATATTACATCATAGAAAACTTGCATAACATGATAAACTTGCATATTACATCATAGAAAACTTGCATATCATACATTTAACTTTAGAGTTTAAGTATGAAAGTAGAATAGGGCTTACTATGCTTAAGAAGTCACAAAAATATGACAAAGCCCTTATGAAATCAATCAAACCCAAAATGCAAGCTTTAACATAAAAACCCTTGAGCCAAAATGATCGAAACTCTTTCTTTATGATGCAAATATAGAAACTTGACTTGAATGCAAGCTAATGATGCTCATACAAGTTTAAAAACACTTGTATGCATGGAAAATCACTTAGAAATTGGTTTAGGAATTTTATGAAGAGAGTGGAGGCCATGAGAGGATTGATTTTTCCATAGTTTAGTTGTAGGATAGATTAATGATGATTTAGGGTAGGTTAGGGTCTTATTTATAGATTAGGCAAGTGTTTTAGGCCATAGGATTAAACCTTAGTTGCAATCTTAGCCCTTAAAACCGAATCTGGCCCCCAAGCTCAACACAATCTCCAAATGGTGCACCAGGCTAAACAGCCCGGCTGGACCAAGTCGACAGCCAAGTCGACAGGGCTGTCGACTTGGGTCCAACCAAGTCGACTCCCAAGTCGACAGGGCTGTCGACTTGGGTGCCCTGGCGGGAACTTTCCCGCCTGGCCCAAAATGGCCCAATTTTTCAAATTCAAGTTTGAATTTGAAATCTGTTTTTACTTAGAAATTTTCTGAAAACTTCGTTGGGCCTTAATCGGGTCATACGAACTCCGATTTTCGAAAACTCGGACTCTATTTCGCGTATTTTTCCGAGACGAACGCAGTGGCATAGCCCGTTTCCCATGATTCAGATTTTTGAGTTAAATTCTGCCTCGATTTATGTTATAACAGGTTATTGAAAATACGGGTTGTTACATCCTCCCCTCCTTAAAGGATTTCGTCCCCGAAATCTTCAAGTTAGGAAGAACGTATCCTACCATCCAACATCCATCTACTCAAAGCGTCATCCACGAGCAATCATTGTCCTTACAAGATTCTAAATGTTGTATGAACATATGCAAAGGTGTGTGTATATGTACCTATCTATTGCAAATATCATTAATGCAGATTATGTTAGTGAAATGAATCCATATGTATGCAATTCCTAACATATTGTATAACATCTATATGTGTGCACATCACATACATCCATATGCAACATCCATGTGATAACACAAAAATTTTCATCCATGAATAAGCATAAACACTCATGCACATGCAATATGAGGAGTGTGTGAGCCGATCTAGTGCCTAACGCGTATAATGCATCCACGAGTAACCACTTGCAAACACTTGCAACCACTTGCAACCATCAAGCATAACATGTTTCAAACACATGTTTCATCCAAAGGGTTTCTACCTAAGGTTCTCATGACAAGATTAACACGATAAACTAGATAAACATGGATAGCAAAGAGAAAGATATGCTAACAAAGAAAAGAGATTGAGAGTGTACCCTCAAAAAGGAATGGATAAAGCCCACACATCTTCTCCTCGGTTTCCCAAGTTGCGTCTTCTTCGGCTTCACCCAATTGAACCTTCACCAATTTGACCTCTCGATTCCTTAGCTTCTTAGTCTCCGTCCCCATGATACGAATCGGAGCTCTCCTCAAGGTAGTCTCTTTCTCCACTTCCACATCTTTCAGAACACTCGGCTCAACAACCTCTGCTGATTCATGTAAACACTTCCGGAGATGCGAGACATGAAAAACATCGTGTACTCCGGCAAGCTTCTCGGGCAACTTCACTCTATAAGCCATCTGCCCGATCCTCTCTATAATAGGGAATGGTCCAACAAACCTCGGTGCCAACTTCCCAACGGCTCCAAATCGGACCACATTCCGCAAAGGAGAAACCTTCACGAAAACCATATCCCCAACATCAAACTCCAAATCAGTTCTTCGCTTATCAGCATAGGATTTCTGTCGGTCTTGGGCCGCTTTCATCCGTCTCCGAATCAACTCGACCTTCTCGGATGTATCTCTGATCATATCAGGCCCAAGTATAAGCTTATCTGTAGTCTCCCACCAACATGTAGGCGACTTGCACGGCCTCCCATATAAAGCTTCAAATGGTGCCATCCCTATGCTTTTCTGATAACTATTATTATATGCAAACTCAACAAGAGGAAGATGGTCTTCCCAAGTACCACCAAAATCCAGAATACAAAGCCTCAACAGATCCTCGAGTACCCTATTCACCCTTTCGGTTTGACCGTCCGTCTGTGGGTGATAAGCAGTACTTAGATTCAACCTCGTGCCCATGGCTTCTTGCAAGCTGTTCCAGAATTGACTTGTAAAGATTGGGTCACGGTCGCTGACTATACTAGAAGGGACTCCATGAAGTCTCACAATCTCACGAAGATATACAGACGCTAGCCAAGATGCGGTCCTCTTGCTCTTTACCGGAATGAAATGAGCACTCTTCGTAAGTCTATCCACAATAACCCAAATGCTCGTATTCCCTTTCCTTGACCTTGGTAGCCCATCGATAAAATCCATGGAAATACTCTCCCACTTCCAAAGTGGAACGTCTAGAGGATGTAATAGCCCACCGGGCTTCTTTGACTCGGCCTTAACTTGCTGGCAAATGATACATCTAGAGACAAACTCTGCCACATCTTTCTTCATCCCAGGCCAAAAGAAAATGCGCTTCATATCTTTATACATCTTATCTCCGCCCGGATGTATAGTCAACTTAGAGCGATGCGCTTCCTCCAGAACTTTTCTTACTAAATCTTCTACCATTGGAACACATAATCTTCCGTCTCTCCTTGTAATGGCGCGTTTTGTTAGCTGTCGAATAATTAATTTATTTAATTATTAAATATCGATTGGGCGATATCGATGACTTGAATTAAATAATATTGAATATTTAATTAAAATAAATAGTATAATAATATATTATAATGTCGAAATAATCGGAAATCACCGAATTCACAATACTGTGTGAATTGGATCAGCTAAAATATTTAATTCAGTTTAGAATTGAATTTGAATAACGAATCGATTTAATAATCGACGTTAAAACGTATTAATTATATTATAATTTAAAATAGAGCGCGTAACGACGCGACAGTTCGTTATTTGGCGATTTAGACTTCAAGTGGATGTACAGGGTTCGTTTTAAATCGGATTGCTGTGAAACAAGAAACGTGTGGAGCTGGTGGAGTATATCTTTCTAGTGGAAGAGAGAGATCGGGATTTCGTCGTGTGGATTTTGAGTTATGTCCAAATCAAAATATTAGAAATGCAGCGCCCTGACCATAACGATTTAATTATATTTATATAAGGATTTAAATAGAAATCGACCGTCGATATAACTCTGACAATGTAATATCGAGTTGGAAATACATACAGGAATAGTCTAGAGCTGAACGGCATTTCACTGTGAATACAGACGACAATAATTAATTTTAAATATTTAATTTAATTATATTTAAATATATTTATATATTTAAATAGGCTATTTAGAGCTTTGAAAAATAGCCACTTTTGCAAACGAAGTCGGAATTTGACGAAACCAGTTTCGTTGGGACCGTAATGTCGAACTCTAGCTACATGTCTAGTTTGGTGATTTTTAGGCATCGTATGTAATCGCTGGGATTTTTAGAAGGCAAATACAAGAAGAAAATCGATAAAATAAATTATAAAAATCAAATTCAAAATATCCTCCCCATTTTCTTTGGATCCACAACCAGCCACGCATCATCAAATTCCAACCACAATTCTTACCAACCAAACAGAGGCTTATAAAAGCCGTATAAACCAACACAGCAAGTTTTTCCCACAAACAAAAATCAAAATAAAACTCAAATAAATTCTATAAATCGTGATATACACATGTATGAATTCAGCATGGAGGGAGCTCCGATTCTGTGTGCTATTCGTTGGGTTCGAACATCATGCCTGTTCGCTCATCTTTCACTGCGCGAGCTAGGGTTCAGCATCGCGTCAAAATTCAAGCATCGAATGGGGGAACGAGGGGTGTAGCCGGGTTTAGGAGGTGAGTAGCTTCTGCGTGGCCAACTTCGAGGTGCTCCGGTGGCCTCAAGAGCAAAACAACACGGGATTTGGGCTACAGGGTGTTTTCGGAGGTGCGTCGAGTTTGGCTCTGGGGGGTCGAGCAGGCGCGAATTCAGGCGGAGAGTTGATTGGGGGTGGTTGCGCCGGAGATGGATGGTCGAGGTGGAGGGACGCGGTGGTCAAAAGGAAGGGTCAACGCCGGTTTTGGGGTATGATAGCATCGGGTTCCAGGAAACAAATTTGGGGAAGAGAAGTGTCCAACGGGGTTGGGTCTGATCTTTTAATATAAAGAATGGGCCAAATAAAAGGTGAGGCCCGTTATAAACTTTAGTTTAGTTTAAAATTAAATCGAATATTATACGAACTTGTTAATAGTATATCTTACACATACGTGGTCAGATTGACGAACCGTAAGTTGCGTTGGGATCGTATGGACGAGCACTACACGCTGGAACAGACCGCGAGTCAATTGGATTCCGTCACAATTTATAGCAAAATAAATTGTCTGAATCAAGCGATGGTTATCGTCATTGACGATGATCGTCAAATGTGAGTAAAACTCACCAACTCTATACAGTTCTATTTTTACAACGTGTTCTTAGAACTGTTAATTAGCTGTTGTTTGACTGTGTGTTGACTGTTTGATTGAACTGCTAGTCAGTTAGTGGAAATTATATATATATGTATATATATATTTATAAACCGTTAATTATTTATATGTGATTCTGTTTATCAGAATATTATACTGGTGTTGTTTAACATCTGTGGATGCAGGGAAACAGGTTGGAGGAATCCAACTGGATTCCTCAACAGTTATTTTACTGTGATTTATATATTGTGATATATAAATGTGATATATAATCTGATGATGATTATGTGTGTTTGGACGATATTCATCGTTATTATATGGTGTGTTAAATACCATAAGAAATACCAAGATATAGAAAAGAGATTTTCAAACTATAATTTGAAAATAATTTATTTATATAAAATCGATGGATTTTATATTATAAAGAAAAGGGGATTTTGAGTATAAAGGAAAATATTGGTTAATCGAGTATAAGGGAAATTATGTGTTAATCAAATATAAAGGATAAGTATATTTGTGAAGATAAATATAAAGGATATATATATTTGTAAATCAAATATAAAGGAATATATTTATCAAATATATAAGAAGAGAAATATTGTAAACCATTTGAATAGATAGAATAAAAGAGATATTTATTTGGTAAGTAAATAAAGTTAAACTAAGGGAAATGGGTTAAGTTAATCGAAGTAAATCAGTTAAGTTAAAGTGATTAATCGAAGTGAATTAGTTAAGTTAAACTAAGTGATTTATCAAAGTGAATTAGTTAAGTTAAACTAAGTGATTAATCGATGTGAATTAGTTAAGTTAAACCAAGTGGTTAACCGAAGTGAATTAGTTAAGTTAACTAAGTGGTTAATCGAAGTAAATTAGTTGAGTTAAACTAAGTGAATCGGTTAGAGTTAATCAACGTGAATTAGCTAAGTTAAACTAAGTGGATTAGTTCAGTTAATCGAGACGAGTTAACCAGTTATGTTAAACCATTTGAGTTAATCAGTTAGAGTTAACCAGTTAGGTTAAACCAGTTGAGTTGACCGGTTAGAGTTATCCAAGTAGAGTAATCGAATATAATTTATTCGAGTGGAGAAATCAAATGTGATTCATTTGAGAAGAGTTATCGAATATAGTTTATTCGAGTGGAGAAATCAAATGTGATTCATTTGAGAAGAGTTATCGAATATAGTTTATTCGAGTGGAGTAATCAAATGTGATTCATTTGAGAAGAGTTATCGAATATTATTTATTCGAAGAGTAGTTATCGAATATTGGTTATTCGAAGTTAGTTAATCCAAAGGAGTTATTCGAAGTTAGTTAATCCAAAGGAGTTATTCGAAGTTAGTTAATCCAAAGGAGTTATTCGAAGTTAGTTAATCCAAAGGAGTTAATCGAAGAGTTAATCCAAAGGAGTTAATCGATGAGTTAATCCGAAGGAGTTAGTCGAAGAGTTAATCCAAAGGAGTTATTCGAAGTTAGTTAATCCGAAGGAGTTAGTCGAAGAGTTAATCCAAAGGAGTTATTCGAAGTTAGTAATCCAAAGGAGTTATTCGAAGTTAGTTAATCCAAAGGAGTTATTCGAAGTTAGTAATCCAAAGGAGTTATTCGAAGTTAGTAATCCAAAGGAGTTAGTCGAAGAGTTAATCGAATATAGTTATTCGAAAGAAGGTGTTAATCGAATATAGTTATTCGAGTAAAGTTAAAAGAGTTAATCGAATTTAGTTATTCGAAATGAGTTATTCGAATTTGATATTTGAATAAAGTTAAACACATTAGAGTTATTCGAATTAGTTATTCGAATAGAGTTAAACACGTAAGAGTAATTGAATATTAGTTATTCAATTAGAGTTAAATCGAATTTAGTTATTCGAAAGGAGTTAATCAATTTGAGTTAAGTTAATCGATTTGAATTAAGTTGAATCAAAATGGAGTAAATCGATTAGAATTAAGTTAATCGAGTTAGAGTAAATTGAATATTGGTTATTCGAAGGTAAGTTATTCGAATTAGTTATTCGAAGGAGTTAATTAAATGAGTTGATCCAAAGGAGTTAGTCGAATATTAGTTATTCGAATAGAGTTAAAGGAGTTATCGATTTTAGTTTGATCGAAAGGAGTTATCGATTAGTAAATCAAAAGGAGATTTTCGAATATAGCATATTCGAAAGAAAGAGATCGAATATTGTTTATTCGAAAGAGAGAGATTCGAATATGAGTTATTCGAAGAGAGATAATCGAATATAGGTTATTCGAAGAAGAGTTAATCAAATAGAGATTACTCGAAAGAGAGTTATACGTCGAATTCGATTATAGCGAATTCGGGAAAGTACTATTTACTTTCCAGGGTTTAAATCAAGATTAAGTTATTGATTTAGAAATTAGGTGTCTGTTAAATTATTCGAGTTAGGAAATAAAATATATAGGGGTAGGAATTATAACGTTATAGTTATAATCAAACACTGTCATATAAGAAGTGGATTCGTAACCTGAATCCGAGAATTTGCGTAAACAGATGATTGTAAAAAGTGAGCGATGAGCTACATCTATTTCACAGTAAAGGACGTTGTTCAATTAAGGTCTGAGAGGTATTTATACCCCAACTTGATTGACTTCAGAATTGACAAAGGAATAGTTGTGGTTCGATAGAAAAGGTTGATTTGAAATATAGTTAAGTAATAAGCGATTAATGGATTAAGCGTAACGATGTTTTATACAACGTTCATTGGAAATCCGTAAATGAGTTTTGGAAACGTTTTCCAAATATAGTCAGATATGCTTTCTAAACATAGAAAATGAAATGTTTTCATGATAAGAATTTAAGAAATAGAGTTAAGCAAATTCAGAAACTGACTGGAGAGGGTAAGTTGAACGGTTTTCTAAGTGACGATCTGATGTTGGTTTCGACCTTCCGAATTGATACTTAGAAATTGTCCTCATACTAGTTACAGTTAGGGACTGATAGTTGCGAAATAATAGTGATGCGTAAATAAGCTATGGAAATGTTTTCCCATGATTTATAACATATATTTTCTAAATATATGAAATAAGGAAATATGAACATATGATGATTGATCGATCGAATTTCCATTTGGAAATAAGATCGTTGTTTGTACACCGACATGTTTTAATTTGATAGTTGAATCACAGACTATCAAAGTTTTTACCATTTTAACGTTGTTAATGTGGAGAGACCGGTTGGATTATTATCCAAAGAACCACTCTGTATTGGCATAAGCATTGCGAGCAATATCTGCCAAAGATAAATTGAAGACGGAGTAAAGTGCAAGGGCTGTTGTATAAGTCTTAGATAACAGTGACTAAGATGGATATACTGAATAGTACCTTCGGTTTGTCCAGTCCCAGGACAACGTATATGGAAGAAGGTCTGACAGAGTATATCCAATGGATCGCGTAAGTTGATCTGTTCAAACGTATTCACGTTTGGTGGCGGAGGAATTCGTTTCTCTTAGCTATATACCTGTGTTATTTTTGGATAAGTCAATTTGTGATTTGGCGGGTATGACGATGTGGCATTCAAAGTGAATGGTGATCAGATGTTCTGAAGATAGACGTAGCTTCTAGCCTCACACCAGGAAGTAACAAAAGTTGGGCTAGGCAGCATGGCTAGTTGGGTCATTCCCAAGCAGGGTGTATTGTCACTGATCTAGGGAATATCCATATTTATACTTCTTTTTGATTCTGTATCTTCGGATGATGGTTTGATGGCCTATAACCGTGGTGGCAATATATTCGCGACACTCAAGATAAATGAGTGAGCGGTCATGTGTGGCCGGGTTGCAAGACGTTCTTGTTGAACCCTGAGTGTATCACCTCTAGAGTACACTATTCAGAAGGTGCTCCCATACCTTGTCTGTTGGAATCCATTCTTCGATAAGCGCCCTGCGATTTATGATTTTATACTATGTATGTAGAACGTGAGATGCAAGCGTTTCTGCTAGATTGATACCTATTTGTACTTAGACATTATTATAATATCACAATGATATTGCTTGTCAAAGTTGTTTAGATACTCATAAGGAAAAACCCGTTCCGTATTCACGGCGTGGTCTTATGAGATATCATATACCTGTTCAATTGTTTTAAACTGTTTTACTCATACCAGTCCCATGACTGACCCGGAGTTTACTTTGTTGTTTTCCCTAAACTCTTGGGTGCCTAAATTTGTACGGGCAGTCAAGTAGTCGGGATTTACAGATATACTTGGAGAGCTTGGAGCAGGAGGCTGCAAGATTTTATAGCTATAGTTATTTCCGCTGTGTTGTAAGTGTTGTACTCTGATAAGTGCTATTGTATATATATAACTGTTTACTTCAAAGTTATGTTATATATTATATGTTATTCGTTCCGCTGTGAGATTCGTGTTACTCTGATGTTCTTCTTCTTCTTCTATTCTATTAGTTCTATCTTTTCTTTCTCACCTTCTAAATTCTTTCACTAACGTCTCAGAATTTCCGACTCCCGAGGAGTCGGAAATTTCCAGCCGTTACAGTTGGTATCAGAGCGAGGTTAAGAATTACTTGGCTCTGTGGCGTGACTCGGTAGAGATAGGGTTAGTAATACCCTAGACTGAGATTGAGTGTATATATACGAGTGCATATTTGTATTTGATATAAAATAGTTTTATATTGTGGAGATTCATTGGCTGAGTTGTTTATGAGTTCTGGTCGATCAGTTTGATCCACTGTATCGGTAGGAATAAATAAACACTTGTATACGATGGGTCGTCACGATACGTTTTGAAAAAGGGTTAGTGAATTTAACTTTACCCAAAGTATATTTTGATATAGAGATATATATATATATATATATATATCAAGATTTTAATATATTTGATATATTGGTTGTCATTATAATCGAGTAAGATTATAAATTAAATGGTTATATATATATATATATAACCAATCAGAATTCCTATAAGTAAAATACGTGGGATCAGTTGAATTAAAATCTGAAATTTTAATCAGAATTTGGAATTAAAATAAGGAAATTTTAAGTTCCTGGGATATTTTGAAAATGTTTTTCAATTTGAAATAAATATAGTATCTAACTCACCTGGATGACTGGAAAATAATTCCGAGGATGGATCGATACATCGTCGGTGTGATTTTCGAGTTTCTAAGTGGTGGATTACTACCAAGGGTTTTGTTTTCAAATTGTGTGGAGGAAACAAGTTGTTTAGAAATTCAAAGGTTTTGAATTGGTGTTATGGTTTGAAATTGATTTGAAATAAACCCAGGAATTTTAAATGCTGGAATTTAAAATTTAACTAATAAAGTTAAATGGATTGAGAAGACATAAGTGAATAAATACCTTGGAATTTAAACTTGAACCAAGTTAAATAAATCAGGATTTGGTTAGAGAATAATCTGGATTGGAATTAAGTTGATGGGTTAAGAGTTTGAAATCTGATATTGGAGTTTGAATAGAATTTGACTTGGATAGCACCAAGTGATTGAGTTGAAGGTTGGATTGAGATGACATTGGTATATGTTGGGTTGATACATTTGAAAGTGATCAGAGTTGATATGCCCGACAAAAAGGTACAAGTTTATTTTTGATATAAGCATGAGATTTATGAGCCTAATCGGCAAGCCGCTTGGCTGTTTGATTTTCTTTTTGGGTTGGAGATGGCCTAGAGAGGCGAGTTGTGGTTTTACCGATAGGGCTGTACAAAGGAGGTTATGGCAAAATTTTCCGAAAATTTAAAGTGTTAGAAAATTTTCAGAATTTTTGAAAATTTTAATTAGTCGGAAGAATAAATATTTCAGTCGATATTAAGTGGTTCGGTTGAAATCAGAAATAAGGGGTAAACCAATCTTAGGAGTTCCAATATATAGGGTCATCCTCTAACTTAGCAATTTCGAGGACGAAATTATTTTAAGGGGGGAAGTCTGTAATGGCGCGTTTTGTTAGCTGTCGAATAATTAATTTATTTAATTATTAAATATCGATTGGGCGATATCGATGACTTGAATTAAATAATATTGAATATTTAATTAAAATAAATAGTATAATAATATATTATAATGTCGAAATAATCGGAAATCACCGAATTCACAATACTGTGTGAATTGGATCAGCTAAAATATTTAATTCAGTTTAGAATTGAATTTGAATAACGAATCGATTTAATAATCGACGTTAAAACGTATTAATTATATTATAATTTAAAATAGAGCGCGTAACGACGCGACAGTTCGTTATTTGGCGATTTAGACTTCAAGTGGATGTACAGGGTTCGTTTTAAATCGGATTGCTGTGAAACAAGAAACGTGTGGAGCTGGTGGAGTATATCTTTCTAGTGGAAGAGAGAGATCGGGATTTCGTCGTGTGGATTTTGAGTTACGTCCAAATCAAAATATTAGAAATGCAGCGCCCTGACCATAACGATTTAATTATATTTATATAAGGATTTAAATAGAAATCGACCGTCGATATAACTCTGACAATGTAATATCGAGTTGGAAATACATACAGGAATAGTCTAGAGCTGAACGGCATTTCACTGTGAATACAGACGACAATAATTAATTTTAAATATTTAATTTAATTATATTTAAATATATTTATATATTTAAATAGGCTATTTAGAGCTTTGAAAAATAGCCACTTTTGCAAACGAAGTCGGAATTTGACGAAACCAGTTTCGTTGGGACCGTAATGTCGAACTCTAGCTACATGTCTAGTTTGGTGATTTTTAGGCATCGTATGTAATCACTGGGATTTTTAGAAGGCAAATACAAGAAGAAAATCGATAAAATAAATTATAAAAATCAAATTCAAAATATCCTCCCCATTTTCTTTGGATCCACAACCAGCCACGCATCATCAAATTCCAACCACAATTCTTACCAACCAAACAGAGGCTTATAAAAGCCGTATAAACCAACACAGCAAGTTTTTCCCACAAACAAAAATCAAAATAAAACTCAAATAAATTCTATAAATCGTGATATACACATGTATGAATTCAGCATGGAGGGAGCTCCGATTCTGTGTGCTATTCGTTGGGTTCGAACATCATGCCTGTTCGTTCATCTTTCACTACGCGAGCTAGGGTTCAGCATCGCGTCAAAATTCAAGCATCGAATGGGGGAACGAGGGGTGTAGCCGGGTTTAGGAGGTGAGTAGCTTCTGCGTGGCCAACTTCGAGGTGCTCCGGTGGCCTCAAGAGCAAAACAACACGGGATTTGGGCTACAGGGTGTTTTTGGAGGTGCGTCGAGTTTGGCTCTGGGGGGTCGAGCAGGCGCGAATTCAGGCGGAGAGTTGATTGGGGGTGGTTGCGCCGGAGATGGATGGTCGAGGTGGAGGGACGCGGTGGTCAAAAGGAAGGGTCAACGCCGGTTTTGGTGTATGATAGCATCGGGTTCCAGGAAACGAATTTGGGGAAGAGAAGTGTCCAACGGGGTTGGGTCTGATCTTTTAATATAAAGAATGGGCCAAATAAAAGGTGAGGCCCGTTATAAACTTTAGTTTAGTTTAAAATTAAATCGAATATTATACGAACTTGTTAATAGTATATCTTACACATACGTGGTCAGATTGACGAACCGTAAGTTGCGTTGGGATCGTATGGACGAGCACTACACGCTGGAACAGACCGCGAGTCAATTGGAGTCCGTCACAATTTATAGCAAAATAAATTGTCTGAATCAAGCGATGGTTATCGTCATTGACGATGATCGTCAAATGTGAGTAAAACTCACCAACTCTATACAGTTCTATTTTTACAACGTGTTCTTAGAACTGTTAATTAGCTGTTGTTTGACTGTGTGTTGACTGTTTGATTGAACTGCTAGTCAGTTAGTGGAAATTATATATATATGTATATATATATTTATAAACCGTTAATTATTTATATGTGATTCTGTTTATCAGAATATTATACTGGTGTTGTTTAACATCTGTGGATGCAGGGAAACAGGTTGGAGGAATCCAACTGGATTCCTCAACAGTTATTTTACTGTGATTTATATATTGTGATATATAAATGTGATATATAATCTGATGATGATTATGTGTGTTTGGACGATATTCATCGTTATTATATGGTGTGTTAAATACCATAAGAAATACCAAGATATAGAAAAGAGATTTTCAAACTATAATTTGAAAATAATTTATTTATATAAAATCGATGGATTTTATATTATAAAGAAAAGGGGATTTTGAGTATAAAGGAAAATATTGGTTAATCGAGTATAAGGGAAATTATGTGTTAATCAAATATAAAGGATAAGTATATTTGTGAAGACAAATATAAAGGATATATATATTTGTAAATCAAATATAAAGGAATATATTTGTCAAATATATAAGAAGAGAAATATTGTAAACCATTTGAATAGATAGGATAAAAGAGATATTTATTTGGTAAGTAAATAAAGTTAAACTAAGGGAAATGGGTTAAGTTAATCGAAGTAAATCAGTTAAGTTAAAGTGATTAATCGAAGTGAATTAGTTAAGTTAAACTAAGTGATTTATCAAAGTGAATTAGTTAAGTTAAACTAAGTGATTAATCGATGTGAATTAGTTAAGTTAAACCAAGTGGTTAACCGAAGTGAATTAGTTAAGTTAACTAAGTGGTTAATCGAAGTAAATTAGTTGAGTTAAACTAAGTGAATCGGTTAGAGTTAATCAACGTGAATTAGCTAAGTTAAACTAAGTGGATTAGTTCAGTTAATCGAGACGAGTTAACCAGTTATGTTAAACCATTTGAGTTAATCAGTTTGAGTTAACCAGTTAGGTTAAACCAGTTGAGTTGACCGGTTAGAGTTATCCAAGTAGAGTAATCGAATATAATTTATTCGAGTGGAGAAATCAAATGTGATTCATTTGAGAAGAGTTATCGAATATAGTTTATTCGAGTGGAGAAATCAAATGTGATTCATTTGAGAAGAGTTATCGAATATAGTTTATTCGAGTGGAGAAATCAAATGTGATTCATTTGAGAAGAGTTATCGAATATTATTTATTCGAAGAGTAGTTATCGAATATTGGTTATTCGAAGTTAGTTAATCCAAAGGAGTTATTCGAAGTTAGTTAATCCAAAGGAGTTATTCGAAGTTAGTTAATCCAAAGGAGTTATTCGAAGTTAGTTAATCCAAAGGAGTTAATCGAAGAGTTAATCCGAAGGAGTTAATCGATGAGTTAATCCGAAGGAGTTAGTCGAAGAGTTAATCCAAAGGAGTTATTCGAAGTTAGTTAATCTGAAGGAGTTAGTCGAAGAGTTAATCCAAAGGAGTTATTCGAAGTTAGTAATCCAAAGGAGTTATTCGAAGTTAGTTAATCCAAAGGAGTTATTCGAAGTTAGTAATCCAAAGGAGTTATTCGAAGTTAGTAATCCAAAGGAGTTAGTCGAAGAGTTAATCGAATATAGTTATTCGAAAGAAGGTGTTAATCGAATATAGTTATTCGAGTAAAGTTAAAAGAGTTAATCGAATTTAGTTATTCGAAATGAGTTATTCGAATTTGATATTTGAATAAAGTTAAACACATTAGAGTTATTCGAATTAGTTATTCGAATAGAGTTAAACACGTAAGAGTAATTGAATATTAGTTATTCAATTAGAGTTAAATCGAATTTAGTTATTCGAAAGGAGTTAATCAATTTGAGTTAAGTTAATCGATTTGAATTAAGTTGAATCAAAATGGAGTAAATCGATTAGAATTAAGTTAATCGAGTTAGAGTAAATCGAATATTGGTTATTCGAAGGTAAGTTATTCGAATTAGTTATTCGAAGGAGTTAATTAAATGAGTTGATCCAAAGGAGTTAGTCGAATATTAGTTATTCGAATAGAGTTAAAGGAGTTATCGATTTTAGTTTGATCGAAAGGAGTTATCGATTAGTAAATTGAAAGGAGATTTTCGAATATAGCATATTCGAAAGAAAGAGATCGAATATTGTTTATTCGAAAGAGAGAGATTCGAATATGAGTTATTCGAAGAGAGATAATCGAATATAGGTTATTCGAAGAAGAGTTAATCAAATAGAGATTACTCGAAAGAGAGTTATACGTCGAATTCGATTATAGCGAATTCGGGAAAGTACTATTTACTTTCCAGGGTTTAAATCAAGATTAAGTTATTGATTTAGAAATTAGGTGTCTGTTAAATTATTCGAGTTAGGAAATAAAATATATAGGGGTAGGAATTATAACGTTATAGTTATAATCAAACACTGTCATATAAGAAGTGGATTCGTAACCTGAATCCGAGAATTTGCGTAAACAGATGATTGTAAAAAGTGAGCGATGAGCTACATCTATTTCACAGTAAAGGACGTTGTTCAATTAAGGTCTGAGAGGTATTTATACCCCAACTTGATTGACTTCAGAATTGACAAAGGAATAGTTGTGGTTCGATAGAAAAGGTTGATTTGAAATATAGTTAAGTAATAAGCGATTAATGGATTAAGCGTAACGATGTTTTATACAACGTTCATTGGAAATCCGTAAATGAGTTTTGGAAACGTTTTCCAAATATAGTCAGATATGCTTTCTAAACATAGAAAATGAAATGTTTTCATGATAAGAATTTAAGAAATAGAGTTAAGCAAATTCAGAAACTGACTGGAGAGGGTAAGTTGAACGGTTTTCTAAGTGACGATCTGATGTTGGTTTCGACCTTCCAAATTGATACTTAGAAATTGTCCTCATACTAGTTACAGTTAGGGACTGGTAGTTGCGAAATAATAGTGATGCGTAAATAAGCTATGGAAATGTTTTCCCATGATTTATAACATATATTTTCTAAATATATGAAATAAGGAAATATGAACATATGATGATTGATCGATCGAATTTCCATTTGGAAATAAGATCGTTGTTTGTACACCGACATGTTTTAATTTGATGGTTGAATCACAGACTATCAAAGTTTTTACCATTTTAACGTTGTTAATGTGGAGAGACCGGTTGGATTATTATCCAAAGAACCACTCTGTATTGGCATAAGCGTTGCGAGCAATATCTGCCAAAGATAAATTGAAGACGGAGTAAAGTGCAAGGGCTGTTGTATAAGTCTTAGATAACAGTGACTAAGATGGATATACTGAATAGTTCCTTCGGTTTGTCCAGTCCCAGGACAACGTATATGGAAGAAGGTCTGACAGAGTATATCCAATGGATCGCGTAAGTTGATCTGTTCAAACGTATTCACGTTTGGTGGCGGAGGAATTCGTTTCTCTTAGCTATATACCCGTGTTATTTTTGGATAAGTCAATTTGTGATTTGGCGGGTATGACGATGTGGCATTCAAAGTGAATGGTGATCAGATGTTCTGAAGATAGACGTAGCTTCTAGCCTCACACCAGGAAGTAACAAAAGTTGGGCTAGGCAGCATGGCTAGTTGGGTCATTCCCAAGCAGGGTGTATTGTCACCGATCTAGGGAATATCCATATTTATACTTCTTTTTGATTCTGTATCTTCGGATGATGGTTTGATGGCCTATAACCGTGGTGGCAATATATTCGCGACACTCAAGATAAATGAGTGAGCGGTCATGTGTGGCCGGGTTGCAAGACGTTCTTGTTGAACCCTGATTGTATCACCTCTAGAGTACACTATTCAGAAGGTGCTCCCATACCTTGTCTGTTGGAATCCATTCTTCGATAAGCGCCCTGCGATTTATGATTTTATACTATGTATGTAGAACGTGAGATGCAAGCGTTTCTGCTAGATTGATACCTATTTGTACTTAGACATTATTATAATATCACAATGATATTGCTTGTCAAAGTTGTTTAGATACTCATAAGGAAAAACCCGTTCCGTATTCACGGCGTGGTCTTATGAGATATCATATACCTGTTCAATTGTTTTAAACTGTTTTACTCATACCAGTCCCATGACTGACCCGGAGTTTACTTTGTTGTTTTCCCTAAACTCTTGGGTGCCTAAATTTGTACGGGCAGTCAAGTAGTCGGGATTTACAGATATACTTGGAGAGCTTGGAGCAGGAGGCTGCAAGATTTTATAGCTATAGTTATTTCCGCTGTGTTGTAAGTGTTGTACTCTGATAAGTGCTATTGTATATATATAACTGTTTACTTCAAAGTTATGTTATATATTATATGTTATTCGTTCCGCTGTGAGATTCGTGTTACTCTGATGTTCTTCTTCTTCTTCTATTCTATTAGTTCTATCTTTTCTTTCTCACCTTCTAAATTCTTTCACTAACGTCTCGGAATTTCCGACTCCCGAGGAGTCGGAAATTTCCAGCCGTTACACTCCTCAGCCAACCCTTGTCATCAATAGAATATCGAGCGAGATGACTAGATGTCTCTCCTCGAATTAGCTTATCCATAATCTCAACTATCTGAGGGTCTTCTCTTTGCGAAGCCCCAACTTGATCAAGAAAGGTAGGTCTGAGTTCCAGAGATGCTAAAGAACCGGTCATCGACTCAACCGCCAAAGAGAAATCAAAGGTTGCCACATACTCTAAACTCTTCATCTCAATGAATAGAGGACTTAGGGTCATCCTTCTTCTACTCAATGCATCTGCTACCACATTCCCCTTGCCAGGGGTATAAGCTATCTCAAAATCGTAGGACGCCAAGAATTCCATCCATCTTTGTTGCCTCAGATTCAGATCCTTCTGAGAAAAGAGATACTTCAATGACTTGTGATCGGTATAAAGCTCAAATCTTTCTCCCAGAAGATAATGGCGCCAAGCCTTGAGTGCATATACTATTGCTGCCAACTCTAAGTCATGAGTGGGATAATTCTTCTCATGCACTTTGAGTTGTCTACCGCCAAAGCATATCTCCCTTCCTTCTTGCATAAGAACAGCTCCTAACCCCGTGCCACATGCATCGGTGTATACTGTAAATAACTTCCCTCCATCGGGCAAAGCTAGAACAGGTGCTCATGTGAGGGCTCTCTTGAGCTTCTGAAAAGCAAGCTCGCATTCTATGCTCCAAGCAAAAACTAAATTCTTCTTCGTCAATTTAGTGAGAGGAGCGGATATCTTTGCGAAGTCCTTGATGAACTTCCGGTAAAAACCCGCAAGACCTAGAAAACTTCTCACTTCGGTTGCATTCCTTGGAGTCTTCCAATCCTGAACTGCAACTACCTTGGCGGGATCCACCGCTAAGCCTTGCTTAGATACTATATGCCCAAGGAATCTAACTTCCCTTCTCCAAAAGTGACACTTGGAGAACTTGGCCTTCAATTGATGCGCTCTAAGCGTATCCATCACCTCCACGAGATGCCTTGCGTGCTCTTCCTCATCCTTAGAGAAGATCAGAATATCATCTACGAAGACCACGACAAACTTTTTCAAGAACTCCCTGAACACCATACTCATCAAGTCCACGAAATATGCGGGTGCATTAGTCAAGCCGAACGACATGACAAGCCATTCGAAGAATCCATCTGGAGTTCTGAACGCAGTCTTGTCTATACTATCTTCAGCTACCCTGAGCTGATGGAATCCCGTAGCAAGATCAAGCTGAGAGAAAACAGAAGCACCAACAAGCTGTTCAAAGAGATCATCAATTCTCGGTAACGGGTGTCTGTTCTTCTTAGTCAGCTTATTCAACTCTCGATAGTCAACACAAAGTCGGGGAGAACCATCTGCCTTGGTAGCAAATACCACAGGCGCTCCCCATTCAGATATACTTCGTCTAATGAAGTTCTTCTCAAGCAACTCCTTCACTTGCTTATTTAGCTCCCGTCTTTCACGCGGAGCCATGTGCCGAACGGGAAAAGAAACCGGCTTTGCATTATCCACCAGATAAATGCGGAAATCAATCTCTCGCTTAGGGGGCAACCCCCTAACTTCATCGAAAACATCCGGATACTCTCGAACCACTCTCACAGACTGAAGAGTTTCCATTGACGAGTCGAGTGATTCCAGATAGCACAACATGACGGGACCTCTCGGATCACAAGAAATCTCTAGGGTGTTTCCGAGGCGAGTCACGAGCCTCACAACCCTATGCTCACAATCAAGGATGGCTCCATATCTAGACATCCAATCCATGCCCAATATCAATCCGTATCCCCTGAAACCAAGAACATAAGCACTACACAAGAATTCTACACTCAGTATAGAGATCCTCAAATCCCCACATACCGTAGACAGATGGGCGGAACCCCCAATAGGATTTGAGACACAGACGGGATCATCTACCAAGCTAGTACTAAGGTGCAAACTATCAACAAGATCAGATGAGATAAAGCTATGGGATGCACCAGAATCAAACAAGGTACGAACTGGAAAATCAGAAATATATACAAGGCTCTCAACAGAAATACTACCTCGATCGGGAACTGGAGCGGTACTGAGAGCATGAACTTGCCCTCCTGAAGGTCCAGCACGCTGAGTCTGACCCTGGCCTTGCCCTTGCTTCCTCGGGCAATCCTTACTGAAATGTCCAGTCTCACCACAGAAAAAGCATTTACCATTCTTCCTTTTCCTCTTCTTACAATCCTTAATAAGATGCCCAACTGAACCGCAATAATGGCACTTCCCCTTGCTGTTCTTGCCCTTGTTGTTATTGCCCTTGTTGTTGTTCCCCTTGTTGCCTTGACTCTTGTTCTTGTTCTGATTGCCTTGACTGCTCTGACCACTTGGATTATTCTGATTTCCTTTATCCTAGTAATCAGTCTTCTTGGCTTGAGTATCATTCACTTTGATCTCTTTCTTGACATCTCCCTGAAGTAATGTCATATCTACCAAGCTCTCAAACGTGGCCCCATGGGGAATATGTGACATAGCCAATCCCTGCAACGGCTCATTCAATCCTCTAGCAAAACGAAGAGCCTTCTTCTGAGGAGTATTCACCATATCCAAGCCAAAACGAGCTAGCTGATTGAACTTGTTCACATATTCTTTGACAGGCATATCTCCTTGTCTCAAAGTTATGAACCTCTCCATTTGCAGATTCTCCTCGGCAGAAGATAGAAACTTAAGCACGAACCTTGCCCTGAAATCGGCCCAAGTCTCAATAGGCCTAGTACCATTGGTGACTTCCCACCAATAAGCGGCTTCATCCTTCATAAGCCAAACCGCCAACAAGAGCTTCCTCTGATCGTCTAACCCAAAGATAGCAAACAAATCCTCGGTCTCTTTCAACCAATTTTTGGCCTCTACAAAAGTCTCAGTGCCTTGAAAGTTCTTGCCACCCATTGCTTTGAAATCTTTGCAAGTCTTTGCGAAGTCAGCTTGAGGATGCTGAGGGGGAGGAGGAAGAGGAACCTCAGCAACAGGAGGAGGAGGAACATTAGCGACAGGAGGAGGAATATTAACTACTGGAGGAGGAGGAGGAGGGACATCTACGGGGCCGGCTTCGGTCGCCCTAGCCTCCAAAAGTCTCCTATACCAAACAGGTACGTGCACTCCCTCCGGAATAGCAAAGTTATCGGCCATGCTGAAAACGAAGAAAAAGACAGATTCAGAATGGCGGAAAAACGAAGGAATTTTGCTAATGGCTTTTTGGGGAATAGTCTTTAAAATAAACTAGACTTTTCTTTGGAAAATACTTTATACTTGGTTTTGAAAATAGTTTTCCAAAAGTTTTAAAAAACCTTTTTGTTCCTTCTCGTAAACCATATGCTCCGATACCAAATTGTAACACCCCGCCTCCGGCAGGGTGTCTCTTTCAAGCACTCTGACTTTGGAGGGGCGTTTGAATCAGGTAAACATGCATAATGATATATCAAGGCAGAACAAGAACATATGTATATATGTAAACAGAGTAAACATCATAGATAAAACAGCGGAAGATTTTAAACCATTTCAAAACAAGTCTGTTACATCATAATGTCAACTTTCCAAATAAACCAGTCTAGATAAAACAACATCAACTGAAAAACTGAAATAAATAAATACTAATCCCCAAAAGAAGTGATAGCCACAGCTAGCTTCATGTCAAACCGTACATGAGCTAAATCCCACAAGCAAGCAGTCCGAAATCCAAGCTAAGCTCCAGTATTCCCTCCCTGAGAACCTGGGGGGGGAAACGGAAGAAAAGAGGCGAAAGAAAACAGGTCAGTCAAAAAGACTGAGTAAGCCCTACTACAATCAATGTAAACTGATAAAGTTAACTGGCATGAGCAGCAGGGATGAACATAAGGATAACAACATACTAGCATGATGATTAACTAATAAGGTAGATAAAGGTGTCATCGCATAATCAGGATTAAGGTTTTGCACCACAGGTGTACTAGCAAACTAACATGACTTGAATAACAAGTATTGATCCCTTGGCCCAAGCTTTGGCCCAATAACATGAAATGACCCTAATCCAAGGTCCAACCAAACGGTCTAGTCGATCGGCTCCCTAAGCCTAACTCGTCACGTGTTGGTGTCAATAAGGCCCAAACATGATTGTAGTCAGACTGTGCAGGGTCTCCCGTCGGGTGTATCAAGCCCTAGGGTGGCAACCCCTGGACACCATAAACATGAGTGCACAGTCTCGATCTACTGGTACCCGTGCATGCTTTCCCCGGCTTCGGACTATGTGCACGACCATGGTCCGCCCGGAACTACACCGGCGTACCCTCTGCCATCGCTTTTGGTCACTTACCTCCAGTCCAGTAATCGTGCCCCCACCCTAGCCTAGTCCCTAGGGTCATGATGATACTAACTTGGGATTACTGCTGGAGTGGGCCCCCCATTGTTAGGATTTTTCTAGTGGGTTAAGTACGGTTTAACCCCCTTGCTAGTCATGGATTAACTTGGTTAAGTGTAACGATGTGTTCAAGACTTAACCCCGATTAATCTACCGAGCCCAAATTGGTTAAGTACTAAGTGGATCATGACTTAACCCTAATCACGAGGCATTAATTAATTTAATGCGCCTTAACCTCTCACATTAGACCTTGTTATGGTTACTAGTTAAGCCGGGCGGGTCCGGGTAGATTTACACCACAACTTGGTCTAACCTCGGGTCCAAGGTACAACATGACCAACTTCTCACATTGGATCCTATTGTTTGTAGCAACTAGTTAAGCCGGTCGGTTCCGGGTAGGTTTACGCTACAAACTCAACCCAACCTCGAGTTGGCCACACTTATCTTTTCTAAGTGTCATGTCCATCATGTTTCCAAAACACATTACAAGTTTTCAATCAATTGGGTAGACCTAACTTAATAGGTAAATTCCCAATGGGTAGACCTAACTTAATAGGTAAATTCCCAAGCTTATGTTTTGTGTCTTTTAAGTTTACCCAACCCCCAAACGCAATCCCATCGCTTACATATCGCAATAGCGCATAAAGGATAGAAAGAGGGAACTTGGCATAATCATGACATAAAGGTGTTGAAGCCACAAGTTTAACATGGTGGCATATAAAATGTTAATGTGTTCATATACTTGAATATTACATATTTTGGCCTCAAAAGCATGCATAAAACCAAACTTAACATATTGGTGATACATGGTGATAAATGACATGTAGAAATGGCCATAAGTTCGCATTTAGCCTCACATGCAAGTTATCATAAGAGATATGATAACTTACATGTTGCCAAAATGCAACCTTTGGCATAAAGCTTGAAGCTTTATGTTCATAAACCCAAGATAAGCTTGCATAACATGATAGCATGAACAAAATGTTCAACCCAAACTTGCATAGCATAACTTGCATATCATATGGCAACTTGCATATCAAACTTGCATAACATAACATGATGAACTTGCATATCATATCATAGCATACTTGCATAACATGATAAACTTGCATATTACATCATAGAAAACTTGCATAACATGATAAACTTGCATATTACATCATAGAAAACTTGCATAACATGATAAACTTGCATATTACATCATAGAATACTTGCATATCATACATTTAACTTTAGAGTTTAAGTATGAAAGTAGAATAGGGCTTACTATGCTTAAGAAGTCAAAAAATATATGACAAAGCCCTTATGAAATCAATCAAACCCAAAATGCAAGATTTAACATAAAAACCCTTGAGCCAAAATGATCAAAACTCTTTCTTTATGATGCAAATATAGAAACTTGACTTGAATGCAAGCTAATGATGCGCATACAAGTTTGAAAACACTTGTATGCATGGAAAATCACTTAGAAATTGGTTTAGGAATTTTATGAAGAGAGTGGAGGCCATGAGAAGATTGATTTTGCCATAGTTTAGTTGTAGGATAGATTAATGATGATTTAGGGTAGGTTAGGGTCTTATTTATAGATTAGGCAATTGTTTTAGGCCATAGGATTAAACCCTAGTTGCAATCTTAGCCCTTAAAACCGAATCTGGCCCCCAAGCTCAACACAATCTCCAAATGGTGCACCAGGCTAAACAGCTCGGCTGGACCAAGTCGACAGCCAAGTCGACAGGGCTGTCGACTTGGGTCCAACCAAGTTGACTCCCAAGTCGACAGGGCTGTCGACTTGGGTGCCCTGGCGGGATCTTTCCCGCCTGGCCCAAAATGGCCCAATTTTTTAAATTCAAGTTTGAATTTGAAATCTGTTTTTACTTAGAAATTTTCTGAAAACTTCGTTGGGCCTTAATCGGGTCATACGGACTCCGATTTTCGAAAACTCGGACTCTATTTCGCGTATTTTTCCGAGACGAACGCAATGGCATAGCCCGTTTCCCTTGATTCAGATTTTTGAGTTAAATTCTGCCTCGATTTATGTTATAACAGGTTATTGAAAATACGGGTTGTTACAATCATGGCCTCCATCTTCATATCATGGCCTCCATCCTCTTCATGAAAATTTAAGTGTCCTAAGCTAGTAAAAGAGACACCTTTCTTCATCAAAATAAGGATCTTTCTTCATACAAATCAAAGGAGCTTCTTGTTTCTCAAGACAACTTGGAGCTTATATTCATTTGGGGCTTTTAGTGCTGCTAGCGTGGCTTCGTCTCAATCTTATTTTATTTTATAAGTCTTCGTAGCATTGTAAGCCCTATACTACTCTTAGATTCTAACTATGAAGTTAAATATGGCATGTTGCAAGTTTGAGTTTGGGCCTAAGTATGATATGTGCTTTGATCCTATCATGTTATGCATAGATTTACCCTATGCAAGTTTGTAAAGCTATCACCTTGACTTTGTGCATAGAAAGCTATGACCTTTGATTTGGAATGTTGCATTATGCAACATGAGAACTCTCATAACCTTTATGATAACTTGCATATAATGTTATATGCGAACTTCTAGTCATCATCCTATGTCATCTAGGACCATGTATCACCTATTCGCTAAGTTTGAATGTTATGCATGTAATATGCAAGTTTAAATGAACATATTTATGCCTCATATGCCACCATGTTTAACTTGTGGCCAACCTTATTACCTTATGCCCTTTTGTCATGCTTTTGCCAAGTTCCCTCTTTTGATCTATGTTATGTTATGCGATACGTACATGCGATGGGAATGCGTTGGGTTTTGGGTAATATTAATGACATGAAAACATGGTTTTAAAATATGACATGAACATTGACTTGTGATTATGTTTGTAAACATAATGATGGACATGACACTTAGAAAATATGAGTGTGGCCAACTCGAGGTTGGGTTGAGTTTGTAGCATAAATCTACACGGAACCGACCGGCTTAACTAGTGGCTACAAACAATAGGACCCAATGTGAGTAGTTGGTCATGTCGCACTTGAAACCCGAGGTTAGACTAAGTTGTGGTGTAAAGCTACCCGGACCCGCCCGGCTTAACTAGTAACCACAACAAGGTCTAATGTGAGAGGTTGGGTGCATTAAATTAATTAATGCCACATGATAGGGTTAAGTCATGGACTACTTGAATATACTTAACCAATTAAACATGATTTATTGGTAGGGTTAAGACATGGACTACTTGAATACTTAACCAATTAAACCCGATGTATTGATAGGGTTAAGTCATGAACTTCTTGAATACACTTGACCAACTCAATACATGGTTAGGATAGGGTTAACCACACTTAACCCGCTCGAAATCCTAGTTACATGGTCCTTTTTAGCAGTAACCCTCTTAGAAGTATCATGGGTACCCTGGACTAGGCTAGGGTGGGGCACGATTACTGAACTGATTGTAAGAGACCAAAAGAGACGGCTGAAGGGTGCACCGGTTGTTCAGGCGGACCATGGTCGTGCACATTAAGTCCGGAGTTGAACATGGGCACAAGTAGGTTTAGACTGTGCGTGCTTGAATCGTGTCTTTGGTTTACACCTTAGGGCTGGATACACCATGGGGTGGACCTTGCACAGTTAACTACATTCCACGATTAAGCCGTATGACACCGATACACGACGAGTTAGGCTTATAGGGAGCCGATCGACTAGACCGAGTAGTTGGACCTCGATTTAGGTCACCTCATGATATTGGGCTAGCTTTGGGCCAAGGGATCATTTCTTGTTTATACTTGACATGGGTTGGAATGCTAGTACACTTGGTTCAAAAACTTAACCTTGTATATGCGATGCCACACTTGATCTATCTTGTTAACTTTTCACCATGCCAGTTATCACCCTGCATCTCATCTCTGTTTTACATGTTTAGTTAACTTTATTAGTTTTTATACTAATAGTAGATAGGACTTACTAGTCTTTTTGACTGACCCGTTTTCTTTCGCCTCTTTTCTTCCGTTCCCCCCCTAGGTTTACAGGGTGAGAACACTAGTATCTAGCCTGGATCTTTAGCTGCTTTTCTGGATAGCTCATGTAAGATTTGGACTTGAGCATGCTATGGCCTTATTCTACCTTGGGGATAGTTACTTTATGATTTTCTTTCCAGTTTTTAGTTGATGTTTCTAGACTATGTTTTGTGGAAAATAATGACCAAGTACTTTGATGTAACTTGACTATGGTTTTGAAATGTTAGTTTTATCCGCTGCTTTATTTACTCTGTTTTTACTTATATGTTCTGTCTTGTGATATCTGCATGCATGTTTACCTCGTTTAACGCCCCTCCAAAGCTAGTGCCCTTGCAAGAGTGGTACTGGGGGAGGTGGGGTGTTACACTTGGTATCAGAGCATAAGGTTTACAAGATTTGAGCAAAAGGTTTTTTAAAACTTACCTTTTGAAAAACTATTTTCAAAACCAATTAAGTATTTTCCAAGAAAAGTCTAGTTATTTTAAAAGGCTATTCCCCAAGAGCCATTAGCACTATCCTTCGTTTCCTCGTTCTGAATCTATCTTTTTCTTTTTCAGTATGGCCAATCTTAACCTTCCCGAGGGAGTAACCATTCCTGGATGGTTCCGGAGGTACTTGGAAGCTAGGGCCAACGATGTGGGCCCAGCAAATACCCCCACCGTAACTAATGTTCCTCCTCCTCCTCCTCAGAATCCACAAGCAGATTTCGCTAAGGTTTGCAAGGACATTAAGGCGATGGGTGGCAAGAATTTTATTGGGACGGAGACTTTTGTGGAGGTAAGAAATTGGTTGAAAGAAACTGAAGATCTCTTCGCCATCTTTGATGTGGAAGACCATAGAAAAGTTCTGTTGGCAGTGTGGCTATTGAAAGAAGAAGCTGCTTATTCGTGGGAGGTCACCAATGCTACTAGGCCTATAGAGACTTGGGCCGACTTTAGGACGAGGTTTGGGCTTAAGTTTCTATCATCTGCTGAGGCGAATCTGCAATTGGAGAAGTTTATATCTTTGAAGCAAGGGGACATGACAGTGTGGGAGTATGTGAATAAATTTAACCAGCTTGCTCGATTTGGTTTAGACATGGTTAATACTCCCCAGAAGAAGGCTTTACGCTTTGCACGAGGGTTGAATGAGCCATTACAAGGTTTAGCCCTGTCTCATATACCCATGGGGGCCACTTTTGAAGGCCTAGTGCACATGGCATTGCTTCAAGGAGACGATAAGAATGGCAAGAAAGAAGTCAAGCCTAATGAGACTCAAACCAAGAAGACGGATTCCAAGTGGGGAGGCAATCAGAGCAACAAGAACAACAAGAACAACAAGGGTAACAAGGGCAAGGCAAAGGACCCAAGAAAATGCAACTTCTGTGGGATTGTTGGGCACATAGCCAAAGATTGCAGAAAGAAGAAAAGGAAGTTGGGCGAATGCTTTCACTGTGGAGAGCCTGGACACCTTAGCAAGGATTGCCCCAAGAAGCAAGGACAAGGGCAAGGACAGACTCAGCGTGCAGGACCTTCTGGAGGGCAAGTGCATGCTCTCAACACTGCTCCAGTTCAGGACCGAGGTAGTATTTCTGTAGAAAGCCTTGTTTATATTTCTGATTATCCTGTTCGCACCTTATTTGATTCTGGCGCATCACATAGTTTTATTTCTTCTGACATTGTTGAAAGTTTGCACCTAAGTACTAGTCTAGTTGAGGATCCCGTTAGTGTTTCAAATCCAATTGGGGGTTCCGCCCATCTATCTATGATTTGTGTGGATTTGAAGATCTCTATCTTGAGCGTAGAATTCATGTGTAATGCTTATGTTCTCGGGTTTATGGGACACGGGTTGATTGTAGGCGTGGATTGGTTGTCCAGTTATGGAGCCATTCTTGACTCTGAACATAGGGTTGCGAGGCTCATGACTCGCCTCGGTAATACCCTCGAAATCTCGTATGACCTTCAGGGTTCCATCATGATTAGTTATCTAGAATCCCTTGGCACTTTTTGGAAATTTGTAATCCAATCGGGTAGTGTTCGCCACTAAGGCGGATAGTCCATTCCGCTTAAGCATCCTGTTGTATATAATAGTGTTGTATACACAATTACATGATTTTTGTTTGATGATAACAACCAAATATATTTTATTGTGGAATGTGTTGATTTACTACACAACAAACAGAAAAAATATATTTTATTTCAATATCAAAAAGTACATCTTTTTACTCCACTATTTGACATACTACATTTCATTCATACAACTCTGTCACTCACTCTATACAACTACTTTTATATTCACATATACAGACAATTATACATTGACACTTTTTTTTTACTGTCTTCCATCTTATGTCTTCACAAACTCAAGTCAAGTCCTGTCTTCATACATGTCACAAGAAACGCACACACACAGTAGACTACAACAAAAATAAATTCAAATACAAGCAAATAAAAATTTAGTTTTAAATTTTATTTGCCTCATAATTACGGTGTGTTTCTCATCATTTTTCTAGACTTGGTCTGATATGCAGGGATAGGAAAAACATGGCTGCATGTACACACATACGTGTGCACTGCCTCGCCAATCAGCGAGCAACTGAGGAGTAGCCACAAGGACCTTCTCGACTCAGTGCACAGTTCAAGCCAAAGTAGAAAAACAGTTCAACATACATGGTCGAGCCAAAAAGTGCAAACAAACATAAGAAGCCAACATGTTCACAGCAAGACAAGTCTCAAGCAACACACAATGAACAAGTACAGATCGAACTCAAGGATGGCATGGATAAAGCATTTGTCAACAAACTCAAGTCAGGGTGATCATGGAAGATTCAAAAAGATTAGCTTGTACTTAAACATAGTAGTTCTACATGAACAAACAAAGCTACATGGTGCAACAAGTTAGACACAAGGCGTGAGTGATCAAGCAATAGCATGGTCATGTTCAACACAGCACAGATCAGGCACAACAGTAATAGAAATACATGTAACAAGCAATGATGGTGTATACAAAGGCATCGGATCAAAGTTAAGGCTTTAACTAGTGTATTCATGGGTGTACTACAAACTAAGCAAATGACAGGATGAAGCAGCATGTAAGTATGTACAAGAGGAACACAGGATATGGAGCAGCAAGCAAAAGTTTACACAAGTTTTAGTTCAGATACAACTAGGTTCATGAATGCACAATTCATAATGATCAAGTCCAGCATTACTAAGTTACAAATATTCAACAATGGAGCATGAGCACATTAAGGTACATGCAGGGGGTCAAGCAAGGAGCAAGTACTACAGGCCAGCAATTTAATATCTGTTCTTATCAGTTCAAAACTGATCAAGTTCAAGATTTCAAGAATCACGGATTAACTTAAAGTCAAAATTCCAGAAGCCACCAAAGTTACTTTCAAAAAAAAAAATTAAGTTACAGCAATTCTTTAAAATTGGATATTTTAAAAAATATATATATATATATATCTCGTAAAGTTCCAGAAATCAAGGGGAGATTTACTTAAGTTTGGATTCCAGAGATAATTGAAAAAGTAAAGGTTCCAGAAATCTCGCAAGCTCAAGATTAATTCAAAATCACACGCAAATAAAGGTTGAAGATTTCAAATCTATTCTCAGGGAGGACCAACTCAAAAATCAGTTAGTCAAATATGGCAAGCAAATATTCTCGTTTTAAAACCGACGAAAATTACCACAAATCCATCCACGAAGACTCCAGAATCAGAAGATTTTAAAGCCCCAAAATTCAAGTGAAAATTCTCGTATATATCATGACGAAAACAAAGCAAAATATCTTCTAGAATCGAGCCCAAAATCCACGAATATATTCAAGACCAAGTCTACACTGAAATCAGAGATTTATTCTTCTAGAGTGTTCATAATACCCTATATAATTACCAATTCATCATAGGCGAAGGGCATTGAAAACCAAGCATATCAACAGAGAAACCAAAGAATTAAAATCAGAAATCTTACCAAGTTTCGATAATTCAGATATCAAATCGGCGACGAGAAGAGCAACAGTGTACGGAGCATCACGAATTCACCTCAAGTAGTAAGAACAAAGTCACGATTTGAAAAGAGGAAGAAAACCCTAGCAAAAATCACCAGCAGCCATTTTTTTCAGAAAAGAAAGACAAAGGTCGCGATTTGAAAAGAGGGAATTGAAACCCTAATTTTAGCACCGCCACTATTTTTTCAGAGAGACAAAGGAGATCAGGCTTAAAGGGTTGATCAGAATTACAAAAGAGGCCGGCTTACTTTTATGTTAAAAAGGGGATAACACTTAATCTTTAACTCCTACGGTTCTATTATCTATTGTTTGTTTTAAATTTCAAATTTCATTTTTTTAAGGTCAATAACTACTAGTGTCTATAGTTGGAAAAATCACAACTTAACGGACCGAGTTGTGTCAAGGTCTTGAGCGTAGGGTTTAAACAGTCGGGAGCGAAGGTCGCAAGTTTACAAGAGTCTGTTAGCGAAGAGATTGTTTAAAATTCCTAGTAGAAACCTTGAATGCAGCAGTAGGCATAGTTTTGCCGAAGCTGGGTATTTTCTGTGTGTGATTTTTCTTTCTGCAATTTTTCTGTGACATTTTATTTTTATTTTAAATTTATTTAATTTGCAATAAACCCTATTCACCCCCCCCCCCCTCTAGGGTTAATTTAGATCCTACAAGTGGTATCAGAGCGGGTATTTTTAACTCTAGAGTCATGAATTTGTCTAACAACGCTTTTTCTGAGGGTCAGTCCATAGCTAGGCCACCAATGTTTAATGGAACTGATTATGCCTATTGGAAAGCTAGGATGAAAATTTACTTAAGTTCAGTTGATTATGATGTATGGGATATCGTTGAAACAGGCTACAAACCTCCTGTTACGATTATCAATGATATTGAAATTCCTAAACCAAAAGATAAGTGGGATGCTAATGATAAAAAATTATTCTCAACTGATGCCAAAGCAATGAATGCTTTAATTTGTGCTCTTGATAAAACTGAATTTAACCGTATATCTCACTATTCAACTGCGTAGAAAATTTGGCATACTTTGGAAGTTACACATGAAGGAACATCTCAAGTCAAGGAATCTCGTCTCGCACTACTCTGCAACGAATATGAAAATTTCACGATGCGGAAAGACGAAGATATAAAAGAGATGTATGGTCGATTTTCCACACTGATTTATAATGCAAGGGCTCTTGGTAAAGTCTACACTGAAGTAGAATTAATACGCAAGATACTGAGAGTACTGCCAATGAATTTCGAAGCCAAAGTAACTGCCATTCAAGAATCAAAAGATCTAAATAAGTTGAAAATAGAAGAATTGATTGGAAACTTGATTGCTTATGAAATGGAGTTAAAAGCCAAAGAAGGACTCGATGATTCAGAATCAAAGAAAAAGACAATTGCTCTAAGCAACACTGTTGAAAGTAACGATGAAGCCGAGAATCCTATCGAAGAATTGGACATGGTTCTTAAAAAGTGGTCTAACAAAAAATACAAGTCACGAAAGAAGAGTTCAAAATCCAACAAATCCAAGAATTCAGACAATTCAGACGATGAAGTCATATGCTACAACTGCAATAAACCAGGCCATATCAAACCAAATTGTCCATTACTTCAGAAAGACAGAAAGAAGAAGAAGAAAAAGAAAGCTTTTGCAGCTACATGGGATGATGAAGAAGGAGAAGAAGACTCTGACAGTGATAAAGAGGAAGCCAATTTGTGTCTTATGGCACAGTCAGATTCAGAAAGTAGCGAAGATGATTCCACTGAGGTACCAAATTACTCTTATAAAGATTTAATTTTAATGTGTCATGATCTTACCAAAACCGTTGATTCACTTGAACTAAAAATCAAGAAAGTAAAATCTGATAGGTTAAAATTGGTCCACGAAAACAATAGGTTAGAAACTGAGCTTGAAAAAGTGACAAACCTTGATTGTGAAAACTGCAAGTTATTAAAACAAGAGCAAACAGAATTTAAGGCAAATTTTGAAAAATTGAAACAAGAACACTTGGCTTTAAAAGAAAGTAATGACACAAAAAGAAAGAACTTCATTAACAGATGCACTTCTCTTGTAAATGAAAATGAAGCACTTAAAACCAAAGTAAAAAATCTTGGAATAACATTGAGTAAGTTTTCAAAAGGGGAAAAAACATTTAGAATGCTGCTTGGAAACCAATTATATGCTAATAATAGAAAAGGATTAGGATTTGGGCACATTAATATGAATGATAATGCGAAGGGTGGAAGTGTTTTTCCTAAATGTACAAAATGTGGAAAAATTGGACATAGCTATGAAAAATGTGAAAGTAGGAACAACAATAAAAAATTCATACAAATCTAGGTTCCAAAAGGGTCGACAAGCAATTGTTATAGATTTGGATTTGGTAAGAACAAACAAATTTGGATTCCAAAAGGATCTATTGTTCAGAATCAAAAATTTTCAGTTACTAATTTTGTTAGACCTATGAGTCTCTCTAGGTCAATCTTTTTTTCTCGTGTGTGGGTATGTTGGCGAGCTAAGGAGCAACAAGAATGGTACTTGGATTCAGGTTGTTCAAAACATATGACAGGAGATAATTCAAAGTTCCTTAGCCTTGAAAAATATAAAGGAGAAAGTGTGATAATGGGCGATAACAGAAAATGTAAAATTATCGGTAAAGGTAAAGTAGGTAATAGTACTTTCTCCTTAACTGATGTTTTATATGTTGAAAACTTGCATCATAATCTCATTTCCATAAGCCAACTATGTGACAAAGGAATGAGTGTGATATTTGATAATGAATCTTGCAAAATTATTGAAAAATCCACAAACAGTATTGTGTTCACGGGAAAAAGAAAAGGAAATGTTTATACGATTTCTTTTGATGATTTGACTCTCTCACGATGTTTAGTAGCTACGGATGAGGAAGTTTTCTTATGGCATAAGAGATTGGGTCACGCTAGTATGAGTCTCTTAGAAAAACTTGAATCAAAAGAGTTGGTAAGAGGACTACCACATCAGAAATATAAAAATACTAAAGTGTGTAAATCATGTGCTATGGGAAAATTCAGTCGTTCATCATTTCGTCCCAAAAATGTTGTTAGTACTAATAGGGTACTTGAATTGATTCACATGGATTTATTTGGACCAAATGAAATCGCTAGCTTGAATGGAAAACGGTATTGTTATGTGCTGGTTGATGATTATTCTAGATTTACATGGGTTTATTTTCTAGCCAAAAAATCCGAAACTTTTGATTACTTTTCAAATTTGCAAAACTCGTTCAAAATGAAAAAGGTGTTTCAATAAAAACTTTAAGAAGTGATCATGGTGGTGAATTTGAAAATTTGGATTTTGAAAATTTTTGTGAAGAAAATGGTTTTAAACACGAATTTTCTGCTCCTCGAACACCCCAACAAAATGGGGTAGTCGAAAGGAAAAATCGTACATTACAGGAATTGGCTAGATCTATGTTAAGTGAATATAATTTGCCTTTGACTTTTTGGGCAGAGGCAGTTAATACATCCTGCCATGTAATGAACAGAGTAATGATTAGACCAATACTTAACAAAACATTCTATGAATTGTGGTATGACAGAAAGCCTAACATTTCATATTTTAGAGTTTTTGGATGCCCTTGTTATCTTCTTAATACAGATGATCATCTTGGTAAGTTTGAATCAAAGGCCGACGAGGGAATTTTCATGGGTTACTCTTCAAGAAGAAAGGCTTATCGAATCTTCAACAAACGATCAAAAACCATTGTTGAAACCATAAACGTGAAATATGATGAATCAGATCTGGATACGGTGGACAAAGAGAAAAACGATGAGGGAATTACATATGAGGGTGAAAAAGAAAATAGCAAAGAGAAGACTGGGAGTGATGATCCAACAAAACAAACGTTTGAAGTCGAAAAGTTGAAATTCAAAGCCAACCATCCTCCAGAATTGGTGATAGGAAATCCAACGGCAGGTACACGAACTCGTTCATCATTTAATAAAGATATCTGTACTTTTTGTATTCACAGCTGTTTTATCTCTGAAATCGAACCTAAAAATGTTGAAATTGCACTTAATGATGAAAGTTGGATTTTAGCGATGCAAGAAGAACTTAATCAATTTGAGCGGAATAAAGTTTGGAAATTAGTTTCTAGACCGAATGACTATCCAGTAGTAGGAACTAAATGGGTGTTCAAAAATAAACTTGATGAATCCGGAAATGTAATTAGAAACAAAGCTAGGTTAGTTGCAAAAGGATATAATCAAATTGAAGGCATTGATTTTGATGAGACATTTGCACCAGTAGCTAGGTTAGAAGCCATTAGAATTTTGCTCAATTTTGCGTGTTATAAAGGTTTCAAACTTAAACAAATGGACGTAAAAAGTGCGTTTTTAAATGGAGAATTAAAAGAAGAAGTTTTTGTGGAACAACCCCCCGGTTTTGAAAATCATGAATTTCCAAATCATGTATTCAAACTTAAAAAAGCATTATATGGTCTTAAACAAGCTCCTAGAGCTTGGTACGATTGTTTAAGTGCATATCTTTTGGAAAACGGTTTTAAAAAGGGCAGTGCTGACACTACATTGTTTCTATTACATGAAGGTGATGACTTTTTAATAGTCCAAATTTATGTTGATGATATTATATATGGTGCTACTAATGATTGTTTGTGTGAGAAATTTGAAAAAGTCATGCAGGATAAATTCGAAATGAGCTTAGTAGGTGAATTAAAATACTTCCTTGGATTTCAAATCAAACAAAGCTCCAAGGGTATTTTCATATCACAAACAAAATACATTGCTGAATTGCTGAAAAGATTTGGACTAGAAAATGCAAAACCACTCAGAACCCCTATGAGTCCTTCAACCAAGCTTGACAAAGACGAGAAAGGAGTTGCAGTTGATCAGAAAAAATATCGTGGAATGATTGGTTCACTTCTTTATCTCACTGCATCTAGGCCTGATATTATGTTTGTTGTTTGTTTATGTGCACGCTTTCAATCTAATCCAAAAGAATCTCACTTAAAAGCCACAAAAAGAATATTAAGATATCTTTTGCACACACACAAATTTGGTTTATGGTACCCCGAATGCAATAATTTCGAATTAATTGGATATTCTGGTGTTGATTATGCTGGATCCCTTATTAATAGAAAAAGCACTAGTGGGACTTGTTTTATGCTAGGACACTCGTTAGTCTCATGGTCAAGTCGAAAACAAAATTGTGTTGCTTTATCCACAACTGAGGCTGAATACATTGCTTTAGGAAGTTGTTGTGCACAAATACTATGGATGATGGAAACTCTTTCAGACTTTGGTCTAATTTATAAAAAAGTACCACTAAAATGTGACAGTAAAAGTGCTATAGACTTGTCTAATAATCCTGTTCACCATTCACGCACTAAACACATAGATGTGAGACATCATTTTATTAGAGATCACATTTCACGAGAAGATATTTGTATTGAGTTTATTTCAACTGACTGTCAACTTGCTGATATCTTTACAAAACCTCTTCCTGAAGATAGATTTTCACGATTACGCTCAGATTTGGGAATTATAGAAATTGATTGATCATTATCCATTTTTTTAAAAAAAGTCTTAAATGGTTATTCGAGAGTTAAATGATTGATCATTTGAACTATTTTGGAACTCGTTGAAATTATATCAGATCTTGGAATTGTGATGAGTATTGACTATAATATTTTTTTATCATGAGGAAATATTTTTAAATCTCATGATGATTGGACAGATTTGATAATACTTTTGAATTAGAGCTTATTTTACGACCATCTTCTATATCTACCATACTTATGTCACTCATCATGGTTTTATTTAATTTGGGGAGTTCTAATTATTCTTGGAATTTAGAAATAAATAAATAAATAAATAATAATTTATCCTTTGGTACTCACTCCCATTTAAAAGTCCTCGCGGTTATGCGTGGGTGAATTACCTTAATCTCTATGTGCTTCCATTCTCACTTAAAAGACCTTTGGGCTGTGCATGGATGGAACTCATCAGAGAGGATAAAGTTAAGTTACTACTAACCCCATTTAAAATACCTTTGGGCTATGCGTGGTTAGGAAGTGCTTAACACATTTTTAAGCATATTTAAAATCTTAAAATTTTATATTCAAATATTCAATTTTTATTGAACTCTCCTAATTCTATAAAACCCATAGTAAATCCATTCATTCTGAAAGTGAAATTTGTCTCTGATTCGAAGAATATTATGATTTCTGTTTGATTCAATGAGATTTACGATATACTATCCTCTTGATCTGAATTTATATTTCTAGTTTATATTCATCACTGTTTTAATTTCTGTTATTCTTTTGATGATAACAAAAGGGGGAGAATGATCAAGATTTTGATGGATGAGTAAGCATTTATAGAATATTTTGAAATTGGTTGTTTGATAAATTTATTTCAAAATTTTCAAATCTATGCATCAATAAGGGAAGCTTAGTTATAGGGGGAGCATACAAATAGGGGGAGTAATATACTTCACGTTTCAAACACATTCAAAATCTTTTATTTGTTTGTCATCATCAAAAGGGGGAGATTGTTGTATATAATAGTGTTGTATACACAATTACATGATTTTTGTTTGATGATAACAACCAAATATATTTTATTATGGAATGTGTTGATTTACTACACAACAAACAGAAATAAAAATATTTTATTTCAATATCAAAAAGTACATCTTTTTACTCCACTATTTGACATACTACATTTCATTCATACAACTCTGTCACTCACTCTATACAACTACTTTTATATTCACATATACAGACAATTATACATTGACACTTTTTTTTTACTGTCTTCCATCTTATGTCTTCACAAGCTCAAGTCAAGTCCTGTCTTCATACCTGTCACAAGAAATGCACACACACAGTAGACTACAACAAAAATAAATTCAAATACAAGCAAATAAAAATTTAGTTTTAAATTTTATTTGCCTCAGAATTACGGTGTGTTTCTCATCATTTTTCTAGACTTGGTCTGATATGCAGGGATAGGAAAAACATGGCTGCATGTACACACATACGTGTGCACTGCCTCGCCAATCAGTGAGCAACTGAGGAGTAGCCACAAGGACCTTCTCGACTCAGTGCACAGTTCAAGCCAGAGTAAAAAACAGTTCAACATACATGGTCGAGCCAAAAAGTGCAAACAAACATAAGAAGCCAACATGTTCACAACAAGACAAGTCTCAAGCAACACACAATGAACAAGTACAGATCGAACTCAAGGATGGCATGGATAAAGCATTTGTCAACAAACTCAAGTCAGGGTGATCATGGAAGATTCAAAAAGATTAGCTTGTACTTAAACATAGTAGTTCTACATGAACAAACAAAGCTACATGGTGCAACAAGTTAGACACAAGGCGTGAGTGATCAAGCAATAGCATGGTCATGTTCAACACAGCACAGATCAGGCACAACAGTAATAGAAATACATGTAACAAGCAATGATGGTGTATACAAAGGCATCGGATCAAAGTTAAGGCTTTAACTAGTGTATTCATGGGTGTACTACAAACTAAGCAAATGACAGGATGAAGCAGCATGTAAGTATGTACAAGAGGAACACAGGATATGGAGCAGCAAGCAAAAGTTTACACAAGTTTTAGTTCAGATACAACTAGGTTCAGGAATGCACAATTCATAATGATCAAGTCCAGCATTACTAAGTTACAAATATTCAACAATGGAGCATGAGCACATTAAGGTACATGCAGGGGGTCAAGCAAGGAGCAAGTACTACAGGCCAGCAATTTAATATCTGTTCTTATCAGTTCAAAATTGATCAAGTTCAAGATTTCAAGAATCACGGATTAACATAAAGTCAAAATTCCAGAAGCCACCAAAGTTACTTAAAAAAAAAATTAGGTTACAGCAATTCTTTAAAATTGGATATTCAAAATATATATATATATATATCTCGTAAAGTTCCAGAAATCAAGGGGAGATTAACTTAAGTTTGGATTCCAGAGATAATTGAAAAAGTAAAGGTTCCAGAAATCTCGCAAGCTCAAGATTAATTCAAAATCACACGCAAATAAAGGTTGAAGATTTCAAATCTATTCTCAGGGAGGACCAACTCAAAAATCAGTTAGTCAAATATGGCAAGCAAATATTCTCGTTTTAAAACCGACGAAAATTACCACAAATCCATCCACGAAGACTCCAGAATCAGAAGATTTCAAAGCCCCAAAATTCAAGTGAAAATTCTCGTATATATCATGACGAAAACAAAGCAAAATATCATCTAGAATCGAGCCCAAAATCCACGAATATATTCAAGACCAAGTCTACACTGAAATCAGAGATTTATTCTTCTAGAGTGTTCATAATACCCTATATAATTACCAATTCATCATAGGCGAACGGCATCGAAAACCAAGCATATCAACAGAGAAACCAGAGAATTAAAATCATAAATCTTACCAAGTTTCGATAATTCAGAAATCAAATCGGCGACGAGAAGAGCAACAGTGTACGGAGCATCAAGAATTCACCTCAAGTAGTAAGAACAAAGTCACGATTTGAAAAGAGGAAGAAAACCATAGCAAAAATCACCAGCCGCCATTTTTTTCAGAAAAGAAAGACAAAGGTCGCGATTTGAAAAGAGGGAATTGAAACCCTAATTTTAGCACCGCCACTATTTTTCCAGAGAGACAAAGGAGATCAGGCTTAAATGGTTGATCGGAATTACAAAAGAGGCCGGCTTACTTTTATGTTAAAAAGGGGATAACCCTTAATCTTTAACTCCTAGGGTTGTATTATCTATTGTTTGTTTTAAATTTCAAATTTCATTTTTTTTAAGGTCAATAACTACTAGTGTCTGTAGTTGGAAAAATCACAACTTAACAGATCGAGTTGTGTCAAGGTCTTGAGCGTAGGGTTTAAACAGTCGGGAGCGAAGGTCGCAAGTTTACAAGAGTCTGTAAGCGAAGAGATTGTTTAAAATTCCTAGTAGAAACCTTGAATGCAACAGTAGGCATAGTTTTGCCGAAGCTGGGTATTTTCTATGTGTGATTTTTCTTTCTGCAATTTTTCTGTGACATTTTATTTTTATTTTAAATTTATTTAATTTGCAATAAACCCTATTCACCCCCCTCTAGGGTTAATTTAGATCCTACACACCCTAGTGAGAACATTTGGCAACGTAGAGTGGCATTTGTTTTCAAGAGATAGTTCTTCTGCGTGGAATACCGTATGGTATGTAAATGAGATACAGGATTCACTAACGAATTTTGGAAAGCTTGCATGAGCACACAGTTATGTTTAAGCCAAGTATTTTAGGCAAAGAATAAGAGGAAGGGGAACGAGAGGCAACGATGAAATGAGTTTTAACTCATATTTTGGAAATAAGAATTAAGAGCTACGAAATTGTGAAGTTAAAAGACGGTCAAGGCACGATGGGATTAAGCACAAGAAAATGCGGCTTAGAAGATTGAAGACTATATACGCGCATTATATCTCTTTCTAAGAGTATATCCTTGATCCCTATTATTATGTAGAGCTTACTCGCATGCTATCTTTCAAGTATATCCTCTCGGTCCTATTCTCAATCTTAGTTCTGTTGCAAACCCCATAAGGAGTATGACTCGCCTGTTTGTGATTTATAGTTGGGGTGAAGATGTCCATTAAGATGGCCAAACCGAAAGGGTGAATAGAGCGCTAGAAGATCTCTTGAGGCTTTGTGTTCTTGACTTTGGTGGTACTTGGGAAGACCAACTCCCTCTTGTGGAGTTTGCTTATAATAATAGCTATCAAGCTAGCATAGGAAGGTACCATTCAGAGCTTTGTATGGGAGGCTGTGCAAGTCACCAACATGTTGGTGGGAGACAACGGGTGAGCGTATACTTGGGCCCGACATGAAAAGGGGCACATCCGAGAAGGTAGAGTTGATTCAAAGACGGCCCAAGGTAGACGGAAACCCTATGCTAACAAGTGAAGGACAGATCTGGAATTCGAAGTTGGGGATATGGTTTTCATGAAGGTTTCTCCTTTGCGTAATGTGGTTCGTTTTGGAGCAGTAGGGAAGCTGGCACCAAGGTTTGTAGGACCCTTCCCTATCATAGAAAGAATTGGTAAGATGGCTTATAAGGTGGAATTGCCCGAGAAGCTGGCCGGAGTACATAATGTCTTTCATGTCTCTCATCTCCGAAAGTGCCTACATGAGTCCGCTGAGGTGGTTGAACCTAGCATTCTTGAAGACATGGAGGTGGAGAAAGAGGGAACCCTGAGACGAGCTCCGATTCGTATCATGGAAACGGAGACAAAGAAGCTAAGAAGCAAAGAAGTTAAGCTTGTTAAGGTGCAATGGAGTGAAGCAGAGGAAGACGCAACTTGGGAAACCGAGGAGAAGATGTGTGGGCTTTATCCATTTCTTTTTGAGGATACATTTTCAATCTCTTTTCCTAGTTGGTATATCTTTCTTTTGCTATCCATGTTTATCTAGTTTATCTTGTTTCGTAAATCTTGTCATGAGAACCTTAGGTAGAAACCCTTGGTTGAAACTTGTATTTGAATCATGTTATGCTTGATGTTTGCCAGTGGTTGCAAGTGTTTGCAAGTGGATACTCGTGGATGCATGATACACGTTAGGCACTAAGATCAGCTCACGCACTTTCATACCGCATATGCATGAGTGTTTATGCTTATTCATGGATGAAACTTGTATGCTATCACATGGATGTTGCATACGGATGAATGTTATGTGCACTCATGTAGAGATTATGAATTATGTTAGGAAGTTGCATACATATGGACTCATTTCACTAACATACTTTGCATTAAGGAGGTTTACTGAATCAGTAACCGCCTGATTCTCGCATTAGATAAGCACATATACACACACCTTTGCATATGTTCATACAGCATTTAGAATCTTTTAAGGACAATGACTGCTCGTGGATGATTTTTTGAGTAGATGGATGATGGATGGTAGGATACGTTCTTCCTAACTTGAAGATTTCGGGGACGAAATCCTTTAAGGTGGGGAGAATGTAACAACCCGTATTTTGAATAACATGTTATAACGTAAATCAAGGCAGAATTAAATGTTAAAATCTGAATCAAGGGAAATGGGCTGTTCCATTGCGTTCGTCTCGGAAAAATACGCGAAATAGAGTCCGAGTTTTCGAAAATCAGAGTCCGTATGACCAAGTTATGGCCCGTCAAAGTTTTCAGAAAATTTCAAGTTCAAAAACAGTTCAAATTTGAATTTAGAATTCAAATTCAGCCAAAACAGACTGGGCGGGAAAATTTCCGCCCAGACAGGTCGACAGGGGGGTCGACACTAGGGTCGACCTCCCCCCCCAACCAGGTGGACACTAGAGTCGACCTGGGGGTCGACCTCCCTGGTCGGCAGGTCGGCCTGGTGCACTTAATTGGGCTGTTTGGATCTGTTTTGTTGTCTAGTGACATGATTTGATGGCTCAGATTTGATTTAGGGTTAATCCTATGGCTAAAACTAATCCTAAACTCTATAAAAAGACCCTAATACCTAGCCTAAATCATCATAAATCAATCCTACAACTAAACTATGCCAAAATGTTTCTTGATCATGGCCTCCATCCTCTTCATGAAAATTTAAGTGTCCTAAGCTAGTAAAAGAGCCACCTTTCTTCATCAAAATACGGATCTTTCTTCATACAAATCAAAGGAGCTTCTTGTTTCTCAAGACAACTTGGAGCTTATATCCATTTGGGGCTTTTAGTGCTGCTAGCGTGGCTTCGTCTCAATCTTATTTTATTTTATAAGTCTTCATAGCATTGTAAGCCCTATACTACTCTTAGATTCTAACTATGAAGTTAAATATGGCATGTTGCAAGTTTGAGTTTGGGCCTAAGTATGATATGTGCTTTGATCCTATCATGTTATGCATAGATTTACCCTATGCAAGTTTGTAAAGCTATCACCTTGACTTTGTGCATAGAAAGCTATGACCTTTGATTTGGAATGTTGCATTATGCAACATGAGAACTCTCATAACCTTTATGATAACTTTCATATAATGTTATATGCGAACTTCTAGTCATCATCCTATGTCATCTAGGACCATGTATCACCTATTCGCTAAGTTTGAATGTTATGCATGTAATATGCAAGTTTAAATGAACATATTTATGCCTCATATGCCACCATGTTTAACTTGTGGCCAACCTTATTAACTTATGCCCTTTTGTCATGCTTTTGCCAAGTTCCCTCTTTTGATCTATGTTATGTTATGCGATACGTACATGCGATGGGAATGCGTTGGGTTTGGGTAATATTAATGACATGAAAACATGGTTTTAAAATATGACATGAACATTGACTTGTGATTATGTTTGTAAACATAATGATGGACATGACACTTAGAAAATATGAGTGTGGCCAACTCGAGGTTGGGTTGAGTTTGTAGCATAAATCTACCCGGAACCGACCGGCTTAACTAGTGGCTACAAACAATAGGACCCAATGTGAGTAGTTGGTCATGTCGCACTTGAAACCCGAGGTTAGACTAAGTTGTGGTGTAAAGCTACCCGGACCCGCCCGGCTTAACTAGTAACCACAACAAGGTCTAATGTGAGAGGTTGGATGCATTAAATTAATTAATGCCACATGATAGGGTTAAGTCATGGACTACTTGAATACTTAACCAATTAAACACGATGGATTGGTAGGGTTAAGTCATGGACTACTTGAATATACTTAACCAATTAAACACGATGGATTGGTAGGGTTAAGACATGGACTACTTGAATACTTAACCAATTAAACCCGATGTATTGATAGGGTTAAGTCATGAACTGCTTGAATACACTTGACCAACTCAATACATGGTTAGGATAGGGTTAACCACACTTAATCCGCTTGAAATCCTAGTTACGTGGTCCTTTTTAGCAGTAACCCTCTTAGAAGTATCATGGGTAACCTGGACTAGGCTAGGGTGGGGCACGATTACTGAACTGATTGTAAGAGACCAAAAGAGACGGCTGAAGGGTGCACCGGTTGTTCAGGCGGACCATGGTCGTGCACATTAAGTCCGGAGTTGAACATGGGCACCAGTAGGTTTAGACTGTGCGTGCTTGAATTGTGTCTGTGGTTTACACCTTAGGGCTGGATACACCCTGGGGTGGACCTTGCACAGTTAACTACATTCCACGATTAAGCAGTATGACACTGATACACGACGAGATAGGCTTATAGGGAGCCGATCGACTAGACCGAGTAGTTGGACCTCGATTTAGGTCACCTCATGATATTGGGCCAGCTTTGGGCCAAGGGATCATTTCTTGTTTATACTTGACATGGGTTGGAATGCTAGTACACTTGGTGCAAAAATTTAACCTTGTATATGCGATGCCACACTTGATCTATCTTGTTAACTTTTCACCATGCCAGTTATCACCCTGCATCTCATCTTTGTTTTACATGTTCAGTTAACTTTATTAGTTTTTATACTAATAGTAGATAGGACTTACCAGTCTTTTTGACTGACCCGTTTTCTTTCGCCTCTTTTCTTCCGTCCCCCCCCCCTAGGTTTACAGGGTGGGAACACTAGTATCTAGCCTGGATCTTTAGCTGCTTTTCTGGATAGCTCATGTACGATTTGGACTTGAGCATGCTATGGCTTTATTCTACCTTGGGGATAGTTACTTTATGATTTTCTTTCCAGTTTTTAGTTGATGTTTCTAGACTATGTTTTGTGGAAAATAATGACCAAGTACTTTGATGTAACTTGACTATGGTTTTGAAATGTTAGTTTTATCCGCTGCTTTATTTACTCTGTTTTTACTTTTATGTTCTGTCTTGTGATATCTGCATGCATGTTTACCTCGTTTAACGCCCCTCCAAAGCTAGTGCCCTTGCAAGAGTGGTATTGGGGGAGGTGGGGTGTTACATTTATCCCAGGTTTACAAAAAAACTCTTTGGAAACCCTTTGTGGCTAAAAGCGATAAATATAAAGAATTACTGCGACATACACCATCGGAGAAGCAAGGGGCTGCCGCAATATGAGGAAGTCAATCATCAATACAAAATCAATAGGGAAGAAAACATTTCGAGAGTGAAAGCCATACCTTTCTGGTAAGGTTATAAAGATTAATAGTAGTTTCCTTATCCTTTGGCTTGGAAGAATCCTGCTCCTTGGAAGGAGATTTAATTAGTTCTTGAGCAAACAGGGTGCCCAGGAAGTCAATATTGGTTTCCTCAAAATCAGGTACCCCTACAACAGCAGAAGAAGAGCCTCCACCATCTCTGTCAATTTCTTCCCGCCGACTTCCATTACCTCCTAACCTTTCGTCAACAATTGTGTCTTCTTCTTCCTCATTGTCAGAATCTTCGGGAAGCTCATCACTAAACAGAAAAGACTTGGGCTTTATCTTACTCTTATATGGAGCTTTACTTTCTTGCTTAGCTAGCTTAACCCTCTTGAAAATTCTACCCCTAACAGAGGGATGCACTGAAGTAATATCAATCCCTAGAAACTTTTTATGATTATCAGAAAAGGCAAGGAGAAGGGCACCTTCGTAATATTCCATAACAACATCATGGAGGTGAATTTTCAAAAATCGGATATCATGTTACCGGCTTTATATATTATTCGGCTCATGGTAGAAAGCTTGTTATCCTTCTTCTCCAAATCAACGTCGTGGTCAGCTGCCATCACTGTATTCTCATTCTCCAGGTTCTTAACCTGCTTTGATAAGCTGTCTTTAGCCTTCTTCTCCTCCTCTAGCAAGGCCTTTAATCATATGCATTCAATATCACTCTCTTCCTTCTCTCATGATAAGATGGAAACCTTATCTTTTGAAACCTTATTTCCCTCCCTAAGAGGGGTTGTCTCAGCTAGTGATGAAGAGGCCATTCCCCTGGATAAGAACCAACCTTCCATCACCTGGAGGATAAGAAAAGATACAAGTCATCCTTCGTATGAAAGTAGCGTAGCAATAAAAGCGACTAAGGTAAATAAACTTATACTAGAAGGTAATCCAATACCAGTTGCCGGTAGAAGTCCCCTGAATCCGGAGGAAAGGAGGAGGGTGAAATATTAACAACTTAGGCAAACATAAGGGCAAGATTCACGAGCTTATCAAAGCCCAAAACCGACGGAGGTGGAATATGAGAAATAACATGTTAAGAAGAGGAGGTTGTAAATAAGTTATGCTCTCTGGCGTTATGTTCCTTTGGAAAGTCAGTTGAAGCACAACTGCTTATAGTTTTGTTCTTTGGAGAAGTTTCGGGAGAAGGATCGATATCACTAACTTTATCAACATCGAAAATGGAGGATTCAGAAGTTATCTGTGCTCCTGTCATAATAGTTACATGTTTTGAAAAGTGTACTAACTTATTATGTTTTGGTCTTTTGGGCGATGGCTCAATATTGGAATCAACAAGCCTCTTTGAAACTTCTACGTCTGACTGGGATAAAGCATCGAAAGTGGAAGTACTCATTGAAGTTGTGGTCCCTAAACATGAATAACCATATAAAAAAGCTAAAAATAACTAACATGTAAAATGAAAAATCTTTCCCAAAAGGAAGTACAGTTCTATTTAAGGCACATGGGAATATAGGGGATTCTACGTTAAACATATCGGAGCTCAACCATAGACCCTTAGAACTGGAAAACTGAATGGGTGGTTGTCTCTAAATCTTTTGCCTTGGAGGAAGAAGGCCAAGTAGGCGAAGCCTGTCAACAGTAAGTAGAGACAACCGACGACCTAACTCCTCTAGTGCTTAAAGATGGCTTCAACAACTTGAGCCTCCTCTTCCGACAAAGCAATATTTTTGGAAGGGGGATCTATATAAAAGAAGGGGTTGAACAGGAAATATGAAGATAATATAATAGCTTTCAGAAGACAGGAAACTTACCAGTTTCAACAAATTTCTCCGATATACCAAGTGGGAATATAATGTAAAAGAATTGATCTTCCCAGGACCTAGGCTTGTTAATGCTATCACTTATCGACGTCTTTATGGGATTTGCATGCCACATAGGAGATTCTACGCATTTCGAAAACCGTACCATATAACGTATGAATTTAGGACTAAGGGAGGTTTGGTTTGGTACAAGTGCTAACACCTCTGAGCATAGAAGTTGGGTGTAGGTATTGGGTGAGAGTTGGTAGGAGCAACCCCCAGATCGCACAAAAGCCTAAGCAGGAATGGTGGAAAATGAAGCAAAATCTCTATGCCAAATATGGATAGCTAAGTATGCGAAATATCGTTCTGGAGGGTATTGAATGTTACCTAGGGCAGAAGGCGCAATAACATTTGTGTCAGATATTCCAAAATTGTCGAGGATGATCTTCACTTTGTCTTGAGGGATGATTAAGAAAGACTTCAGAGCTATGTTATGAAAAGCACGCTAATGTGGTGCTTAAGCAGTGCTTAAGCGATTTTGGCAAATACATCGCTTAATATTTAAAAAGCAGAAGGCGTTAAGAGGCTAGCGCTTAAGCGCGCTTTTTTAGAGCTTAAGCTTGATTTTTCTAGCGCTTAGTAGCGCCTCGCCTAAACTTTAGCATTTATGTATAGTATGATGTGATGAATTACTTATATAATTATTAAGCATTGCTTAAGCACTGCTTTGTTGTTACTTAAGTGCTAATTAGGCACTATTTAAGAGCCATTAGGCATAGCTAGACACCAAATGGATTTAGCGCTTAAGCATTGCTTAAGCGTCGCTTAAGCGCCATTAAACGAAGTGAGGCTTCCATCGCCTCACCTCTCCTAGCGGTTAATATAACATAGCTTTAAAGTGAACTCCTTATTAGTTTTTGGAGTTTTGGAACCTTTGGACTTAGGATTGAAGAGACTCTTTTTACCAGAAATAGCACTGCCATGTGATATTATTCCGTAACATGCGTATTAGCATTAGTTTCTTTTACATTGATATGTGTATAGCATCCATAGACAATTAGACAACTGTATAACTTGCTAATATCAAGGGTTTATTTTGTCATATATCAAGTTTTGTCGTTAGAAAGGCTTACACATAATTTACATTCAGTTAGAAACAATTAGGCTTTTGTTGAAAATAAAATGATTTACCCCGACATCAAAATTTAATGGACGAAAGGCAGCCAGAAAAATCAAACTATTAATGATGTCCAATGGTGACTTAACCGAAACCAAATAATTCAATATTTTCACTGAAAACCTAGTTGGTTCTCAGCAGTACGAGTGAACTCAAGATCTAGATGTCTTAAATGGTAAGCTTACGAACTTTATCAGCACCCTTAAGACGGGAGCTAAATAAATACACATGTTGGTGTCGGAAAAGTCGGAAACAAGGTAAATTAGCTGTAATGGCAGTTGAATTAAGTCATACCGAAAGCATAACATATTACTTCGCGATGAAATTAACCATTTTACACAATAAGTTTTGTATATCATACCCCAAAAGAAGTGCGTTGGTCAAGTAGGTAAACTGTCATATCAGCGATTGATCATTGTTCAAGTATTCATCGTAGTTTAACTCATACTAGATACTTAAAATCTTAATCAATTTCCTACTTAACTTAAATGCATAATTTAGATTTCTTCTTATTATCGAAATAAAGACACTTACAGAGAACTGAATTTGAAGTTCCTGAAAGAGCTTGATATATTTTTTAGAGACGGTAATCTGGCTTGATCACTTGATTTGCAGGTAAATGGATGGAGATGAAGAGTGGGTAATATTTATATCGAATTATCTTGTGAATCCTAGTCATACAGATTGGAACCCATCAGCGGGTCTAATTGAAGGATGCCAAGGGACAAGGAGCTGACACACTGAAAGAAATTCAAAAGACTTCAACTTGAAAAGTCAAAAATACCCTTTTAATAGGGGAAAAATGTTACTACCAAAATTAACACAGAGACAGATTGATGGTGAATGGGTATTGTACCGTCACCAGGATAGAAGAATGATCCGTAAGCAAAGACTAGGCACAGTATCAAACCGAGAGCATAAGGAAGTATACGGAAAGGCCAGCAACTGAAACCATCATTAAAGAAGGAACCTAAAATCTGATATGAAGAAAGAATACCGGCAGGGTAGTTCTGGCATGAAGGGTATCTAACAAGAAGTCATCCAAAATGAGAAGCTTGTGAAGATAAAGACCAAGGATTCAACAACCCGAGACCCAAAAGGACGAAAGGGCTATCGGCTGTAACTTGCTTAATGCCAATACAATAAGAGATGAGGGCATCAAAAGAACAGAGTTTGCAACATAAGGAAATTTTTCGATAGCTAGTTACCGAGACTCCAATTAAATGATCACTGAGAGTCCACTTTACCAAATGACCAATAGAGCACCAGAATCACGAATCTGAAAAGCCAAAGAACACTTCAGGGATCCACCAAAAGGCAAGGCAAAACATCGAAGAGAAACAAGCTGCCCATACTAATCTACTTAGTGCTGATACCGACAGGGGTAGCGAATCCGTAACCATATATTCGAAGCAACACAGAGGCAAACATCAGGAAAGATTAACAACATAACTGAAAGATCATGACTAGAAGGCTATAGCCGTAAGCCTAAAGCCTTTCCTAAAGCTATCCATAATAACAGGTTTGGTATTAATACAAGGAAAGAAGAGACAACGTTAAAAGAGAAGTTCAAAACACTGAGACCATCCTTCCGAGAACCGAAAATCGTCCTCCCAAGAACCGATGGCATCCGTTTGAGAGCCGAAACCGACACCCTAAAAGCAATAAGCAAAGCCAAAAGAAAGGCCGAGAGCCAAAGCAATCGAAACTGAAGGGAAAAGCGACAAATTGGGGCTTTTACTGGTCCAATGACAAAAGGGTCCCTGATTTGTCAATAAATAAGACCTAAAGGTCTCATTTACAGGACCAATTTCTCATTTCTCATTCTTGTACACTTTTCTTCTATAGTAAACCCTAATTTCTATATCGATTGGGGATTTCTACTGTAATTACTTATGTATTCCGAATCAAGGATCAAAAAAGAGTGTATCAGAACTTAGCTTATTTATCGTGAGTATCTCATGTGATTTCTCAACAATTTCCTACACAACATGCTATACGCTTTCTACATGGTTATGGGTTCCTACTCAAGTTTGGAGCCTTTCGCAAATTCATTGCAGAACCCCTTCCGACAAGCTACTTAGCCTTCTAACGAGGGCTGTATTTAGGGAACCCTTTGTCCCGAGATAAGTGTTGGTTCTCAAGTCGCTTAAGCGTGATGCTCACCTCATTGAAAGAAGAGTAACTAACCTTTTGTGCTTTGAACCTTGATATCAAGGAAATGGTGAACTAACTAGACTCATGAAAGCTAATAACCCCATTTCCCCCTTAGGTCCACTTCCGTTGACCTATCTATGGTGTTACTGAAAAATATTGTTAACACTACACTTTGAACTTCTTTTTGTGTTTCCTATAATAAATATAGCAGTTAACATCTCTTGCGTTAGTTATATGGAGAATGTTTAATTTCTTGCTTATGCTATGACAAACCTTGTTTTGATCAATCATTACGTAATAAATGGAAGTTGCAACAATAATAATGTTAAGATTCAACCTTTGCATTTGGTTGTTTGTGAAGTGATCTTGTAAATAAGCCTGTAGAACAATTTGTATGTTGTTTGGAAGTTACCTGATGTATAACCTTTATTGGTGTTTTGAACATCCCCATCTAGGGATTCATTTGAAATACCCTGCATAAGACTCATCATATAATACCTTATGTTATCCCCTTGTCTAAGGTACGGTGTGTTCAATAGCTTTCCCACAAAATTATGGAACACCATTTGGGTTGTGATCTACTAATATATGAACTTGCGAAGTAATGGTAAGACCATCTGTATCATATATTTTGTCGAAGTAATGAATAGTAATTTTTGTATGACAAAGTTTAAAGAACCTTCCTGCATAAGATATTGAGAAGACATAACCTTTGTTATAAGGCTTGGAAGATTCAAGGTACCAACCCAAGTACTTATTAAGAAATCCTATATTTAGGAAATAAGATAATAGGCTTTGAAACCCATTCTTGGCCATAATAATAGGAATATGAAACCTCTTTTTCCTGGAAACAAGAATAGGAAGAATGACACTCAAATCTAGGCGTTCAAATTGTGCCAATCTAAGGGTAAACCTAGAATTCTGGATTGGAAATAGAAGCACATCATTGTGATTTTTGTTTGGGTTTAGAAAATCCCCCTATGAGATGGTTCGTTTGAAGGCTTTTAGATAGAAGATTAGAGACATCAACATGAGTTCTTATTTGTAAAACTTTTTTCAGAAATGTGAATTATAGCCTTAAGACCCAGATTAGGGTATTTAAAATAAGCATCCAAAAATCATCTTCTAGAAGCATAGATAGAAGATCTGTAGCACACACTAAGGCATGCATAATAGAAGACCAAAATCCATATCCGGTGGTAGTAGATGGAAGTCCTAAAACCCAAATTCGGGTATTAACAATAAAAGACCAGAAATCCACTTCTGGCGATAATTAGAAATTCTGAACCGAAAACAAAATATAGGTATTTAATAGAAATCCAGACATTATATCTGGTAATAATAGAAGTGTAATACCCCAAAATTTAATACACTATAACCATACTATAAAGGCAGTAAAACGAATATTATATAATTAAATATCCAAAATTAAGTAAAACCAACTTTATCTTGCGTTCTTCATGGAATTCTAGTTCTGATAGACACTAAGTTAGCGTAAATCAGATAACGTATGAAGAAGTTATGGGCATAACAAATTGCATATATAAGGGGGTTATATATAGATATATTCAAATTAATTTATACCAAAAACAACACATAGAAAAGGACCGTTGGGGGACGACCCGACCTTTTCTAGGGCCGACCTATTGGTCAACCCATGCAAGAGAGGGATCGACCCGTGGGTCAACCCAATAGGTCGGTGGATCGACCCAGCAACATGCTGGGTGAATTCTTTATCTTGTACCTAGACTGTTTTGTTTGCAAGGTTCGTTCATTGACTCAGTGTTACGCGAATGGCTAAGATTGAAAACCTAATATCTAACGGTTGGGCTCCTAGGTAGTCTATATAAAGACTTGCAACCTCATTTTTTCTGTACACAAAATCATTCTTCCTCCTTCCTCCAAACAATTTTCTGAGATTAATATATACATAAAACTACTGTTACGCTGCTGTAACACCCCACGTCCATTAATGTCACTCACAAAGGGAATGCATTAACTTCTATTGTAGCGGTAAACACATAAGTTTGATTACATCATCAAAAACCAGAGTCAAAGTACATAATATCTATCTTGACTAAATTAGAGTACATAAATTGAATGACATAACCCAAACACAAAATAGCCATAAATAGGATAGGCTGAACTTTTACTTCAGCGATCCAAGCAACTTCTAAAAGCAAGAGATACAGCTGTCCAAAATCAAGCTCCACTGGTGCTAGTTCTACCCTGAGCACCTTGGGGGGAGGGAAGGGAGAAAAGAGGTGGAAACAAAGGGGGTCAGACATAAAGTCTGGCGAGTGCGATAACTTTGACAATATAATTACCAAAATAACTAGGCTAAGGCATAAGTCAAAAAATAAGGAAGTGACTGTGAACAATTGGTTATGGCAGAGCAAACTAAAGGAAATAAGATGGAGAAAGATATTGTTAAAGGCGCACCTAGTTGCTATAAGATAATTACTACACTGCACCACACCAAACACCGTAAAAGTTGATCCCGCCTTCAAGCCTTTAATAATGATAATGGCAGTTTCGCGTACCCTTAGTTGCCTTCATAGGTGCCGCCTGCCCCTATCTCCACTAGTGTACCCACTACCCCTATGCGATCGGCTCCCTAACTCGTAGATACCCGTGCTGGTCCCATAGTGGGGTGTATCACTCCCCAAAGTGGCAACCCGATACCACCAACAATGCACGGCTGATACCTACACGATGCAACAACGTCTTACCTACTAGCCCGGGCTCATACATTCATATGAACCCATTGGACTTGCGTTGCCACCGCTAACCCGTTTTGGCCTCTTACAGTCAAGCCCATTATGCTTGTCCCATCCTCGATTTGGGTCTAGCCCACAAAGATACTTATGGGTTACTAGTTGAAACGGGCCCCCATTACTTGATACAAGCTATCCACCTATGCTTGGTCCCCTCTAGTACATCCCACTTAGCCTTCTTCTTATTCATGTTCACTTAAATGTTTCAATTTTTGGTTAAGTGTTTCTAATCGTATTTCAAATGCCACCCAAGGCACCCACTAAATTCCACATGCCACCCAAGGCACCCACTTAACCCCCTCATGTCCTACTACATGTTTATCTGGTTAATTGTTTCTTAATTTATTAACACCATAACCTTGTAAAGACCTCCCACATTAGACTAGCATTTGTGGCAGTTGGATTTGCCGGGCGGGTCTGGGAAGTCTTACACCACAAAATAGCCTAACCTTGTGTCTTTACAACTGTTACGCATTTAATTTATGCCTAACACCTCCCACATTAGATTGGCATTTGTGGCAGCTGGATTTGCTGGGCGGGTCCGGGCACTCTTACACCACAAAAGAGCCCAACCTCGTGTCTTAGACGATTAACTACACAAAATTAATTATCCCCCATTTTGAATTAGTTTCCCTATTCAAATTATCAATCAATTCCAAATTTAACTTTGTCCATAATTGACTCAATTATGTCCATCTATTTATGGTATGCAAAATTATACCAATTATCATCATCAATCTATTTTATGCCATTTAAGGCATTTATGCCAATTCTCAATATTAAATCTTTTAATATTATCCCATTGCCCGACGTGTACGTTCGTTCGTTTAACATAAAATATACGCTAGACTCAAATAGTATCACTTATGGAATAAAGAGAAAACATCACAACATACATAGAAATAAAACTAAATCTAAACATAAGGGGTGAACTTGCATGTGTGAATGAGGTTCTTCATCTAAAACTTGCATAGGCCAAAGTCACAAACTTGCATAAAAATACATATGTCATTGTTCTAAATCTAAAGGTGTAAACTTGTTTAGGTAATAGTCACAAACTTGCATAAACTATGCATATCATAGATCTAATCATAAGGTATAAACTTGCATAGGCAATAACCACAAAATTACATTACATGATTCATACTCCAAACACACACACACACACACATACATATACATATATATATATATATATATATATATATATATATATATAAACACACACACACTCTTGCATATGTGATTTATGCAACATAAACGATGGTGTAAACTTACATCTAAACATGCAACCTAGCATATAGAATTTTGTACACTAGCATATAACTCACACATGTCATAGCCTAACTTTAGATCCAATTTACACATAAAAAAAATGTCATGAAACATGTAAGGTTGTGCATAATTTTAAATAACTTGCATATGATCCAGATCTAAATTAACATCTAGACTTGCATTCATACATACATATGATTTAACATATGAATTAGTTCCAACAACATAACCAAACTAGCCTATGAAACATCACCATGAATCATAGATTTACAACATAGAAGATAGCATCACGGCTTTACAACATACATAATAACATCAAAGAATTTGCAACATAGATGATAGTATCATAGAATTTACAAGATAGATAATGACATACAACCAATGATTCACAACATAACCATATAATCAAAAATTATAGCTCAATCCAATTAAATTGTTAGTTATGTTATTAAAGAAATCGAACTCACAACTCAAAGAAGCTGTTGAGTTCTGAAATCTGAGTTATGAAATTGGTTTAGCTTTCCTTTGGAGAAGACAATTTGTTGCGGTTTAGATTAGAATTGAATTTGATTAGCTTTTCTTCCTCTCTAATTGGTGGCGGCTATTCTAGGTTGCAAGGTGACGACATGGAGGCCATGATTCTAATTTTTATTTGATTTTATGGTTTGAGTCTACATGTGTTTTTATAGAGTTTAGGATTAATTTAAGCCGTCCGATCAACCCAGATTTAACCCCAACCATTCATACCAGATCAGAAACCCTAATGATTCAGCATAATGTCATAAAAAGGTCATCAAACAAATCTGCCCGGGGGGGGGGAGGTGCAGGTCGACCCCTAGGTCGACCTGTGTGGGTAGGTTGACCCTAGGTCGACCCCTTGGTCGACCTGGCCCTGGCCGGAAATTTCCCGCCTAGCCCATTCTGACTCCGAAATTCTAATTTTTGAAATCTGTTTAAATTTTAGTGAAACTTCCGATGGCTATAACTTCTTCATACGAAGTCCAATTTATGCAAACTCGGACACTATCTCAACCAGAATTCCGAGACGAACACAATGGCGCAACCTGTTTCCCTTAATTCTCGCATCTGAGATTAGTTATTTTTTAATTAGTGTTAACAGAAATACAGGGTGTTACATTCTCCCCTCCTTAAAGGATTTCTCCCGTGAAATCTCCAAGTTAAGGAGAATGCATATCCGAACATCCAATCAACCATCTACTCAACCATCAAACACATGCATCCATTGTCCTTATAAAATTCCTAATGCTGTATGAACATATGCAAGAAATGTGTGTATATGTCCTTTATCTAATGCAAAATCAGTCGGTCTACTAATTCAGTTGTCCTCCTTAATGCAAACCATGATAGTGCCATGCGTCCATGATGTATGCGAAAGAATCCTATCGATACGTATTATTTCTACATGTGTGCACAACCATTCACCAAAATGTAGCATCCATATGATAGTACAACCATTATACATCCATTAACTTAAATATGTACACACATTTATATGCAATATGCAATATGAAGTTACTGAGCCGATCTAGTGCCTAAAGTGTGTGTATATGCATCCACTAGCAACCACTTGCATCCACGTGCATCCATCATACCTAACATGTCTCAAACACATGTTTCAACCATAGGACTACCCTAACTAAAGGTCAAAGATACTAGCGAGAGGACATATTAAAGATAAAACAAGTACAAGCTAAGCGATAATGGAGAAATTAAAAGACATACCTTCGAAAAGAAAAGGGTACAATGAATGCATCTTCTCTTCCGTCTCCCAAGTAGCGTTGCTCTCATCATCTCCCCATTTCACTTTGACTAGCTTGACCTCTAGATTCCTTAACTTCTTAATCTCGGACCCAAGAATGCACGTAGGAGCTCGTCGAATCGTTGCATCACGCTCTATCTCCACCTCTTTAAGCAAGCTCAGGTCTACCACTTCTGCGGTCTGATGCAAGCACTTCCTCAAATGTGATACATGGAATATATTGTGTATACCACTAAGTTCTGTTGGGCAACTCCACTCTATACGCCATCTGTCCAATCCTATCCTTAATAGGAAACGACCCTACGAACCTTGGTGCTAACTTCCCAACGGACCCAAAGCGAACAACATTCCGTAATGGAGACACCTAGACAAAGACCATGTCCCCAATATCAAACTCAAGATCTGTCCTCCTCTTGTCTGCATAAGATTTCTGCGTATCTTGCGTCGTCTTCATCCTCCTTTGAATCAAATCAATCTTTTCCGAAGTCTCTCTAATCATATCGGGCACAAGCAAGATTTTATCTGTGGATTCCCACCAACATGCAGGCGAACGACACGACCGTCCATAAAGTGCCTCGAACGGGGCCATGCCAATGCTAGATTGAAAGCTATTATTATATGCGAACTCTACCAACGGAAGGTGTTCCTCCCATGTACCTCCGAAGTCTAAGACACGCAACCTCAATAGGTCTCCTAGAATACGATTCACCCTCTCGGTCTGGCCATCCGTCTGAAGATGATATGCGGTGCTCAAACATAACTGAGTCCCTACCGCCTCTTGCAAGCTCTTCCAAAACTCGCTAGTAAAGATAGGATCGCGGTCGCTCACTATGCTAGAAGGAACACCGTGCAAACGAACTATCTCTCGAATGTATACGGAAGCTAACCATGGAGCAGTCCTCTTACTCTTCACGGGAATGAAATGGGCGCTCTCAGTAAGTCTGTCCACCACAACCCAAATCCCCTTATTACCCTTCCTCGATCTTGGTATCCCGTCAATAAAGTCCATCGAGACACTTTCCCACTTCCATTGTGGGACCTCCAATGGGTGAAGCAACCCACCGGGCTTCTTTTGCTCTGTTTTTACTTATTGGCATACCAAGCATCCAGCGATAAAGTTGGCCACATCCCTCTTCATACCAGCCCAAAAGTAAACTCGTCTCATGTCCATGTACATCTTGTCCCCGTCGGGATGAACGGTCATCTTCGAACGATGTGCATCATCAAGAATGGTCCTCCTCAAATTTTCGTCTCGTGGTACATAAAGTCTACCGTCCCTACGTAACCAACCCTTATCATCTAGGGTATACCTACTAAGATGGCTCGATGACTCCCCCCTTTTGAGGTTCTCTACTAACTCAACCAACTGTGGGTCATCTCGCTGTGCCTCACCAATCCGTCCCAAAAGCATAGGTCTGACCTCTAAGGATGCTAGCAAACCGGGTACAAAGTCAATGGAAGGTCTAAAGTCAAACGTAGAGAAAAACTCTAAGCTTCGCCGCTCAACAAACAACGGACTCAAGGACAACCTTTTCCTACTTAAGGCGTCTGCCACCATGTTACCCATGCCAGGGGTATATGCTATCTCGAAATCGTAGGACGCTAAGAATTCCATCCACCTTCGCTGCCTTAAGTTCAAGTCCTTCTGAGAGAACAAGTATTTTAGCGATTTGTGGTCAGTGAACAATTCGGATTTCTCGCCAAGAAGATAATGGAGCCAAGAATTAAGCACGAAAACAATAGCGGCTAACTCTAGGTCATGTGTAGGGTAATTTCTCTCATGCACTCTCAACTGCCTTCCTCCATAGGCTATTACCCTTCCTTCTTGCATTAAGATTGCTCCTAGTCATGTCCCATAAGCATCAGTATAAACGGTAAATGGCTTACTCCCATCTGGCAACACTAAGACTGGGGTTGTGGTCAAAGCTCTCTTTAAACGTTGGAATGCATCATCACAATCTACGTCCCATGTGAAAACTAAGTTCTTCTTCGTCAAGCGTGTTAATGGGGCTGATATTTTTGCGAAGTCTTTGATAAACTTCCTATAGTAGCCAGCCAACCCTAAGAAACTCCTCACCTCGGTAGCATTTTTAGGGACCTTCCAATCTTGGATGGCCACTACCTTTGCGGGATCCACAGCTATCCCCTCTTTGGAAACCACGTGCCATAAGAATCGCACTACCTTTCTCCAAAAGTGACATTTAAAAAATTTAGCTTTAAGGCTATGCGCTCGAGGGGTCTCCAACACTTCCCTAAGATATAGGGCATGCTCCTCCTTGTTCTTAGAAAAGATCAAGATGTCATCCACAAAGACTACCACGAATTTATTAAGGTACTCCCTAAACACCCTACTCATTAAGTCAACAAAGTATGCGGGGGCGTTTGTCAAACCGAAGGGCATCACAAGCCACTCGAAGAAGCCGTCCGGAGTCCTAAAGGAAGTCTTGTCTATGCTATCCTCAGCCACTCTCAATTGACGGAAACCCGTGGCTAAGTCCGACTGTGAAAACACTGAGGCGCCAACTAACTGATCGAAGAGATTTTCAATCCTCAGAAGTGGGTGTCTATTCTTCTTAGTAAGCTTATTAAGTTCTTTATAGTCCACACGAAGTCTAATGGTCCCATCTGCCTTCGTGGCAAATACTACTGGGCACCCCACTCCGATATACTACTTCTTATGAACCCCTTCACAAGCAATTCTTTCACTTGCTTACTGAGTTCTCTTCTCTCTCTTGGAGCCATGTGGCGCACCGGCAATGCAACTGGCTTTGCATTATCTACTAGATATATTCGAAAGTCTATCTCACGTTTTGGGTGTAGATCCCTCACCTCATAGAAGACATCAACATATTCACGGACTATATGAACAGAATGTAAATCATCATTGGATGCGTCAAGGGATTCTAGATAGCTAAGCATTACTGGACATCTAGGTTCAAAAAAAATATCAAGGGTCTTTCCACAATGAGTCAACAATCTAACTACCCTTCTTTCACAATCTAGGATGGCCCCATATCTAGTTAGCCAATCCATACCTAGAATCAAGCCGTATGTTATCCACCTGATCGATTTGATATCAACAAACGTGTACGGGTCGTTCTCGGGTATTTAAAATTAGGGGTCGGTCCTGCAATTATTAAGAGGGATCGGTCATAGAGCCCAACCCCTGGTCGCTCTGAAGTCCAGAAAACTTCTGGTCGTCCCAAAGATAAAGGAACCTTGGTTGACCTAGAATGTAGAAGGGTTCTGTTCGTACCAAGGATTCTGATCGTTCCAGACATCCAAAGACTCTGGTCGCTCCTGACAAAGAAAGTCTTTATTCGCTTCCAGTTGCAGGGAGTTGGTCGCTCCAAAGCCGGTCGCTCCAAGGGACTGAAGGCTTCTGATCGTCCCAATGTATCAAAAGCTTCTGACCGCTCTAAAAGACATGATTCTTGATCGTTCCAAATAAGCTGATCGCTCCAAATATTCAAGATTGCCGGTCTGTCTGAACGTACCAAAGTTCCAAGTCGCTCTAAAGTGCAAAAGACTTCTGGTCGGTCCGCTTCATTTCCGGGTTTTCCTGATCGGTCCGCCCCGCATATAAGCTTCCTGGTCGTTTTGTTGCATTCTGGTCGCCTTTCCTTCTAATGAAACTCCCTGGTCGGTTAAGATGAATGGAGCGATGTGCCAGCTGTTGACAATTGGCAGTGGCATTCTTGTAAATACCTTCAAAACCGACCAGAACCCTGAATTGAAGATTTCAGCCACTCCATCATCTATAAATAGCACCCTACCTCCACCATTTGAGGGGGACTTTTTCTGGAACTACGAGGAGGTGCTGTCTAATTGCTTTCGGGATTTCTCCAAGCATTCCTACATCTCTTCTCTATCATCAATCATAAGTCTATGGAACATTGGAGCATGTGGAGCATAGCTTTCATGAAGGAACAAGCATAAGCATTTCACGCACTTCTTCATTTCTTCTTGATCATTCACCCAAAGATCTAAGGAGCTTTCATCCATGGTTTCCATGGATGGATAGGCATAAAATACTTCAAGCTTTCATCCATTCCTTCAATCGAAAGTAAGGACAAATGCATGTCAAAGGAGCTTGTATGAATGTATAATGGAGCAAATGTTGTAATCTTTTGGTTACTAATGAAATCCCATCTTCAAAGTGGACGTAGACTTAATTAAGAGTCGAACCACTATAAAATTCTTGTCTTCTTTCCTTATTTTGGTATTTTGATGCTTTTGAATGTTAGATATGGCCTCACATAACTCTAAAGGTTTTCTAACGCCCCGCCTCTGAAAAGGTGACGTGCTTTCTAAGCATCTCACCTCTGATTAGGTAATGTGTTCAAAAACACCTCTTTGGTTGTTATACCAATTTTCGGTATCAACAATTAGGCGCCCACCGTGGGGCCAGATCTACTTTCCGGCATCAAATATACTACGAAGATCTTGAGATCTTGAAGCCAAGACTTAAAATAGCTCGCTCCAGCTTGTGATTTGGACCTTCCGACGAACTCTCCTCAAAGTTCAAGTTGCTTTCTGAAATAATGCCACCAAAAGAGAGCAAGGAAGCGAGAACTAGGACATCTAATGAAAGAAATCGGGAGGAAACCCCCATGATCTACCAATTTGAAGTAGGCGAAACATCAAATAGAGGCATGAATGTTACAAGGGGCAAGCTTGATCAAGCTGTCGCTGGATTGACGCAACATCTAGAGATAGCTAACAAAGCCATGTTGACAAAACTTGATTCTCTCTTTGCTCTTCAGGCCGCTACGACAAAGGTGGCCTCTAAGCCCATTCGTGCTGAGGATGCTGGTTCTTCTTCTTCTAGTCCAAATCGAGAAAAATCTTTTCAAGAAATCTCTAATCCTGGTAAAGGAAAGCCCGATAATCCAAAGCAAGCCGCTTGGAACCATACTGGAGAAGCTACTTCTTGTCGAGTTGCCGATGCTGCCAAAGGGGCACTTTCCAATCGAGAAAGGCCAGGGCCCCTAAGTCGCAACCGTGAATGTTTGCAAAGGCAAGCCTCCGGCCAAGACATAGGCGTCTGCCCCGCAGAAAGCCTCGACGAGAAGGATCGCCTTCTAAAGATGGTCCGACAGATCATGAAGGAGGACAAGCACCGAAACGACAATGAAGCAGAATGGGAATTCGCGCCATCTAAAACCCCCTTTACCGAAAGAATCAAGAAAACGACCTTCCCGCGAAAGTTCAATCCGCCTACCATCCAAGCTTATAATGGGATAGGTGACCCTAATGTGTTCTTGTTCCGATACGATCAACACATGGATGGGGCACAAGCAACTGACGAGCTTAAGTGCTTGTACTTCCAGGTGTATTTGGAGGGGGTTGCGTCATTATGGTTCACAAAGTTGCCTCCCAGATCTATTGATAACTTTGCCACATTGGCAAGATGCTTCCGAGACTAGTTCCGCCTCCAAACAACAAAGGTCAGAGATATCATGTCCCTCAATGAACTAGAACAAGCTCCTGGTGAAACGGTAAGGTCTTTCTTGAATCGTTTTAATGCTGCTGCTGCAGAAGTAGGGACCCACGAGCCAAGGCTAATTCTAATGGCCTTAAAGGGGGGCATTAATAAGCTGTCTGAGTTCGGAAGGTGGCTAAAAAGAAAGAAACCTGAGACGCTAGAGAAATTTTATGACAAAGTCGAGGAATACATTTGTCTTGAAGATGATCCTATCTATTCCGTTGGCAATGTCAAAGCTAAGGTGGTCCCGGAAAGGAAGGAAGCTCCCAAAAAGGATAGTCAAGAAAATTTTGGGGAAGGTCAAAAGAGAGGAAGCAGTAATGATGCTAGAAATGATAAGGATTCCAAGAAACGGCGTTTCTTCAAGCCAACGGATTTTACTCCGTTGAATGATACAATCGAGCACATATATATGGCAACGAAGGATGCAGAGGGCTATCCGAGCCCAAAGCCAGTAAAGGTGTCCGAAGAAGCTGCGAACTCTGGAAGGTTTTGTCGATTTCATAACCGACCAGGTCACGACACTAATGAATGTCGACACCTGAAAAACTTGATTGAAGAATTGATAAGGAAAAATCGTCTCCAGGAGTATGTAAAGCGTTCATCAGATACCGAGCCTGCCCAGGGGCAGCAGGTCCATCCAAGTCAAGACGGAAGAACACCTGCGAATATTCCTCGACCTATTATCTATATAATCAGTGGCGGACCTCATCCTGCAGGAAATACCTGGGAGCATATTGTCAGATATACAAATGAGTTAAGCAGTGCTCGAAAAGAAGATGGATTTCGAGTTTGCAGCGATTCACTTCGTTGGAAAATGCCAAAGACATCCTGGGAAGATGTGGTATTCCGAGATTGGGATTCTGATGGGATGTTGGTTCCAACCGTTGACCCAATGGTGATCACTGTTGGCTTGGGTCCAGCAATAGTGAAAAGGGTGTTGATTGATAACGGAGCATCCGTGAACGTTCTGTTTTACAGCACTTTCTCTAAAATGGGTCTGTCCATAAATAATGTGTGAGCTAGCGAAAATAAAATACACGGGTTCACCCGTGTGCCAACTCAGCCAATAGGCGAAATTGATCTCCTTGTAGAACTTGGCGAAGGAAAAAAGAAAGTCTCCCTGATACAACCTTTCGTCATAATTGACTCATCCTCAGGGTATAATGCGTTCTTGGGTAGACCAGCACTTGCCGACTTCAGGATAGCTCTTGCTCCTTATGAAGTTCCCGACCGCAAATGGGGTGGGAGTTATCAAAGGGGATCCTCAGGAATCGAGAGAATGCTATATGGCAGAACTGATTGAAGCTCGGAAATACGAAATTCAGAAGGATGCGGAGACTCCTCTCTGCATCCATGAAGCTCCTTTATAGCAATTAATGACCTCCCCCTGCGCTGGAGCATATAACAACATGCAGGAAGATATGGACCCACGAAAAATCAGTGCAGAGGATGAAAAGGTAGCACCAGCTGAAGCTACCATTTCCATAGAAATCCATGATAGTGATACAGATAAGCTAATAAAGATAGGCTCCTAATTGGACCCTATGCTGCAAAAGGAATTGATTAGTTTTTTTTGAAAGCAAATTTGGATGTCTTCGCTTGGAGTCACTCAGATATGTGAGGGATACCCCCAGACGTAATAGTGCATAAGCTGAATATTGACCCCAACGTGCGCCCGGTGAAGCAGAAAAGACGGATGTAGGGCCCAGAAAGGTCTGAAGCTTTGAAAGATGAAGTGGATAGGCTATTGAAGAATAATTTCATTCGAGAAGCCACCTATCCTAATTGGGTGTCCAATCCGGTCCTTGTGAAAAAATCAAACGGCAAATGGCGAGTGTGTGTTGATTATTCTGACTTGAATAAGGCTTGCCCAAAAGATAACTTCCCCCTACCTCGAATTGATCAACTTGTTGATGCAACAGCGGGGCATGAACTATTGTCTTTCATGGATGCATATTCTGGATACAATCAGATTATGATGCACGAGCCAGACCAGGATAGTACCAGTTTCATAACTGATCGTGGTTTATATTGTTATATGGTAATGCCGTTTGGTTTGAAAAATGCAGGTGCCACCTACCAACGCTTGGTGAACGCGATGTTCAAAACTCAAATTGGAAAGACTATGGAGGTTTATGTTGACGACATGCTGGTAAAATCCAAAGAGGCAAAGAATCATATAGAGGATCTTGATGAAATGTTCCAAATCCTGAGGAGATACGGCATGAAGCTCAATCCACTTAAGTACTCGTTCGGCGTAGCATCAGGAAAATTTCTTGGTTTCATGGTAAATGCTCAGGGCATTGAAGCAAACCCAGCACAAGTGATTGCTTTACGAGAAATGCAAGCTCCACGGACTAAGAAAGAACTCCAATGCTTAAATGGCAAGGTAGCAGCATTAAGCCGCTTCATCTCAAGGGCAACGGACAGGTGCATTCCCCTATTTGATGCATTAAAAAAGGAAAAGAAAGGCTTCCAGTGGACTCCCGAATGCCAGCAAGCATTTGAAGATCTCATCAAGCACATGGAATCCCCTCCGATGCTATCCAAGTCTAGGGATGGAGAAAGCTTGCTCTTATACCTTGCAGTGTCATCCCATGCGTTGAGCGCAGCACTCGTTAGGGAGGAAGACAAAGTCCAGTGGCCAGTATACTACATTAGCAAAAGGTTTACCGGGGCAGAGATGAATTATCCAAAAATAGAAAAGCTTGCATATGCCTTGCTCATCGCATCGCAAAAGCTCAGACCTTATTTTCAATCTCACTCTATTAAAGTCCTTACGGACCAACCCTTGAAACAGGTGTTGTTCCGTCCAGAAACTTCGGGGAGACTGCTGAAGTGGAATATTGAACTCAGTCAATATGATATTACTTACCACCCCAGAAAAGCAATAAATGGGCAAGCTTTGGCCGATTTTATCGCTGAATTCACTAATAGGGAGAGGAAATGGAGGAAACTAACGAATTGGTCGTTAGGTGGAAGCTTTTTGTTGATGGCGCTAAGAATGAATATTGTGCTGGGGCAGGGATAGTATTCGAAACCCCAGAAGGACGACAAGTATGCTGTGCCCTGCGATTCGAATTCCCCATCACCAACAACGATGCCGAATATGAAGCTTTACTTGGAGGATTGCGGATTGCAAAAGAATTAAGCCTGAAAAGTCTACTAATATTCAGCGATTCACAGCTAATGGTTTCTCAAATCAAAGAGAAAATTGGAAGGCAGATTCCTTATCAAAGCTAGCTAGCACCGAAGATCCTCAAATCTTTGATCTAGTTCCTGTGGAAGTATTATCTAGTTCCAGCATTGAAGGATCTGGTATAAACTGGGTTATGGAAGCGACCGACGAGCCTGACTCGTGGATGACCCCTATAAAAAACTATATACTTCACGGGACACTTACTGAGAAACTAAAGGATCGCAGGAAACTGCTCCTAAAGTCTCGCCTCTACCTCGTCCAAGATGGCCGTTTGTATAGGAGAGGATATTCGACACCTTTGCTACGGTGTGTAACAAAAGAAGAGTCTAAGGCAATCTTGGCGGAGCTGCATGAAGGGGATTGTGGAGGTCATGTTGGTGGACAGACTCTTGCCAAAAAGGTCCTTCGATATGGCTACTTTTGGCCCGATGTGAACCTCGACTCCATGACATTTACCAAGAAATGCGATCGATGCTAAAAATTTGCAATGATTCCAAGGGCTCCGTCAACTGAGTTGACACAGATGTTGAGTCCTTGGCCATTCGCTGTTTGGGGCATAGACTTGATTGGAGCACTACTTACCGCAAAATCGAGCTTCAAGTATGCTATAGTTGCCGTGGATTACTTTACCAAATGGGCTGAAGCTGAACCATTGGCAACCATCACATCAAGGAAGGTGATAAACTTCGTGCTGAAGAATATAATATGCAGGTTTAAGATTCCACAAAAAATCACCACCGACAATGGCACGCAATTTGAAAGTGATGAATTTAGGGATTTCTGCAACAAATATCGAATTCAGAAGAGCTTTGCAGCAGTCGCCCATCCGCAGGCAAACGGGCAAGTTGAGGCAGTCAACAAAATCCTGAAATCTACCATCAAAAAGCGCCTTGAGAAAGCTAAGGGTAATTGGATAGAGGAGCTGCCACTTGCGCTATGGGCTTACCGCGCCACACATAAAACTGCGACAGGGCATACGCCATTCTCTTTGGCATTCGGTTCAGAAGCGATGATTCCTGTAGAGCTGGAGGTTCCTACTCATCGCCGAATTCACTACGACCCAAGAGAGAATGAAAGACTACAATTTGAAGCTTTGGATTTGCTTGAAGGAAAAAGGACTGAAGCAGAACTCAGAATAATCGCCCACCAAAGGAGAATTGCCCGGCATTTCAATCAGAAGGTCAGGCACAAAACATTCGAGGAAGGAGATTTAGTCCTAAAGAAAATCACGACCGCGACAGGAGTTTTTGGCCCCAACTGGGAGGGACCATTTGTCATTAGCCAGAAACTTCTCGACGGTACTTTTAAGCTCAAGACTACGGACGGAGAGGAGCTCCCAAGAGCATGGAACAACGATCACCTCCGTCGTTATTTCAAATAGCTTTGTGACTTGTAATTCTTCGGCAAATGTTGTACATATGGGATTACATGAATGCAAATAAAGCAGCACAGATTTGGTTACGGGACACGATAAATCTGCTGGCCGGCTTTCCTACGAAGAACTTGCTATAAATTCACCAAAGGGAAAGTGCAAAAACATGCACTAGCTTAACCCAAATACTCTTCGAAGGTTCTCAGTCAAATAACTCGAAGTCAAACAAAACTTGTCCTTGTTATTGCCAAACTGAGATACTTTCCAGGGGTATTCGGTTAGCAAACCGAGTCCTTTAACCCAAATCCTCTCCGAAGGTTCTCAGTCAAATAACTCGAAGTCAGACAAAACTTGACTTTGTTATTACCAAACTGAGATACTTTCCAGGGGTATTCGGTCAGCAAACCGAGTCCTTTAACCCAAATCCTCCCCGAGGGTTCTTAGTCGAATAATAAACTAAGTTCTCTCCAGGGGTACTCGGTCAGCAAACCAGGTCCTTTAACCCAAATCCTCCCCGAGGGTTCTTAGTCGAATAATAAACTTAGTTCTCTCCAGGGGTACTCGGTCAGCAAACCGGGTCTCTTAAGCCAAATCCTCTTCGAGGGTTCTTAGCCGAATAATAAACTAAGTTCTCTCCAGGGGTACTCGGTCAGCAAACTGGGTCCTTTAACCCAAATCCTCCCCGAGGGTTCTTAGTCGAATAATAAACTAAGTTCTCTCCAGGGGTACTCGGTCAGCAAACCGGGTCTCTTAACCCAAATCCTCTTCGAGGGTTCTTAGTCGAATAATAAACTAAGTTCTCTCCAGGGGTACTCGGTCAGCAAACTGGGTCTCTTAACCCAAATCCTCTCTGAGGATTCTCAGTCGAATAATAAACTGAGTCTTCTCCAGGGGTGCTCGGCCAAATAACCCAAAGTCAGACAAAATCTGATCGCGTTATAACCGAGTTTCTTAACCCAAACCCTCTCCGAGGATTCTCAGTCGAATAATAAACTGAGTCTTCTCCAGGGGTGCTCGGCCAAATAACCCTAAGTCGGACAAAATCTGATTGCGTTATAACCGAGTTTCTTAACCCAAACCCTCTCCGAGGATTCTCAGTCGAATAATAAACCGAGTCTTCTCCAGGGGTGCTCGGTCAAATAACCCAAAGTCGGACAAAATCTGATTGCGTTATAACCGAGTTTCTTAACCCAAACCCTCTCCGAGGATTATCAGTCGAATAATAAACTGAGTCTTCTCCAGGGGTGCTCAGTCAATAAATCAAAATCAGATAAAACTTGACTACGATATTACTGAGTCTTTGACAAGGAAAACCTTCAAAAGGCATTCAAACATTTCTCGAATATCTAACGCATTAGGACGCAAAGGATGGAGAATTCCAAACAAAGCACACAAAGTCCTCCCCCAGCAGGGGCACCACATAAGAACTTCTCAAGCAAAGGCATAAAGAACAGGTGCTACGAAATAAGACTCATGCATCAAAGGATCATTATAATCATAAATAAGGAAAATGTGCGAAGTGAGATGTGTAAACGTAGTGTACAGGCCAAAATGTGCAGAAGAAAGGAACAACAAAGTTCAAGTGCATGGAGCACATTAATATATCACATCCAAGCACAAAAGAGTCAACCTACATCACAGTCACAAAAGCACGCCACAAATACACGGAGTACTAACCAAAAGACAGTCTGGGAGTCAGAGGCGAGGGCTGGCACTCGCTTATTACACACCAGCCTAAGTTAAAAGTCCATTAAGCAAAGAGAGTCACACAAGCGGGTTCTTCCTAGGCCTCCCAACCTTCCTCTTCGCTGGAACAGAGCCGGAAGATGAAGCACCAGGAGCCTGCCTCTTGCCAAGGGAACCTGTTAGTTCGGCATCGCCTCTCGGAAAAGTGGCAATAATGGTATCCCGAGCCCGCAAAGCCTGGATCAATTTCATTTTGTCCTCTTCCAGAATGGAGATCTGTTCGAGACCCTCTCTATGAAGCTTATCCAAGTTCTCGGCTAGAGCACACCAATCTTCAAGTTTCTGAGCAGTCTGATCCCTCAGCAAGGCCATTTGTTTTTCGAACTGCCCAATAGCCTTCTCCATCCGGTCCAACAATCTCGACTTGACAACATTCATGTCAGTAGATGTGATTTGACGATCGAGGACTGAGACATTTACATTGGCAGTGACTCCCTGCAAGTCCCAATCGGGAAGGCGTTGCGCCAATTTAGCATCACGAGCCCCCGGAGAATAACGAGGTCGGTCAATGATGGCCTGGAGCTCGGGATAGGATGGCCGAAGAAGTGGAGGAGTTTTCATAGGAGACTGAACGGTCGTGTCAGTATCATCGTCAAAATACTTTTTCACAAAATCTGCTCGAGACATGTCCATCCTGCACAAGAGTTTCACAATTAGATTCAAAAATCATTGATGATGAGAATTAAACCGATCAGCTGTGCTTGGTCAAACAGAATTGGTCGGTTATGTACAACTAGAAACATGGACATTCCAAGCAAGAAAACGACCCCTAGCTGATCGATCGTACCTAGTCATATAAAGTTGGTCGATTGCAAATAATACGTTCGGTCGGTTTGGACCTTATCTAAGACTGACCGCTCTAAGACTGATCGCTCTAAGACAAAACAAGAATCCTGGTCGTTCAAAGCATGCCCTGATCGGTTTGTAGCAAATTTTATCTCAGAACGACCCAAAGTCAACTAAAACCCTAAATCAGTTCTAAACCGACCAGTTTCAACAGATCTAAGATGGCCGTACTTTGAAAGAAAAGACGGTTGTCACTTCAGGAATTCATACAAACGGTTTGTGATCATTATGAAAACAGAATTGCAAGGGTTTTGATTTCGAAGTTGCCATCTACTAATTAAAATCAGGCAAATTACCTACTACATTATCAGCGAACAAGTCAACAATCAATGAATTTCGCATTCAACAATTCTCATGCGAATCAAAATCACGCTTCAATAGGGGTTCGGACTCAAATTAAACTCCAAAGATCCCAGCCAACTATTTAACAATGCAAAAACGCATACCTGTAATCAAATCAGTTGGGTGAAGAAGTTTGAGATGAATCCTCGGGCCTTGAAGCGGAGAAAATCTGAATGTTTGGATTAAAAGACGGACTGAATTCTCGAAACAAAGATTGAGAGGTTTTTCTTAGAAGACGAACGCCATTGAAATGAAAAAAATTCAGATGGAAAAAGTGAGGAACACCAAGGGTCCAAAAGCAGGTATATAGCTAAAGTGACCAGATATTTCGAGAGAATCGACCCCTCAAACCACACTCAAGATCGGTTTTCGCAAACCACGTCCAAGACCGATCCGTTGTCGAATCAAACCGATCCACAAATATTTCGAAGTCCATAATCTTCATGAAGATTGTGGAACTCCGAGGGGCAAAATGTTATCCACCTGATCGATTTGATATCAACAAACATGTACGGGTCGTTCTCGGGTATTTAAAAGTAGGGGTCGGTCCTACAATTATTAAGAGGGATCGGTCATAGAGCCCAACCCCTGGTCGCTCTGAAGTCCAGAAAACTTCTGGTCGTCCCAAAGATAAAGGAACCTTGGTTGACCTAGAATGTAGAAGGGTTCTGTTCGTACCAAGGATTCTGATCGTTCCAGACATCCAAAGACTCTGGTCGCTCCTGGCAAAGAAAGTCTTTATTCGCTTCCAGTTGCAGGGAGCTGGTCGCTCGAAAGCCGGTCGCTCCAAGGGACTGAAGGGTTCTGATCGTCCCAATGTATCAAAAGCTTCTGACCGCTCTAAAAGACATGATTATTGATCGTTCCAAATAAGCTGATCGCTCCAAATATTCAAGATTGTCGGTCTGTCTGAACGTACCAAAGTTCCAAGTCGCTCTAAAGTGCAAAAGACTTCTGGTTGGTCCGCTTCATTTCCGGGTTTTCCTGATCGGTCCGCCCCGCATATAAGCTTCCTGGTCGTTTTGTTGCATTCTGGTCGCCTTTCCTTCTAATGAAACTCCCTGGTCGGTTAAGATGAATGGAGCGATGTGCCAGCTGTTGACAACTGGCAGTGGCATTCTTGTAAATACCTGCAAAACCGACCAGAACCCTGAATTGAAGATTTCAGCCACTCCATCATCTATAAATAGCACCCTACTTCCACCATTTGAGGCGGACTTTTTCTGGAACTACGAGGAGGTGCTGTCTAATTGCTTTCGGGATTTCTCCAAGCATTCCTACATCTCTTCTCTATCATCAATCATAAGTCTATGGAACATTGGAGCATGTGGAGCATAGCTTTCATGGAGGAACAAGCATAAGCATTTCACGCACTTCTTAATTTCTTCTTGATCATTCACCCAAAGATCTAAGGAGCTTTCATCCACGGTTTCCATGGATGGATTGGCATAAAATACTTCAAGCTTTCATCCATTCCTTCAATCGAAAGTAAGGACAAATGCATGTCAAAGGAGCTTGTATGAATGTATAATGGAGCAAATGTTGTAATCTTTTGGTTACTAATGAAATCCCATCTTCAAAGTGGACGTAGACTTAATTAAGAGTCGAACCACTATAAAATTCTTGTCTTCTTTCCTTATTTTGGTATTTTGATGCTTTTGAATGTTAGATATGGCCTCACATAACTCTAAAGGTTTTCTAACGCCCCGCCTCTGAAAAGGTGACGTGCTTTCTAAGCATCTCTCCTCTGATTAGGTAACGTGTTCAGAAACACCTCTTTGGTTGTTATACCAATTTTCGGTATCAACACCGTAGCCCATGAAGCCAAGAATAAAGGCGTTGCATTCAAACCCAACGCCCAAGATAGATACTCTCAAATCCCGACAAATCATAGAAAGATGAGCCAAACCACCAGTAGGATTTGAGACTACTAAAGCATCTGTGACTAAACTAGTATTTAGGTGCAGTGTTTCAACTAATGATGTAGAGATAAACCAATGTGACGCGCCAGAATCGAATAAAGTACGAACATGATGATCAAACAGAAAAACTAAACATTCAACAGAAATCGTTCTACCTCGTTCTTGTAGCGGTGGGACCACGAGAGCCTGAGCTTTCACCCTTACCGGCCCTGGTGCCATAAGAGCCTGAACCTGTCCTCCCGAGGTAGACCCTGCCCTCTGCCCTTTCCTTTGGCAGTCCTTAATTAGATGTCCCACTTCGCCACAGTGGAAACATCCAGTCTTCTTTTTCTTCCTACAATCTTTGCTTATATGGCCTGGTGTCCCAAAGTTAAAGCATCTTTTCTTTCCCATACCGATGTTGCCTTTACCACCTTTCTTGTTCTGTTATTGCTGTTGCGGTTTCTTTTGATCCCCTTTCTTCTCGGGTGCCTTATTAGCATTGGCGCACTTCTCTTCTTCATGCATAAGTGAAATGTCAACTTGTCTCTCAAAGGTAGCCCCCATGGGGATGGGGTCGCAGCTAACACATGAAGCGGCTTGTTCAAACCCATAACAAATCTCGGGGCCTTCTTTTCTGGTGTATTCACCAAGTCCAAGCCAAATCTCGCCAACTGATTGAATTTGTTGACGTATTCTTTCACTGATAGATTCCCTTGCTTCAACGCCAAAAATCTTTCCATGTATAGATTCTCTTCAGCTTGTGAGAGAAACTTTGCCTCAAAACTACGCCTGAAATTTGGCTATGTATCAACTGGACGCTCTCCATTAGTGACCTCCTACCAAAACGAGGCCTCATCCTTCATTGGCCAGGCAGCCAACTGGACCTTCCTTCCATCTTCCACTTCAAAGTTCACAAACAATTCTTCCACCTCCTTTAGCCAGTTTCGAGCTTCAACAAATGTCTCCGTCACGTGAAAAGGTTTTCCACCCATTGCCCGAAAGTCCTTACATATCTTTGCAAAAGTATCGACACGAGGAGGAGGAGGGGGAGGAGAATTTGCTGGACTTGCGGTGGTGGCCCTAGTTTCCGAATACCTCCTAAACCATCTTGGTATCGGTATCCCCTCGGGTATCTCGGGAATTCCAGACATGCTGAAACGAAAAAGAAAAGATTCAATACAAAAGAACCGAAGGAAAGATATATGGCTCTTGGGGTAATGTTTTCTAGAATAAGCTTTTCTCTTGAAAATACTTTCCTTAAAACATACTTTTGAAGGTACTTCACTATAAAAGTGTTTTTGAAAACAGTTTTACAAAATTCATATCTGTTCAGGTAACCTTCAGCACTGATACAACGTGTAACACCCCACGTCTATTAATGTCACTCACATAGGGAATGCATTAACTTCTATGGAGTGTTTTCAGTGTGTATAGAACAGAATCTTAACAACAAGACAGATATAAATAGTACTTTAAAATTTAAAACTTAATTCATTGCAATGGTAAACACATAAGTTTGATTACATCATCAAAAACCAGAGTCAAAGTACATAACATCCATCTTGACTAAATCAGAGTACATAAATTGAAAGACATAACCCCAACACAAAATAGCCATAAATAAGATAGGCTGAACTTTTACTTCAGTGATCCAAGCAACTTCTAAAAGCAAGTGATACAGATGTCCAAAATCAAGCTCCACTACTGCTAGTTCCACCCTGAGCACCGGGGGGGGGGGAGGGAGGGAGAATAGAGGTGGAAACAAATGGGTCAGACATATAGTTTGGCGAGTGCGATAACTTTAACAAGATAATTCCCAAAATAACTAGGCTAAGGCATAAGTTGGAAAAAATGGAAATGACTGTGAACAATTGGGTATGGCAGAGCAAACTAAAGGAAATAAGATGAACAAAGATAACGTTAAAGGAGTACCTAGTCTCTATAAGATAATTACTACACTGCACCACACCAAAACCCTAAAAGTTGATCCCGCCTACAAGACTTTAATAATGATAATGGTAGTTTCGTGTACCCCTAGTTGCCTTCATAGGTGTCGCCTACCCCTATCTCCACTAGGTGTACCCACTACCCCCATGCGATCGGCTCCCTAACTCGTTGATACCCGTGCTGGCCCCATAGTGGAGTGTATCACTCCCCAAAGTGGCAACCCAATACCACCAACAATGCACGGCTTATACCTACACGATGCAACAACGTCTTACCCACCAGCCCGGGCCCACACACGCATATGAACCCGTTGGACTTGCATTGCCACTGCTAACCTGTTTTGGCCTCTGACAATCAAGCCCAGCATGTGTTTCCCGTCCTCGACTTGGGTCGAGCCCACAAAGATACTTATGGGTTACTGGTTGAAATGGGCCTCCTTTACTTGACACAAGCTATCCACCTAAGCTTGGTCCCCTCTAGTACATCCCACTTAACCCTCTTCTTATTCATGTTCACCTACATGTTTCAATTTTTGGTTAAGTGTTTCTAATCGTATTTCAAATGCCACCTAAGGCACCCACTAAATTTCCCAAGTCACCCAAGGCACCCACTTAACCCCCTCATTTTCCACTACATGTTTATTTGTTTAAGTGTTTCTTAATTCATTAGCACCGTAACCTTGTAAAGACCTCCCACATTAGACTGGCATTTGTGGCAAGTGGATTTGCCAGGCGTGTCCGGGCAGTCTTACACCACAAAAGAGCCTAAGCTCGTGTCTTTACAATTGTTACACATTTAATTTATGCCTAAGACATCCTACATTAGACTGGCATTTGTGGCAACTGGATTTGCCGGGCGGGTCTGGGAAGTCTTACACCACAAAAGAGCCTAACCTCGTGTCTTAGACGATTAATTACACAAAATTAATCATCCCCCAATTTGAATTAGTTTCCCTATTCAAATTATCAATCAATTCCAAATTTAACTATATCCATAATTGACTCAATTATGTCCATCTATTTATGGTATGTAAAATTATACCAATTATTATCATCAATCTATTTTATGCCATTTAAGGCATTTATGCCAGTTCCCAATATTAAATCTTTAAATATTATCCCATTGCCCTACGTTGTATGTTCGTTCGTTTAGCATAAAATATATGTTAAACTCGAATAGTCTAACTTATGGAATAAAGAGAAACCATCACAACATACATAGAAATAAAACTAGATCTAAACATAAGGGGTGAACTTGCATGTGTGAATGAGGTTCTTTATCTAAAACTTGCATAGGCAAAAGTCACAAATTTGCATAAAACTACATATGTCATAGTTCTAAATCTAAAGGTGTAAACTTGTTTAGGTAGTCACAAACTTGCATAAACCATGTATGTCATAGTTCTAATCATAAGGTGTAAACTTGCATAGGAAATAACCACAAACTTACAATACATGATACATACTCCAAACATATATATATACACACACACACACACACACATATATATATATATATATATATACTTGCATATGTGATTTATGTAACATAAACGATGGTGCTAACTTACATCTAAACATGTAAACTAGCATATAGAATTTTGTACACTAGCATATAACTCACACATGTCATAGCCTAACTTTAGATCCAATTTACACATAAAATAGATGTCATGAAACATGTAAGGTTGTACATAATTTTCAACAACTTGCATATGATCTAGATCTGAATTAACATCTAGACTTGGATACATACATACATACATACATATGATTTAACATATGAATTATTTCCAACAACATAACCGAACTAGCATATGAAACATCACTATGAATCATAGATTTACAACATAGATGATAGCACCACAGCTTTACAACATAGGTAATAGCATCATAGAATTTGCAACATAGATGATAGTATCATTGAATTTACAACATAGATAATGACATACAACCAATGATTCACAACATAACCATATAACCCAAAATTATAGCTCAATCCAATTAAATTGTTAATTACGTTATTAAAGAAATCAAACTCACAACTCAAAGAAGGTCTTGATTTCTGAAATATGAGTCCTAAAATTGGTTTAGCTTTCCTTTGGAGAAGACAATTTGTTGCGGTTTAGATTAGAATTGAATTTGACTAGCTTTTCTTCCTCTCTAATTGGTGGCGGCTATTCTAGGATGCAAGGTGACGGCATGGAGGCCATGATTCTAATTTTTATTTGATTTTAGGGTTTGATTCTACATGTGTTTTTATAGAGTTTAGGAATAATTTAAGCTGTCCGATCAACCCAGAACTAACCCCAGCCATTCAGACCAGATCAGAAACCCTAATGACTCAGCATACAGTCATAAAAAGATCATCAAACAAATCTTCCCGGGGGGAAGGGGGTAGGTCGACCCCCAGGTCGACCAATGTGGGTAGGTCGACCCCCAGGTCGACCTGGCCCTGGCGGGAAATTTCCCACCTAGCCCATTCTGATGCTAAAATTCCAATTTTTGAAATCTGTTTAAATTTTAGAAACTTCCGATGGCCATAACCTCTTCATACAAAGTGCAATTTACGCAAACTCAGACTCTATCTCAACCAAAATTCTGAGATGAACACAGTGGCGCAACCCGTTTCCCCTAATTATCACATATGAGATTAGTTATTCTTTAATTAGTGTTAACAGAAATACGGGGAGTTACAGCTGCCCAAATATAAAATAACAAGGACAATTCAGACTGCTCTACAACAACAAAAAGATAGAAGTGGACTTTTCTACAATGGCGCGCATACACACACAAATATATATATAATCTCTTCTATATATATAATATCTTCTTCACAAAGACCTGCTGTGAGTTCCATGTTATTTTCAAATCTGATGCCTAGAAATATATCATGACAGCAAATAAAAGTGAATCTAGGACATATAGTGCCTACAAGCTATACCTGTTCTTTTACTGCTATTCATCTATACCGTTGTTACAGTAATATATGTTCTTTTACTATCAATTGATTAATTAGTTATGCGTATCATCTTCCTTTTCCCTATTTTGTTGTTTAATTTGTTTCCACTCTTACCTATATTTCTATTTTTTACCATTTGATTTGGTTCTATTCTCCACCTTTTATTTTTTACTTTTATTTACGCCAAGTCTAGGCCATTGGAAGCCTAGGTCATTTTCGATTTAAGAATGCATATAAATAAATTTGGGATAATATGAAATGATAATGAAAAAGGGGAATTTGGGCAAACTGTTAAATTGAAGACGGTTTGACTATTATTTGGGAAAAGGATAATATGCATATACTTGTACTTGCTGTAATTCGGGGATATAATTAAAAGGGATAATATGCATAAACATGTATATTTTGTAATTTGGGAATATAATTGAGAGGATTAATATGCATATTTATAAACATGTTAGATTTGACTTAATACAGACATTGAGTAAAAGACATGTTAAAATAATGTCAGTACCAGATATAGTTTAGGAAAACCAAATTACTATAGTAATTTTATACATCTGGGAAGGTATTGGTTTTGAGAAAGGGATGCTTCATAAATAACATGTAATATTAAAACTACTCTTATTAATATACTTAAACCTACTAAGTTAAACGTGATTATTAACAAGCTAAGAGGTCCCTCGTTCTATAGTTGTATCAAATTTTGTGGAATCTTAAGTCATAGTTACTTGGGGCTCATGCTTAGGGTGTTCGGCTTGTTTCAATCTTGCCGTGTGGAACCCATACCAGTCAGTATCCATGTTGGTATTTTTTTAGAGGTCCTCGCACTAGGTACGGGCCAGGGAACGCTTTACTGAACATGAAAGTAAGAGGTTCAAACTAGGAAGGTGTGTACGGGCGCGTTCCGGTGGAGTCATGAGTGTGCATGGGTCCGATTAGGGAAACAAAGCCATTGTAACACCAGTAAATAGATCTGTGTTATATAAGTTGTTGGGTTAAGAGTGATACACCCTACTGTCAGGGCTGACAAGGGGTATTTACGTAGTAGAGAGTCGATCGCATGGTTAGTAATTAGGATAACACCTAGTATTGTTATGTAACTAGGGTAACACGTAATTCTGCTGTAATCCTGATGTAATCCTATTGTAATACTGTAGTTTTAGTTAAGTAATTAGGTTAACATCTAATCCTATTCATGTTGTGTAACTAGGTTAGTGCCTAATCCTATTATACTCGTATTGGTGTAGAGAAAACCTGTTTTTAAGGATATAAATGAGAAGCTTTACTCGATCACTATTTTATCCTACTATTCTATTTATCCCGTTGTCTTATATGCTGCTATATTTCTCACCCAATCTTGTTTATCTGTCTTAAAACCTCTATTTTATGCATATACCGAAAATCAGTTTAACTCGCTATGCTTTATGTAGCAACTTGCATATTTAACAATAATATATTTAAATATTTTATTTAAATATAACGTCGTTAATCATGCATACGAATGAATTTGGACTTGAAACCACTTCCATTGAGTACAAAACGTCTTTTTGACTTTTAAAAGTATAAACATCGATATCTTCTGCGTTGGGCGAATTTGGTCTTTTTCTTTAGGTGTATGCCAAAATATCACTTTTTGTACATGGACGAATTTGGACTCGAAACCACTTCCATTGAGTTCAAAATGTAGTTTACGTGATCAAAAACTACAAACCTCGATATCCTCCGGGTTCGTGAAAATTGGCACTTAGGTTATGTCTTGGTTTAGCTAACCTATCCAACCTTATAACTCCCAAATCAGCCCCCTTCTCCCTTGCTCCTTTTCAACACTTAAAAGAAAATAGAAATGGGGAGAGAAAAGGGAAATTAAAATTCCTAAGGCTAGGGTTAGCTTATTGGGATCCAATTCAAGAGGAAATTAAGTGTAAATGCTTGGGTAAGCTATTTCATCATCGTCTTTATCTTGTCCAACTTCACTCCTCTTTAATTTCTAAAATTTCCTATGACCTAATTCCTAGTAATCTATTTAAATGAGTCTAGGTTGGAGATTAGAAAGCTATGTTGGAAGAGAGTTTGATTTAGCGAAGCTTTGGATTGATTTCTTGCTTCTAGTAAGCAAATGGGAGTTCTTTATGAACTCACATCTATGCCACAAGCCCTTAGCTTGTAAAAGTGTAATCTACTGTTCATTTGAGTTAGCATATGCAAGTAAATTGGTTCGCTTAGTGTAACTTAGTCGATTTCACGAGTTTATGTTTCATTGAATTGAAATTATAGATAGGAAACAGTTCACATGATCGAATGCACATGATACGAGTTGTTTTGGCAATATCGTGAAGCTCCGTTGTCGCTTAGGCAAGTTTTAAGACTTCACATTTCGCTTGCATCACATTTGATTTCCTTGGTTTAATATTATGTTCATTTTAAATCTTAAAACCAAAATCATTGCATTCAGGTTCTAAGAGTCAATACCGTGATCGTTAGAGGCCTCGTTGACATTAAGAAGTGTTCACGAGACTCGAATGATCGCACACGATTGATGGTGCTCGACCGAGAGGATCAAAACCCTCCTATCCGACCTTGGCAATAGCCTAGATTCGGACTAGTCGACAGGTGGTCTGCCTGGGAAATAACCCGGGTACAGATCAGTCGATTATTCTGAAATGTACTGGTTAACTGGTCTTGGCTATGGACCGGAGAGACCTCTGTCGGCAGTCTAGATTGATCCAAGATCTTTCCCAGTCGGAGCCCATCCCGTTTGGCCTTTTTCTATGATTTCATTTTAACTGATTTACAGATTTCAGTACCTTGTTATCGACATTTGATTGATTTTCGATTGATTTGTGGTGAACGAGTTTATAATTGATAGTCATATGATTTAATTTACGTTATTAGAACATAAATTCTTTGTTTGATCGTCATTTCGATCGCTATTTCACGAGATTTTCCACTTACGAAACTATATAAAAAGGGTTTCTAAATTATTAGCCGATACCAAATCTTTTACTAAATGGTTTTTAATTCTAATTCATTATATGAAGTTATTTTCCAAAAAAATTTATATCAACTAGTATATGACTTCATAAACCTTTTTCTCGTTCGTATGAGAAATCTAATTAAACGACTTAGTAAAAACAAGGACTATGACCCCTTGTGTTTGCTTCGATGGTTAATTCGTGGACTCGTTCGATTAAAAACCATGGCAATAATCATTCGTATTTCTAGTGGAATATACAACTTGTTCGTGAATATTCGAGCAGAGCAACTTATTATGGGACATGTAGCTTGACTCTTAGATTTACTAACTTGACATAGTTTACATTATAATTGATCAATTCTGATCAATCCGACAATCAGTTCACTTTGATAATCTTCAGATCATCCCAAGGAACTTAAGTTCCGGTGGATCTTCGAATCATTTTGATGTTCGGGTCATGATGATGTTCTTTGGATCATCCTTAGGAACTTTGGTTCATTCTTCTGTATCATTGATCTTCGGATCATTTCGTATCGGCGAGATACACAATATAATATTTCCTACTTTCATGTTGTCTTGTTGGAAGACATCATTTCTCATGAATAATCATTTGCTAAGATAAAGTTATCTATTTCTTGTTGACTTGATGGGCAACATCATTTCTCATGAGTAGTCTTGTTTTGATATCTTGTTAGCTACATTGCGTTGACTTGATGGGTGATATCATTTCTCGTAAATAGATGTATCTTTAGGGCGTGATAATCTATTAGATAGCTTTGAGATTTTCATTGATAAATTTTATGGACATTTCCGAGACCTCATATTTATTAGTGATCATTAATGTTATTGCTTCTATGTCATTATCTATTTATATCTCTATTTCTGTCTCAGTTTATTATGATCAGTACAATTAAACTGGTCCATTTATTGTTTATTCTTATAACTAACATTCGGTTCAGACCGAGTATTACAGGTGCCTCTCCTTGACTGTTGCATGGCCTTGTCTTCCTTTTGGTTAGCAATACATGTTCTTGTAGTTTTATCATTCATGTATTTAAGATTGTGACTCTTATGTGTACATATTCTTTTGTGTTGTACATGTATCTATTATTTTATGATATAGTGGATCTTGCACAACCATTTAGATTATGACCTCCACTTTAGTAGTATTGTTCATATCATATATTTTTCCGCCTTGGTGATGTAAATATCTATGTCTGACTCTGATTTTATTGTTATGTATTTTATATTGCTTTTTGAATTATATATACTGACTGTGTAGTAGATTTGAACTTGATTTAGATGTTTCGGATTTTCTCATGAGATTTAAAAAGCCAGACCATATTATCCGACATATTTAACACTCGTTCAAAACTAATACACAAATGGTTGCTCCTCAATAGCCTTATTCTTAGGGTTAGTTGACACCATTGCTTGCAATGGCCTAGGATAACACGATTATAAAGGTGGGGCGTTACACTTTGTATCAGAGCCAAGTTCGGAACAATATAAGATATTTTGGCGAGGATCATTGTCCTAAATATCTTAGGAAATCATATTTAGGATTTTATTCGAGTATGAGGACCCATTATATCCTATCTTATATCTTAATCCTATGTTTGTCCAATAAATTTTATTTGAATCTAACCTTTTTCCTCTTCTCACTTTTAGAGGAGAAGAATGGTTGGGAACATACTTTGTTTCTTTAGTTATTCTTACTCATTGTTAGTTAGATGTTATAATTAAGTTTCATTGCCCACATCTATTGCTATAGAGACGTCTTTATATTTCTTTGGGTGGTGATTTAGTAATATTTTTAGCATCATTTAGTTACTTGTTGCATATAAGTAAGTCTTGCTTTTTCGGTTGAATAAGGACTTTAATTAAACGTTTTGGTAAAACAAGAGGTTCGACATTCTTGTGTTTACTTCGGTGGTTAATTTATGTACTTAGATGATTGATTTTTTTTGTATCCTAGTTAGTCGCTTAAGTCTTAGCTAAGCAATGATTTTGCACTTCTTGAATTATCTAGCTCATTTTTATGAAGTGGCAATTTATTGCTCTTACTGGTCTCTTAGGAACTTTCCAATACGACTTGGTTTGGAGGGTTATCTGGAGGTGCATTGCCGATTTATCCTAGTTTTTTTTATGGTTGGTCCGATGTGTTCACACGCTTGTCCTCTTTCCACATTTGGTGGATTCATCTGATGTGTTCACGGACTCGTTAATGATCCAAACTTTTCTTGTTCATATGATTGCATTCAGATTTATATCCGCTATGTCTTAGTTAACTATCTTTAGGGTGTGAAGCCACCACGTCGTAAAACGAAAAGCTTAGTGAGGTATCAAGCCACCGCATCGTAAAAAGAAATTCTTAGCTCGGTGTGAAGCCACTTGTCATAAGATGAAATGCTTGGTCAACTCTCTTTGGGATGTGAAGCCACCACGTTGTAAGACGACAAGCTTAGTTAGGTGTGAAGCCAACTCATTTTAAGATGAAAAGATTAGCATGTTGTGAAGCCACCTCATCGTTAGACAAAATTCTTAGCCAAATCTTTTTAAGGTGTGAAGCCACCACGCCGTAAGACGAAAAGCTTAGCGAGGTGTGAAGCCACCTCGTCCTAAGACGAAAAGCTTAGCGCAGTGTGAAGCCACCTCGGTGTAAGATGAAATGCTTAGTCAACTCTCTTTGGGATGTGAAGCCGCCTCGTCGTAAGATGAAAAGCTTAGTGAAGTGTGAAGCCACCTTGTCGTGAGACGAAAATATTATTGCGGTGTGAAGCCACCTCATCGTAAGATTAAATGCTTAGTCAACTTTCATTGGGGGTGTGAAGCCACCTCGTCGTGAGATGAAAAGCTTAGCACTGTATGCAGCGACCACGTATTCGGACGTGTAACACCCCTTAATTTTAATGTTAATATTCACAAATTAAAGAATAACTAATCTCAGATATGAGAACTAAGGGAAACATGTCATGCCATTGCGTTCGTCTCGGAATTCTGGTTGAGATAGAGTCTGAGTTTGCGTGAATTGGACTTCGTATGAAGAAGTTATGGCCATCGGAAGTTTCAGAAAAATTTAAACAGATTTCGAAAATTCAGAGTCAGATGGGCTAGGTGGGAAAATTCCCACCAGGGCCAGGTCGACTATTGGGTCGACCTGCTCTAACCAGGTCGACCATAGGGTCGACCTGGGGGTCGACCTACCCCCCTCCCCGGGGCAGATTTGTTTAATGACCTGTTAGTGACTAGATGCTGACTCATTAGGGTTTCTGAACTGCTCTGATTGGCTGGGATTAATTCTGGGTTGATCGGACGGCCTAAACTAATCCTAAACTCTATAAAAAGACATGTAGACTCAAACCCTAAAATAAAAATAAAATTAGACTCATGACCTCCATGCCGTCATCTAGCAACTCAGAATAGCCGCCACCAATTAGACAGGAAGAAAGCAAACTAAAGACGATAATTCAATTCAAATCAAGCCTAAAACTACAACGACAAAATTGTCAACAACAAGGGAACACTAATTAATTACAGAATTCAGATCCCAGAACTCAAGTCCCCTTTTTCGGTGAGCTCTAGTCACTTTTAGGTTTAAATATATAAAAGTGAATGGTGGTAGACTATGATTTGGGTATATGTTGTTTGTAGTTATGCAAGTTTATTGTTGTGAATCTTAAATGATGCAAGTTCATTATTGTTGTGAATCATGAAGTTATGAAAGTTATTGTGTGATGAATTCATGAATCTATGCAAGTCGTTATCATGAATCTATGCGAGTCGTTATCATGAATCTATGCAAGTTGTTATTATGATTCTATGCAAGTCGTTATTATGAATCTATGCAAGTTGTTATCATGAATCTATGCAAATTGTTATGAGATCATGAAAGTTGTTATTCAAAAAACTATGCAAGTTGTTATGTTATGCAGGTGGTTAAACATGTTGTAAATCATGAAACTATGTGAGTTGTTAATTATGTTGTTAATTCATAAACCTATGCAAGTTGTTATGTTGCAAAATCATGAATCTATGCAAGTTGTTAATTATGTAGTGAATCATAATTATATGCAAAGTTATCATGTTATTTTCCCTAGTTGTCATGCTTATGCCAAAATTGTACTGAAAATAATCATCTTGTCATTCCCTTTATTTTGTTGTTATGGCGAGGCTACCTTGTAGCCTCGATGATGCCAAAAACGCAAACGGTTACGCTAGCTAAGAAATGGGGAAAAAGAGGAATTTGTAATAGGCATAGTGATTATGTAAATTGGACACATGATTCTAGTAGGGAAACATATAAATAATTACCTATTATGACATGGGTAAAATTGGGTAAAATTGGTATAATTTGAATATGACCATTTATGGATAGGTAATTCAAATTGTTAATAAGATAGATATTGACACCTATAAAAAGGAAAGGATTAATTAATTAACGTAATTAATCAAAAGAGGAACGTTTAAGCAATTGAATCTAAAGAATTAATTGGCATAAATACCTCAAATGGCATAAATACCTTAAATGGCATAAAATAAATTTGTGATGAAATTGGTATGATTTTACATACCATAAATAGATGGACATAATTGAATCAATTATGGCCATAGTTAAATTTGGAATTGATTGATAATTTGAATAGGGAAATAAATTCAAATTGGGGAATGATTAATTAGGAGTAATTAATCGTCTAAGACACGAGGTTAGGGTCTTTTGTGGTGTAAGACTGCCCGGACCCGCCCTGCAAATTGTAACACCCCGCCTCCGCTAGGGTCACTCGCAAAGGAATGCACTAGTTTTAGAGGGGCATTATTGGTAAACATACACAGAAATATCACAAGACAGAACATATATAAATAGCGGAAGTAAAATCAAACTTTCATAGCATGAATAAATAAGGTCTAAAGCCTTTTACATCAGAGTACATCAAAACCTGTCTTGCAATAGTAAAGAAGCATAAAGACTTTTTAATAAATTATTCCCCAAGTAAAACAGTAAAGTAGCCATAGCCAAGAGAAGTCCAAGCCATCCGTGATGACCTTCAAGCAGAAGAAGTCCGAACTAAACAGCATTGTTTCCTCCTTGAAACCTGGGGGGGGAAACGGAAGAAAAGAGGCGAAACAAAACGGGTCAGTCAAAAAGACTGAGTAAGTCCTATCTACTTCCAGTATAAAAACAAGTAAAGGTAACATGACATGCATAAACTGAAAGTAAACATAAGGATAACTACAAGATAGATAAACTAAACCGGGGTAGCCGGTTTAACTACTGTGGCAAAGTAAACTAAGGTATCATGATAAACTACGGTGTAATGATAAGTCAAGGTATCACATCGTCAGATTTCTATCGAGCACATTATCCCAAGGTATCTACCCCGTCTAACATCCCACGGTATCTATTATGTATATTCTTCTTAGCCCTAACATGTATACTTGCTCTGCACCTCTCGTACTAGTATCCCAACCATGTTATGTGTTAACCATGAATGTCCCTTACTCAAAGTCGTGTAATGGTCCATGTCAACCTAATATATCGCATATATAGGTTACTCAACTCGTATGTTTCTTTCCATGTATATAAGTTCAGTCCTTTGTCGTACCTCGTACGGGCTTCCTCATGTCGTATTATCCTTGAAATCGTTTGGACTGTCACCCTTGTTCTAGCTAGGCTCTTCCGTATGAATCATCGTTTGAACTACTAGGACTTACGCCACCTAGTACCTCTAGGGATTACGCTTACCTATTGCACGCTTTCGTATTTCGGTTTGGGTTAAACCACCTAGGCCACTAGGGATTACGCTAACCCTCAACCGCGCCCTTTTCCCCACGCATTCATCGTGAATCGTTTTTCTATAACTGTATGCACATGTATCACATCGTGCCATCCGAGTCCTGTCACAGGGCAGAACTAGAAATACAGGACTCGGTCGGGAGCTTTAGATTTATCTGCCGATGCAGATACTAAGGTCTGCTTTTCTACACGTGGCTATGGTCCCACGAGACCCCTCCCTCAACTAGTGAAAGGCAACACAAGAGAAAATCTTGCATGAGAACTACACTCCGGCCAGCCCACATCCTACGGCCTACCTCACCCATAATTAGATAGAAAATTATGGTCTGTTGGGTGTCCCCTGCCTTTCCGTACGTACACGCTTGACTCAAGATGGTAGATGATCGGCGAACTTGCTATCTCGGGCACCTTATGTATCCGTCGACTCACTGCTATCCACCCCAGTCTTTAGGTCGCTCGCATAGCAACCAAGGCATATTCTTGGTTCTTCTACCGCAGACCTCAACCTCTTGTGAGCCCAGGATGATCATCTGCGACCTCACAGAGGGATACCAAGAATATCCTCATGTTCCCCGAAGCCGCTGCTTCGTTACCCAGTTCGCTGGAGCCTTTATCTAAATCAGATAGCCTGCTCCTACGCGTATACTTAAACGATGACCTACCGTATCGGGTTACTCATCTATCTAAGAAGTGGTCCAGATTTCCTTGACTAAGAATTATTACTTAGTTTCCCTTAACTAAGGTTTACCACTTAGCCTTATTTCCATTACCCTTGTTAACTATGGTTATTTACCTAATCCTCCGAATTAGGGTTTATCTAATGGGTTAAGTGTCACTTAAGTTCATAACTTAGCCCGTCTACAAACCATGTCAAAATTGGCTAAGTATCCAAGTCCAAGACTTAACCCTACAAACCATGTGTCAAGTTGGCTAAGTATATCAAGCAATCCATAACTTAACCTCGTCTAATTATCATTTTAGATTGGTTAATTATATAAATTAACTTGACCTTGTCAAATTATCGAGTCAAATCGGTCAAGCGTATTCAAGTGATTCGTGGCTTAGCCTTATCATGTTTTCACGTAAGATTGGTTAAGTATAAATTAACTTAACCTCATCAAATTAACGAGTTAGATTGGTTAAGTATAGGTCACTTAACCTCATCAAATCATCGTGTTAAATTAGTTAAGTGTTTAACTTAACCCCATTAAATTACCAAGTTGGATTAATTAGGTCTAGGCCAACTTAACCCCATCCGATTACCATGTTTAGATTAGTTAAGTCTAATCTTAACCCCATCCATTAACTGTATTATACGGTTAAGTGTCATTAAGAAAATTTACTTAACCTTATCACGTTATCGTGTTGGATTGATTAAGTGTTGGTTAACTTAATCCCGTCCACTAGTCGTATAAAAATGGTCAAGTGTCATTAGGCAAATCAAGTTACTTAACCTACCCAAGCTTATCATGTTTTGTTAAGTATCATTAGCCTAATCAAATTACTTAACCCATTTGTCCATATCATATTTGGTTAAGCCTCATTAATCAAATTAACTTAACCCTATTATGTGGCATTAATTTAATTAATGCACCCTCAACCTCTCACATTAGACCTTGTTGTGGTTACTAGTTAAGCCGGGCGGGTCCGGGTAGATTCACACCACAACCTAGTCTAACCTCGGGTCTTAAGCGCGACATGACCAACTTCTCACATTGGGTCCTATTGTTTGCAACTACTAGTTAGGCCGGTCGGTTCCGGGTAGTTTTACGTTGCAAACACAACCCAACCTCGAGTTGGCCATACTTATATTATCTAAGTTCATCATGTTTCCAAAACATGTTACAAGGTTTTCAAGCATTTGGGTAGACCTAACTTAATTGGTAAATTCCCAAAGGGTAGACCTAACTTAATAGGTAAATTCCCAAGCTCATGTTTTTATGCATACTTACATGTCATCTTCCATGTTATCTTTCAAGTCATATTTTCAAGTATAAACACATGTCATATTCAAGTTAAGATTTTGCGACATGTTCATGTTTATCTAACTACCCAAAATCGTGTTTTTCCCAACGCAAGCAAAGCGAGTCAACATAGTAAGGATACTATGTCACATATTGGTCTCAAAACATGCATGATTCCAAAAAGGGCTTGGCTTCCACATGCATAACATCATAAAGGGATTGGCCATAAACATGCATAGTGTCATAAGGTAATTTGGCCACAAACATGCATATTATCAAGAGGGATTTGGCCATAAACATGCACAACTTAAAAGAGGGGATTGGCCACGAGCATGCATAATCTCATAAAGGATTTGGCCACAAACTTGCATGTTAGCATAAGGGGTTTGGGTTCATAAACATGCATAAGCCCCAAAATCTTGTCTTAGCCAATGTTTCACAAGTAAAGTGGTTCCTAAAGGTTCATGCTAGCATTTCATGCATAAAGATCCAAACTTGCAAGTTAAACTAGATTATGCATAGCATGAGAGGCATGATTAAGTCACTCACATGGCCTAAAATCATAAACATGAACACAAGAGGCAAGGTAAGGTTCATATAGGTTTGCATAATCATGTTTAGCCTCATTTTATCCCATGTCAACATTAAAAATACCGTTTTGATCCAAAAGTAGCTAGAACTTACATAGGCAAGGCTTAGGAAAGGGATCATGCATCATCTTGACGAAGAAAGGTGGCTCCTTTGATGAAGATCCGTCATGAAACACGCATAGCAACGTTGATTTGGCCTCTATTTGGTGTAGCAAGCTTGCACCTTTTGATTTGAACTTGATTTGAATGCATAGGCTCTAGGGATTTGAGATGGAGGCCATGATCAAGATTGATTTTGGCAGAACTTAGTTGCTAGGTTTGATTTTTAGGGATTTAGGCTAGGTTTAGGGTCTTTTTATAGAGATTAGGATAGTTTTAGGCCCTTAGATTAACCCTAGGATAGATTAGGACCATCAGATCTCGGAAGCTTCCAGACCCAGCCCAAGAACAAGACCAGGTGAGACAAGCAGGTGCGCCAGGCTATTTGCCCCGGCTACCCCCTGTCGATAGGCAAGTCGACAGGGCTGTCGACTTGGTCTGGGCCCAAGTCGACAGGCCTGTCGACAGCCCTGTCGACATGGCCTAGGCGGGAAACTACCCGCCTAGCCCCAGACCTGATTTCCAAGACTGTTTCCGAAATTCAAATTTTCCAGAGATCTTCTTTGGGCCTTTAACGGGTCATACGGACTCCGATTTTCGAAAACTCGGACCCTATTTCGCGTATTTTTCTGAGGCGAACGCAATGGCATAGCCCGTTTTACTTGATTCAGAATTTAAAATTAAATTCTGCCTTGATTCTCGTTTTAACATGTTATTGAAATACGGGTTGTTACATTCTCCCCACCTTTTAGGATTTCGTCCCCGAAATCTCTAAGTTAGGAAGAACATATCCTACCATCCATCATCCATCTACTCAAAACATCATCCACAAGCAACCATTGTCCTTAGATGATTTCTAATGCTGTATGAATATATGCAAAACGTGTGTGTACATGTTCCTTAGCTAATGATCAGGCCTGAATAATCTTTTGAATGCAAAAATATGTTTAGTGCTATGAATCCATCATGTATGCAAATAGTCCTAGTCATATACACTATATGCGTGCACAAACATTCAACCATATGCAACATCCGCATGATAACACATTCAATTTCATCCATAAACAAGTATAAATGCTCGTGCATATGCAATATGAAATGTGACCGAGTCGAGCTAATATCTACAGTAAATTCGCGCATCCACGAGCAACCACTTGCAACCATTTGCAACCATATCAACCATAACATGTTTCAAATACATGTTTACATCCATAGGGTTCTACCTAAGATTCCCTGAAACAGGGTCGAGAAGATAAACAGGATAAACTCCTTACGGGGTTTGTAACAGAAAATAGGACCGAGAGGATGTCCACAAAAGATAGCCTACAAGTAAGCTCTACAGAAAACAGGGATCAAGGATATACTCCCAAAAAGAGATATCATGCGCGTATCTAGTCTTTGACCATTAAAGTCGTCTTTTAACTTCGCGATTTTGTAGCTTCTTATTCCTGTTTCCATAACATGAGCTGGAACTCATTTCTTCGTCGCCTCTCGTTCCACTTGCACTTATCCTTTTCCTAGAATACTTGACGCAAATATGACTGCGTACTCATGATCTCATGCAAGCTTTCCAAAATTCACTAGTGAATCTCGGACCTCGTACCACAGGGTATTTCTCGTAGAAGAACTTCCTCTTGAAAGTAAACAAGTTACCGTGCGCACTTACTAGGGTAATTCCCATAACCCATACATAATCGAAGTAAACCATCCGTCTTATTGGCGAATTCTATTCAAACGGATTACCAACAACTGCATCCTGGGATTCTAGGTAACTAGCCATGACAGAACCCAAAAGGTTACACGAGACCAAGATGAGTCGAGAATCTAACTACCCTCTTTCCAAAACCGAGAATGGCTCCCCTTGCTGGATAACCACTTCATCCCTAGAATCCATCCACAACTTATAAACATAAGCATTATTTCCAAGCTCAGCAATTGATATAGACATTCTCAAATCCAAACAAGCCATGAGTAAATGGACTGATCTTCCAATAGGACTTGAGACAAAAACGGGATCCTCTATTGTACTAGTACTAAGGTGCAGAGACTCAACTACCGAAGCAGACTTAAATGATACGAACAACGAAGTCCTAACGGGATGATAGAGAAGAAAAGCTAAACCTTTGACAAGATCGTTACCCTCCTTCCGAGGTACTCCAGAAATGAGAGCATACTACTGCCCTCCCGATGATCTTGTCCTTGTCCCATAATACTTAACTATCCGCCCCGTTTCACCATGCCAAAGGTACTCTCTCTCCATGGGTTTCATTGTTCATCTTTCTCCCTCCTTTGAGGACTAAGCCATACCAACAAGTTGCCCATCCTTAAGCTCGTATCCTTTATCCTTCTTTCTCACGATCCTTTCTTATAACGCGGTCACTGGTCTCTCGAGAACCACCTCCATCGTATGGAAAGCACTTTCGTAGGTAGAAAAGACTAGTCGCAGTTAAAACTACTGAGACTACAGATGGAGGAAAGAGAGGAAAAGAGACTCAATTAAGGAAACAAGGATAGTGCTAATGGCCTTTGGGGAATAGCCTTTTTCTTTTAAAAGAAAATTTTCTTGAAAAATGCTTCTTTGTAAACGATTTTCAAATAGTTTTCAGAAGGTCTTTAAAAACTTTTGCCCAGTCTGGTAACCTTCTGCTCTGATACCAAATGTAACACCCCGCCTCCGCTAGGGTCACTCGCAAAGGAATGCACTAGTTTTAGAGGGGCATTATTGGTAAACATGCACAGAAATATCACAAGACAGAACATATATAAATAGCGGAAGTAAAATCAAACTTTCATAGCATGAATAAATAAGGTCTAAAGCCTTTTACATCAGAGTACATCAAAACCTGTCTTGCAATAGTAAAGAAGCATAAAGACTTTTTAATAAATTATTCCCCAAGTAAAACAGTAAAGTAGCCATAGCCAAGAGAAGTCCAAGCCATCCGTGATGACCTTCAAGCAGAAGAAGTCCGAACTAAACAGCATTGTTTCCTCCCTGAAACCTGGGGGGGAAACGGAAGAAAAGAGGCGAAACAAAACGGGTCAGTCAAAAAGACTGAGTAAGTCCTATCTACTTCCAGTATAAAAACAGGTAAAGGTAACATGACATGCATAAACTGAAAGTAAACATAAGGATAACTACAAGATAGATAAACTAAACCGGGGTAGCCGGTTTAACTACTGTGGCAAAGTAAACTAAGGTATCATGATAAACTACGGTGTAATGATAAGTCAAGGTATCACATCGTCAGATTTCTATCGAGCACATTATCCCAAGGTATCTACCCCGTCTAACATCCCACGGTATCTATTATGTATATTCTTCTTAGCCCTAACATGTATACTTGCTCTGCACCTCTCGTACTAGTATCCCAAACTTGTTATGTGTTAACCATGAATGTCCCTTACTCAAAGTCGTGTAATGGTCCATGTCAACCTAATATATCGCATATATAGGTTACTCAACTCGTATGTTTCTTTCCATGTATATAAGTTCAGTCCTTTGCCGTACCTCGTACGGGCTTCCTCATGTCGTATTATCCTTGAAATCGTTTGGACTGTCACCCTTGTTCTAGCTAGGCTCTTCCGTATGAATCATCGTTTGAACTACTAGGACTTACGCCACCTAGTACCTCTAGGGATTACGCTTACCTATTGCACGCTTTCGTATTTCGGTTTGGGTTAAACCACCTAGGCCACTAGGGATTACGCTAACCCTCAACCGCGCCCTTTTCCCCACGCATTCATCGTGAATCGTTTTTCTATAACTGTATGCACATGTATCACATCGTGCCATCCGAGTCCTGTCACAGGGCAGAACTAGAAATACAGGACTCGGTCGGGAGCTTTAGATTTATCTGCCGATGCAGATACTAAGGTCTGCTTTTCTACATGTGGCTATGGTCCCACGAGACCCCTCCCTCAACTAGTGAAAGGCAACACAAGAGAAAATATTGCATGAGAACTACACTCCGGCCAGCCCACATCCTACGGCCTACCTCACCCATAATTAGATAGCAAATTATGGTCTGTTGGGTGTCCCCTGCCTTTCCGTACGTACACGCTTGACTCAAGATGGTAGATGATCGGCGAACTTGCTATCTCGGGCACCTTATGTATCCGTCGACTCACTGCTATCCACCCCAGTCTTTAGGTCGCTCGCATAGCAACCAAGGCATATTCTTGGTTCTTCTACCGCAGACCTCAACCTCTTGTGAGCCCAGGACGATCATCTGCGACCTCACAGAGGGATACCAAGAATATCCTCACGTTCCCCGAAGCCGCTGCTTCGTTACCCAGTTCGCTGGAGCCTTTATCTAAATCAGATAGCCTGCTCCTACGCGTATACTTAAACGATGACCTACCGTATCGGGTTACTCATCTATCTAAGAAGTGGTCCAGATTTCCTTGACTAAGAATTATTACTTAGTTTCCCTTAACTAAGGTTTACCACTTAGCTTTATTTCCATTACCCTTGTTAACTATGGTTATTTACCTAATCCTCCGAATTAGGGTTTATCTAATGGGTTAAGTGTCACTTAAGTTCATAACTTAGCCCGTCTACAAACCATGTCAAAATTGGCTAAGTATCCAAGTCCAAGACTTAACCCTACAAACCATGTGTCAAGTTGGCTAAGTATATCAAGCAATCCATAACTTAACCTCGTCTAATTATCATTTTAGATTGGTTAATTATATAAATTAACATGACCTTGTCAAATTACCGAGTCAAATCGGTCAAGCGTATTCAAGTGATTCGTGGCTTAGCCTTATCATGTTTTCACGTAAGATTGGTTAAGTATAAATTAACTTAACCTCATCAAATTAACGAGTTAGATTGGTTAAGTATAGGTCACTTAACCTCATCAAATCATCGTGTTAAATTAGTTAAGTGTTTAACTTAACCCCATTAAATAACCAAGTTAGATTAATTAGGTCTAGGCCAACTTAACCCCATCCGATTACCATGTTTAGATTAGTTAAGTCTAATCTTAACCCCATCCATTAACTGTATTATACGGTTAAGTGTCATTAAGAAAATTTACTTAACCTTATCACGTTATCGTGTTGGATTGATTAAGTGTTGGTTAACTTAATCCCGTCCACTAGTCGTATAAAAATGGTCAAGTGTCATTAGGCAAATCAAGTTACTTAACCTACCCAAGCTTATCATGTTTTGTTAAGTATCATTAGCCTAATCAAATTACTTAACCCATTTGTCCATATCATATTTGGTTAAGCCTCATTAATCAAATTAACTTAACCCTATTATGTGGCATTAATTTAATTAATGCACCCTCAACCTCTCACATTAGACCTTGTTGTGGTTACTAGTTAAGCCGGGCGGGTCCGGGTAGATTCACACCACAACCTAGTCTAACCTCGGGTCTTAAGCGCAACATGACCAACTTCTCACATTGGGTCCTATTGTTTGCAACTACTAGTTAGCCCGGTCGGTTCCGGGTAGTTTTACGTTGCAAACTCAACCCAACCTCGAGTTGGCCATACTTATATTATCTAAGTTCATCATGTTTCCAAAACATGTTACAAGTTTTTCAAGCATTTGGGTAGACCTAACTTAATAGGTAAATTCCCAAAGGGTAGACCTAACTTAATAGGTAAATTCCCAAGCTCATGTTTTTATGCATACTTACATGTCATCTTCCATGTTATCTTTCAAGTCATATTTTCAAGTATAAACACATGTCATATTCAAGTTAAGATTTTGCGACATGTTCATGTTTATCTAACTACCCAAAATCGTGTTTTTCCCAACGCAAGCAAAGCGAGTCAACATAGTAAGGATACTATGTCACATATTGGTCTCAAAACATGCATGATTCCAAAAAGGGCTTGGCTTCCACATGCATAACATCATAAAGGGATTGGCCATAAACATGCATAGTGTCATAAGGTAATTTGGCCACAAACATGCATATTATCAAGAGGGATTTGGCCATAAACATGCACAACTTAAAAGAGGGGATTGGCCACGAGCATGCATAATCTCATAAAGGATTTGGCCACAAACTTGCATGTTAGCATAAGGGGTTTGGGTTCATAAACATGCATAAGCCCCAAAATCTTGTCTTAGCCAATGTTTCACAAGTAAAGTGGTTCCTAAAGGTTCATGCTAGCATTTCATGCATAAAGATCCAAACTTGCAAGTTAAACTAGATTATGCATAGCATGAGAGGCATGATTAAGTCACTCACATGGCCTAAAATCATAAACATGAACACAAGAGGCAAGGTAAGGTTCATATAGGTTCGCATAATCATGTTTAGCCTCATTTTATCCCATGTCAACATTAAAAATACCGTTTTGATCCAAAAGTAGCTAGAACTTACATAGGTAAGGCTTAGGAAAGGGATCATGCATCATCTTGACGAAGAAAGGTGGCTCCTTTGATGAAGATCCGTCATGAAACTCGCATAGCAACGTTGATTTGGCCTCTATTTGGTGTAGCAAGCTTGCACCTTTTGATTTGAACTTGATTTGAATGCATATGCTCTAGGGATTTGAGATGGAGGCCATGATCAAGATTGATTTTGGCAGCACTTAGTTGCTAGGTTTGATTTTTAGGGATTTAGGCTAGGTTTAGGGTCTTTTTATAGAGATTAGGATAGTTTAAGGCCCTTAGATTAACCCTAGGATAGATTAGGACCATCAGATCTCGGAAGCTTGCAGACCCAGCCCAAGAACAAGACCAGGTGAGACAAGCAGGTGCGCCAGGCTATTTGCCCCGGCTACCCCCTGTCGACAGGCAAGTCGACAGGGCTGTCGACTTGGTCTGGGCCCAAGTCGACAGGCCTGTCGACAGCCCTGTCGACATGGCCTAGGCGGGAAACTACCCGCCTAGCCCCAGACCTGATTTCAAAGACTGTTTCCGAAATTCAAATTTTCCAGAGATCTTCTTTGGGCCTTTAAGAGGTCATACGGACTCCGATTTTCGAAAACTCGGACCCTATTTCACGTATTTTTCCGAGACGAACGCAATGGCATAGCCCGTTTTACTTGATTCAGAATTTAAAATTAAATTCTGCCTTGATTCTCGTTTTAACATGTTATTGAAATACGGGTTTTTACACAAATCCAGCTGCCACAAATGCCAATATAATGTGAGAGGTCTTAGGCATAAATTATATACGTAACAGTTGTAAAGACACGAGGTTAGGCTCTTTTGTGGTGTAAGACTGCCCGGACCCGCCCGAAAAATCCAGCTGTCACAAATGCCAGTCTAATGTGAGAGTTCTTTATAAGGTTACGGTCTTAATGAATTAAGAAACACTTAACCAGATAAACATGTAGTGGGGTTAAGTGGGTGCCTTGGGTGGCATGTGGAATTAAGTGGGTGCCTTGGGTGGAATGTGAAATATGATTAGGTGTCTCAGTAATTAATGCTGATTAAAGACTACTTAACCTAACTTAATACATATGGACTGTATGATGATAGACATAAGTTAGGGTTAAGTAAAACGAATTGGATTGTGGGTGGGTTAAGTACAACTGATGGGTAGGTGGGTAATATTAACATATATAGGCTCACAAACTTAACCATTAAATAAATAGGATCAAATCAGTGGGAGGGTTAAGTACAACTGAAGGGGTAGGTGGGTAATATTAATACATATTGGCCCACAAACTTAACCGGATAAAATGGATTATGTAATCAAAGACACCTAATGGTATACATAACCGGGGCAGAATAGTAAAGTTATGTATTAAAGGCACCCTTAGGGGTGCACATAACTAATGGGAATAGATAGAGTTATGTATTGAAGACACCTATAGGTACGCCTAACCGATAGGCAGAATAGGGGTTATGTATCAAAGACACATATAGGTACGCATAACTAATTGAGGGCTATGTAATTAAAGACACCTTAGGGTATACATAGTCAGTAGAAAAACTAGTGGGGATACAAGACATAGGGGAGAGCTTGTATCATGTTGTGTGGGACCCATTTCAATCAGTAACCCGGAGGGGCATCAAAGTAAGAACTCCGTACTAGGCGGGGAAGGGGCACGCTTACTGATTGATTGTAAGAGATCCAAAACGAGACGGATGGTGTGGGCGGCGCAAACCGACCGGGGACATGTGCGTGCATTGGCCGGCAGATGGAGACAAGACGACCGCGACACCAGTAGGTAAAACTGTGCAAACCTTAGGTTGCCACTTTAGGGAAGTTATACACCCTAGTTGTGGGACCAGCACAGGGTATCTACAGAGTAGGGAGCCGATCGATTAGGGTACTGGTTAGGGTATACCCGGACGTATGCCCTAATTCTACCAATTTATAGTAGGAGGGTAGTGGGTACGAGCAGTTGAGATAGGAGCAGGCGACACCTATGACAGCAGCTCGGAATACACGGAACTACCACCATCGTTATCATTAGCGGAAGGGATCATCCCATCTTGATTTGACTAGTAATAGTGCAGAGTAGTTAGTAGTGAAGCATGCATACACCGTACCTTATTTGTCCTGTCATACCTGTCATCTGTACCATGAATCCTCTTATCCACTTTGTATGCCTGTCATGTTTACCTTTATTTATTTACTGGCTAAAAGTTATTGGACTCACCAGACGTATGTCTGACCTAGTTTGTTTCAACTCTTTTCTTCCGTCCCCCCCCCCCAAGGTTCTCAAGGAGGAAACACCCAGTTTTAGTCAGGATTTGGATATCATCTTTTAGGAGCTACTTCTGAAGTATGGCTCGAGTCACTGTCTCTTATATGGATTGCTCTTTAATTTGGGGAATGATGTTTTTCTTTTAAATACATATGTACTCTGATGATGTAAGACAGAAGTGTTTTAATGGTTTTATGACTCATGGTATTATGTAACAAAGTATTTTCGTGATTTAATAAAGTTGTTTACTTTCCGCTGTAAAATTTTTATATTTGTCTTGTGATATTCTATATCTGTTTACCAAAAACGCTCCACTGAAGTTAAGGCATTTCCTTTGTGAGTGACCTTGATGGAGGTGGGGTGTTACAGGACGGAATAGTTTCGTATGGTGTGAGACCACCTAGTATTCGGAAGGAACTGCTTCATATGGTGTGGGGCCACATCGTCTTCGGATGTAACTAGTTCGTATGGTATGGGCCATCTAGTCTTCGGACGTAAGTTCTTCGTATGGTGTAGGGCCACCTAGTCTTCTAACATAACTGCTTCGTAGGGTGTGGGGCCACCTCGTCGCATGACGAAATGCTTAGTAAGGTGTGAAGCCACCTCGCCGTAAGACGAAATGCTTATGTGACTCTCTTTGCAGAGTCGAACCACCTGGTTGAAAAACAGAAATTTCTATGCGATGATTTGCAACTTAGTGGTGAACGAATTTGCTTAACCTTCCACTAAGTTAAAGACTAGTTGATTTGGCGACTTTCGATTCGGAAGTGGCCGTTTCTTTCTCTTGGCAACTTCCATGTTCGTGGATGTTCAAACTATTTCCGTGAAGAGCTAACATTCAATACGTGCTTGTTTGCATGTCTTGGTTATTCGAGGTTTCCCGTGATTTTTTGGAACGAATTGGCCTAATCAACAAAGGTCTATGTTTTATATTCCAGAAGAATCATCCATCTTGGCATCTCTTATCGGTGATGCAGACTTCTATCAATCTTAGTGATTCTAATTTAGATTCGTTAATTTCCTCATGTTTCTAAAATTCTCATTATAATGAGAATGACATCAAGGAAAACGAGTTTCTATTATTTACATTACATTTGAATTTTCTAAAATCTTTACATCCATTCTAGGATGACCTCCTGAATGCGTAATTGATTTCGAAATTGATTATTCATTCTGTAGCTCAATCTATTTATGCTTAAGTCATTCCATTATTTGACTTAGCAATCAAATTTTGCTAACTCTTTATTATTGTGCTTGTTTTGTCATTGGGGTTAACAAATATTCCAGTTTCTTTTGTTAACCTTAATGAACAAAAGTCCTCGAGGTTATTACCCGATTGGTTTGACCTCATTCTTCATTGTAACATCCTTGTGAATTTGAAAACCAAAAGTTTTCAAGTTTTATGAAATTCTTCCAACTTCTGCCATTAATCATGTTTTCATGATTTAGAAGTTGTTCGTGAAATATTAGAGGATGTGCTAATATTTCAAATTTGATATTTTTGTGGTTTATTGGACACTTAAAAGTTCGAATTTATCTGTTTTCGAAATAGTAGAGAATGTTCTAATATTTCCCATTTAGGGTTTATAACCCGGAATTTTATTTCATGAACATGTTTCCCTAATGGGATTGCTTATCCTCGTGAGTGGGAAATATATGACCATCATATATCCTATTCAATGAAAGAAAATTTTGTAAGCTATAATACTTTTGAAATTTTTTACAATTGATAAAACTTTCTAGCAAGATCTTGATAGAGAATGTTCGATGATTTTGGTTATCCGATATTTCCAACTTTTTAATTTGATTGATTAATTAGTTTGTGTTGAAAACATAAGATTATAGGTTTATTATTTATAAACATACTCAATGTCAAACGAATTAATTAAATTTAATTAAAACGAGCTTGCCACGTAGAGGTAGTTCGTAATTTTGAGAAATGAACTTCAAATGAGTAAGTTGTATCCAATATATGTTGGAATTCTTCGAAACAAGAATTATCTGAACCTACTGGATTATTACTTTCTAATAAAAGAAAAATATTTATATTTCTTCTTGTAGATTTTGAGATATGACTAAACCAAGTCATAAAAAGTCACGGTAAGGTTGTTCGCGATTAAAATTTAAATAATTATTGAAATTAAGGTTTAGAATATATAGAATTTGAATAATAAAATTCTAAATTCTAAAAGACACTTATGGGAAAAATAAGTTAGTTGCTCATATATGTTTGTGACTTTTATTTGAACATTATAGGTGTATAAACTTAATTTATACATTGATTTATAACTCAAAGTTCAAATTTAATATGAAAGTAAAGTTTGAGTTAATCCACCTTTAAATAGATCATGTTGATGCGTGGTTGTTATCTATATTGAGTTTTTCCTTAAGTAATTACGAGGACGCAATTTCTTTAAGAGGGGAAGTCTACTGCAATCCACGTATTTAACAATAATATATTCAAATATTTTATTTAAATACAACGTCGTTAATCATTAATCGATTATAGGCCCAAAAAGTCACATTTTGCATACAAATGAATTTGAACTCGAAACCAATTCCATTGAATTCAAAATGCCGTCTGTGACTTTTAAAAGTATAAACATTGATTCCTTCTGAGTTGAGCGAATTTGGTCTTTTTCTCTCGGTGTATGACCAAAATATCACTTTTTGCATATGGACGAGTTTGGACTTGAAACCACTTCCATTGAGCTAAAAATACAGTTTACGTGATCAAAAACTATAAACTTCGTTATAATTCGAGTTCGTGAAAATTGTCACTTGGGTTGGGTCTTGGTTTAGCTAACCCAGCCCACCTTATAACTCCCAAATCAACCCCCTTCTCCCTCATTCCATTTCAGCACTTAAAAGAAAATAGAAATGGGGGCGGAAAGGGAAATTTAGATTCCTAAGGCTAGGGCTAGCTTATTGGGATCCATTTCAAGAGGAAATCAAGTGCAAAAGCTTGGGTAAGCTTCTTCATCTTCATCTTGTCCAACTCCACTCCTCTTTTATTTCTAAAATTTCTTTTGACCTAATTCCCAGTAATCCATTTATATGAGTGTAGTTTGGAGATTAGAACGCTATGTTGGAAGAGAGGTTGATTTAGCAAAGCTTTGGATTGATTTCTTGCTTCTAGCAGGCAAAGGTGAGTTCTTTATGGACTCACATCTGTGCCAAAAGCCCTTGGCTTGTAAATTTGTAATCTAATGTTCATTTGAGTTTGCATATGCTAGTAAATTGATTCTCTTAGTGTAATTTAGTCGATTTCATGAGTTTATGTTTCATCGAATTGAAATTATAGCCAGGAAATTGTTCACACGATCGAATGCATTAGCTATGAGTTGTTTTGGCGATATTGTGAAGCTTCGTTGTCGCACCGGCAAGTTATAAGACTTCACATTTTCCTTATATCACGTTTTATCTCCTTTTTTAATATTATGTTTATTTTAGAGCTAAAATCCAAAATCATTGCATTCGGGTTCTATGAGTCGATAACGTGATGGTTAGAGGCCTCGTTGAAGTCAAGAAGTGATCACGAGGCTCGAATGATCGCACATGATCGATGGTGCTCGACCGGGAGGGTCAAAACCCTCCCAATCCGACATGGGCAACAACCAAGGATTGGACCAGTCCACTGGTGGTCTGCCTGAGAAACCGCCCAGGTAAAGACCAGTTGACTTGTCTAAAATGGACCAGTCGACTGGTTTGGCTGTGGACCGGAGGGACCTCGGTCGACTGTGTAGATTGATCCAGGCTCTTTCTAGGCTGGAGCCCGGCCCATTTGGCCTTTTTAAGACTTTTTAGTTTCACTGATTCACAGATTTCGGAAGCTTGATTATAGACCTTTGATGGAATTTCGATTGATTCGTGGTGAACGAATTTATAATCGATAGTCATGAAATTTTATTTACATTATTAAAACGTGATTTTTTTTTCGATCGTCATTTCGATCGCTATTTCACGAGATTTTTGCACTTTCGAAACTATATTAAAAGGGTTTCTAAATTATTAGTTGATACCAAATCTATTACTAAATGGTTTTTAATTCTACTTCATTATATGAAGTTAATTCCGAAATTGTTGTACTATCTACTAGTATAAGAATTCACAAACCTTTTTCTAGTTCTTATGAGAAATATAATTAAATGCCATAGTAAAAACAAGGACTACAACCTCTTGTGTCTGCTTCGACGGATAATTCTCGGACTTTTTCGATTGAACACTGTGGCAATGATTATTTCGTATTTCTATTGGAATATACAACTTGTTCGTAAATATTCAGGTTGAGCAAGTGGTTATGGGACATGTAGCTCTACTCTTATATTTACTAACTTGGTGTAGTTTACACTATACTTAATCGCTTTCGATCAAGCCGTCCTTCAGGTCACTTTGATGATCTTCTGATCATCCCAAGGAACTTCGGTTCCATTTTAACATAGGAACCTCAGTTCTGGTGGATCTTCGGATCATTATGAGCTTTGGGTCACCCTAATGTTATTCAGATCATCTTAAGGAGCTTTAGTTTATTCGTCTATATCGTTGAACTTCAGATCAATTCATATCGGCGAGATACACGATATAATATTTCCTATTTTCATGTAGACTTGATCAGAGACAACATTTCTCTTGAATAATCATTTGTTGAGATCGATTTTTGTTTATTTCGTATTGACTTGATGGGCGACATCATTTCTCGTGAGTAGTCTTGTTTTGATATCATGCCATCTACATTGCGTTGACTAGATGGGTGACATCATTTCTCGTAAATAGTTATATCTTTAGAACATGATAATCTATTAGATAGCTTTGAGATTTTCTTTGACATGTTTTATGGACATTTCCAAGACTTCATATTTAATAGTGATCATTAATGTTTTTGCTTCTATGTCATTATCTGTTTATATGTCTATTTCTGTCTCAGTTTATTATGATGAGTACAACTAGGCTGATCCATTTATTGTTTATTCTTATAAATAATACTCGGATCAAACCGAGTATTATAGGTGCCTCTCCTTGACAGTAGCATGGGCTTGTCTTCCTTTTGGTTAATCACACTTGTTTTTGTAGTTTTTTCTTTCATGTTTTTGATTTTGTGACTCTTATGTGTACATATTCTATTGTGTTGTACATGTATCTATTATTTTATTATATAATTGATCTTGCACGACAACTTATATTATGACCTCCATTTATGTGGTATTATTCATATTTTTTCTGCCTTAGTTATATTCATATCTATGTCTGAGTCTGATTTTATTTTTATGTATTTTATATTGCTTTCCGAATTATATATAGCCATAGAAGAATAGATTTGACTTGATTTAGATGTGTCAGATTTCCTCATGAGATTTAAAAAGTTAGCCCATATTATGCGACATATTTAACACTCGTTCAAAGCTAGTATATAGATGGTCGCTCCTCAATAGCCTTATTCTTTGGGTTAGTTGACACCATTACTTGCAATGGCCTTGGCTAACGCGAGTATAGAGGTGGGGAGTTACACTTTATGTCTGACCTATATTTTATTTCACATCATTCTCTTCCTTCCCTCACTCAGATCCTCAAAGTGGTAGTAATTCTTGGTGATTAGGATATTCTCTTTCATCTTGGATTTGGACTTTCTCAGATGTACCGCTTTGATCTACCTTCTACTCTGTTATGGATTGCTATAAGGATATGGTTTCATATTATTGCACTATGTTATTTTGCATTATGAGACAGATTTTAGGTTTGATTTTTGATGTAATTGGTTTGATGGTGTAACCTAACTTGAATCAATGTTTAACTTTAAATAAAAGCTAAATTTTCCGTTGCTTTCTTATATTTGTATTGCAGATTTCTATTATTGTTTACCTATTATGCTTCATGAAACTTAATGCATTCTCTTAAGAGTGACATTAACAAACGAGGGGTGTCATAAGAAGTCCTAAACCATAAACCAGATTTGGTTATTTAATAGAAAGCTAGATATCAATATTTTGTTATAATAGAAGTCTCGAACCATAACATATATTGGGTACTTAATAGAAGACCAGAAATCCACTTCAGACAATAATAGTTTCGTTACCCATTTCAAGTTTGATTTACAAAGAGGAGGATGTATGTGCTTTGTTTGTCACTCTCTGGGCTTTGATTATCAAAGAAGAGGATGTATGTGCTTTGTAAGCCAATCTCTAGGCTTTTGCGTCCATCACACTTGGATGGCTTATTCTCAAGCAGGGCCTAAGGACTTACCCGTCCCTCCTCTAGGAGGCACCTTACTCTGGCCATCGTAGGAGCTAATAAGGGATTAGATGCTTTACCTTGTACATCGTAGACGTGGATAAAGGCTTACTCTTTTGATGCTATAATCTGTCCATCATAGACGGTGATAGAGGCTTACACATAACCCCCTCCAAGGTGTGAGTTAATTTAGCCATCGTATGCACGGATAAGGTTTTTTGATACTTTACCTAGCGCTCCCTGATTTCGATGTGGATAAAGGCTTACAATCATCTCTTGGAAGGGGTGCCTTACCTAGGCCATCGTAGATAGGAGTAAGGTATTTAGCAGCTCCACCCCAGGGTCGAAGTCTTACACTTTTGATTCTTTATCCTGGCCCTTTATGATTTGGACGCGGATAAAGGCTTAAATATCACTCCACTATGAGGGGTGCCTTATCTTGGCTATTTTGGCGCGAACAAGGGTTTTCTACCATCATTGGCAGCTTCACCTATTTCTGGTGGTTCCAAATTTTAAGGAGTTTCATACTCCCGACCATGTATACATTCTTTCTTCAAAGCATCTTTTGTTTTAGTTGATTAAGTCTTCTTTACATATCTATATAGATGGCCTTGATTAAAGAACTTGATGATCATCCCTTCGAGGACTCAATAGTGATTGGTTTCATGTCAATTTATCATATGTAGATGTAGTAGGTCCCACTCAATTTGACATTATTCTTGGGTTTCTTCTCTAGTGACGGACGAAAATTAAGCTCATGCTTAGTTAGGAAGTAGATATTTACCATAGATATAGTAAGCTTGCATCCTTCGGGCAATCTTGACGGAAAGACTCCTCTTCGACATTTGAACTTAGCTTTTTTGTAACATAATTTTATCGGTTCCTCTTCATCTTTAAGCTTTATTTTCATTGTATCTTAGGACTAGGGTGCGACATTCTAGACCATCTTGAGGTAAAGTGATTGAAATCCTCCACTATTCTTTGCTTAAATATTATTCCCTTAGCATATGCGTGGACGGCTTCTTTTATGTGAGCGAATAGGTTGTATTTCTTTGATGCATAATTACTTAGAGCAAAGATTGAGGTTGGTCCTATGTGGAAAGGGTTAATGATCCAACAGTCGGGGTCATAAGGTTCTAATTCCTTGCCCTTGTTTTTGATTCCTAGGGCTTCCAATCAAAGCCTTTATTTTTCAATTATTCTTGGATCACTGATTCTTGACACAACCATTCGAAATTTAGAATATCCTTGTCGAGACTCTTTATCTATGATCTTGCTTCTCCAAGCATATTTAAGCAGGACAGAACGACTATGGATGCGGTAGGTTATCCGAAGGATCGGAGGTTCAAGCTATCCTTCTAGCACCAAAATGTTAAAGTTGTTTTTCGTTAACACTGAAAATAAGGATATGGATATGGACTTAGGGGATCTAAGGGGTTACTTAGTACATACAAGCTTGAGTTTATTCACTATTTCCTAGATATCAAGGTTTTAACCCGAAGATTAGTTACTCTTTATTCAAAAAGTTGAGTACCACGCTTACGAGACTCATGGACTAATAGTTACCTAGGGATAAGGGTTTTCATAAACTCAACATAATTTAGAAAGAAAAATGGCTTTGGAAGGGTTATTTTGGCAATTAGGCTAATATACGGTTCTTTATCATGAGCAAGCAATAGGAAAATAGGCGAATTATATGACTTGTGCAAAGTTTCTCTCTTTATTGATCATTTATTTGAGTACATTGAAGATTACAAGTAAAATCCGTAAATTGGTTTTACAAATTAGGGTTTTCTCTCCAAGAAATGAATACAATGTTTTGGAATGAGAATGGGCCTCATAATGATACCCCTAGGGTCTTATTTATAGACAAATTAGCCACTTTTGGTTGTGGTCAGTAGAATCCTGTTTCAGAGTGTTTCTTGCTTCGACGACTGCTATCTGGTGTCGGTATCAACCCGCATTTGTATATTGGGTGTCATCATCAGCTTTGTATTGCTTGTGAATCTGGTACCACCTCAATGTAGTTTATCGACAACAGGTAAATTGGTGTTGCTAGCTTTTTATGATTTTGATGCCGCTATTGGTTTCCAGGTGTTGTCTTTGTACTCCCTTACTTATGACTTTGACATCCTTTTTGGTAGCGGTATCGACACTAAGTCCGTTATTGCGGATAGCTTCACTTCTTGCACTGTCTTTTGAGCTTTGGCTCACATTAATAGTCTTTGGTTCCGATATCGGCTTCAAATCTGTGACGCTTATGGATTCTTTCTAAACTTCGGTGTCACCTTTTGTAACCGCATCGATACCAAGCCTATTGGTGTCGATAGCACTTGCTTGCTTCTATGTCGGTTTCGTGCTTCTCTTTTATTGGTTTAGGCTTCTCTATTGTACTACATGATTTCTGTTTTGAGATCAGGCTGATTGCTTTCCCTTTGGTATTCAATTTCTTTCGGTGTCTGCATCGACACCACTCTAGGCTATTTGTTGCATGTGGGTTCTGGTACTGTGCCTTGCTTTTATCTTCTTGGTATTTGTACGAAGTTTGTGCTTCTCACGTTGGTACCTATAGCATGTGAACCAAATCTTTCCCTTTCTTTCTTTTAGTATCGATTTTCTTTTGTGCTTTGGTGTCGTCCATGGGCTTCTTGGACCTTCATTACGGTGCTAGTTCTTTCTCGATAACCCATCACCACCATTTGGTATCGGTATCGAAATATGGTAGTAACACCACATTTTATTTTATTTTGCTTTTTATCCAAATAGTATATTTCTTATAAATGACTTGTTAGTAATGCTATGTTATCCAAAATAAAAATAAATTTTCTGTTCAAATAAAAGCTAAGATTATAAGAAATATGTCTTGATTATGTAAATTCACTTTCCAAATGAAAAAATTATACATACGAATCAAATTATAATATTAAAATTCAAATTATTCATTATAAATTAAATAAGATACAAATTTACAGAAATTCGTTTATCGAATATTTAAAATAAGTCAAATATCCATATATCTTAAAACAGATAAATTTCCGGGTTGTAACATTTTAACCTAGTTACAACTTTCATCCTCGTAAAGGAACAAAGAAAAATCTAGATTTCATACATATTTATATATTAATTAACCATTTCTTAAACAACTTATTCACTACTTGTTTATTATTAATTTGACAGTTTATAAAAATGTAACTATAATGATGGTTTGATACCAAAGAAATTTTTCAGAACTTAGTGTTTTTAAAAAGATTATCCTAATTCTGTGGAGAATTTAACTATATGTTGATTAGGTGTTACACAAAAAATATCTAAGCATTCCGTAGACCTTTTTCAACATCCAATAAGTATACTGGGAAATCTCCTTAAAGTCAAGTTAGGGAGTATGACCCGATACGCACATTGATAGATCACAGCTACACGAAGGTTACATCGCTATTCCAGTGAAACCTTAATCAGAATGCGGACGTTCACTGCCACCGACTTACGCTATCTAAACACAAATTTACAGAATCACATCTACATGTAGATTATGTCGCTATCTCAGCAAAACCTTAAGTATAATGCATGCACTCGTCGCCCCTTACTTACCCTATCTAAAAACGGTAACGACCATGGAGATTTTCAACCTCAAAAATCAATATAAATACATTCACCATATAACATGCCAACCTTCAAGTACCGGAAATATAGGAATGTAAATAGAAAGAAGTTAGAGGATAAGAAATAGAAAGAAAGAAAAATTAGAATAGAATAAAAAGTAGAACATAACATAACAGAATCATAGTAAACACGAATCTTAGAGTGGAATGAGTAAAATAAATTATATAACATCTCTTGAAATTCAAAATTGTATTTGTACTTACATACATCATCAGAGTACAACACATATACATCACAATGGAAATAAACTGTACATATCTAACGTTGAAGCATCCTACTCAAACCTCCTCCAAGTGTATCTGTAAAATACTGAAGTACTTGACTGCTTGCCCAAATTAGGCTACCCAACAGTTTAGGAAAAACATAGAAAAATAAACTCTAGGTCTGTCATTGGACTAGTGTGCATAAATGATTTAACATAGTTTGAGAAATAAATCTTATCTCATAACACCACGCCGCATATAAACACAAAACAGGTGTTTCCCTTATGATAACCAAAACATTTTGTATATCGAAATCAGATATTATGGTAGTGTCTAGGGTTTTCAAAATAAATTAAAATCTAGCGAAATGCTTGCATCTCACATTTCACTACATAGTATACAAACAAAAACCATGGGCACTTACTGGAGAACAGATTGCAACTATGAAAGGTATGGGACCACCATCCGATCAGTGTATCTCCGAAGAGGAATACACTGGGGTTCAACAAGAACATCTAACAACCTAGCTAAATATGACCGGACACTCATTCGATTGAGTGTATCAAATACATCATCACCATGGTTGAGGGCCAGCCAACCAAACCGCTAGCGTACAAATAAGGGACAACCAAAGGAATTTGATTTTTTCATATCAAGTAATGATTTACCCTAATGGGACCGACCCACATAGGCATGCGACCTATGTATTTTATACCATTTCCTAGTCATGAACCTTGAGGTCATAGCTTACCTTTAGACATATCACATCTTCATTTATTTTAAATGCCACATCATCATACCTACTAAATCATAAATTGATTTCCCTAAAAATACTACGGGTGTAAAGCTAAGAGAAACGAGTTTCTCCGCCACCAAACATAAATCACTACTACAAAACAGGTCATTTGCGATGGTTTTTTATGTCCACTCATAACGGTTCTACAACTGTATCAACTGAAAACGTCACGAATGGAATATACCTTTTGCGATGTTTAAAAAACCAGTGCACAATATGACCTTTTGCGATAGTTTTTAAATGGGGCATCACCTAATATGAAGAACTTGCGATGGTTTTTAGTAACCATAGTTGCAAATGAATGTTGCTTAGATTCAAAATATGCTTTTTGCTACGTTTTTTACAAGAACCATAGTAACAAAAGTATTTTTTTGCAACTGTTTTTAATAAAAACTGTAGTGAAATAGCATTTTTTGCGATTGGTTTTTATATAGCCATCGCAGTAAACTTGTTGCTTCTTTTAAAATTTTGTCTTTTTGCTATGGTTTTTAACGCTAACCGTCGCCAATAACAATTTCTTAGCTACTTCACCCAACCCTGTATTTCAAAGCAACTAAAAACTGTTGGTATCATAGAATTAATATGCTGATGAGCTTCGATAACAACCCACATAGCTCAGCATAGATTATACAAATGAACATACATCAAATGCACTTCCAACAATCAACATTTAACACGAACAAGATCGTATGCATAAATGAAAATAAAAACAATAGTCGAATTTACCATATTTAACACAAATTTATATGTTACATAATTTACCATTAACTTTGTAATACTTAAATATATATGTTAACCGGACTTTTGGGCCATTCCGAAAAGTATGCAAGACACCCTCGACTTAACATATTGCGTGATATTACTGCCCGAAGTGTCTTCAAGAAGTTAGAGGAACAAGTTTGGAGAAGATCATGCGAACGAGAGCCTCACAACTACCCAAAATTAGGGTATATTCACAGTTTCGTACCCCTTGAGTCTCAAGTACCTCGACCTTGACTCCCTTTCTTCCATTAAAGCTTTGTATCCCATCCAAACTCGAGTCCCCCACTTTGCAACCAAGAAACTCGAACCTCTCTACCTCATGTCCCTCACTTCCATAAAGTACCAACCACCTTCAGATTGTATCCCAAAGCATTTCATATCCCTCGGACTCGTCACTCACTCCTTGGCTCCCCTAAACAACAAATGAATATTTGAATACCAAAGTTTGGGGGAAGTGCCGTATCCCTAAGGATATGAGATTCATATGCATAAGGGGATACAAATGGCTCATATCCCCTGGGAGTACAACAATGGTCGTATTCCCTTGGGGATACGCCGCATTGTACCCCGAGGGATACGAATTTCGTATCCCTCAAGTACGAAATTTGTATCCAAGACATGGGGTACGAAAATTTTCCATTCACACTGGACGGGGGGTCGAAATTTCTGGAGCCGCCATCGACAATGTGTACGAGATCACCTGTTGTAGTCCCCGAACCCTATCTACTCCCACCTAACCACTCTACTATAAATGCCCCTAAGCTTGCACTTCAAAAGGGTTGGAAATAGGATGATTTGTCACCTCTTGAGAGCTCCATGTGACCTCTTTAATGACATCCTTGTACTGAGGAAGAAGAAGGACAAAACTGACTTTTTCCTAATATTCATATATAATACTTATGACATCAAAATACTTTAAAATGTTTGTAAAAGGATGTCATGAGATAGTCCAAAACTTGTAACTTATTATTGTATATAAAATATCGTCGACTCTTTCAAAGTGGACATAGACCCCGCACGGGACAAAACCACTATAAATCCACTGTGTTATTTACTGCTTTCTGCACTTATATTTCTATGCAAAACATAATTCACTAAGTAACGGAGAATCATTAGGTGTTACGACATTTTTCACTGTCAACAATATATATATATATATATGTATGTATATATATATATATATATGTAGATATGTGTGCATATATATATGTATGTATATATACATATGTACGTATGTATATATACATATGTAGGTATGTATGTATGTAAGTGTATATATATATGTATCTATAAATATGGATCCAGAGATAAAACATTTCACAATGAAAATATATTACGGAAAATCTATTACACGAAGATAATTACACAACTAAAATGATAGAATAAAAGGAATGCATAACCTCTACATAATTCAACCACTCTAACATAAGTCGATTTTACAATTGTCTCTATTTTGACCAGCTCTAACAATTCATCAAATCTGAAAGAAAAAATAAAACATGTGACATAAGTCATTATATATTTTTAAATAAACGCACTTCAAAATAAAAGTACACCACTTAAAATAACATAGAAAATTAAACATATGACATAAAAATACTTTAAATTAAACACTTGCTAATGAACACACCTGCCATCACAACAACACTGCCTACCACACAACTAAAGCAGGCACCAAAAAATCAACAACCATCATCGTTTACCAATCACACTGCATGTAACGACCAGGGGAATTCGTGACCTTGGTTATCGGAAAAAACACAATATCGACTATCCAAGCATCGAAAATACCGGATAGTTAATGAAAGAAGTTAGTGGGTGAGAATATATATTACAGAAAATTAGAATAGAAGAAGGAGAAAATTATCACAACATCAGAGTAAACATGAATCTCACAGCGGAATGAATAAATATATCTCATAACATAACTTTGAAATAAAACAGTATCTGTACACAATACCATTATTAGAGTATAACACTTACATCACAACGGGAATAAACAATAGCTATAAAAATGCGACTGAAGCCTCCTCTTCCAGCTCTTTCTAGGGCATCTGTAAATGACGACTACTTGAATGCTCATACAAATTTGAACACCCAAGAGATTAGGGAAAACAAAACAAAACAAACTCCGGGTCGGTCTTGGGACTGGTACGAGTAAATAATTTAAAACAAATTGGAAAAATAAACGATATCTCATTGGACCACACCATATAACACGGAATGGGTTTTTCCCTTATGAAAATCCAAAACACTTGATTCAACATTCAAAATCCTTTTTAAAGAAATGATATCTTTATATCAAAACACTTTTGATATTATAGTAGTGTCTATCAACCACAATATAATAATCATTTAGCAGAAGGCTTTCATCTGACGTTCCACATACATAATATATAATCAAAAACTGCGGGCGCTTATTGGGTAATGGATTCCAACTGGCAAAGTATGGGACCATCTTTTAATAGTGTATCTCTAGAGAGGAATACACCGGGTTCAACAAGAACATCTTGTAACCCAGGCTAAACATGACCGGTCACTCATTTCGCTTGAGTGTACCGAATGTATTATCACCAACTGTTCGGATCAGCAACCGTTTCCCGAAAGGGACAGCATCGAAATTGATTATAGAAGTGAATGGAATTTCTCTAGATCAGGTGACAATGCACCCTAATTGGCAGCTAACCACTTAGCCATGCGACCTACCCGATTTTATACCATTTCCTGATTGTGAGTCTAGAGGCCATAACGTATAGATCACACCTTTATTTACTTTGAATGTCACATCGTCATACCTGCCAAATCACAAATTGATTTCCCGAAAAATACCACGGGTATTCAGCTAAGAGAAAAGAATTCCTCCGCCACCGAACTTAAGTACGTTTGAAGAGATCAACTTATGCGATATATTAAATATACTCCGTGAGACATTCTTCCATACAGGTTGTCCTGGGACTGGACTGACCGAAGCTACTATTATGTAAATCTATCTTAGGCAATTTCAACCTAGGATTTACTGAACAGCCCTTGCATAACTCTGTCTTCAATTGTCTTCATCATATTTGATTCGCAACATTAATGCCAAATGGAGTGGTTTTCAGATAATATATCTGATCCCGGTCTCTCCGTGTTGACAACGGAAATGGTCAAAATCTTTGATAGTCTATGATTTAACTATCAAAGGAAAACATGTGTACAAACAACGGTCTTATTCCCAAATGGAAATCTTATTGTTCAATCATCATTTCCCAATTTCTCATTTATCATTTCCATATATTCATAAATTCCTTATTTTCTAAAATTAGAAAATATACGTTATTAACTTTGGAAAATGTTTCCATTTCTTATTCATGCATCAACATCTTTCCACCTCTATCAGTCTCTAACTGTAAACTGGTAAGAGAAATAACTTCCAAAGTATAAACCCCGAAGGACGAAACCAACATCAGATCGATACCCAGAAAGCCATTCAACTCAACTAATTTCCAGTCTGTGTCTAATTTCAGTAATTCTATTTAAATTCTAATTCAAACCCCAAATTTGTTTATAATAGTTTATTTACAAAATATTTACTTTAATCTATTTTTTTCATAAAATGTGAATAATTTTTCTTTATACAATCAAAATAGTTTGATTTTGTATTTAAAAAAATATATCCAAATTCTATATATATTTTTATTTATAGAATTATTCATACAAATCTCCTTTTTGTTTCGAAAACTTAAATCTTGCTCATAATTTCCTTTATAAAATTCTACTTATTCTATAAAAATCCTTTTATATGAGTCTATTTATTCTATACAAATCCTTTTATATAATTTTATTTATTCTATACAAATACTTTTATGTAATTCTATTCCTTTTATATAAATATATCATTTTCAATATTCACTATGAAATTTTCCTTTTTACATTCCAGTGTCTCATATGGTATTTAAAATACAAAATAACAAGACTAGTGTCATCATAATCAATCACAGATTATATATCACATCATATATCACAATATATGAAAACAAACAGTATTATAATATTGAGGAATCCGGTTGGATCCCTCCAACCTGTTTCCCTGCATCACAGATGTTAAACAATATAAATAACGTCAATTTCATTTCAATATGAAATATTCTGATAAAAAGAATCAATATTTGATTAACGATTTATATATTTATCGTTATATATAATTTCAACCAATAAATCAACAATTCAACCAAACAATCAACACACAGCAATCAATCATCATTTATCAATATTAGATTAAACTTATAAAAATATAAACTATACAGGGTTTGTAACACCCCACATCCGTTAAGGTAACTCACAAAGGGAATGCCTTAACTTCAACGGAGCATTATGGGTACTGGAACAAAAATATTACAAGACAGACGTATATAAAACGGCGGAAGTAAAGTAGAAGTATTTCAAATCATTTATTAAATATAATTGTTTACAATAAGAGGCCATCAACTTTCAAATACCCAATTACATAGCCAAAATATTTGTCTTGCTCAAAAACAAAGAAGCATGAAAATAAACTGCAGTATTCCCCAATAAAGCAAAGCAAGCTATAGCCAAGAGAGATCCAAGCCGCACATGAAAGAGCCTTGGAGCTTGGTAAGATCCGAACTAGGCTGTATTCCCACTATGCGAACCTGGGGAGGGGGGGGGGGACGAAAGAAAAAGAGGCGAAACAAAACGGGTCAGTCATAAAGACTGATTAAGTCCTAGTGACTTTCAGCATATAAACAGGTAAAGATAACATGGCATGAATAAGCTGAAAGTAAACATAAGCATGATGACAAGATAAGCTACATACACGATGAATCAAGTATAACATCCCATACTTCCCATCAAGGGCGGCATCACAAGGTTCCTACCAAGTATCATATCGCAGGGTTTCTATAACGTCGCAAGATTTCAAAGTTTCACCATTACCCAATTTTCCTTGATTTCCTATATTCTCTACACCACCTAACTAGCGTTCTAATTAGTTTACTTAGTTGTAATTACAAGATAAGTGATCCCTCATACCCCACATGATAGCTTTATAGGTACATATCCCACGATGAGGGTCCCCTCTCCCTCATATTGACGGTTTCTTGTCTCCACCGTACCTACCTTAATTGATCGACTCTTAATTACCATGTTTCACATGTGATATATACTATGGTTATCCCAACCCCGTAGTGTGGTAGCCTTCAGGACTACATCTAATATGAGGATTTTTTTCTCAACAAGCCCAATTACCATGAATGTGTTAGATGTATCCTTACTACCCTAATCGATCGGCTCCTACTCAACCTAGTTCTTGCGGCCCCCTACTTGTAGATACCTAGGGTGTATCAGTCCCTAAGATGGCAACCCCGACACCCTTTTTGATGCACAACTTTATATTTACTGATGCCCAGTGGCTAAATTTTTCACTCTGGAATACGTGCACGTCCGTAATCCGTCTGAACCTTCACTGCTGCATCCCCTGCCGCTGTTTTGACCGCTTATAATCAGCCCAGTAATCGTGCCCCACCCCGCCTAGCTCAGGGTACCGTTGATGCCTAATGTGGGTTACTGCTGAAGCATGTCCTGCTACTAGGGTTTTCCTAGGGACTATTCGTATACCCCACAGGTTGGTTAAGTGTTATCTAGTTAACTTAACCCCACCCCCCATCACGATACCGTGGTTAAGTGTTCTATCTTGTATTACTTAACCCTACTGCATGTCTTGCTATATCGGTTAAGTGTCCTCCCCTGTGTTAACTTAACTCTTACCACACCTCACATTGGATTAGTTAAGTGTATGTTAACTCAACCTCATCCACTAGCCATTTTATAATGGTTAAGTGTTACCCTCGTGTATTTTCTTAACCCTACCACACATCAAGTTATATCGTTTGGGTGTTATCAACCCATTCAAGTTAAACAAACCCATTAACTAAACCCTCCCATTCGTCAGATTGCATTGGTTAAGTATTTCAAGTAATTCATTGCTTACCCCTCCCACGTATCATGCTAAGTTGATTATGTATTATCTATATGTTCAAGTTGACTTAACCCTGCCACGTGTTATGTTATATTGGTGAAGTGTCATTAGTCTAATCTTAATACTTAACCCACCCATTGGTCTGATTAACAGTCATGTTGGTTAAGCCCACATTTACAAGTTTTACATGTTCTTAACTCATACTGGCTAGGTCCACATTTACATGTCAAATTTCCATGTCATCCCACCTAACCTTATAACCATACCCACGTCTTATTATGGTTAGTATTCCTTAATTCATTCATTATGACGAACGAATCATGACCTCTCACATTAGACCGTGCATTTTATGGCCACTAGATTCGTCGGGGGGTTCTGGGCAGATTTAAAACACAAACTGAGTCTAACCTCGTGTCATAAACCGTTACGCCTAAAATTTGGCCTTCGACCTCTCACATTAGACTGAAAATTTGTGGCTACTGGATTTGTCGGGCGGTTCCGGGCCGATTCACACCACAAACCGAGTCTAACCTTGTGTCAAAGGTTCATTAATGGTCGTATTCCACCCAAAACCCCAATACCAGTTCATATGTTTAACATAAAAAAAATGTTCATATTCGTGTTCAAGTCAATTATCCAATACACAGTCATTTTCCTGTTTCAACTTCCCGACATTACATATAAATAAACGGTTCCAAAATTACATGCTTATATATATATATATATACCCAATTCTACTCAGTTTACATATGTCCAATTCTTGCCTATTTACATGTATGCCAAGTTTATGCTATTTTACCCATATCAAGTTCTAGCCAAGATTACATGTATCAAGTTTCTTGCCAAAATAAACCCAAATCATGATTCATGGTGTAGTTATCCCAGACTATAATCTTTTTGTTACAAGTCACGCCAATTACCCAAGTTCATAATACCTATTTATGCCAATTTAGCAAGTTTACAATCGCTTTTACTTTCACATTTCCAATTCTGCTTATGCCCAATCTTAAGCCTAATCTTTTGATTTAATTTACATAAGGCCCGAACCCATGATTTAATATACAAGCTAATTCATATATGCCCACTTTATGCCAAATTAATTATGTCAATGGCCAAACTTGCAATTTCAATTATGTTGACAATACCCAAGTTTCCAATTTCATGTTATGCCAAACACGTATACCCAAATAGGTAATATCCCGAACATTTCCCCGTATTCAATCATAAGAAAATCGCGGTTTAGGCCAAGGTCCGAAATTGACCAAGGTTCATCAAAAGAAAATAAATAGGGGAAGATAGAATTTTGCATAAAAATAAGATCAAAGAGAAATACATCATTACAGGCATAAAGTTTACGACTGGATAATAAATTCAACATGAATCAACAAAACTTATTTACAACAGGCTGAATAGATCATGAACTTGACATGAGAATAAAGGCAGACAAGTCTCAAGAACCCAAGATTCAAGAAGCAACAGGAATGGGTCTGAATCGATAAATATACTTAATTTCAATTCCACTTTATTCCATGGCCATATTATAATTAAATGCTTAAATCTAAAAGCAACTAGAACTTATAGAGCATGGCTAATGAATTAAGAACCGAATTTGTTGTAGAATGCTGATTTATTGTTTGGATCGTTGTTGAAGCTTCGTTCTTTGAATTGATTTGAGTGTGAATGCTTGTACTTTGACTTGGAGGCGGCGGCCATGGTTCAAGAGGGAGTTCAGCAGCATTTTGGTGTAAGAATGATTTGTTGTGAATTAGGTTAGGTCTAAGGGTGTTTTTCTAGGTGTAGTAACTAGTTTAGGCCCTTAGATTAACCCTAGAATCAATCCCGACCTTCAGAAATTGTCCCAGCCCACTGACTCAACCGGTGACCAAGACAGGCCACCATTGCCTGACCAGGGAGGCTAGGGCGACCTTATGGTCGACCTGGTCTGGCCGGGTCGACCGTATAGTCGACCTGGTCTGGTCAGGTGACCCCCAGGTCGACCCTATTGTCGACCTGGGCTCTGGGTGGGAATTTTCCCGCCCATCCTGCTTCTGGGTCTTGAATTCGAATTTGAATTCGAATTTCTGAGTTGTTTTTTATTCTGAAAATTCGTGAAACTTCTAGAGGTCATAACTTGGTCATACGGACTCCGATTTTCGAAAACTCGCACTCGATTTCATGTAGAATTCCAAGACGAATGCATTGGCGCAACCCGTTTCACTTGATTCTCATTTTAAAATTTAATTATACCTTGGTTTCTAGTTTCAACATGTTATTATAATTCGGGTTGTTACATTCTCCCCTCCTTAAAGGATTTCGTCCCCGAAATCTTCAAGTTAAGAAGAATGTGTCCTACCATCCAATCATCCATCTAGTCAATCATCAATCGCAGGCATCCATTGTCCTTAAGAGATTTCTAATGTTGTATGAACATATGCAGAAAATGTGTGTTTATGTTCCTTATCTAATGCAAATGATCAGGCCTGATTGATCTTCTTAATGCAAAATATGTTTAGTGCCATGAGTCCAACATGTATGCAAATAGTCCTAGTCACATAAACACTATATGTGTGCACAAACATCCATCCATATGCAACATCCACATGATCGCACATTCAATTTCATCCATAAACAAGTATAAACACTCAAGCATATGTAGTATGAAAGGTGATGGAGCCGATCTAGTGTCTAATGTGCGTGTATATGCATCCACGAGCAACCACTAGCAACCACTTGCTACCATCAATCATAACATGTCTCAAACACATGTTTACACCCAATTGTTCCTATGTAAAGATATAGTCGGATGATAGAAGCAAGTAAAAACTTTGAGCCTATTAGGTAATGCCAAAACTGGAAATCTACGTCACATGTATACTGATTAGGAGAAGAATTCCCTAAGCACCAGCCCCGAAGATTGAAATCAACATCAGAATGATACTCAAAGAATTACTCAACCTAACCAACATATATGATTCTAGGAAACTAAGCATGATAGACTCCTTTTAGGTCAAAAGAAATCCCTTCCTAAAAGCAACCCATATCTTATAAAACCCAAAAAGTTTAGTCAACCCAATGGACACCCTCAAGCCCCAACATGTATTATCAACAGATGAGTCATACACCCTATGGGGTTTGCAACAGAAATAAGATGGAGAATAGGACCGAGAGGATATGCTTAAAAGAAAGCATGCAAATAAGCTCTACAGGAAAAGAGGGATCAAGGATATACTCTTAAAAAGAGATATGATCCGCGTATCTAGTCTTCAATCTTCTGAGTCGCATTACCTTGAGCTTAATCCTTTCTGCTTTCACCATCTTTAACTTCACAATTTCGTAGCTTCTTAATTCTTGTTTCCAAAATATGAGTTGGAACTCATTCCACTGTTGCCTCTCGTTTCACTTTCACTTATTCTCCTTCTAGTAAACTCGGCCCAAACATAACTGCATACTCATGGTTTCATGCAAACTCTCCAAAATTCACTAGTGAATCTCAGATCTCGTTCACTTACTAGAAGTTAGACCACATAAATGAATTATCTCTTGAAAATAAACAAATGCCAGCCATGTTGCCAAGTGTACTCACTAAGGTGATTTTCTATAATTCATGCATAAGCGAGATGAACCATCTTCTTTAGTGGCGAACACTACTCGAGCGGATCAATAAACGTGCCAAGAGATTCTAGGTAACCAAGCATGGAAGAACCCTAAGGGTTACACTAGACTTCGAGGGTATTACCGAGACAAGTCAAGAGCCAAACTACCCTCTTTTCATACTCAAGAATGGTACCATTTCTGGATAACCACTCCATCCCTAGAATCAACGCATAGCCCAAAGACATAAGCTTTACTTCTAAACACAACGCTTAGCATAGACATTCTCAAATCCGAACAAGTCATGAATAAATGAGCCGATTCCCAAAAGGATTTGAGATAAAAACGGGATCCTCTACTATGCTAGTACTTAGGTGCAGAGACTCAACTATCGAAGCAGAATTAAAAGGAAGCGATGTACAAAAACAAAGTTCTAACGTGTGATAGAAAAGAAAGCTAAGCCTTTAACGGAAACATTCCACCTTTCTTAGGTACGCTAGTAGTGAGAGCATACAATTGCCCTCTGCACGATCTTGTTATTTGCCCTTGTCCTTGTCCTATAATACTTAACTACATGCCCCTTTTTACCACACCAACGATGCTCTTTCTTGTCATGGGTTTTATTATTCTTTCACTTTGACCTTTCTCCTTTCACCTTTTCCCTCCTTCGTGGTTTAAGCCGTCATAGCTAGTTTTTCATCCTTAGGCTTGTGTTCTTTATCCCTGTTCTTACTATCCTTGTATAGTTTGTTGGCAAGTTTCTAGAAAGCTACCTCCATCGCACGGAGACTCCACAAAGCTTGAAATAAGATTAGACGCCGATGGAATCACTGCGGATACAGATGGAAATTGGGCACTTCTTTGCCCTCCTACATGTGTCGTATACCTACAAAACTATGGTGAAAAAGAAAGAGAGAAAAGACTCAAGGAGAGAATCAGAAGATAGTGCATTTGGCTTTGGGGAATATGCCTTTCGTAAAACAAAACTTTTCTTAGAAAATGCTTCTTTGTAAACATTTTGAAAATAATTTCAAAAGGTTTTTTAAAAGCTTTTGCCCAGTTGGTAACCTTCTGCTCTGATACCAAATGTAACACCCCACATCCGTTAAGGTCACTCACAAAGGGAATGCCTTAACTTCAATGGAGCATTATGGGTACTGGAACAGAAATATTACAATATATACATATATAAAACGGCGGAAGTAAAGTAGAAGTATTTCAAATCATTTATTAAATATAATTGTTTACAATAAGAGCCCATCAACTTTCAAATACCCAATTACATAGCTAAAATATCTGTTTTGCTCAAAAACAAAGAAGCATGAAAATAAACTGCAGTATTCCCCAATAAAGCAAAGCAAGCCATAGCCAAGAGAGATCCAAGCCGCACATGAAAGAGCCTTGGAGCTTGGTAAGATTCGAACTAAGCTGTATTCCCACCGTGCGAACTTGGGGGGGGGTGGGGGAAATGGAAGAAAAAGAGGCGAAACAAAACAGGTCAGTCATAAAGACAGAGTAAGTCCTAGTGACTTTCAGCATAAAAACAGGCAAAGATAGCATGGCATGAATAAACTGAAAGTAAACATAAGCATGATGAAAAGATAAGCTACAGACACAATGAATCAAGTATAACATCCCATGCTTCCCAACAAGGGTGGCATTACAAGGTTCCTACCAAGTATCATATTGCAGGGTTTCAATAACGTCGCAAGATTTCTAAGTTTCACCATTACCCTATTTTCCTTGATTTCCTATATTCTCTGCACCACCTAACTAGCGTTCTAATTAGTTTACTTAGTTGTAATTACAAGATAAGTGATCCTTCATACCCCACATGATAGATTTATAGGTACATATCCCATGATAAGGGTCCCCCCCTCATATTGACAGTTTCATGTCTCCACTGCACCTACCTTAATTGATCGGCTCTTACTTACCATGTTTCACATGTGTTATATACTAAGGTTCTCTCAACCCCGTAGTGTGGTTGCCTTCAGGACTATATCTAATATGAGGATTTTTCCTCAACTAGCCCAATTACCATGAATGTGTTAGATGTATCCTTACTACCCTAATCGATCGGCTCCTACTCGACCTAGTTCTTGCGGCTCCCTACTTGTAGAAACCAGTGTTGGTCCTACCCTAGGGTGTATCAATCCCTAGGATGGCAACCCCAACACCCTTTTTGATGCACATATTTATATCTACTGATGCCCAGTGGCTAAATTTTTCACTCTGGAATACGTGCATGCCCGTAATCCGTCGGAACCTGCACTGCTGCATCCCCTGCCGCCGTTTTGACCGCTTACAATCAGCCCAGTAATCGTGCCCCACCCTGCCTAGCTCAGGGTACCATTGATACCAAATGTGGGTTACTGCTGAAACGGGTCCCGCTAATAGGGTTTTCCTAGGGTCTATTCGTATAACCCATAGGTTGGTTAAGTGTTATCTATTTAACTTAACCCCACCCCCTATCATTATACTGTGGTTAAGTGTTCTCTCTTGTGTTACTTAACCCTACCGCATGTCTTGTTATATCGGTTAAGCGTTCTCCCCTGTGTTAACTTAACCCTTCCCACACCTCACGTTAGATTGGTTAAGTGTATGTTAACTCAACCTCATCCACTAGCCATTTTATAATGGTTAAGTGTTACCCTCGTGTATTTACTTAACCCTACCACACATCAAGTTATATCGGTTGGGTGTTATCAACCCATTCATGTTAAACCAACCCATTTAACTTAACCCTCCCATTCGTCAGATTGCGTTGGTTAAGTATTTCAAGTAATTCATGGCTTAATCCGCCCACGTATTATGCTAAGTTGGTTAAGTATTATCTATATGTTCAAGTTGACTTAACCCTGCGACGTGTTTTGTTATATTGGTTAAGTGTCATTAGTCTAGTCATATTACTTAACCCACCCATTGGTTTGATTAACAGTCATGTTAGTTAAGCCCACATTTACAAGTTTTACATGTTCTTAACTCATACCGGTTACGTCCACATTTACATGTCAAATTTCCATGTCATCCCCCGTAACCCTCTAACCATACCCACGTCTTATTATGGTTAGTATTACTTAATTCATTCATTATGACGAACGAATCATGACCTCTCACATTAGACCATGCATTTTGTGGCCACTGGATTTGCTGGGCGGTTCTGGGAAGATTTACACCACAAACTGTGTCTAACCTCATGTCATAAACCGTTACGCCTACAATTTGGCCTTCGACCTCTCACATTAGACTGACACTTTGTGGCTACTGGATTTGCTGGGCTATTCCAGGCAGATGTACACCACAAACTGAGTCTAACCTCGTGTCAAAGGTTCATTAATGGTCATATTCCACTCAAAACCCCAATACCAGTTCATATGTTTAGCATAAAAAAATGTTCATATTCATGTTCAAGTCAATTATCCAATACACAGTCATTTTCCTGTTTCAACTTCCCGACATTACATATAAATAAATGGTTCCAAAATTACATGCTAATATATATATATATATATATATATAACCCAATTCTAGTCAGTTTACATATGTCCAATTCTTGCCTATTTACATGTATGCCAAGTTTATGCCATTTTACCCATATCAAGTTCTAGCCAAGATTACATGTATCAAGTTTCTTGCCCAAATAAACCAAAATCATGATTCATGGTGTAGTTATCCCAGACTATAATCTTTTTGTTACAATACACGCCAATTACCCAAGTTCATAATACCTATTTATGCCAATTTAACAAGTTTACAATCGCTTTTATTTCCAAATTCCCAATTCTACTTATGCCCAATCTTAAGCCTAATCTTTTGATTTAATTTACATAGGCCCGAACCCGTGATTTAATATACAAGCCAATTCATATATGCCCACTTTATGCTAAATTAATTATGTCAATGGCCAAACTTGCAATTTCAATTATGTTGACAATACCCAAGTTTCCAATTTCATGTTATGCCAAACACGTAGTCTCAAATAGGTAATATCCCAAACATTTCCCCGTATTCAATCGTAAGCAAATCGCAGTTTAGGCCTAGGTCCGAAATTGACCACGGTTCATCAAAAAAAAAAATAGGGGAAGATAGAAGTTTGCATAAAAATAAGATCAAAGAGAAAAACATCATTACAGGCATAAAGAATACAACTGGAAAATAAATTCAACATGAATCAAGAAAACTGATTTACAATAGGCTGAATAGATCATGAACTTGACATGAGAATAAAGATAGGCAAGTCTCAAGAACCCAAGATTCAAGAAGCAACATGAATGGGTCTGAATCGATAAACATACTTAACTTCAATTCCACTTTATTCCATGGCCATATTATAATTAAATGTTTAAATCTAAAAACAACTAGAACTTACATAGCATGGCTAATGTATAAAGAACCGAATTTGTTGTAGAATGCTGATTTATTGTTTGGATCGTTGTTGAAGCTTCATTCTTTGAATTGATTTAAGTGTGAATGCTTGTACTTTGACTTGGAAGCGGCGGCCATGGTTCAAGAGGGAGTTCAGTAGCATTTTGGTGTAAGAATGATTTGTTGTGAATTGGGTTAGGTCTAAGGGTGTTTTTATAGGTGTAGTACGTAGTGTAGACCCTTAGATTAACCCTAGAATCAATCCTGACCTACAGAAATTGTCCTAGCCCACTGACTCAACCGGTGCACCCAACCAGGCCACCCTGGCCCGACCAGGGAGCCAGGTCGACCTGGTCTGGCCAGGTCGACCTCCAGGTCGACCCTATGGTCGACCTGGTCTGGTCAGGTCGACCCCCAGGTCGACCCTATAGTCGACCTGGGCTCTGGGCTGGAATTTTCCTGCCCAGCCTGCTTCTGGGTCTTGAATTCGAATTTGAATTCGAATTTCTGAGCTGTTTTTTATTTTGAAAATTCGTGAAACTTGTGGAGGTCATAACTCGGTCATACGGACTCCGATTTTCGAAAACTCGGACTTGATTTCATGTAGAATTCCGAGACGAACGTCGCAACCCATTTCCCTTGATTCTCATTTTAAAAATTAATTATACCTTGATTTCTAGTTTCAACATGTTATTAAAATTCGGGTTGTTACAGGGTTAGTGAGATTTACTTACATTGGATGGTTATCGTTAAATAACGATAAATGTCGGTTGATTCAGACAGACAATTTATTTCGCTATAAATTGTAATAAGCTCCAATTCACTCCGAATCAGTTCCATTGTGTAGCCGTCGTCCATACGATCCCAACGGATCCTGTTTTGTCCAATTCTGTATATGTGTGAAATAAATATTAACATTACAAGATTGAATATACGTTGTGTAATTAACTTGTCACAAATATTACTCATTTCCTTTAATTACCCTATTATCATTATTTATGTTTTAATTAAACTGAACCTTAAGTGTTTTGTTTTTCTCAGGAAAAATTCCCCAATGCTTCACTCTGCTGCTCCAAATCCATGACCTTACTTTTAACTCCTCAACCACTGCCTTACAACACCCAAAAACAATGACAACTGAACCTTTCCTAACCGCAAATTTAACCCTTAATTGATACTTTTAAATCCACAGTTTTAAGCTTCCACCTGCTCGCTAATCGTCCTTCCCGTGTTTAGAAAGCAAAAACCCATTGTCTGTATCAAATCATTTCCTAAAACGTAAACCCCTATTTCTTCATTAATCCACCGTCTAACTACCTTTATTTAATTAAACCCTCCTTAAGTCCTTGTCTAGTGTAACCATCTCCTTCCCTGTATGCTCACTTTCTGCGCTTTAGTAATCGGTTCTCATTTCAAACAATGACGGTCGACACTTTCAAGGACCACCTCTCCATCAACTCACCACCGATCGTCGTTCCGACCGCACCCTTTCTCTTCTTTGCTCGAGCACTTATCCCCCATCACCTACTTAATCAACTCGCACCACCTTCAATAAAACCCATCGTTCATCACTTGTTTGCCATCTATAGATAAGTTCCGACAATGATATCCCTGGAAATCGACAAGTAAATCCGAGATGATGTCATTTCTATTCCTAAACTCAAATACAAACTTAGCTTCACGAATCAATGCCTACCGCTTAACAAAATTGGAACCCTAGCTCGGGCAAAAACTCTCGGCAACAAACAGAAAAACCTTCGGCCTCTTTAAAATGCATATAAAATTGAAGAGGATGCTTAAAGGGTTCCGAACATATATTTCTTTTGATTTTAAGAATTTTATTTGTTTTGATTTGCTTTTTAGAAGATCACGATGAGGAATTTTGTGGCGGCCAGCAAATGTATTGACCGTGGAAAAGAAAATTTTAGTGTTATGAGAAGTATGGATGTGTATTTATAGGGATAGGTAGCTTACAAGGTAAGCTTCGTGTTTTATTCAATAATTTATACTGTGTTGCTACTTGTATTACTGTTTAAAAATTCCTACGACCATGTACAATATCCAAATTCGATAAAAATGGACATGTAGGAATAGTTCGACACTACGGACCCAACGAAACTTGTTCGTCGAATTCCGACTCCGTTTGCTCACACAGCGTGTTTTCAAAGTCAAATTATCGACCGTTTTTCATATTAAAATCCTGTACGACCACATACTGACTCCAAAATTCATGAAAATTGAAATTTAGCAATAATTTAATATTCCGGATCCAAAAAAATTAGTTTCGTAGAAATCGGAGTTCATTTGCAAAAATGGCTATTTTTAAAGCTTTAAATAAACCATTTAAATATTAATATATTTAAAAATAATCAAACTAAATATTAATAAATTAATATTGTCGTATAAATCACATACAATATCATATAACTCCAAAATAAATATATCAGGATTTATAACTTGATATTTCAAATCCGGTTTAAATCGATATCTAATTTATTTTAAAAATCCATTTATAATATAAATAAATCGTTAAAAATTATGAAGGAATTCCATAGCGACTTTTCGAAAATTTAATTCGGAAATAACTCAAAATCTACACAATGAAATCTCGATTTTTCTCTTCCATTAGAAAATTATACTTCACCAGCTCCGAACGTTTCTTATTTCACAAAAATCCGATTTAAAACGGATTCTGTATATTCAATTGAAGTTCGAATCGTCAAATTACGAACTGCAGCACCATTTCGAGCTCGATTTTAGTTATAATATAATTATGCGTTCAACTATCTTTTTGATGATATATTCGTTAATTTAATTCAACTCTAAACTGAATTATATATTATATATGATCCAATTCACGCAATATTGGGAATTCCACTATTTCCTTCTATTTCAGAAATTAAATATATTGTTCTATTATTTATATTAATTTACTATTCAATATTATTTAATTCTAGTCATTTTGAATTACCAAACCATTATTTAAATAATTAAATAAATTATTTATAATACCGTAAAAATACGGGTCGTTACATTATACCTCAGTTAAAATAATTTCATCCCCGAAATTTCTAAGGTAGAAAACAAACCCCATTAACTGTGTTAAAAATTATTCGTTTACTTCTTTAACTTCAGTTTTAACTGAACCAATTAATTTTAATTAAATATTAATTTTATTTCTATTAATGAAAATTTTCAAAAATCCTAAAAAATTTCTAACACCCGAAATTTTCGAAAAATTTCGCCAGCACCTCCTTTGTACGGCTTAATTGGTACAACTACAACTTGCCTCTCTAGGCTTTCCCCAATCCAAAAGAAAATCATACGCCAAGCGGCTTACCAAATCGGCTCATAATCACCAAACTCCTGTAAAATATAAACTTGTACCTTTTTGTGGGGCATACCATTATATCCTTTCCATCTGTTGCCAATTCAGCATATACTAATGTCATCCCAATCAAACTCAAATAACTTTTATCTCCAACACAACCATTCGTTTATCCAAGCCAAATTCCATTATCAATCTCAAGTACCATTCTTGATTTTCAATTTAGTTTCACAAATTTCCATCAAATTTGTTTTAATTCAAAAATCTTTTTCTGGGAGTTTCTAAACAGCTTTGCTTTTCAAAAATCAAATATTCATTTTGGAATATCAAAACAACTGTTTTTCCCAAAATAATTAAAAAACAATCTCTCCAGTAGTAATCCGTCACTTAGCAACTCGAAAATGAAAACCGATGACCCATCTGTCATCATCGGAATCTATTTTCCAGCGATCGAAGTGAGTTCAATACTATATTACTTCTCAAAAGCATTTCTAAACATATCCACTTTGAAATATATTTCAAAATACCATTCACAATGCTCGTAAAACAATTTAAAATCTCCCAAGATTTTAAAATTCTCATATATTTAATCCATATTCATTTATAACATTTCTCCAAATTTCTTGAGTTTTAATTTCAATTTAGATTTAAGTTCAGATTAAATACATTTGATTTCATATATTTCATTTATGTGAATTCTATTTGATTATTTACATAACCGTATTACTTTTACAATCTTATCTGATTATATCACAACCAACACATCCAATATATGATAATGCTTCAAATATTACTCATCCTTTTATATCAAAATATATTTGGGTAAATTATTTCATTTACCCTCCTTTCAGATCATACCATGTCGGTTCATCGTATTCAAGTGTTTATTAACTCCTACCGATACAGTGGATCAAACTGATCGATCAGAAACCATAAACAACTCAATCAACAAATCTCCACAATATAAAACGATTTTTATAAAATATGCAAATACGTTCTCTCATATATATACGCTCAACTGAATCTAGGGAATTACTAACCCCATCTCTACTGAGTAACGCCACAGAGCCAAGGTACTCACTTAACCTTAAGCTCTGGTACCACTGTAACGAACTGAGGAATTCGCGACCTTGGTTATCGACATAAAAACAACGTCGACTATCCAAGCATCGAAAATACCGGATAGTTAATGAAAGAAGTTAGAGTTTGAGAAAAGATAAGATAGAAAATTAAAATGGAAGAAGGAGAAAAGGATCAAAACATCAGAATAAACACGAATCTCACACTGGAACGAATAAATATATTTCATACCATAACTTTGAAATAAAATAGTATCTGTATACAATACCATTATTAGAGTATAACACTAACATCACAGAGGGAATAAACAATAGCTATAAAAACGCTGCTGAAGCCTCCTGCTCCAGCTCTTTCTAGTGCATCTGTAAATCCCGACTACTTGACAGCTCGTACAAATTTGAGCACCCATGAGTTTATATAAAACAAAACAAAACAAACTCTTGGTCAGTCATGGGACAGGTATGAGTAAACAATTTAAAACAGATTGGTAAATTAACTGATATCTCATAAGACCATGCCGTATAACACGGGACGGGTTTTTCCCTTATGAAAATCCAAAACACTCGATTCAACATTCAAAAATCCTTTTGAAAGAAACGATATCTTTATATCAAAACCCTTTTTATATTATAATAGTGTATATCAACCACAATATAATAATCATCTAGAAGAATGCTTTTATCTCACGTTCCACATGCATAATATATAATCAAAAACCACGGGCGCTTATTGGGTAATGGATTCCAACTGGCAAGGTATGGCACCACCTTCTGACAGTATGTCTCTAGAGTGGAAAACACCGGGTTCAACAAGAATGTCTTGTAACCCAGGCTAAACATGAAGGTCACTCATTTCGCTTGAGTGTACCGAATGTATTATCACCAACGGTTGGGATCAGCAACTATTTCCCGAAAGGGACAGAATCGAAATAGATTATGGAAGTAAATGGGATTTCTCTAGATCAGGTGACAATACACCCTAATTAGCAGGTACCCACTTAGCCATGTGACCTACCCGATTTTATACCATTTCCTGGTTGTAAGGCTAGAGGCCATAATGTATAGATCACACCTTTATTTACTTTGAATGTCACATCGTCGTACCAGTCAAATCACAAATTGATTTTCCCAAAAATACCACGGGTATACAGCAAGGAGAAATGAATTCCTCCGCACCAAATATAAGTACGTTTGAAGAGATCAACTTACACGATATATTAAATATACTCCGTTAGACATTCTTCCGTGCAGGACGTCTTGGGACTGGACAAACCAAAGGTACTATTCTGTAAATCCATCTTAGGTAATTTCTAACTTGGATTTACTGAACAGCCCTTGCATAACTTCATCTTCAATTATCTTCATCATATTTGATTCGCAACGCTAAGGCCATACGGAGTGGTTTTCAGATAATATATCTGATCCCGGTCTCTCCGTATTGGCAACGGAAATGGTCAAAATCTTTGATAGTGGATGATTTAAGTATCAAAGGAAAACATGTGTACAAACAACGGTCGTATTCCCAAATGGAAACCTTACTGAACAATCATCATTTCATTTCCCAATTTCCCATTTATCATCACCATATATTCATAAATTCCTTATTTTCTAAAATTAGAAAATATACGTTAGTAAATTTGGAAAACGTTTCCATTTCTGATTCACACATCAATTTATTTCCACCTCTGACAGTCTCTAACAGTAAACTAGTAAGAGAACAACTTCCCAAGTGTAAACCTCAAAGGCCAAAACCAACATTAGATCGATACCCAAAAGGCCATTCAACTCAACTAATTTCCAGTCAGTTTCTAATTTTAGTAATTCCATTTAAATTCCTAATTCAAACACCAAATTCCTTTATAATATTTTATTTACAAAATAATTACTTTAATCTATTTTTTTCCATAGAATGCGAATAATATTTCTTTATATAATCAAATCAGTTTGATTTTATATTTAAAACCAAATATCCAAATTCTATTTATATTTTCATTTCCAGAATTATTCATAAAATCTCCTTTTTATTTCTTACACTTAAATCTCATTTATAATTCCCTTTATATAATTATATTTATTCTATACAAATCCTTTAATATAATTCTATTTATTCTGTACAAATCCTTTTATATAGTTCTATTTATTCTACACAAATCCTTTCATATAATTTTGTTTGTTCTATACAAGTCCTTTTATTTAATTCTATTCATTTTATATAAATACTTCATTTTCAATATTGACTTTGAAAATTTCCTTCTTACATTCCAGTATTTCATATGGTATTTAAAATACCAAATAACATGACCAGTATCATCATAATCAATCACAGATTATATATCACATCATACATCATAATATATGAAAACAAATAGTATTATAATAATGAGGAATCTAGTTGGATCCCTCCAACCTATTTCCCTGCATCACAGATGTTAAACAATATAAATAACATCAATTTCATTTCAATATGAAATATTCTGACAAACAACATCAATATTGATTAAAGATTTATATATATATATATATATATATATATCGTTATCCACAATTTGAACCACTAAATCATCAATTCAACCAAACAATCAACCCACAACAATCAATCATCATTTAACAATACTAGATTATATTTATAAAAATATAAACTGTACAAAGTTAGTGAGATTTACTCACATTGGATAGTCATCATTAAATAACGACAACTGTCGCTTGATTCAGGCAGATAATTTCTTTCTCTATAAATTGTAATAAGCTCCAATTCACTCCGAATCAGTTCTGTTGTGTAGCCGCCGCCCATACGATCCAAACAGATCTTGTTTTGTCCATGTCTATATACGTGTTAAATAAATATTAACATTACAAGATTGAATATACGTTGTGTAATTAACTTGTCACAAGTATTACTCACTTGCTTTAATTACCCTATTATCATTACTTACGTTTTAATTAAACTGAACCTTAAGCATTTTGTTCTTGTCAGGCAAAATTCCCAGATGCTTCACTCTGCTGATCCAAATCCATGACCTTACTTTTAACTCCTCAACCACCACCTTGCAACACCTAAAATCAACGGCAACTGAACCTTTCCTAACCAAAAATTTAACCCTTAATTGATACTTTTAAATCCACAGTTCTAAGCTTCCACCTGGTCGCTCATTATCCTTCCCGTGTTTAGAAAGCAAAAACCCATTGTCTGTATCAAATAATTTCCCAAAACGCGAACCCCTCTATCTTCATTAACGCACCATCTAGCTACCCTTATTTAATTAATCCCTCCTTAAGTTCTTGTTTAACGCAACCATCTCCTTCCCTGTATGCTCACTTTCTGCGCTCCAGTACTCGGTTCTCATTTCAAACAACCATGGCCAACACTTTCAAGGACCACCCCTCCTTTAACTCTCCACCGATCGTCATTTCGACCACACCCTTTCTCTTCTTTACTCGAGCACTTCTCTCCTGTCACCTACTTAATCATCTCGCACCATCCTCAATAAAACCCATCATTCATCACTTGTTCGCCATCTACAGGTAAGGTGCGACAATAATATTCTTAGAAATCCACAAGAAAATCTGAGATAATGTTATTTCTATTCCTACACTCAAATAAAAACTTAGCTTCACGAATCATTGACAAGCTCTTACAAAACTGGAACACTAGCTCGTGCAAAAACTCTCGGCATCGAACAAAAAAACCTTCGGCCTTTGTAAAATGCATATAAATTTGAAGAGGATGCTTAAAGTGTTCCGAACATATATTTCTTTTGATTTTAAGAATTTTATTTATTTTGATTTGCTTTTTAGAAGATCATGATGATGAATTTTGTGGCTGCCAGGAAGTGTATTGACCGTGGAAAAGAAAATTTTAGGGTTAGGAGAAGTACAAATGTGTACTTATAGGGATAGGTAGCTTACAAGGTAAGCTTCGTGTTTTATTTATTAATTTATATTGTATCGCTACTTGTATTACTATTTAAAAATTCCTACGACCATGTACAATATCCAGTTCGATAGAAACGGACATGTAGCAAAATTTCGACATTACGGACCCAACGAAACTTGTTTCATCGGATTCCGACTCTGTTTGCTTACACAGCGTATTTTTAAAGTCAAATTATCAACTGTTTTTCACATTAAAATCCCATACGGGCACATACTGACTCCAAAAATCACGAAAATTGAAATCTAGTAATAATTTAATATTTTGGATCCAACAAAAGTAGTTTCGTCGAAAACAGAGTTTGTTTGCAAAAATGGCTATTTTTAAAGCTCTAAATAAACCATTTAAATATTAATATATTTAAAATAATCAAATTAATTATTAATAAATTAATATTATCATATATATATATTTACATACAATATCATATAACTCCAAAATAAATGTATCAGGATTTATAACTCGATATTTCAAATCCGGTTTAAATCGATATCCAATTTTTATTAAAAATCGATTTATAATATAAATAAATCGTTATAAATTATAAAGGAATTCCATAACGACTTTTCAAAAATTTAATTTGTATATAACTCAAAATCTACATAAAGAAATCTTGATTTTTTTTCTTCCATTAGAAAAATATACTTTGTTAGCTCCGAACGTTTCTGGTTTCATAGAAATCCGATTTAAAACGGATTCTGTATATTCAATTGAAGTTCGAATCATCAAATTAAGAACTGCAGCGCCATTTTGAGCTTGACTTAAATTATAATATAATTATACATTCAACTATAGTTTATATGATTTATTCGTTAATATAATTCAACTCTAAACTGAATTATATATAATATATGATCCAATTCACACAATATTCCACTATTTCTGACTATTTCGGAAATTTAATATATTGTTCTATTATTATATTAATTAGATATTCAATATTATTTAATTCTAGTCATTTTAAATTACCAAACCATTATTTAAATAATTAAATAAATTGTTTATAATACCGTAAAAATATTGGTCGTTACATTGCAAGCATATTAAAGGCACTCAAAGTGCAGTGAAAGTGTAAATAGAAATAACAGTTTTCAACATTGTAAACAAGTTCTCCCAAAACATAGTTTTCAACCTTCAAAGGATTAATTTCTACATAGTATATTAATTTAGACGGATATATAGTGGAACTGAATTAAAAATAGCAATTGCATTCGTGACAGCAAGCCAGCTAGATCTGTGTTTACAATTTAAATGAATATACGAAGTAGGGCTGTTATGGTAATGGTTACCGTTAGGGAAATGCCATTACCATACCATTTCTATTGGCAAGTCAAAATTGCTTATCATTACCGATCGATTGGTATACGAAAGACTGGTATACCGATAATCTGGTAACTGTTACAATGGTAACAGTAAATTAACTTTTGTCCATCTAATTTATATCTTGACATATTTTTTGTACATAATGCATCTTTATTATACCATATGTAGTAATAGTTTGTAAAGGGAATTGTTATTTGCACTCGAAATTTGGTTAAGGAGCGGCTCATTTTTTATTTTTCAAAAATTTACTAAGGGGAAGACATTAGAACATAACTCCCCTTAAACAAAATTATAATATGACCGAAGTACCCTTATACCATTGTTAATGAGACTCCATTTTCACCTACTCCTACCTAACCCCTATCCTATAAATAGCCCATCTCCTCACACTTCAAAGGGGTTGGAATTTGTGAGCTTAAGACCTTTAGAGAGCTACTTTAATGGCATCTCCCATTTGAGGAAGAAGAAGGGTAAAAGTGTCTTTTTCCTAATATGTTAAATATATGATAATTATGACATTATATAAGCTCAGAGATGAATGTAATGAGGTGTCATGTGATGGTCTTGACCTTGTAACTTTGTGTTATCAATAACATTCCAATGACTCTTCAAAGTGGACGTAGGCCCTCTCGAGGCCGAACACTATAAATCTCTCGTGTTATTTACTACTTTCCGCTCTTGTCTACATGACCGAATTAATAATTCCTAGTAATTGGAATCTTGGTGTTTACGACATTTTTTGCCGTCAACACCTATTGTATATGTTCTATTATATTTTATCCTTGCGCTTTATGTTCTAAGGTAGGTTCCGATGTTGTTTACCTATGATAATCATCCATAGTTTCCTTACACCCCTTCTAGTGCAATATTCCTCTTATTTATTGTGGGGGTTGTGGGCGGTCAACACATTTGGTATCAGAGTGCTGGTTAACGATTTTAGCCAAAGTTTGAAGACGTAATTACGTATGAGAGACATATTTGTAGATATCGGTTGGATGTATACCATATAGTGTATATATTATAGTAGCGTTCATACTTCTTTAGCACCTTTTCTTTTAAGTGGCTAATCATTCTAATTTGCAGATTAGAATGAGTCGACGTGCTTCAAGACATGCTGCTAGGAAAGGGGCTGTGCCTAGAGGGGGTAATGGCGGTTCACCAGACGACCCAACCATATTTAAGGTCATGATGGAAGCATTTATGCATAGGGCACCCGCTCCAGTGGCTACCATGGTAGATTTAGGAGTTCAGTTGCCTAGGGTTACGGATTTTGCGAAGCTGGGCAAAGATTATACATCACTAGGAGGAAAACCATTCAAAGGAACAGAGCCAACTGAAGAGGTTCAGTGGATGAATTCTTGGGTTCGTATGTTTGGAGACTTTGGTTGGATGATGCAACTAAGAGAAAGCTTGCGTCAAGGCAACTGTGGAGTAGGGCCATGCGATAGTCGAATTCAGTGACACTTGAGACTCAAGAAGAGGAGATTTCATGGGAGCAATTCCAGTCTGTTTATCCATACAATATGGATTGTTGAATCCCTTAAAAACCGCACATATATTGGTATATCAAGTCTGTATGAAAATCGGGGGACAAACGTCGTTAAGGTCGATCATGTCTAGTTCTATCCAGTACATTGGGACATTTACAAAGGACAAGGAGCCATCGCACAAAATAAGGTTCAAGCGCTAGCTCCAAGGTTAAACATGGCAAGGGAAAAGCGAGTTGAGTCGTCCGCTCAGCACAGTCAGGATCGGTAACATGATTTGTTCTACAGTCGTTCGTTCTTAATAAACTGATCGACTATGCACAACAGGAAATGCAAAGAAAATCAGAGATTGCACATATATTCCATTTCCGCTTATAGAATGCAACTCCAATCGCCCACTTGATACTCGATCATCTATTAATACCAGATGCTGCTCGTCAGTCGGATGGATATCAGTTCTCAAAGGGTCAAACTTACATCTCAGACTACGGTACCGTTCGCCCATTCATAATCAAACATGCTGCATCAACCAAATGTCATACATCGCTCAATCATTCTTGTACAAGCCAGTAAGCTTTGACAAGTGATATGTACACTCATTTCCCCCCCGTCCATTCAATATACCCATACCTATGCGGTCACTCACTCTTGTAAAGTCACTTCACAGAGAAAAGATGGAAACAACTATCACCAGTTGGCTATAGCTAAGCGGGGGGATGTTCGTGATTAGTAAGGCAGGCGATCTGTAACCTAGAAGGGGGAACTCTGTTTCATTGCTTCGAGGGAGGATCACCTATAAATAAGCCGTGACTGCCACTGTAGAGGGGGGATCAGGCCACCACAAAGTGCTACTAAATTCCGTTCTGAGTCATTCTTTAAACATTTCAGCCATGATCATCATCATCTTCCGAAGATCTTTCATCCATTTGGCCATGGCATCCGTCAAAATCGTATAGGTGCAAAAGATCGAAGACATCCTCTCCGTCGCCTATCCATCCTACTCCATCATAGATCTTTTCATTCCTCCGTTGAATCTTTGTGAATCTAAACAAAATTTGTATGTAAAAGTAAGAATATATTGGGTGAATAAGAGGATGTACAAATATCAAGAACTGATACATCTTGTAATCATCATCATGATAATGCAAATTCCATTCACAGTGGATGTAGGCCTAGCACAAGTCTGAACCACTCTAAAACCTCGTCTCAATTATGTTTTCCTTGACATTTTTACTTTCAATTGTTGTTGACTGCGGCTCTACTTATTTTCTAACCGTATTGGTGAAGTACCTTCATTATACCCTTGGTGTTTGAACCGGTTTTGGTGAAAACATTTGGCGCCCACCATGGAGCCGTATTTGCATCATTCCCTGTCGAAATTCAATGGGATCTTCTAAGAAAACTTTTCTTGAAATCATGGGTATACCAAAGGAGACCATCTGCGAAGACAATAACCCCGCCAACAATACTAATATTGTCACATTGCCCACCTCTCATTTCGAGACAGGAAAAACATCGAGTGCCGAAGTTAATGCAACGAAAAGAAAATTGGAAGAAGCAATAGTGGGACTGACGAGCCAGATAACCATCGCAAACAGCGCAATGATGAAGAAACTTGAATAAATGTTCGCTATTCAAGCTGCTACTGCAAAAGCCACGCTATGTGCCACTTGTTTTCTACCTATTCAAACAACTCAAGCCTATGATACAGAATCCTCTGCTTCGAGAATAAAACAGGGAAATTGTGTTCGGGAAGTTACATATCATGTTGACCTGGACCACGGAAAAGCTAAAGCACCTATGTGCAATCCGTTCGATGGCACAACCTCTCGATGACAAGATGATACCACGAAAGGGGCATTCCTCTTGAAGGAAACCCCATATTCCCCATCTCCAATTTGTAATTACACGCTTGGCCAAGAAGGTGGAAAGGTAGAAGGTGCTCGTTCCATGAGTCAGAATAAAGAGCAAGAATATATCTCAGAAATGGCATGTAAAATTGTGAAAAAGCGCTTGAAACAAGTGAACAATAGAAAGGAGTGGGAATTTCTTCCTACTAAGACAACACTCACTGAGAGAATAAAAATGGATGTACATCCACAGAAATTTAAGCCTCCAGCACTACAATCCTATGATGGATCAAGTGATCCAATGTATTTCTGTGCAAATATGATCATCATATGGACGAGGGGCGCGCCACCGACGAGATCAAATGCATATACTTTCCAACTTATTTATAGGTGGCGGCCAACCTCTGGTTCACAAAGCTACCACCAAAATCTATGGACGATTTTGCTACCTTGGCCAAATTATCCAGTAAGCAATTCAGATTCCAAGCAACTAGAGTCCGTGATGTCATGGATTTAAGTGAAATATAACAAAGACCAGGAGAGTCCGTCAAAGATTTTCTCACCCGCTTTAATAGGCACTGGCCGAAGTTGAAAATTATGAGCTCCGAGTGGTTATGATAGCCTTGAAGGGGGGCGTATGTCAAAAGACCAAGTTAGGACGATGGATTAAAGAAAAGAAACCAAGTGGACATGAACATATACGTAATAAAGCTGAAAGATATATGAGTATTAAAGAGAACTTGGTGTTTGACAAGCTAAAAAGGAAAGATAGTGCGCAAGGCAGTGTTGATAGTCGAAAGAAGAGCATTGAAAGAATTAAAAACTGGGCTAAGAAAAAGCTGCGCTTCTTCAAAAATTCTAAACTCACTCCCCTCAATGACACCATAGAGAACATTTTCATAGCACCTAAGGATACAAAGAAATATCTGATCCCTAAACGAATGCAGGTCAAAAATGCCGCTATGAAATCAGGAAGGTTTTGTCAAATTGATGACTAGCCAGGGCACGATACAAATGATTGCAAGCATTTAAAATCATTAACTGAGGGGCTGATCGGGCGGAATCGTTTAGAGAAATACAAACGATCTCATTAATACTGCATCAACCCTATGCACGCAAAGGGGAAGCAAGTAATGGGTGGATCGCTCATGCCAATCCATAACCAATGCTTACCTAAGGAAAAGTCAGCCTACCAGTGTCAGCCACCCCGAATGAACAACTTCTATCACTTTACCTTTTTTTCTTTTTTTATCTCGCCTTATTACTTAAGTCACTCTATTCTACTCTGTTACTTGCTATTTTCATGAAAGTAATTGATATAAGTTTACCTACAAAATGCCTTACAAAATAAAAGTCATGAACTTAACTGATGAACATACTTATAAGCCCATACTAATAATCAGTTTCTTAAAATGTAGGCATGATCGAAATGGTCGCCCTTTGGCAGCTAAAACCATACCAGAAGGTTTCCAAAAACATGTTTCAAGCAAAACAACTTGGGAGCCAAAGAATATCACGCAAATTGAGACGGGTAAATAAGCACTTCGATTTGAAAGAAAAAAATGTTCAGGAAAGATGTAGAAAACAAACTCCAGGTCAGAAGGCTATACTTTTCACTATGTTCCCGAGTTAGAAGGCTAAACTTTTCACTATGGGACACGCCAAACTCTTTGCAAACATCCATAGGAGAAGCATAAATCTTTGAGGAAAATTACAAAGAAAACTATCAAATTTGTCCCACGAATGAAAAGTGTTAGCCCCAAAAGAAGCACCTTGTTAGGTGAAGGATAGGAAGTCTTTAAATCGAGCAAAAACTTGATAAGAAGAATTAGTGTCCACCTCTTGGGATGAAGCATATAGTTGGAAAGGCCAGTGCAACAGAAATCGTAGCCGAAAGGGGGTAACAAAACAATTTAGAAATCCTAGTCGAAAGGGTGTAACAAAACAATTCAGAAATCCTAGCCGAAAGGGGGTAATAGAAATCCTAGCCGAAAGGGGGTATCAGAAGTCCTAGCCAAAAGGGGATATTCATTCTAGGTTTTCCTTGAATTTGAAATAACCAGAGCGAGCAAGGACCTAGAATGTATCGAAAACTTGAAACCCATGTCCTCCCCTAGGGGCGCGTATTCAAGACCAGTGTCTAAAGGGATTGTGTTGCCGAGTAAGTGAGGAGTGGGGTTGAATATATTTTTTAAAAAACAAACAAACATGTATATATACATATACACATATATATATAAGAAAGAGTGTTTAATCGAGTGAAAAACACAAATTAAATTTGGAAAGCATAAACCTCTCTGGGTGGGCACATTTTCAAGTCCAAAATTCAAAGGATTTGAATTAACAAGCTACTAAAACACGGGTAAATGCATGAATATCTAACATTACAACTAACCTATAATGATAATATTACACGCTATAAGTCGGGCGCAGTCATACGATTAACAAAGAACTAAACGATAAACGATACAAATGAACAACAATAAAGATGCAACGCGCAGCGCACCAACGAGAAGATAATTAAATGAAAATTATGGTACCATGAACCAAGGCCTAAATCAGTCATAAAATCACCAACAAGGCATACTGTAATCAACAGGGTTGGCACCTGTATAAACTTGCCAGTCTAAACACGACACATTAAGACAAACAGTAGGAATATTTATTGATAAAACTAGCCAGTTATAATTTTTAGGTGGATAAAGCTGTAACGGCTGGAAATTTCCGACTCCTCGAGAGTCGGAAATTCCGAGACGTTAGTGAAAGAATTTAGAAGGTGAGAAAGAAAAGATAGAACTAATAGAATAGAAGAAGAAGAAGAACATCAGAATCATCAGAGTAACACGAATCTCACAGCGGAACGAATAACATATAATATATAACATAACTTTGAAGTAAACAGTTATATATATACAATAGCACTTATCAGAGTACAACACTTACAACACAGCGGAAATAACTATAGCTATAAAATCTTGCAGCCTCCTGCTCCAAGCTCTCCAAGTATATCTGTAAATCCCGACTACTTGACTGCCCGTACAAATTTAGGCACCCAAGAGTTTAGGGATAACAACAAAGTAAACTCCGGGTCAGTCATGGGACTGGTATGAGTAAAACAGTTTAAAACAAGTATAGGGTATGTCATAAGACCACGCCGTGAATACGGAACGGGTTTTTCCTTATGAGTATCTGAACAACTTTGACAAGCAATATCATTGTGATATTATAATAATGTCGAAGTACAAATAGATATCAATCTAGCAGAAACGCTTGCATCTCACGTTCTACATACATAGTATAAAATCATAAACCGCAGGGCGCTTATCGGAGAATGGATTCCAACAGACAAGGTATGGGAGCACCTTCTGAATAGTGTACTCTAGAGGTGATACACTCAGGGTTCAACAAGAACGTCTTGCAACCCGGCCACACATGACCGCTCACTCATTTAGCTTGAGTGTCGCGAATATATTGCCACCACGGTTATAGGCCATCAAACCGTCATCCGAAGATACAGAATCAAAAAGAAGTATAAATATGGATATTCCCTAGATCGGTGACAATACACCCTGCTTGGGAATGACCCAACTAGCCATGCTGCCTAGCCCAACTTTTGTTACTTCCTGGTGTGAGGCTAGAAGCTACGTCTACCTTCAGAACATCTGATCACCATTCACTTTGAATGCCACATCGTCATACCCGCCAAATCACAAATTGACTTATTCAAAAATGACACGGGTATACAGCTAAGAGAAACGAATTCCTCCGCCACCAAACGTGAATACGTTTGACCAGATCAACTTACGCGATCCATTGGATATACTCTGTCAGACCTTCTTCCATATACGTTGTCCTGGGACTGGACAAACCGAAGGCACTATTCAGTATATCCATCTTAGTCACTGTTATCTAAGACTTATACAACAGCCCTTGCACTTTACTCCGTCTTCAATTTATCTTTGGCATATATTGCTCGCAACGCTTATGCCAATACAGAGTGGTTCTTTGGATAATAATCCAACCGGTCTCTCCATATTAACAACGTTAAAATGGTCAAAACTTTGATAGTCTGTGATCTAACTATCAAATGAAAACATGTCGGTGTACAAACAACGATCTTATTTCCAAATGGGAATTCGATCGATCAATCATCATATGTTCATATTTCCTTATTTCATATATTTAGAAAATATATGTTATTAATTATTGGAAAAACATTTCCATAGCTTATTTTCACATCACTATTATTTCGCAACTATCAGTCCCTAACTGTAACTAGTATGAGAACAATTCTCTAAGTATCAATCCGGAAGGTCGAAACCAACATCAGATCGTCACTTAGAAAACCGTTCAACTTACCCTCTCCAGTCAGTTTCTGAATTTGCTTAACTCTATTTCTTAAATTCTTATCATGAAAACATTTCATTTTTTATGTTTAGAAAACATATCTGACTATATTTGGAAAACGTTTCCAAAACTCATTTACGGATTTCCAATGGACGTTGTATAAAACATCGTTACGCTTAATCCATTAATCGCTTATTCCTTAACTTTATTCCTAATCAACCTTTTAGATCGAACCACAACTATTCCTTTGTCAATTCTGAAGTCAATCAAGTTGGGGTATAGTTACCTCTCAGACTTTAATTGAACAACGTCCTTTACTGTGAAATAGATGAAGTTCGTCACTCACTTTTTCCAATCATCTGTTTACGCAAATTCTCGGATTCAGGTTACGAATCCACTTCTTATATGACAGCGTTTGATTATAACTATAACGTTATAATTCCTACTTCTGCAATATCTAACCTAAATTATAACTTTATCTCCTAACTCGAATAATTTAACAGACACCTAATTTCTAAATCAATAACTAAATCTTGATTTAAACCCTGGCAAGTAAATAGTACTTTCCCGAATTCGCTATAATCGAATTCGACGTATAACTCTCTTTCGAGTAATCTCTATTCGATTAACTCTCCCTTTTTAATAACTGATATTCGATAAACTCTATTTCGATTAACTCCTATCGAATAACTAATATTCGAATAACTCTTCTTGGTTGGCTCTATTTCATTAGCTCTTATCGAATAACAAATATTCGATTTTCTTAAATGTGTCGATTCTTATCGAATAACTAACATCCGATTTAACTTAAATGGATTTACTCTTATCGAATAACTTATTCGATTAACTCAACTTGATTTTCTTAACTCGATTATCTCAACTCGATTTCTTAACTTGACAACTTAACTTAACCCAAATCGATTAACTCAACTCTAATCGATTAACTTAATTTGATTTACTCCTTCGAATAACTCATTCGAATAACTTAATTGATAAATTATATTCACTTCTATCCTATCGAATAAACTATATTCGATATCTCCTCCAACACTATTCGAATGAACTATATTCGATTAACTTCTCTAACTCTATTCGAATAAATTATATTCGATTAACTCTTTTAACTTTACTCGAATAACTATATTCGATTAACACTTTCTTTCGAATAACTATATTCGATTAACTCTTCGACTAACTCCTTTGGATTAACTAACTTCGAATAACTCCTTTGGATTACTAACTTCGAATAACTCCTTTGGATTAACTAACTTCGAATAACTCCTTTGGATTAACTCTTCGATTAACTCCTTCGGATTAACTAACTTCGAATAACTCCTTTGGATTAACTCTTCGAATAACTCCTTTGGATTAACTAACTTTGAATAACCAATATTCGATAACTACTCTTCGAATAAATAATATTCGATAACTCTTCTCAAATGAATCACATTTGATTTCTCCACTCGAATAAACTATATTCGATTACTCTTCCCTTGAATACACTATATTCGATAACTCTACTTCGAATAAGTGATATTCGGCAACTCTACTCGATTAACTCCACTTGGATAACTCTAACTGGTCAACTCTAACTGGTCAACTTTAACTGGTCAACTTTAACTGGTCAACTCTAACTGTTCAACTTTAACTGGTCAACTTTAACTGGTCAACTCTAACTGTTTATCTTTAACTGGTAAACTTTAACTGGTTAACTCAAATGGTTTAACCTAACTTGATTTTCTTGTCTCGATTAACCGAACTAATCCACTTAGTTTAACTTAGTTAATTCACTTTGATTAACTCTAACTGGTCAACTTTAACTGGTCAACTTTAACTGGTCAACTTTAACTGGTCAACTCTAACTGTTTATCTTTAACTGGTAAACTTTAACTGGTTAACTCAAATGGTTTAACCTAACTGGTTAACTCAAATGGTTTAACCTAACTTGATTTACTTGTCTCGATTAGCTGAACTAATCCACTTAGTTTAACTTAGTTAATTCACTTTGATTAACTCTAACCGATTTACTTAGTTTAACTCAGCTAATTCACTTTGATTAACCCAACTAATTTACTTCGATTAACCAATTAGTTTAACTTGACTAATTCACTTAGTTTGACGCAACTAATTCACTTTGATTAACCACTTAGTTAACTTAACAAATCACTTAGTTTGACGCAACTAATTCACTTTGATTTACCAATTAGTTTAACTTAACTAATTCACTTCGATTAACCGCTTAGTTTATCTTAATTAATTTACTTTGGTTAACTCTAACCGATTCACTTAGTTTAACTCAACTAATTCACTTCGATTAACCACTTAGTTAACTTAACTAAATCACTTTGATTTACTCTAACCGATTCACTTAGTTTAACTTAACAAATTCACTTCGATTAACTCGACCAATTCACTTGGTTAACTCGACCAATTCACTTGGTTAACTCCTATTTATTTAACAAATAAATATCTCCTTTAGTTAAATTCTATTTATTTAATCTCTAAATAAATATCCTTTATATTTCTTTTAACGAATATAATTCCTTTATATTTTGATTAACAAATATATCCCCTTATATTCGATTAACATATATATTCCCTTGTATTTGATTTACAAATATAATTCTTTTATATTTGTTTTTACCAACTATATTCCTTTATATTCAGAATCCTTTTTCTTATATATATATATATATAAAATCCCTTGATTTTATATAAATAAACTATTTTCAAAATATACTTTGAAAACCCCTCTCCTACATTCTGGTATTTCTCATGGTATTTAACACACCATATAACAACGATAAATATCGTCCCACCACACATAATCACACAGATTATATACATCACATTATATATCACAATATAAAAATCACAGTAAAATAACTGTTGAGGAATCCTGTTGGATTCCTCCAACCTGTTTCCCTGCACCACAGATGTTAGACAACACCAGTATAATATTCTGTTAGAACAGAATCAACATATAACTATTTGACGGTTTATATATATATATATATATATACACATATATATATAATCTCTACCAACTGACTAGCAGTTCAAGCAAACAATCAACACACAGTCAAACAGACAATATTTTAACAGTTCTAAGAATACAACGTGAAAATAAAACTGTTTAGAGTTTGTGAGATTTACTCACATTTGCAGTTCATCGCTAAAGAACGATAAACTGTTGTTTGATTTGAATCAAACAGTTTAATTCGCCGTAAATTGAAACGAGCTCCATTCCACTTCCGGTCAGCTCCATTGTGTTGCTCCCGTCCATACGATCCCAATGAAACTTACGGTTCTCGATTCTGACCTAGTATGGATGAGATATTGCTTTTACAAGTTCATACATTTTTAAATAAAAATTAAACTAGTTAATAGGTTTTAGTAGGCTTTACCCCATCCACAACGGCCCATTTCCAAGTACATGAACCCACCCGACAAATCCTTCTTCCCCGATTACTCTGATAACCCTTCGCTCCCAACACAAAGCCTCAGTCGATCCTTCTCTCCAAACTATCTCCTCCTTCTCCTTTCAACTCAAAATCCATTTAAATACACCAAAATTCATCTCCTTCACTGATCTCGAACATCAGCTACAACCCCCCAACTCGCACTCCTAGTTCGTAGTCCGTTCTTCACGTCTTCACCTGATACATTACGTACACAAATAGATGGCCACCTCAACTGCTTCTTCTCCTTATGTTACTGGACTCACTACCGAAAATGCCATCAGCCCAACAACTACATCCGCCGCTCCCTATACCAAAAGGCAGTCAGCCCCCCTTCCGTATGAACTTATCCTCCATCGCATTTCTGACTTTCTCCGCAGATCCTCATTTTCACCAAACAATTCGCGACAACGTTCCTCCGTTCAACTCCCGGCAAATCTCCATTCCCATATCCATGCGTGCGTTCATCCAAACTCCTCCAGACCGTGGTCAATGCTGCTCCTCATACCGTGTTTTGTTCCAGATCCAGAACAGTGCGCCGAAATGCATGAGAACGACGTCATCTCGAAGCTTCAGATCTTGTGACCTCATACATATATTTGTTTCGATTTTTATTTGAGAAGTGTATTGTGGGTTTTGATTTCAAAAGACATTGGAGTTTTACGGCATGAGATTTCCAGGAGGAGAAGTTTCGGAAGAATAAAGTAACAAACACTTAACTATGTACATATATAATTAGTAACCTTCGATGTCAAGGAATGGGGAATGGCTGATGTAGGATGGATGACCACTCATTTCGTGTGCGCAGAAAAGCAACACGTAGCTTACAAATGTAGGTTTTATTTCACTCCAAACATATACGGTTTAGCTTGGTCAAATTTTGCTAATATATAAAGTTTAGTGTACTCTATCGTACCCAATTTCATTCACTTACGGCCCGCTATGGACAGAAATGAAAACACCATCATGACGAGCGAGGTGTCCCGACTCCAGAAATATAATAATATCGGTAGGTTAACTTATATTATGAAACACCCAAATGTTGATTACAGGGTGCAAAATACTCCACATAAAAAGTTGCTTATTTAATTTATTAAAAATTAAAGTAAAATTCTAAAAATTAAATTATCACTACTTCCCAAAAGAACCTTGTCTAAATTCAAACCCGATATTCAAATATATTGAAAACCCTTTTATAACGTAAATAAAGCGTTGCAAATTATAAAGGAATTCCACAGCGACTTTTCTAAAATTTGATTTGGACATAAATCAAAATCTACACGACGAAATCCCGATTTTTCTCTTCCACTAGAAAGATATACTCCACTAGCTCCACACGTTTCTTGTTTCACAGAAATCCGATTTAAAATGAATCATGTACATTCAGTTGAAGTTCGAATCGCCAAATAGCGAACTGCCGCGCCATTTCGAGCTCGATTATAATTATATTATAAATTATACGTTCAACTATCGTTTATTTAATATATTCGTTATTTAAATAATTAAATAACTTAATTATTATACCTTACAAAACGCGCCATTACAGACTTCCCCACTTAAAATAATTTCGTCCTCGAAATTGCTAAGCTAGGAAAATGCTACCAACTTTACTAACTAGATTCAAATATCTTTTAGTTTACTTCTCAACTCCAGTTTCAACTGAACCATTAAATTTTCAATTAAATTATTAATTCATTCTAGCTAACTGAATTCCCATAAATCATGAGAATGTTCTAACGCCTGGAATTTTCGAAAAATTTCGCCATAACCTCCTTTGTATTGGTCAATATGACAAACCACCCCTCGCCTCTCTAGGCCTTCTCCAACCCAAAAGGAAAATCAAACAGCCAAGCGGCTTGCAAATTCAGCTCATAAAATCCAAACTCATATATAATATAAACGTGTACCTTTTTGTCGGGCATTTAACTCTATCCCTTTCATCTGCTACCACTTCAACATATACCAATGTTATCCATTCCAATTGATCTCCAATCAGTTCATATCCTCAAATCCAAATCGAATTTCATTCGAACTCTAATATCAAATTCCAAATTATTGACTTATCAATTTGGTTCCATTCTAGATTATCTCTAATCCAATTCAATTTCATTTAACTCGGTTCAAGTTAAATTTCAATTTATTTTTACCATCTCATTTTATTTTATTTAACTTCATTAGTTAAATTTTAATTCCAGAACTTAAGTTCCTGGGTTTCTTTCAAATCAATTTGAAATCATAATGCCAATTCAAAACCTTTGAATTTCTAAACAACTTGTTTTCTCAAAACAATTCAAAAACAAAACCTTAGGTAGTAATCCGTCACTTAGAACTCGAAAATGAACACTGATGATGTCTAGATTCATCATCAAAATCTATTTTCCAGCTATTGAAGTGAGTTCAATACTATATCATTTTCAATTTGAAAAACATTTTCAAAATCTCCCAGGAACTTAAAATTTCCTTATTTTAAATTCCAAATTCTGATTTAAATTCATATTTAATTCAAACTATTTCATATATTACATTCATATGAATTCTGATTGGTCATTTATGACCATTTCACCCTTTTATAATCTTATTCGATTATAATAACAACCAACACAAACAATATACTATAATAATTTCAAGATATATATTTCTTCTATAAACAAATATATTTTGGGAAAAATTATTTCATTTACCCTCTTTCAAAACATACCATGACGGTTCATCGTATTCGAGTGTTTAGTAACCCTTATCGATACAGTGGATCAACTGATCGACCAGAATTCATAAGCCACTCAACCAATGAGTCTCCACAATATAAAACCATTTTATATTGAATAACAATTACGCGCTCATATATATACACTCAAACTCAATCTAGGATATTACTAATCCCATCTCTATCGAGTTATGCCACAGAGCCAAGGTAATCACTTAACTTAAGCTCTGATACCAACTGTAACGGCTGGAAATTTCCGACTCCTCGAGAGTCGGAAATTCCGAGACGTTAGTGAAAGAATTTAGAAGGTGAGAAAGAAAAGATAGAACTAATAGAATAGAAGAAGAAGAAGAAGAACATCAGAATCATCAGAGTAACACGAATCTCACAGCGGAACGAATAACATATAATATATAACATAACTTTGAAGTAAACAGTTATATATATACAATAGCACTTATCAGAGTACAACACTTACAACACAGCGGAAATAACTATAGCTATAAAATCTTGCAGCCTCCTGCTCCAAGCTCTCCAAGTATATCTGTAAATCCCGACTACTTGACTGCCCGTACAAATTTAGGCACCCAAGAGTTTAGGGAAAACAACAAAGTAAACTCCGGGTCAGTCATGGGACTGGTATGAGTAAAACAGTTTAAAACAAGTATAGGGTATGTCATAAGACCACGCCGTGAATACGGAACGGGTTTTTCCTTATGAGTATCTGAACAACTTTGACAAGCAATATCATTGTGATATTATAATAATGTCTAAGTACAAATAGATATCAATCTAGCAGAAACGCTTGCATCTCACGTTCTACATACATAGTATAAAATCATAAACCGCAGGGCGCTTATCGGAGAATGGATTCCAACAGACAAGGTATGGGAGCACCTTCTGAATAGTGTACTCTAGAGGTGATACACTCAGGGTTCAACAAGAACGTCTTGCAACCCGGCCACACATGACCGCTCACTCATTTAGCTTGAGTGTCGCGAATATATTGCCACTACGGTTATAGGCCATCAAACCGTCATCCGAAGATACAGAATCAAAAAGAAGTATATATATGGATATTCCCTAGATCGGTGACAATACACCCTGCTTGGGAATGACCCAACTAGCCATGCTGCCTAGCCCAACTTTTGTTACTTCCTGGTGTGAGGCTAGAAGCTACGTCTACCTTCAGAACATCTGACCACCATTCACTTTGAATGCCACATCGTCATACCCGCCAAATCACAAATTGACTTATTCAAAAATGACACGGGTATACAGCTAAGAGAAACGAATTCCTCCGCCACCAAACGTGAATACGTTTGACCAGATCAACTTACGCGATCCATTGGATATACTCTGTCAGACCTTCTTCCATATACGTTGTCCTGGGACTGGACAAACCGAAGGCACTATTCAGTATATACATCTTAGTCACTATTATATAAGACTTATACAACAGCCCTTGCACTTTACTCCGTCTTCAATTTATCTTTGGCATATATTGCTCGCAACGCTTATGCCAATACAGAGTGGTTCTTTGGATAATAATCCAACCGGTCTCTCCATATTAACAACGTTAAAATGGTCAAAACATTGATAGTCTGTGATCTAACTATCAAATGAAAACATGTCGGTGTACAAACAACGATCTTATTTCCAAATGGGAATTCGATCGATCAATCATCATATGTTCATATTTCCTTATTTCATATATTTAGAAAATATATGTTATTAATCATTGGAAAAACATTTCCATAGCTTATTTTTACATCACTATTATTTCGCAACTATCAGTCCCTAACTGTAACTAGTATGAGAACAATTCTCTAAGTATCAATCCGGAAGGTCGAAACCAACATCAGATCGTCACTTAGAAAACCGTTCAACTTACCCTCTCCAGTCAGTTTCTGAATTTGCTTAACTCTATTTCTTAAATTCTTATCATGAAAACATTTCATTTTCTATGTTTAGAAAACATATCTAACTATATTTGGAAAACGTTTCCAAAACTCATTTACGGATTTCCAATGGACGTTGTATAAAACATCATTACGCTTAATCCATTAATCGCTTATTCCTTAACTTTATTCCTAATCAACCTTTTAGATCGAACCACAACTATTCCTTTGTCAATTCTGAAGTCAATCAAGTTGGGGTATAGTTACCTCTCAGACCTTAATTGAACAACGTCCTTTACTGTGAAATAGATGAAGTTCGTCACTCACTTTTTCCAATCATCTGTTTACGCAAATTCTCGGATTCAGGTTACGAATCCACTTCTTATATGACAGCGTTTGATTATAACTATAACGTTATAATTCCTACTTCTGCAATATCTAACCTAAATTATAACTTTATCTCCTAACTCGAATAATTTAACAGACACCTAATTTCTAAATCAATAACTAAATCTTGATTTAAACCCTGGCAAGTAAATAGTACTTTCCCGAATTCGCTATAATCGAATTCGACGTATAACTCTCTTTCGAGTAATCTCTATTCGATTAACTCTCCCTTTTTAATAACTGATATTCGATAAACTCTATTTCGATTAACTCCTATCGAATAACTAATATTTGAATAACTCTTCTTGGTTGGCTCTATTTCATTAGCTCTTATCGAATAACAAATATTCGATTTGCTTAAATGTGTCGATTCTTATCGAATAACTAACATCCGATTTAACTTAAATGGATTTACTCTTATCGAATAAATTATTCGATTAACTCAACTTGATTTTCTTAACTCGATTATCTCAACTCGATTTCTTAACTTGATAACTTAACTTAACCCAAATCGATTAACTCAACTCTAATCAATTAACTTAATTTGATTTACTCCTTCGAATAACTCATTCGAATAACTTAATTGATAAATTATATTCACTTCTATCCTATCGAATAAACTATATTCGATATCTCCTGCAACACTATTCGAATGAACTATATTCGATTAACTTCTCTAACTCTATTCGAATAAATTATATTCGATTAACTCTTTTAACTTTACTCGAATAACTATATTCGATTAACACTTTCTTTCGAATAACTATATTCGATTAACTCTTCGACTAACTCCTTTGGATTAACTAACTTCGAATAACTCCTTTGGATTACTAACTTCGAATAACTCCTTTGGATTAACTAACTTCGAATAACTCCTTTGGATTAACTCTTCGATTAACTCCTTCGGATTAACTAACTTCGAATAACTCCTTTGGATTAACTCTTCGAATAACTCCTTTGGATTAACTAACTTTGAATAACCAATATTCGATAACAACTCTTCGAATAAATAATATTCGATAACTCTTCTCAAATGAATCACATTTGATTTCTCCACTCGAATAAACTATATTCGATTACTCTTCCCTTGAATACACTATATTCGATAACTCTACTTCGAATAAGTGATATTCGGCAACTCTACTCGATTAACTCCACTTGGATAACTCTAACTGGTCAACTCTAACTGGTCAACTTTAACTGGTCAACTTTAACTGGTCAACTCTAACTGTTCAACTTTAACTGGTCAACTTACCTGGTCAACTCTAACTGTTTATCTTTAACTGGTAAACTTTAACTGGTTAACTCAAATGGTTTAACCTAACTTGATTTTCTTGTCTCGATTAACCGAACTAATCCACTTAGTTTAACTTAGTTAATTCACTTTGATTAACTCTAACTGGTCAACTTTAACTGGTCAACTTTAACTGGTCAACTCTAACTGTTTATCTTTAACTGGTAAACTTTAACTAGTTAACTCAAATGGTTTAACCTAACTGGTTAACTCAAATGGTTTAACCTAACTTGATTTACTTGTCTCGATTAACTGAACTAATCCACTTAGTTTAACTTAGTTAATTCACTTTGATTAACTCTAACCGATTTACTTAGTTTAACTCAGGTAATTCACTTTGATTAACCCAACTAATTTACTTCGATTAACCAATTAGTTTAACTTGACTAATTCACTTAGTTTGACGCAACTAATTCACTTTGATTAACCACTTAGTTAACTTAACAAATCACTTAGTTTGACGCAACTAATTCACTTTGATTTACCAATTAGTTTAACTTAACTAATTCACTTCGATTAACCGCTTAGTTTATCTTAACTAATTTACTTTGGTTAACTCTAACCGATTCACTTAGTTTAACTCAACTAATTCACTTCGATTAACCACTTAGTTCACTTAACTAATTTACTTTGATTTACTCTAACCGATTCACTTAGTTTAACTTAACAAATTCACTTCGATTAACTCGACCAATTCACTTGGTTAACTCGACCAATTCACTTGGTTAACTCCTATTTATTTAACAAATAAATATCTCCTTTAGTTAAATTCTATTTATTTAATCTCTAAATAAATATCCTTTATATTTCTTTTAACGAATATAATTCCTTTATATTTTGATTAACAAATATATCCCCTTATATTCGATTAACATATATATTCCCTTGTATTTGATTTACAAATATAATTCTTTTATATTTGTTTTTACCAACTATATTCCTTTATATTCAGAATCCTTTTTCTTATATATATATATATATATATATATATATAAAATCCCTTGATTTTATATAAATAAACTATTTTCAAAATATACTTTAAAAACCCCTCTCCTACATTCTGGTATTTCTCATGGTATTTAACACACCATATAACAACGATAAATATCGTCCCACCACACATAATCACACAGATTATATACATCACATTATATATCACAATATAAAAATCACAGTAAAATAACTGTTGAGGAATCCTGTTGGATTCCTCCAACCTGTTTCCCTGCACCACAGATGTTAGACAACACCAGTATAATATTCTGTTAGAACAGAATCAACATATAACTATTTGACGGTTTATATATATATACATATATATATAATCTCTACCAACTGACTAGCAGTTCAAGCAAACAATCAACACACAGTCAAACAGACAATATTTTAACAGTTCTAAGAATACAACGTGAAAATAAAACTGTTTAGAGTTTGTGAGATTTACTCACATTTGCAGTTCATCGCTAAAGAACGATAAACTGTTGTTTGATTTGAATCAAACAGTTTAATTCGTCGTAAATTGAAACGAGCTCCATTCCACTTCCGGTCAGCTCCATTGTGTTGCTCCCGTCCATACGATCCCAATGAAACTTACGGTTCTCGATTCTGACCTAGTATGGATGAGATATTGCTTTTACAAGTTCATACATTTTTAAATAAAAATTAAACTAGTTAATAGGTTTTAGTGGGCTTTACCCCATCCACAACGGCCCATTTCCAAGTACATGAACCCACCCGACAAATCCTTCTTCCCCGATTACTCTGATAACCCTTCGCTCCCAACACAAAGCCTCAGTCGATCCTTCTCTCCAAACTATCTCCTCCTTCTCCTTTCAACTCAAAATCCATTTAAATACACCAAAATTCATCTCCTTCACTGATCTCGAACATCAGCTACAACCCCCCAACTCGCACTCCTAGTTCGTAGTCCGTTCTTCACGTCTTCACCTGATACATTACGTACACAAATAGATGGCCACCTCAACTGCTTCTTCTCCTTATGTTACTGGACTCACTACCGAAAATGCCATCAGCCCAACAACTACATCCGCCGCTCCCTATACCAAAAGGCAGTCAGCCCCCCTTCCGTATGAACTTCTCCTCCATCGCATTTCTGACTTTCTCCGCAGATCCTCATTTTCACCAAACAATTCGCGACAACGTTCCTCCGTTCAACTCCCGGCAAATCTCCATTCCCATATCCATGCGTGCGTTCATCCAAACTCCTCCAGACCGTGGTCAATGCTGCTCCTCATACCATGTTTTGTTCTAGATCCAGAACAGTGCGCCGAAATGCATGAGAACGACGTCATCTCGAAGCTTCAGATCTTGTGACCTCATACATATATTTGTTTCGATTTTTATTTGAGAAGTGTATTGTGGGTTTTGATTTCAAAAGACATTGGAGTTTTACGGCATGAGATTTCCAGGAGGAGAAGTTTCGGAAGAATAAAGTAACAAACACTTAACTATGTACATATATAATTAGTAACCTTCGATGTCAAGGAATGGGGAATGGCTGATGTAGGATGGATGACCACTCATTTCGTGTGCGCAGAAAAGCAACACGTAGCTTACAAATGTAGGTTTTATTTCACTCCAAACATATACGGTTTAGCTTGGTCAAATTTTGCTAATATATAAAGTTTAGTGTACTCTATCGTACCCAATTTCATTCACTTACGACCCGCTATGGACAGAAATGAAAACACCATCATGACGAGCGAGGTGTCCCGACTCCAGAAATATAATAATATCGGTAGGTTAACTTATATTGTGAAACACCCAAATGTTGATTACAGGGTGCAAAATACTCCACATAAAAAGTTGCTTATTTAATTTATTAAAAATTAAAGTAAAATTCTAAAAATTAAATTATCACTACTTCCCAAAAGAACCTTGTCTAAATTCAAACCCGATATTCAAATATATTGAAAACCCTTTTATAACGTAAATAAAGCGTTGCAAATTATAAAGGATTTCCACAGCGACTTTTCTAAAATTTGATTTGGACATAAACCAAAATCTACACGACGAAATCCCGATTTTTCTCTTCCACTAGAAAGATATACTCCACTAGCTCCACACGTTTCTTGTTTCACAGAAATCCGATTTAAAATGAATCATGTACATTCAGTTGAAGTTCGAATCGCCAAATAGCGAACTGCCGCGCCATTTCGAGCTCGATTATAATTATATTATAAATTATACGTTCAACTATCGTTTATTTAATATATTCGTTATTTAAATAATTAAATAACTTAATTATTATACCTTACAAAACGCGCCATTACAAAAGCAGTGGCCCTCTTATGAGATTCAAGGGCCTTGATAAGCTCAAACTTGTCTTCCTCTAAAGCATGGATTTGGCCGGTGTTCTCTCTGTTCAACCTCTGAAGATCACCAACAAGGGTGTGCCAACCACCCAATCACTTTACAATATAATCACTGACTTCTACAATAAGGCCTCCAATAAAATTCGGGCGCGCCTCCAACTGGTTAAATTCCACCAACACACGGTCCTTCATAGCATCAATCTTGCCAGCAACAATCCATTCGTCATTCGGTTTTATGTCCAAGTCAGGATACATACCTTTTAGACAACAACCCTCGAATTGTTCAACAAGTGTTGGATGACATGGATTAGGAACACAAAGAGGCCTATGAACGCTTGTCTGAGATCGATATAGTTTGAGATAAGGGACGAAAAAGCCAATGGCAGTTGTCAACTTGAATATCTCTGACCAGAGGTTCATCCTGTGAACGACATCTCCAAGGATCACTTTTTCCCAAATTTCTTCGACTCTTTGGCCTGTTTCTCCTGCTAACCTTCTTCACTATTCTCTTCCTTGTTTTTTCTAACATAAAGAATTTCATCCTTGAGCCTAAAGAAAAGATTAAAAGATATTTTAGTTTATGTCGGATACCAAAAGGCTGTTTCAATTTGAAGTTCGGATGATCGTCAGAACAACCCAACTAAGTTTAAGCGCGAGCCGAAATTCTACTTGGTTTAAGTCAAAAATGTCTAGGTCATTCCAGCAAATGGCTTATAGGCAAAATCAAAGTCAAAGTTCTTTTTTTTTCTAAAAGAAGGAAGTTACATGTCATCTAGGTTCGCATTGAAGCAACATCTTCATCAAACAGACCTAATTGTTTCAAAAATCCCAATCTATATTCAAACTAATCGAACTTCACTTAAGGACTCCTTTGCTTGAAACTATTTATGAAATCGGCAACTACTTGGGCAAAGAAAGACAAGATAAAAAGAAAAAACTCGCCTAAAACAAATCTTGGCATTTTGGATCAAAATAAAAGTTGCCTTAATCAATCGAAAGTTACTGGAAGCATGAAACAAAATAGTGAGCTAAGAGAACTAAGAATTTTGTAAGGGGAACTAGGGAAAAAGTTAAAGGGTATGGGTTACCATGTAAAGTTCTCCAAAACAGTGCTGCCATCAAAAGATTTCTTTGGGAAAAAAGGGAATGGAGAAGGCATATAAAGAAAGCTAGTCCACAATGTTCTTGCCACGTTAGCCTCATCAAAATCACAACGAACCAACTATACAAGTATATTAACTCCCAAAATCTAACTCGCTTGAACCATCATGTTATGCCAAACAGTGTGAGCGACTTGATCTTGGTCAATCCGAAATAATCGAGAGCTATGTAACCCCTTAGAAAATGAAGATTTAATTCACCAAACCGCTACAGTCTTTCTTTTCTTTCTCCTTTCGAAGCCCATAATCTTCCATGAAACTCGGAAATCATGAACTTCGAAGAACAAAAATGTTTATCCCTAATTGGTGTAACAAATCTTCACAAAACGCACAAGACAATCGCTGTAGAGTTAAGACTTACATGAACGACCTAAGATATTTGGATCGTTCAGATAAAGTAGATGCTAGTCTCACATAACTAAAGCTGAGCATATTAGCGAAGAACACATAACATCGAAGTGGATGGGTCCCGCACCAGTCACACGGTTAGGCTCAAATATGCCAAAGAGCAAGGCGGCCCCAGCAAACTTAGGAGATTCGTACATAAAATATGGATCGCCCGCTCTGATATCCAAGGGTTTTTTGCGCGTAACCTAGAGAACAGCGAACAAGCACAGCCTAGAGAGTTGGCCGTCTATGTCTAAAAAGTCGATCGTTCACGGCAGGGAATGCAAAGATGCTAAGAGTGTTCGCACATACAATATCTTTTTCGATCGGTCGCTCATCCGCCATCAAACAATGATGCTCCAACCAGGCAGTTGCAAAAGGCTCAACAAAATCTGGTCGACCATTCTTACACTAACCGGGAAGTTTTGACAAGTTGCGCCTATGCATTTATTCCCTGTCCATCCGTTCAGTATGCCAGGACCGATTCAATCACTTTTTCCTATGCACCTATTCCATCCTATGAAGGCGCTCGTCCAAGACAGCTGGAAACAACTGTCGCTAGTTGGCTACAGCTAAGCAGGGCATGTTTATAATTAAAGTAGTAATATACGGTTGGAAAATAAATACGCCAAACTCCAGCTAATAGCCCAAAAGGAAATTTAACACCCCATGTCCATTAATGTCACTCTCAAGGGGAATGCATTAACTTTCATGGAGTATTATTGGTGTATAGAATAGAATATAACGAGACAGATACATATATTGGTACTTGAAAATTTTAAAACAACTTTTATTGTAGTGGAGAAATAGTTTGGTTACAAAAACATCAAAAACCAACAATAAAACCAAGTGCACTTAATATCCATCCTGGCAAATTGATTTTTGAGTACATAAGGTATAAAAGCATAACCCCAACATAAGTAGCCATAAAAGAGCTAAGCTGAACTTTACTTTCAGCAATCCAAGCACTTCCAAAAGAGAGGGAAAGAGATCCAAATCAAGCTCCACTAGCACAAGTCCCACCCTGAGAACCTGGGGGGGGAGGAAGAAAAGAGGTTAAAACAAAGGGGATCAGACATAAAGTCTGGTGAGTCCAATAACTTTAACAATATAATTATTAAAGTAATTAGAATATGGCATAAAATGGTAAAACAAGGAATGTGTAACACCCCACGTCCATTAATGTCACTCACAAAGCGAATGCATTAACTTCCATGGAGCGTAATTAGTGTATAGAACAGAATATAACAAGACAGATACAAATATTGGTACTTGAAAATTTTAAAACAACTTTTATTGCAGCGGAGAAAAGGTTTGATTACAACAACTTCATAAACCAAGTACAATTAATATCCATCTTTACAAATTGTTTTCAGAGTACATAAAGTAAAAAGCATAACCCCAAACACAAGTAGCCATAAAAGAGATGAGCCGAACTTTACTTTCAGCAATCCAAGCACTTACAAAAGAGAGAGAAAGAGATCCAAATAAAGCTCTGCTAGTACTATTCCTACCCTGAGATCCTTGGGGGCGAGGGGAAGGGAGGAAGAAAAGAGGCGAAAACAATGGGGTCAGACATTAAGTCCAGCGAGTACCATAACTTTAACAATACAATAATTAAAGTAATTCGAATAAGGCATAAACTGGTAAAACAAGGAATGACTGTGAACCAAGTGGGCAAGACAAAGCAAACAGAGGAATATTTTGGCATTAATTGCGCTCCTAATCACTATAGGATAATTACTATATTGCACCAATGCTAATTACACCGCCCCATTACTAGTCACCATAAAAGTTGATCCCGCCCACTGAACAAAATAATAATAATAATGGTAGTTTCATGTACCCCTAGCTGTCTTCATAGGTGATGCCTGCCCCTGTCTCCACCAGTTGTACCCACTACCCTCCCCATTCTAGTTACAATGTTTATTCATAATATGGTAGTTATACTCCTAGCTGTCTTCATAGGTGCTGTCTGCTCCTATCTCTGCTAGTCGTACCCGCTACCTTCCCTATTCGATCGGCTTCCTAACTCATAGATACCCGTGCTGGTCCCATAGTGGGGTGTATCACTCCCCAAAGTTGCAACCCGATGCCACTAACGATGCGCGGCTTATATCTACACGATTCAACAACGTCTTACCTACCATCCCGGGCCCACGCACGCACGTGACCCAGTTGAACTTGCGTTTCCACCGCTAACCCGTTTTGACCTCTTATAATCAAACTAAGTAAGCGTGTCCCGTCCTCGACTTGAGTCGAGCTCACATAGATACTTAATGGGTTAATGGTTTGAAAAGTGTCCCCACACAAGCTTTCCACCTATGCTTGGTCCCTACTAGAATTTCCTACTTAACCCCTTCTTATTCATGTCTTCTTACATGTTTTAAACTTGGTTAAGTGTTTATAATTGTATCCCACATGTCACCCATGTTATTCACTAAACAAATCAACATGTGTTATTGGTTAAGCCTGTCTTAACCCTATCCGCTTATTAGATCAATATAGTATTGGTTAAGCTGGTCTTAACCCCATCCACTTATATCTTATTGGTTAAATTGGTCTTAACCCTATCCGCTTATCAAGTCAATATATATTATAGGTTAAATTTGTCTTAACCCTATCTGATCAATACATATTATTGATTAAGTTTGTCTTAACCCTATCGGCTTATTAGATCAATATATTATTGGTTAAGCTGGTCTTAACCCCATCCACTTATCAGATATATATATATATATATATATTATTAGTTAAGTTGGTCTTAACCCTACCCACTTACCATGTTTTTTTATGATTAATTACATCTTAGTTCACAGATACATTGGTAAAGAGAATAACTCCCTAAGTACCAAACCCGAAGACCGAAATTTACATCAGATTGTTATTCAGAGAATCACTCACTCAACCAAACTTCTGTTTGTCATTCATATTCGTCTTTGCTCAGCATTAATTAATTATTAATTCACAGACCCCTCACATTAAGTCGATTGCTTGTGGCCGCTGGATATGCCGGGCGGTTCTGGGCAGCCTTCCACCACAAGCAAGACTTAACCTCGCGTCTAGGCATCTTTTAATTTATGGCTTTGACCTGTCACATTAGACTACCGTTTGTGCTTGCTAGGTTTTGTCGGGCGGGTCCGGGTAGTCTTACACCACAAACGAGTCTAACCTCATGTCTTAGGCCTTTATTACTTATTTAATTTGTGCCTTTGACCTCTCACATTAGATTACCGTTTATGGTTGCTGGATTTGCCGGGCGGGTCCGGGCAGTCTTACACCATAAACTAGTCTAACCTTGTGCCTTAGGCATTTATTATTACACATTATTATTCAACCCCAATTTGAATTAATATCCCTATTTCAAATTGCCAATAACTTCCAATTTTAATCCATGTCCATAATTGTCACTTAAATTATGTCCATAATTACTATCCATATAAATTACGCCAATTAATGTCTCAAATCAATTATATGCCTTTATGCCATTTTATGCCAATTCACAATTATGCATATTTAATATTTTCCCATTATCCCCATGTCGTTCGTACGTTGAACGTGAAATATGTTAAACTCGCAAATAGTCTAACTCATAAAAAGGAAAGAAACATCACAACTTGCATAACACCCAAAATAGATCTAACCAGCATAACATGGATCAAAACTGGCATGATAATGATTCATATTGATATAAATTTGCATAATCAACACTTTCATAGGCAATAGTCATAAAACATAAATTTGTATAAACTATGTACTGTCATGGATCTAAATGTATAGATCTAAACATGTAATTATGAACTTGCATATTTGGATATGGTTTTCCTATGACTTGCATATGAATTTCTTGCAAACTTACATTCAAACTATCATATGATTCACATACAAAACTAGCATAGGAAACATAAATTTGCATAAGTATGTTACTGCCTTGGATCTAAATATAGATCTAATATCAAAATGTGAACTTTCATATGAATCTAAACATCGATCTAGACATAAAAATTTGGACTTGCATACGGATCTAAACACATAAATTAATGTCACACTTTTCGCTTATAAACTAGCATATGCATATACTTGATTCACATATGTTTTACATCCCAACTTGCATGCGATTCACATATGTTTCAACATCCTAAACTTGCATACAAATGTTTTAACATCGAAAACTTGCATAAGATTCGTGTGTGATTTAACAAATAAATTTGCATAAGATTCACATAACATAAACTAGCATATGATTCACAAATTAACATTTGTAAACTTGCATAAAATGAATCAAGTTAAACATGTATAATTGTACATATAAATAGATCTACCAATCACACAACAACAAAATTGTCATATGTTCACAAAAAGACAATAACATCACATGTTTCAACAGACATGTTCTCATAATCCAGTTACAACCCATCATAATTAATTTATTAATTATATTGTGAAAGAAATAGCACTCAAAATCAAAAGAACAGTCTTGTTTTTCTGGCATCTGTATACTGAAACTTAATTGCTTGCCTTTGATGTAGACTAATTGATGTTCTAATTAAGATTTAGATTTGATTTTGATTCTTGCTTCTATCATGCTTTTAAGTCGAACAAGGAATGGTCGCTAAACTGGAACGATCATGGACGACATGGTGGCTCCTTGGAATGAATTTGTGTGATTTAGGATTTCAGGATTATGGTTGCTTTTATAGAAGTTAAAGCTTATGTGAGCCGTTAGATCGTTTTAGGAGCAATCAGATCCATCCAACTAAATCAAGTGTCACTCAGCCAATCATAACATGAAACATAAGCCCTAACACCTCAAAATTTGTCACAAAGCCAATCAGAGAAGGCCACGTAAAAAGACAATCCTTAACCAACAAAAAATGCGCCATGTGCGCCACGTGATGCGTACACATCTTACATATATATGTAAATATGTATATATTTTCTATAAATATAACTTTTTTTCTTTTTGTCTATCTTTCCAATTAACCATTTTCACACTAAACCACTTTTTGAACTGCGTTCACACTAAGCCACTTTTTAGCCATTCCCCTAAAACAAAAATAAGGCGCTTGCGGGGATCGAACTCTGTACCTCTTGTATGCAGATACAATGTTCTAACGAAATGAGCTACTAAGTCTTTTGCTTACAAAACTTAGAACAATGCTAAATATTTTTCTTTTCTCATTCTTCTTTTCCATGTTTTGCTGCAATATTTAATTTAAAGATATCTTCTTCGTACAGAGTCCAATTTACACAAACTCGGATCTATCTCAATTAGAATTCCGAGGTGAACGCAATGGCACAACCCGTTTCCCTTAATTCCCAATTTTAAATTAAGTATTCCTTAATTCATTAATTTGAATATTTAAAATCACGGGGTGTTACATTCTCCCCTTCTTAAAGGATTTCTCCCCCGAAATCCCCAAGTTAAGGAGAATGCATATCCTAACATCCAATCATACATCTACTCAACCATCAAACACAGGCATCTATTTTCCTTACAAGATTTCTAATGATGTATGAACATATGCAAAAAGTGCGCGTATATGTTCCTTATCTTATGCAAAATCAGGTAGTCTACTGATTCAGTTGACCTCCTTAATCCAAATCATGATAGTGCCATGCGTCCATTATGTATGTGAAAGAATCCTATCGATACAAATTATTCCTGCATGTGTGCACAACCATTCATCAAAATGCAGCATCCATGTGATAACACAATCATTATACATCCATTAATTTAAATATGCACACACATTTATATGCAACATGAAGGTGGTTGAGCTGATCTACTGCCTAATGTGTGTGTACATGCATCCACGACAACCATATCAACCACTTGAATCCATTTGCATCCACCAAACATAACATGTCTCAAACACATGATTACAACCATAGGGTTCTTCCTAACTAAAGATTGAAGATGTCATCTGTTAGACCAAAAAATGGTCCTAAAACCCAAATTGTTGTATTTCGAGAGTAGGATATGAAGAAATAACTGAAAAATAGAGAAAAAAGCAAGACAACAAGATTTTTATAGTGGTTCTGCATTAACCAGCCTACGTCCACTTCATATTCTCTCACTTTACTCAAAGATCACAATTACAATGAATATTGTCTCTCAATCACTTGAATTCAATGAATAATTCTCTCCGAATTCGTTGATTTTTTTTGAGGAAGATGATGGTAATTCATGGAGAAGTTTTAGCCATGGCAGCCATGGATTTTGAGATGCCAAAAGTACCTTGAAAATGCCCTCTGGAGGTGCATTTATAGCTATAGGAGAGCTCATATGGTGATGGGTTAGTGGTAGGACATATGGCATGAAAAAGTCGGTTGTATACGGCTTGTGCAGGATCTATAATATGGCTATGCGGAATGTATGTGATAACTTAAGCTATTCAATAGTTATGCGAATAAATATTCGCAAACAATATATATATCACAAATAATTATAAATGCAGTAAAGTAAAGTAAAGTAGAGTAACGACACCAGGATTTTTATACTGGTTCGGACCTCCCGTCCTACATCCAGTCCTGAAGCTCCTCTTCGGCTTTTCACTAAACAACACCCTCGCTTCACCTGGAGGAACAGGTTCACAACACTACTTGATTTACGGGCTACAAGTTTACCCACTTGATTTCACGGGCTACAAGCTTACCCACTTGATTTCACGGGCTACAAGCTTACCCACACAGGACAATTACAAGAGTTTGACTTCTGATTGTGTTCTTCTTTCAACACTGATTTGTCAACGATTGAGTACACCCTTCCTATAATCTTATCCTCAAGTATATGAATTGAATGCGAAGATTTGAAGGAAGTTAGTTGCTTGTTGAATCAAAATATGAGAAATATTATCAAGGATTCAATAAGTAACTTGAATTTGGGAGCTTTTTAGAATGCAAGAGTATTTAGTGTTTAAGATCAGAAAATATGAGAAGATTTCGTTGTGTGAAAAAAAAATGTTTTGATGTATATATAATCGTTGAAGACTTGTCAACTTCCATGAAGAGTTTTATCAAAGAGAAGCACCCGTTTCCTTTTAGAAATGAAAAGGAATCTCTTCATGAAATATGATGCCTTTTAGAAAATATGGCCGTTGTAAAATATGACCGTTGGAAATATGACCGTTAGAAAATATGACCGTTAGAAAATATGGCCGTTGTAAAATATGACCGTTGTAAAATATGACCATTGGAAATATGAAGTGTCCCTTCGTAAAGTGTCTTTTTGTGAAGTGTCTTTTCGTGAATTGAAGTGTCTTTTCGCGAAGTGATGAAGTGTCTTTTCATGAAGTGTCCTTTCATGAAGTGCCTTTTCGCGAAGTGATGAAGTGTCTTTTCACGTAATGTCTTTTCATGAAGTGTCTTTTCGCGAAGTGTCTTTTCGCAAGGTATCTTTCACAAAGTGTCTTTTCACGAAGTGACGAAGTGTCTTTTCGCGAAGTGTCTTTTCACGAAGTGTCTTTTCGAGAAGTGTCTTTTCACGAAGTGACGAAGTGTCTTTTCGCGAAGTGTCTTTTCACGAAGTGTCTTTTCGCGAAGTGTCTTTTCGCGAAGTGTCTTTTCGTGAAGTGTCTTTTCGCGAATGCATTTGTGTATGTTATATATTTGAGGACAGATTTTAACAATATATAACACCTCTAAAACACAATTAAATAGATAATCATAATCTATATCACTTTTCCTTTGATCTTCTCTTCTTCCTTGTCATGAATCAAAAACCTGTGATCTAACATTCTCCCCCTTTTTTGATTGATGACAACCTCTTGCAATCTTGTAGAGTTATTTATTTTCTCCCCCTGAATGTATGCTTGCATATATTTATCTCCCCCTGAATATAAAGCTTCTCTGCAACATTTTGTTAGTGCATACGTAAAAGTACTTACCATTTGTTTCCCTGTAACAAAATGTTAGTGTATAATGCATATATATTCTATACTTTTTCTCCCCCTTTGTCATCGTTTAAAAAGAATATATAACATGATAAAGCAGTAATCGAGAACAAGTAAGAGAAAACAATTATAGATAGTTTTCAAAGAGCATACGAGACTATTTATTATATGTCCATAGAGATACCGAAATAGTCTTCTCTTTGTTGTGGTGTACCTGCAAAAATATATATCTGATGTATATACTTTGGTACCCACTTGTTTCGATTGGGTCCAGGAGTTAGATAGAAGGTAACCATACCCAAAAGGGTTTAATGGAACCTTTAAAGATAAAATTTTCATTATTAACTACTGAATCAAAACAATCATCAATATATTTTTCTCTGTTTCTCCAATCTACTGGAACCCAAATACTTAAGTGGTTTATATTGACATTTCTATTCGTACTTCTAGATGTTATAGAAGTATTCGAATAATAATTGGATCTAGGATGTGTATTAGTACTTGCATTGCTATTCTTATTGTACATAAAAGCGTATCTAGTACTATTTCTATGATTGGTTTTATTATATCCTAAACCACTTTTGTTATGTAAAGGTCGAGATCTAGATAAAATCATATTTAAATCATTTTGACCTTTATTAAATTTCGCGAACTTATTTGTACATTTGATTCCACAGTCGCGATTGATATTTTCAAAAGAAACCTTGTTATTAATACCCTTATTTAATTCAGAATTCTTTCTTTTTAAAGTTCTATTCTCATTTTCGAGACAACTAATTTGAGATTCTGAATTATATAAAGATGATTGTAATTTTCCTTTTGAGTCAGAAATTTCATTTTGCAAAATATTACTATTCACTTTTAAGAACTCACATTCTTTAGATAATTCCAAATTCTTTTTAGTTAGATCTCCATTCTCTTTTTCAAGAGACGATATTAAAGAACTTGAATTATCTAAAGAATCTTCTAATGATTTATTTCTATTTTGCAAAAGATCGATTTCCTTTAAAAGAACATTGTTTTTATCTTCTAGTCGCTCATTTTCTTTTCAGAGAAAATCTTTTTGAAAAACAAGCTCTTCTAAGGTATTTTCAAAACATTTGGATTGTTTTATCAAACGATTGTTTTCTTCTTTTAATTTGGAATTTTCTTGCTTGTAATTTTTTGACATAGCTAAAACGACTGTATTAAGTTTCAATAATTTTTCATGGTCTAACAAAAGATCTTTAAATAATGAATCTACACATACCGATTGTGATCTGACTTTAGCCATGAGACATTTGCTTCCTTGCTCTCTTGATTCGGCTTTGTTGCTCTTCCACTTTCCAATCCCTTGACTAGACTTCTTTATTGCCATTTGTTCTAAGATGTTGTTACGATCTCTAGAACACCAGGCTCTGATACCAAATGAAAAAGTCGGTTGTATACGGCTTGTGCAGGATCTATAATATGGCTATGCGGAATGTATGTAATAACTTAAGCTATTCAATAGTTATGCGAATAAATATTCGCAAACAATATATATATCACAAATAATTATAAATGCAGTAAAGTAAAGTAAAGTAGAGTAACGACACCAGGATTTTTATACTGGTTCAGACCTCCCGTCCTACATCCAGTCCCGAAGCTCCTCTTCGACTTTTCACCAAATAACACCCTTCGCTTCACCCGGAGGAACAGGTTCACAACACTACTTGATTTACGGGCTACAAGTTTACCCACTTGATTTCACGGGCTACAAGCTTACCCACTTGATTTCACGGGCTACAAGCTTTACCCACACAGGACAATTACAAGAGTTTGACTTCTGATTGTGTTCTTCTTTCAACACTGATTTGTCAACGATTGAGTACACCCTTCCTATAATCATATCCTCAAGTATATGAATTGAATGCGAAGATTTGAAGGAAGTTAGTTGCTTGTTGAATCAAAATATGAGAAATATTATCAAGGATTCAATAAGTAACTTGAATTTGGGAGCTTTTTAGAATGCAAGAGTATTTAGAGTTTAAGATCAGAAAATATGAGAAGATTTCGTTGTGTGAAAAAAAAATGTTTTGATGTATATTTAATCGTTGAAGAGTTGTCAACTTCCATGAAGAGTTTTATCAAAGAGATGCACCCGTTTCCTTTTAGAAATCAAAAGGAATCTCTTCATGAAATATGATGCCTTTTAGAAAATATGGCCGTTGTAAAATATGACCGTTGGAAATATGACCGTTAGAAAATATGGCCGTTAGAAAATATGGCCGTTGTAAAATATGACCGTTGTAAAATATGACCATTGGAAATATGAAGTGTCCCTTCGTGAAGTGTCTTTTTGTGAAGTGTCTTTTCGTGAATTGAAGTGTCTTTTCGCGAAGTGATGAAGTGACTTTTCATGAAGTGTCCTTTCATGAAGTGTCTTTTCGCGAAGTGCCTTTTCGCGAAGTGATGAAGTGTCTTTTCACGAAATGTCTTTTCATGAAGTGTCTTTTCGCGAAGTGTCTTTTCGCAAGGTATCTTTCACAAAGTGTCTTTTCACGAAGTGACGAAGTGTCTTTTTGCGAAGTGTCTTTTTACGAAGTGTCTTTTCGCGAAGTGTCTTTTCACGAAGTGTCTTTTCGTGAAGTGTCTTTTCACGAAGTGACGAAGTGTCTTTTCGCGAAATGTCTTTTCATGAAGTGTCTTTTCGCGAAGTGTCTTTTCGCGAAGTGTCTTTCGTGAAGTATCTTTTCGCGAATGCATTTGTGTATGTTATATATTTGTGGACAGATTTTAACAATATATAACACCTCTAAGACACAATTAAATAGATAATCATAATCTATATCACTTTTCCTTTGATCTTCTCTTCTTCCTTGTCATGAATCAAAAACCTGTGATCTAACAATGGCATCTGATCCGGGAAAGTAGGAGTGATCATAGTCTTGAGAATAGGTAAAAATCTACCTGTGTAGTAGCGGGTCCTCGTCACGGTTCAGGGCCACGGTTCGTGAGCCGGGGTGGTGAGCTGGTGATGGTCGTGATGGTGATGGTCAAGCCGGATCATGGTCACGAACCGACCCCGGGGGTGGTCCCGATCCGACCCCAGGGGGTTGTCATGATCTGACCCCAGGGAGTGGTCATGATCTGACCATAGGGGGTGTTCACGATCTGGTCTTCAAAAATGCCAAAATGCAGGTTTTTCCATATTTCTGCATGCGTTCACGGAAACAGGCGTAACTTTCAAACCGTGAGGCCGATTGGACCAAACGAAAGCTCTTCTTGAAGCTAATTCAGAGGCCTATTCGGTGTGTTTAGATCCAAATGAGGTCGTTTTATAGGATTTTCGGGCTAGTTTATAGCAATGTTGTGATTTTGACCAAACTACCATGTGTCTTCTAATGATGCTTCTAATGCCGGAGAGTGATGTTATCCAGAGATTCCGTATGTCACAACATTCTCCAAAAAGTGTGTCAACATGATCTTTTCTTTGGGTAGCCTGGTCACAAAGCAGGCTAACATTTCCCCCCACAAAGTACATCTTATCGCATAAGAGATTTGTTTTGAATGTGTTGAGCTAAATCTCTTTGGAACGTCATTCATCCTTGAGAAGGCTTTATTAAATTATTATGTTGTTTCCATCTGTGCTAGTCAGGCCATCTTATGGAAGTAGTTGTCAATATGATCAAGTGATCGCTTAAACCTCGTCGGATCAAGAGGTCTATTTCATTCATTAAAAGTCATACTAAATCGTTGGCTCCCGAGCGTGATTCTACACACATAGGTCATTGCCAAACAATGTCATCATTCCGCGTAAGTCCAGCACATGGTTCGGTTATACTTTCTCTTACATGTGAGTTTACGTATGAAGTAGCCACCCAAATAATGGGCTAGTTCCAGAATCTTCAAGCTCTGTGCTGTTATCTGAACTGCTGGGATAAAGCACATTAGAATTAACATGTGAATCTGTCATCTGTAATTGGCTTTAAATTATCTTGGCATCGGGATATTAATATAGGGCTCCGCGATAGAACCAAATCGTAACAATAAGGATCCCGAAGGCCACAATCACTCCGGATCATGCCAATAAAAAATAAAGAATCTACGGTCGTACCAGGCCGTATTTTAAGGAAACCACAATCGCCCTGGATCGTTTCGTGATTCAATAACCACATGCAAGTCAGTAAGAGATGCAGTTGAAATCATGTGAACCAGTGCTCATATGATCGTCACTGTCGTAAGGAAGTGGATAGGTTTGTCACACCTTCCATCCATTGTAGTTTGACTCTTTAAGTTCACATTTGATCTGCAATTTAGCTCAGTTGGTCAGGGAAGATGAATCAGGTCATACTTTGGAGGCATAACGTGCATGTTTTGAATCTCATTCCATGCCAGGATTGTCTTTGGAGTTTGTCTACGAATCGACACTTGTGCTCTCAGTGCCATCGGAGGACAAGCAAAGTCAGGGCTTATGCCCCCAACATCGATGGGGGTTAAATTAAGTCAATCGGGCATCCAATCTTCAGGGTCCTATACTTCCAGTCATTGCATCGGGTAAGAGTTACTGGTTCAACAATCTTAGTTGACCCAAGAAATTCTGTGCTCTCTCTCGAATCAGCAAGAGTTGGTGTTGTATATGCAAATGTTCGAATTATATTTTCTTTGATATCATCTCTAGTCCTTAGTTGGATTTGCCGCATCGGACATCAGCAAATTCGGTTACTCCCATTGGATCAGTTGTGAATTTAAGTAACCTTGCTAATTGCGAGTGGATAAATGTCGTTATGAAGTTGGTTAGGCCCCTCCGTTTATGCTTCAGCATAGTCTGAAATGGTCGTCATAGTCTTGTTGAATCTCTTTCTCATGCTTGGTTCAACTGAGCTTCACAAACAAGATCATGAAGTCGATCAAGGGTATAGATTCTCTTTGGAATTGCGCATTCTTGTCATTGTTTTCCAGGGTTGTTCCTTTGTCCTTATCGTTTCAGGAATTGGAAAGTGCTCCATTCTTTAGTCGGAAAAGCATCTTGGTCATCTTTCTCGACGTTGACACCTTTTTATCATGAAAGTCTATCCACCTCAGGGTTGAATTCGTCAAAACCTCTGAGCAAGTCTCGTTGTGGTGAAAAATTGGAAATCTGTAGGAATAACAGGATATTCTGATGTCCTACGTGAAAAGACTACGATTATCATTACCCACATCATCTTGAGAAGTACCGCTTCTTGAGAGGTACCAAATCAAAATGCGAGCAGGTTGCCATCAAAGAACTGATGCACATTATCAAGATCATGGTTGGTGCCCGTAGTATCAAATCTGAGTTTACAAGGGGGGTCTTTGGGGATTTCTTGATTCCACGTTGATGTTGCCCCCGGGTCGTGGTTCGAGTCATTCGACCTTACTAGGTTCCTTCTCTTTGAATTGTTGCGTTCTTGCTTGGAGCTAAGTGTGAAATGTCACTCGAGTATCCATTCGAGTTGGGACTAAAGCTGGTCGTATTTGACCTAAGTTTGTCAAAATTCTTGCTTTCTCACCTAGGATGTTTCAGGTTGCTGTTCCATTGCCCATGTTTCCATCCACGCGGTTCCGAATCGAAGCCACATGTTGCATGCCTCCTTATTGGCTCGTGTTCAACTCGAGCTGATGGTTGCTATCTGCCTGTGCCAAGTTCGTCATTGCTTTAACTTCAATTTTATTATTTTCGGTGAATTAATAATTATTGCTCAGCCTTCTAATTCAACGCTGGTGCCTCCAGCATGGAGTCTTGAAATAGTGAAGGTCGGCCTCAGACTTCTTTGCTCCACATGAGCAGTGGTCGTCAATAAGGTTTCCGTCATTCAATTCTGAATATAAGTATCGGTAAGTCGAACTATGTTGCTCAAGGCTCGTATCCTGTGCCCTCTATCAATGAGGTTTTTATTGAGTAGTATGCTTCAAATCCATATCTTCTCTGGATTCATATTTACACCTCGCACCATTATTCGGGGTTGACTTCAAATCGATTTGTTGGTACACAGTCCATGCTACTCTCTTGTCAACTATCCAGGCTCTGAGGATCAGCATCGGACGACGAAGGGTCAAACTGATCGTCCCGAGTTTTCCCGCTTGCCCCGAGCGTCAAGGGAAAGGTCAGAGACAGGGTGGTTGTATCACAGCTAATTGTTGCATGGGATATGTTTAGCCTCATCTAGACTTTCCAGTCTGGAAATAGGTTGGGATCAACAAATGGATGTTCTCCTTGCATTCGTTTTAAGACAAATGGTCGAATCACTTCCCTTTCAAGTTTAGATGAAGGGAGGCGTATTCTGTCGTCGCCTTGAGTCGCATGTGCGGTTTAGAATTATGGACCCGCGGCACCCTTTTAGATGCAACCCTTTATTTGTTTTCCATTGGCCATGTGATGCAGTTGTGAGGGTGGCCCTCACTTTTTGTCTAGTTGTGTTGTATAAATCTCCATCAATAAATGAAATTCTGTTTATTTTTGGACTGTTGTGTTCCTACAAGTTCATCATGTTTAGTCATGAACATCTATATCATAACTAAATCAAAATCGAATCATGAATCATTCTAACAAAAATAAATTTTTTAAAATTTCTGAACTACACTTCTATGTGTGTAAGTATGAGTAAACTTTTAAAATTTCTGAACTACACTTCTATGTTTGTAAGTATGAGTATGCCCCCAGTCAATCGTTAATATGGTGCTCAGCCAGGGCTTATTGAGGATTGATTAGAGTGATATGTGTGCTGCCCCTATACCCGGGAATGAGGGATTCAGGCTCTGTTTTTCATTCTTGTCCCCAGTCGTGCGACGGGACAGGAGCCCCTGAGTGGCATATGTCACTGTGCCTTTATACTCTCCCGATCCTTCAGCGGGTTAGAGTTCGAGCACGGTTCTTAGTCTGCTCACCGATCCTTCAGCGGGGCAGGAATTCTGGGGGCGCTAAGTCTCTAGCACCTTTATACTCTCTCGATCCTTCAACGGTGGTGAGTGTTGACAAGACAGTTTTTATCATGGTGCACCTTCATGCCTTGCGGAAGTCATCTTGGCGTCCTTTATACTCCCTCTCGAATCTTGAGAGTTAGAGTGGTGGACATCATTTCTTGTCCTGGACATCATTTCTTGTCCTTTATACTCTCTCTCGCATCTGGAGAGTTAGAGTGGTTCAGGAGAATGATCATATCATTCACCCCGGCGTTCCTTCTACACTCTTGTTCAAAGAGTGGGATTCTGCCGTTTTGAGTGACGTTCTCGAGATTGGTTCTAGTCCATACTCCACGCTTCACTCTGGCGAATGGAGATTTATGGACAAGTTTTCGAGTAACACTCATCCTAGGTTTATATTTATATCCAAGCTCCGGGAATAACATCAGTCAATCAAATAGTTGGGAAACGTTTGTCAAACAGTTCTGAGCAATCTTTGGGAGGAGTGGTTGGCACCAAACTTCGGGTACCTGCGTCATTCATATCGCATGAATTAGTCATGTCAATAGCTCTTGAGGTATGTAAAAGCAAATATTATGATTGAAAAGTAAGGATATAATTGGGCACAGTTGCCCCCTATCAGGATTCAAGTAATCTGGCGGCATCGAGGATAGGATCGAGCCATATAGATGCTCACACCGCGTCCAACTGGAGCAGGACTCCGACTTTGCAATTCAATGATTTATGTACAATTGTGTTGTGGTCTTCCACGTGTGAACCAAGGATTAGATGGTCATTCCGGATCCATCTTGAGCTATACGACTTTCCATAGATGGAGGTGTGGCTTTGTAGACGAGCAGTGCAGCTGAGCTCGTTATAGTTCTATTCCATAATTTCATCTATCAGGTGTTAGAAATCTGATCGGTATCAAATCCGGGGTACCTACACCATCCACATATTAATTCATCGGATTTAATTACATCAATAAGTCATAAAACATGCAAATATAAGAATCATAGTTAAAGAATAATCCTGCTAAAGGAATGAATATCATTCGGAGCGGAAATGGCACTGCATGCTCTTTGCCGGTTAATTTTGCCTTATCCGGTCTCTGCCAGGGGGTGGCTGCCAGAATAATAAGCTGGTGACGAATATCATTTCAAATTACCGAGCGACGGCAGTCCCAATAACCAATAGACCCTGACTGGGATCTTGGAATGACGAGGTCGCTTCTCCTTTGAATCGCCTTCCTGCCCCCATGCCAAGGGCAAGGATGAGTTTCTTAGATTCGCGTCTGTACCCTTAATGATAGCACGTCATCGCATTGCTGCCAGGATGGTAATTGGCAGGAGAACAAAGGATTCATGCTTATAGAAACTTTTGTACTTTCTATGCTAGGAAATATAATATTGCTGCTGGTGGGATAGTCATATCTCGTAAATCAGTTGGTATGTCTTCAATTCCATATCGGGACAAGGGTTGGTGCGCAAACAATCAATCAGCATTCGGGCGCAAGCATTCTAAACCTTCAACTCGGTAACCTTCAGTCAAGACTAAGGCATTCGGCCATGCAAACTCCTGATCTGTCAGCTTTGAATTTAGGTGTAATCTTGAGCGATTCATGCTCAAATCTCCAGTTGGCCCCAGCGTTTGGGGAATGAGTGACTTGGCAAGTAGAAGGAGTGGAAGTGTGAGTCTTTACTTTCTAACACCAAAATGTTGTTCATCAGAAGTATCGTTCATGTACATCTCCCATTTAATGGGAAGTTGACTAGTGAATTTGTCTAACCATTCAGGGCGGTGAATTCAGCAATGAGACTCGTTGGTGTCTATTTTGGGACAACCTTCCAAGAAAAATAAGCAGTGCTGACTCGCATGTCATATTTCGAGGCATAAAGAATGATGGCACTCCTTTCACTTCACCTTGCTAGATGCATTTTGTGCTGCAGGAAGTTTATTATGGAGTTGCCCACGACTCCCTTCCATGTTCGGTATCCAACGTTGGTTCAACTTCCATCTGATCAATGGCCGTGTTTGTATTAATTTTTCGTTTTGAAGGGCAGTCTTCTTCATCTAGCACAGCCTCTTCGAGAATGGTGGATTAAACGATGAACTCGGCCAATGCTCGGCTCCGCATGGGCTTCATTGAAAGGAAATTCATATCATACTAGTTCATCTTGGCGTTCCATTCGGGCAAACTTCCAGGTGCCTCAGGTCGCAGCATGACCCATCGTAGTGGCTAATCAGTGAGTATCACAATTGTATAAACTTGGAAATAGTGGCGGAGTTTTCTCGAAGCAGTCAACAAGCTACAAAAGAGCTTTCCAGTCTTTGGGCAGCTACTTCGTTGGATATCATCCTCCTACATCCCGAATATTTGTCCTCTCTGGGATCTTTGTCGTCGGGAAGATCATCAGGCAACTCTCTCTGCGTTGTCTCCTTTGCTTACTAAGCTCATGCCTTCTTCACACTCCATCTCATCAGTTTCGAAAATATTTTTGGGTTCTCTCTGTCTTGTAGCGTATTCCATTCATCCAGACATCAGGCTCTCCTAGCGACTTAGTCACCACGGTCCACTCCCACTCCAGCTTCGATTGGTACTTTTAGTGATCGACACTAAGGTGCAATGTAGGCTCTGAACTCTGCTGGAGTGGTCATTTTGGACCTTGATTTGTTAGTTTTGGATACAGTAACATAGCTTGCGACAACATAGTGGTTGGTTTAGACCATAGTATGTTGACTTAACTTTTACTTAGGAGAAATCGACCATCATTGATGTGGTTGATAACAAATAGGTATTGTGAAACGCAGGACATATGTTTTCATCAGATCATATAAATGAAGTGTAACTTTGTAGTGTTAGGGTCCTCAGCTTCTTTCTGGTATCCCTTCATTGAGAACCATTGTTGCTTATATCATTTGAGTCACCTTCGGAATAGTGCCCGGACTGCTCCATATCAATGTCGTTCGAGATTTCGCCGGTTGAACAAGTTTATTTCATGTCAGCCAGGTGGTCACTACTCATTTGGGAACAACATCAGTTGCATTGGTAAAGTCTATAAACCATCGAAACCCTGAGAGAGGTGGTCACCAAGAAACAATCTTTCTCCCGTATACTGCCATAGTTAGCATGCCAAATTTGTTCAGTAGCTACTCACATTGAATAACATCAGTAAATAAAGGTCATGGTCTCTGGAGGAATCGCAATTTTTGCCACTTTGTTATTGATATCTTTGAACTATCTACCAAATCTTGGTCAATAAGCATTGTTGATATTTGCAGGCCAAAACGTATTCCAAGCGGAAGGTGAGCCGTGCTCTGAGCCAAAGGCGAGCCGTCAGTGGGTCCGGGCACAGCGTCGATGGGGGCCTGGGGCCCCATAGTCCCAGCAGTAATCGACCTAGCCGGTTAGGTCGAAAATGTGGGCACCGCACGATTTTTCCATTTATGGAAAATAATTCCTTTTATGAAATGATCTGAAAAATGTATTTTCCATAAAAATCACTCTATATGGGGTCGGACCGAGAGTTCTGTCCGCCATCGCATTTCTTGGTAGCGGGTCGAGTACACCACTGCGGTTCGCGGTTTAGTAAGTCAACGGATCGCTGGCACCTCTTCGGGTCGCATACGCCTCCACGAGATGGCTGGATAAATCTTCACCAGCGGTTTGTTCACTGTTGTCCTTCAGATCGGATCAGGATGTGCCATCCGAGTCGGGCCGAGTGTATTTTTCAGTTCGTATTTCAGAAAAGTATCTTTGGGTCGTGAATTGGATGTAACTGGATTTCCCCTTTCGGTTCGGATAAGGGTATTATCAGCTTTGGTCCATTCAGTTCTTCCATGTTTTTACTTCGCTGTCCAAAAGATCCATGGTAGACATACGCGCTTCATCTCTATTATCCACGACCCGAATATACCAAGCATGTAAAAAAAGACCGGCACCTAGATCGACGCCTGATGGTGATAGTCACCTCAATGCAACACCTCTTACAGTTTTCTGATACAGCGTATGAGCTATCTTCACCAACTTCATATTTCCATGCACACCCGCATATTAAGCAAGTCCTTGCTTCAAAATAAGCTCTTCTTCAAAAGTCCATTTAGGTATTAATCTGGACTCTTCCTGGCCCAATGTCTTCACGAACACCAAGAGCCTCTTTAAACCTAAAACATAAGAAACACCAATGAAACCCAAGTTCTCCATATTTAAAGATCCTGTCATCATAGGGTTTACATTGATGATGCTGTGACCAGTTTCAAATTCAAATTCAAGCATGAACGTATTTGGAAAAATACACGACACAGATGTCGCGGCATCATATCCAGATCTGGTCGCGATTTGTGGGTAGAGTCCTTCCACTCTTCGATTCCTGGTCTCAATGCAGTTCACAATTCAGCCAAGTCTTCACGGGTCGCGATTGTTCTATGGAATCGGTTCATGAAGTTGATTATTACGTAGGGCCATGCAATCCATGTCACGATCCAACTACAGTACCTTCCTTTAACTGGAATCGGTTTATGGCACATGCAAACTATGTCACAAGTAAGCATATTGGTACGTGATTGGATTCTATGCCATACGTAACAGATTGTTGTTTGCTGATTATTGAAGTTGTTGCTCACATGCCAACATACAGTGTTTAACACGCACTAACGAAGTATCATGTGACTTGGTTGTTTCCAGACGAGGACTGTGTCACTTATTTGGTCCCACTCATGATTCCATTCACGATCCGCATACATGGAGCCGAGCAGGTCAGGGAATGATCCGCGAGCCGAGCGGGTAAGTGTGTTGCTTCACGAACCGAGTAGGTCATGGACTGATTGCTCCCACTCCACGATCCGACAAGGGGATATGCTTGCACCTGCCATGCTGAGCACGACCTGAGAGCTGGAGCTTCAACGATCCAAGTCCAGGCTAGTGTGGCCAACATTCCGCTTCTGAAATGCACAATCCAGGGATTATCTACACTTACGAATGATCCGTGATGCGACGTCACTCTGCATGGAGAAGAACTGACCCGTGCGGATTTACTACCAATACGGTTCACAATTGCTTTATGTTTGTTGAAATATGCCTAGTTAGAAAATGTCATGTGGTAATAAAATATATGGTCACTGCATCATATAATTTATTTAATACTGTTGATCCATCATTTCTAAATTGTCCCAATTATTGAATGTGAGCTGGCACTCGGATGCACCCGGCACGATCGGAACATATGTAGCATGCTCCATGCGTATAACACATTATAACACGATCCAAGAAAATAACGCATCAAGTCATTTATACAATGGACCATTCACTTTCCAAGACGGACCGATGTTCTACTGCCAACCTTCATCCGAACTGAAGACTACAGTATGCCGGAGCTGCCGTTTCTAATCTTCATAAATCGTTGGAAAGCGGTGAAATTGTGGGATTTCCAAATCAGACTAGGCGATCTAATAGTAGAGCGGAGAATCCTTATATGCTGAGGATCTTAATTTCTCAGTGAAAGCACCAAAATGTTAGACCAAAAGAGGTCCTAACACCCAAATTGTTGTATTTTGAGCGTAGCATATGAAGAAATAACTTAAAAACAGAGAAAAAAGTAAGACAACAAGATTTTTATAGTGGTTCGGCATTAACGAACCTACGTCTACTTCATATTTTCTCATTTTACTCATAGATCACAATTACAATGAATATTGTCTATCAATCACTTGAATTCAATGAATAATTCTCTCCGACTTCATTGATTTTTATTGACGAAGATGATGGTTGTTCATGAAGAAGTGTTGGCCATGGCAGCCATGGATGTTGAGATACCAAAAGTCCCTTCAAAATGCCCTCTAGAGGTGTATTTATAGCTGTAGGAGAGCTCATATGGAGATGTGTTCATGGTAGGACACGTGGCATCTGATCCGGGAAAGTAGGAGTGATCATAGACTAGGTAAAAATCTACATGTGTAGTAGCGGGTCCCGGTCGCGGTTCATGGTCACGGTTCGTGAGCCGGGGTGGAGAGCTAGTGATGGTCGTAATAGTGATGGTCAGACCGGATCATGGTCACGAACCGACCCCAGGGTGTGGTCACGATCCGACCCCGGGGGGTGGTCACGATCCGACCCCAGGGGGTGGTCACGATCCGACCCCAGGGGTTGGTCACGATCCAAACCCCGGGGGTGGTTACGATCCGATCTTCAAAAATGCCAAAATGCAGGTTTTTCCATATTTCTGCATGCGTTCACGGAAACAAACGTAACTTTCGAACTGTACGGCCGATTGGACCACACGAAAGCTCTGCTTGAAGCTAATTCAGAGGGCTACAAGTATTCGGTGTGTTTAGATCCAAATGAGGTCATTTGTTAGGAGTTTCAGGCTAGTTTATACCAACGTTGTGATTTTTACCAAACTGCCATGTGTCTTCTAATGATGCTTCCAATGCTGGAGAGTGATGTTATCCAGAGATTCCAGATGTGACAACATTCGCCAAAAAGTGTGTCAGCATGATCTTTGCTTTGGGAAGCCTGGTCACAAAGCAGGCTAACATCATCGCAAAGATAATACTAAATGATGAGACAAGTATCAACAAAGTGGTAGAAAAAGGAGAAGTTAAAACATACCCTCAAAAAGGAAAGGGTACAGCGTACACATTTTGTCTTCCGTCTCCCAAGTCGCGTCTCTTTGATCATCTCCCCATTGCCTTTGACTAACTTGACCTCTTTGTTGCATAGCTCTTATACCTCCGACCCAAGGATGCATGTAGGAGCCCATCTAATCGTGGCATCTCCCTCTACTTCCACTTATCTAAGCATGTTTGGCTCCACTACTTCTGCGGTATCTTGTAACACTTGCGCAAATATGATACGTGAAAACATGTTGTGAACATCACTAAGCTAGTTGCCTCCTCTCATGTCCTTCCAAAATCTAGGATACATAACCTCAAAAGATCTTCAAGGATTTTGTTCACCCCTTTCTGTCTGTTCACCCGTCTGTGGGTGATAAGCGATACGCGTACTTGCCGCCTTTTGCATATCACCTTTTCCTCTTGCACCGAAAACTGCTCCAAGCCATATCTCACAAGCATCGGTATACACTGCGAATGGATTACTTCCATTTGGCAAAACTAAAACTGGAGCGTTCATCAAAACCCTCTTCAAACGTTAGAAAGCATTGTCACAATCAACTTACCAAACAAAAATCAAGTTCTTTTTCGTTAGTCAAGTAAGTGGGGCTGATATCTTTGCGAAGTCCTTAATGAGCTTCCTATAATAACTAGCCAGCCCTAAAAAGCTTCTTACTTCTGTTGTGTTCTTAGGAATCTTCCAATCTTGGGTTGCCACCACCTTTCCGGGATCCACATCTATCCCTTCCTTAGAGACCACGTGTCCTAAGAACATCACTTCTTTTCTTCAAAAAATGGCACTTGGAGAACTTAGCTTTAAATTGATGCGCTCGTAGGGTCTCTAAGACTTCCCTAAGATGTAGGGCATTGTCTTCTGCACTTTTAGAAAAAATCAGGATATCGTCCACAAAGACTATCACAAACTTGTTTAGAAACTCCCTAAACACCCTACTCATTAAGTAAACAAAGTATGCGAGTGCATTCGTCAAACCGAAAGGCATGACGAGCCACTCGAAGAAACCGTTAGGAGTTATAAATGCAGTCTTATCTATGCTATCTTCAGCCACCCTTAGCTGATGAAACCCTGTAGCCAAATCCAGTTGCCAAAAAAATGAAGCACCCACCAACTGATCGAATAAATCATCTATCCTCGGCAATGGTGTCTGTTCTTCTTTGTTAGCTTATTCAGCTCTCTATAGTCCACACACAATCTGAGTGAACCATCAGCTTTCGTAGCAAAAACTACTGGAGCACCCCACTATGAAATACTCCTTCTTATGAAACCCTTCTCAAGCAATTCTTTCACTTGCTTACCGAGTTCTCTTCTCTCTCTCTCGGAGCCATGTGGCGCACTGGTAATGCAACTGGCTTTGCATTATCTACTAGGTATATTCGAAAGTCTATCTCGTGCCTCGGGGTAAACCCCGACCTTCATCTAAGATGTCACTATATTCACGGACCACACGAACAGATTCCAAATCATCATTGGATGCATCAAGGGATTCTAGGTAGCTAAGCATTACCGGACCTCTAGGGTCACAAGAAATATCGAGGGTCTTTCCACAAAGAGTCAACAATCTAACTACCCTTCTTTCACAATCTAGGATGGCACCGTATCTAGCTAGCCAATCCATAACTAGAATCAAGCCATAGCCCATGAAGCCAAGAGCGAAGGCGTTGCATTCAAACCCAATGCCCATGATAGACACTCTCAAATCCCGACAAATCATTGAAAGATGAGCCGAACCACCAATAGGATTTGAGACTACTATGTGATCCGTAACTTGACTAGTATTTAGGTGCAGTGTTTCAACTAACGAAGCAGATATAAACAATTGTGAAGCGCCAGAATTTAAACAATGTTCGAACAGGATGATCAAAAAGAAAAACCAAATTTCCAACCAAGATATATTTCTACCTCTATTAGGTATGTCAGTCGTGAGGGAACGCGTCTGCCCTCCAGAAGATCCTATACCTTGTCCTTACCTTTGCCTTTTTCTTCTTTGGACGATCCTAATAAGATGTCTTATAATGATAACAACTAGTCTTCTTCTTCTTTCTAACGTCTTTATTTAAGTAGTCAGGTATTGCACAAGTGTTGCCCTTCCTTTTCTCTTGGCCCTTTGTTATCCTTATCACCTCTCTTTGGATCTACTTTATCGTGTGTCCTTTCCATGTCTCTCCTGGACATTCTCTGTTCGTGGCCTCCTACCAAATGAGGCTTCGTTCTTCATTAACCAAGCAGCTAATTGAACCTTCCTCCCGTCGTCTATCCTAAAGGCACCAACAAGTCCTCCGCTTCCTCTTAGTTTTGACAGACGGCCTAGTCCCATGAAGTGGTTTTCCACCAATCGCACGGAAGTTCTTACATATTTTAGGAAAAGCGTCTATATGCGTATAGGAAGAAATTCAAAAAGGAAAGAGGAAGAGATTCAAAACAGAGAATCGAAGGAAAGATATATGGCACGTGGGGGTTATGTTTTAAAACAAACAAACTTTTCTCTTAAAAATACTCTCCATAAAACATATTTTTGAAAGTATTTCTTTACAAAATGCTTTAGAAAAACAGTATTTTCAAAATCCATATCTATTTTGGTTACCTTCAGCTCTGATACCACGTGTAACACCCTACATCCATAAATGTCACTCACAAAGGGAATGCATTAACTTCCTTGGAGCGTTATTAGTGTGTAGAACAGAATATAACAAGACAGATACAAATATTGGTACTTGAAAATTTTAAAACCACTTTTATTGCAGTGGAGAAAAGGTTTGATTACAACAACATCATAAACCAAGTACACTTAATATCCATCTTTACAAATTGTTTTCAGAGTACATAAAGTAAAAAGCATAACCCTAAACACAAGTAGCCATAAAAGAGATGAGCCGAACTTTAATTTTAGCAAACCAAGCACTTACAAAAGAGACAGAAAGAGATCCAAATAAAGCTCCGCTAGTACTATTCCCACCCTGAGAACCTGGGGGGGAGGGGAAGGAAGAAAAGAGGTGAAAACAAATGGGGTCAGACATGAAGTCCGGCGAGTAACATAACTTTACAAATACAATTATTAAAGTAATTAGGATAAGGCATAAACTGGTAAAACAAGGAATGACTGTGAAACAAGTGGGAAAGACAAAGCAAATAGAGGAATATTTTGGCGTTAATTGCGCTCCTAATCACTATAGGATAATTACTATACTGCACCAATGCTAATTACTCTGCACCATTACTAGTCACCATAAAAGTTGATCCCGCCCACTGAACAAAATAATAATAATAATGGTATTTTCGTGTACCTCTAGCTGTCTTCGTAGGTGCCGCCTACCCCTATCTCCACTAGTTGTACCACTACCCTCCCCATTCAAATTACAATGTTTATTCATAATATGGTAGTTATACGCTTAGCTATATTCATAGGTGTCGTCTGCTCCTATCTTCGCTAGTCGTACCCACTACCTTCCCCATTCGATTGGCTCCCTAACTCGTAGATACCCGTGCTGTTCCCACAGTGGGGTGTACCACTCCCCAAAGTGGCAACCTGATACAACTAACGATGCACGACTTATATCTACACGATGCAATGACGTCTTACCTACCAGCTCGGGCCCACGCACGCACATGACCCCATTGGACTTGCGTTGCCACCGCTAACCCGTTTGGACCTCTTACAATCAAACTTAGTAAGCGTGTCCCGTCCTCCACTTGGGTCGAGCTCACAAAGATACTTAATGGGTTACTGGTTTGAAAAGAGTCCCCACACAAGCTTTCCACCTATGCTTGGTCCCCACTAGAATTTCCCAATTAACCGCTTCTATTCATGTCTTCTTACATGTTTTCAACTTGATTAAGTGTTTTTAATTATATCCTACATGTCACCCATGTTATTTACTAAACAAATCAACATGTGTTATTGGCTAAGCTTGTCTTAACCCTATCCGCTTATTAGATCAATATATTATTGGTTAAGCTGGTCCTAACCCCATCCACTTTTATCTTATTAGTTAAGTTGGTCTTAACCCTATTTGCTTATCAAGTCAATATACTTATTGTTTAAGTTTGTCTTAACCCTATCTGATCAATACATATTACTAGTTAAGTTGGTCTTAACCCTATCCGCTTATTAGATCCGTATATTATTGGCTAAGCTGGTCCTAATCCCATCCACTTATTAGATTAGTATATATATATATACACACACACATATATACATACATATATATATATATATATATATATATTATTGGTTAAGCTGCTCTTAACCATACCCACTTACCATGTTTTTTTATGATTAAGTACATCTTAGTTCACAGATACATTGGTTAAGAGAATAACTCCCTAAGTACCAACCCACAAGACTGAAATCTACATCAGATTGTTATTCAGATAATCACTCACTCAAACAAACTTCTGTTTGTCATTCATATTCGTCTTTGCTCAGCATTAATTAATTATTAATGCACATACCTCTCACACTAAGTCGATTGCTTGTGGCCGCTGGATATGTTGGGCGGTTCCGGGCAGACTTCCACCACAAGCAAGACTTAAACTCGTGTCTAAGAATCTTTTAATTTATGCCTTTAACCTCTCACATTAGAGTACCGTTTGTGGTTGCTGGTTTTGCCGGGAGGGTCCGGAGATTCTTACACCACAAACGAGTCTAACCTCGTGTCATAGGCCTTTATTACTTATTTAATTTGTGCCTTTGACCTCTCGCATTAGCCTACCATTTGTGGTTGTCGGATTCGTCGGGCTGGTCCGGGAAGTCTTACACCATAAACGAGTCTAACCTCGTGTCTTAGGCATTTATTATTACACATTATTATTCAACCCCAATTTTAATTGGTATCCTTATTTCAAATTGCCAATAACTTCCAATTTTAATCCATGTCCATAATTGTCAATTAAATTATGTCCATAATTACTATGCATATAAATTAGGCCAATTATTGTCTCAAATTAATTATATGCCTTTATCCCATTTTATGCCAATTCACAATTATGCATATTTAATATTTTCCCATTATCCCCACGTCGTTCATACGTTGAACGTGAAATATGTTAGACTCTCAAATAGTCTAACTCATAAAAAGGAAAGAAACATCACAACTTGCACAACACACAAAATAGATCTAACTAGCATAACATGGATCAAAACTGGCATGATTATGATTCATATTAACATAAATTTGCATAATGAACACTTGCATAGGCAATAGTCATAAAACATTAATTCGTATAAACTATTTACTGTCATGGATCTAATTGTATAGATCTAAACATTTAATTATGAACTTGCATATATGGATATGGTTTTCCTATGACTTGCATCTGCATTTCATACAAACTTACATTCAAACTAGAATATGATTCACATACAAAACTTGCATAGGAAACATAAATTTGCATAAGTATGTTATTGCCTTGGATCTAAATATAGATCTAATATCAAAATGCGAACTTGCATATGGATCTAAACGTAGATCTAAACATAAAAATGTGAACTTGCAAATGGATCTAAACACATAAATTAATGTCACACTTTTCGCTTATAAACTAGCATATGTATGTACTTGATTCACATATGTTTTACATCCCAACTTGCATAAGACTCACATACGTTTCAACATCCTAAACTTGCATACATATGTTTTAACATCGCAAACTTGCATATGATTCGTATATGATTTAACACATAAATTTTCATAAGATTCACATAACATAAACTTGCATATGATTCACAAATTAACATATGTGAACTTTCATAAAATGAATCAAGTTAAACATGTATAATTGTACATATAAATAGATCTACCAATCTTACAACAACAAAACTGTCATATGTTCACAAAAAGACAATAACATCACATGTTTCAACAGATATGTTCTCATAATCCAATTACAACCCATCATAATTAATTCATTAATTATATTGTGAAAAAAATAGCACTCACAATCAAAAGAATAGTCTTGTTTTTCTGGGATCTGTATTCTGAAACCGAATTGCTTGCATTTATTGTAGACTAATTGTTATTCTAATTTGGATTTAGATTTGATTTTGATTCTGGCTTCTATCTTGCTTTTAAGTTGAAGAAGGAATGGTTACTAAACTAGAACGATCATGGACGACTTGGTGGCTCCTTGGAATGAATTTGTGTGATTTAGGGTTTCAGGATTATCGTTGCTTTTATACAAGTTAAAACTTATGTGAGCCGTTAGATCGTTTTTAGGAGCAATCAAAGCCATCCAACTAAGGAAGTGTCACTCGGCCAATCATAGCAAGACACATAAGCCCTAATGCCTCAGAATTTGTCACAAAGCCAATCAGAGAAGGCCACGTAAAAAAGACAATCCTTGACCAACCAAAAATGCGCCACGTGCGCCACATGATGCGTACACGTCTTATATGTATATATACATATATATATTTTCTGTATATTTTTTTTCTTTTTATCTATCTTCCCAATTAACCATTTTCACACTAAACCACCTTTTGAACTGCGTTCATACTAAGCCACTTTTTATCCATTCCCCTAAAACAAAAATATGGCACTGGCGGGGATCGAACTTTGTACCTCTTGTATGCAGATCACATGTTCTAACCAAATGAGCTACTAAGTCCTTTTCTTACAAAACTTAGAACAATGCTAAACATTTTTCTTCTCTCATTCTTCTTTTTCATGTTTTGCTGCAATATTTAATTTAAAGATATCTTCTTTATACGGAGTCTGATTTACGCAAACTCGGACTCTATCTCAAGCAGAATTCCAAGGTGAACGCAATGGCGCAACCTGTTTCCTTTAATTCCCAAATTTGAAATTAAGTATTCCTTAATTCGTTAATCTTAATATTTAAAATCACGGGGTGTTACAGAATGACTGTGAAACAAATGGGCATGACAAAGCAAACAAGAGGAATAAGATAACATTAATTTGCGCCTCCAACACTATAGGATAATTACTATTCTGCACCATTACTAGTCACCCTAAAAGATGATCCCGCCTACTAAACATAATAATCATAATGGTAGTTCCGTGTACCCCTAGCGGTCTTCATAGATGCCGCATGCCCCTATCTCCACTAGTTTTACCCACTACCCCCATGCGAATGGCTCCCTAACTCGTAGATACCCGTGCTGGTCCCATAGTGGGGTGTATCACTCCCCAAAGTGGTCACCCGATATGTAACGCCCCACGTCCATCAATGTCACTCTCAAAGGGAATGCATTAACTTTCATGGAGTATTATTGGAGAATGGAATAGAATATAACAAGACAGATACATATATTGGTACTTGAAAATTTTCAAAACAACATTTATTGCAACAGAGAAATAGTTTGATTACAACAACTTCATAAACCAACAGAAATACCAAGTACACTTAGTAACCATCTTGACAAATTGTTTTCTGAGTACACAAAATAAAAAGCATAACCCCAACACAAGTAGACATCAAAAAGATGAGCTGAACTTTACTTTCAGCAATCCAAGCACTTCCAAAAGAGAGAGAAGGAGATCCAAGATCAAGCTCCACTAGCACTAGTCCCACCCTGAGAACCTGGGGGGGTGGGAAGGAAGAAAAAAGGAGAAAAACAAGGGGGTCGGACATAAAGTCTGGCGAGAATAATAACTTTAACAATATAATTATTAAAGTAACTAGGATAAGGCATAAACTAGTAAAACAAGGTATGACCGTAAAATAAGTGGGCATGACAAAGCAAACAAGAGGAATATTCTGGCGTTAATCTCGTTCCTAGTCACTACAGGATAATTATTATGCTGCACCATTACTAGTCATCCTAAAAGTTTATCTCGCCTATTGAATACAATAATCACAGTGGTAGTTTCGTGTACCCCTAGTTGCCTTCATAGGTGCCGCCTGCCCCTATCTCCACTAGTTGTACCCACTACCCCCATGCGATCGGCTCCCTAACTCGTAGATACCCGTGTTAGTCCCATAGTGGGGCGTATCACTCCCCAAAAGTGGCAACCCGATACCACTAAAGGTGCACGACTTATATCTACATGATGCACGCACATGACCCCGTTGGAATTGCGTTGCCACTGCTAACCCGTTTTGACCTCTTACAATCAAACCTAGTAAGCGTGCCCCGTCCTCGACCTCACAAAGATACTTAATGGGTTACTGTTTTGAAAAGGGTCCTCATGTTTGACACAAGCTTTCCACCTATGCTTGGTCCCCACTAGAACTTCCCACTTAACCCTTTCTTATTCATGTCTTCTTACATGTTTCAATTTGGTTAAGTGTTTCTAATCGTATATCACATGCCACCCACTTAACCCCCATGTCCCACCACATGTTTATCTGGTTAAGTGTTACTTGATTCATTAGAACCGGAACCTTGTAAAGACCTCCTACATTAGACTACCGTTCGCGGTTGCTGGATTCGCCGGGCGGGTCCGGGCAGTCTTATACCGCAAACGATCCAAACTTCGTGTCTTTACAATTGTTACGCCTATAATTTGTGCCTTTGACCTCTTACATTAGACAACCGTTTGTGGTTGCTGGATTTGTCGTGCGGGTCCGGGCAGACTTATACCACAAACGATTCTAACCTCGTGTCTTAGGCGGTTAATTGTTACACATAATTATTTAACCCCAAATTGGATTAATATCCCTAATCAAATTTGTCAATAAATTCCAAATTAATTTATGTCCATAATTATCACCTAAATTATGTCCATAATTTCATGTATACAAATTTATACCACTTAATGTATCAAATTAATTATATGCCTTTAAGGCCATTTTATGTCAATTCACAATTATGTATATTTAATATTATCCCATCGTCACCATGGTATTTGTACGTTTTAATATGACATATGTTAGACTCGCAAATAGTCTAACTTATAAGAAGAAAAGCAACATCACATCTTGCATAACACATAAAATAGATCTAAGAATCATGACATAAGTTTGCATAGCCAATAACTTGCATAGGTAATGGATATACATAAATTTGCATAAACTATCATGGATCTAAATATAGATCTAAACATGTAATCATGAACTTGCATATATGGATATGGTTTTCCTATAACTTGCATATGAATTTTATTGAAACTAGCATATGATTCACATACAAAACTAGCATAGGAAACTGGCATACAGAACATAAATTTGCATAACTATGTACTGCCATGGATCTAAATATAGATCTAAACATAAAGATGTGAACTTGAATATGGATATAAACACGTAAATCAATGTCACATGTTTGCATATAAACTAGCATATATATCTACATGATCCACATATGAACTTGTGTATAATCCACATACAGACTTGCATAAGATTCATAAACTATCATATGATTTAACATCCCAAACTTGCATAAGATTCACATAAATATGATTTAACATCCCAAACTTGCATAAGATGAATCAAGTTAAACATATACAATTCAACATATGAAATAGATCCATAATAACACAACTGCCAACGATAACATCACATGATTCAAAGTCATATTCTCATAATCCCAATTATAACTTATCACAATTAAATTAATTAATTATTTTGTGAAAGAAATTATACTCACAACAAAAGAAAGTCTTTTTTCTGGGATCTGTATTCTGAAACTGAATTGCTCGCCTTTGATGTAGACTAATTGTTATCCTAATTTAGAATAGATTTGATTTTGATTCTTGCTTCTATCTTGTTTTTGAGTTGAAAGAGAACGTCGCCTACTTTAGGTTCTCCATTGACGGCATGGCGGCTCTTGGTATTAATTAGTGTGATTTTAGGTTGAGAGTTAGGTTGCTTGTATAGAATTTTAATTAATTTATAGCCGCCAGAGTAACCCCTAGAAGCAATCAAGAACATCCAGTCAAGATAGAATAACACCTTAGCCCTAATGACTCAGCAATGAGTCGAAACAGCGTCATCTTTCAGATCTGCCCGGGGGGGGGGATAGGTCGACCCCCTAGTCTACCTGTATGGATAGGTCGAACCCCTGGTCGATCTGGCCCTTGGGCGGAAGAACTCCCACCCAGCCTGCTCCCCTGTCTGAATTTGAATTTTGAACTGTTTTTAATTTATTTAAATTCTGAAACTTCGCAAGGCCATATCTTCTTCATACGGAGTCCAAATCACGCAAACTCGGACTCTATCTCAAGCATAATTCCGAGACGAACGCAATGGCGTAACCTGTTTCCCTTAATTTTCACATTTGAAATTAAGTATTCTTAAATTCGTTAATTTTTAATATTTAAAATCGTGGGGTATTACATTCTCCCCTCCTTAAAGGATTTCACCGCTGAAATCTCCATGTTAAGGACAATGTATGTTCTATCATCCAATCATCCATCTACTCAACAATCAGACACAGGCATCCATTGTCCTTGCAAGATTTCTAATGCCATATGAACATATGCAAAAAGTGTGTATATATGTTCCTTATCTATTGCAAAATCAGGCGGTCTACTGATCCAGTTGACCCCCTTAATGAAAATCATGATAGTGCCATGCATCCATTATGTATGCGAAAGAATCCTAACGAAACATATTATTTCTACATGTGTGCACAACCATTCATTTAAATGCAGCTTCCATATGATAACATAACCATTATACATCCACTAATTTAAATATGCACATACATTTATATGCAATATGAAAGTGATTGAGCCGATCTAGTGCCTAAAGTGTGTGTACATGCATCCACGAGCAACTACTAGCAACCAATTACAACCACTTGCAACCACCAATGATAACATGTTTCAAACACATGTTTACATTCATCGGGTTCTGCCTAGGGATAAAGAATAGGACTGAAGAGATATAAGAATGAATAAACATATGGAAAAAGAGATCAAGGAGGTACCCTCAAAGAGAAAAGGGTAGGCTGCCCGTATTTTCCTCTCAGTTTCCCAAGTCGCATCTTCCTCAGCATCACTCCATTAAACTTTAACTAGCTTGATTTCACGGTTGCGTAGCTTTTTGACTTATGTACCCAAGATACGAGTTGGAGCTCTTCTCAAAGTCGCTTCTCGTTCCACTTCTACTTCCTCAAGTATATTCGGCTCCACTGCTTCCGTAGATTCATGTAAGCATTTTCGTAGTTGAGAAACATGAAAAACATTACAAACTCCAGCCAGTCTCTTGGATAGCTCTACTCTGTAAGCTATCGTCCCAATCCTTTCAATGATACGAAATGGACCTACAAATCTTGGTGTTAGCTTTCCTACGGACCCAAAGCGAATTTCATTCCTCAAAGGAGATACTTTAAGGAACACCCTATCTCCAACCTTAAACTCAAGATCGGTCCTTCTTTTGTCTACGTATGACTTCTTTCTATCTTGTGCAGCCTTCAATTGTCTTCTTATCAAGTCCACCTTTTCTGAGGTCTCTCTAATCATGTCTGGCCCAAGGTACGAGCTTGTCTATAGACTCCAACCAACAAGTTGGTGATCGTCACGGTCTTCAACATAAAGCTTCGAAGAGTGCCATCCCTATGGTGGATTGTAGCTATTGTTGTAGGCGAATTCCACTAATGGAAGATGATCCTCCGATGTCCCTCCAAAGTCAGTAATGCACAATCTCCAGAGGCCTTCTAATACCCTGTTCACCCTTTCTGTCTGACCAACGGTTTGGGAGTGATAGGCTGTGCTTAAGCCTATTTGGTGCCTACTGCCTCTTGCAAAATCTTCCAAAACTCGCTCGTAAATATAGGATCTCTATCGCTCACCATGGTGGAGGGTATCCCATGGACTCGAACTTTTTCTTTGAGATAAATGGATGTTAGGGATGAGGCAGTCCTTATACTTTTAACAGGTATAAAGTGAGCGCTTTTAGCGAGCCTGTCTACTATTAACCAGATACTAGTATTGCCCCTTCTTGACCTAGGCAACCCATCAACAAAATCCATCAAAATGCTATCCCGCTTCCACTGTGTGACGTCGAGAGGATAAAGCAGTCCATCGGGCTTCTTATGCTCTGCTTTGACTTGCTGGCATACCAAACACTTACCGATGAACTCAGCTACATCACTCTTCATGCCATTTCAAAAGAAAACCCTTTTTATGTCTTTATACATCTTGTATCCGCCTAGGTGTATGGTCAGTTTGGAATTGTGCTCCTCTTCGAGAACCGTCCTCACTAAATCCCTTACTTGTTGGATGCAGAACCTTCCATCACGTCTCAACCAACCCCTATCATCGATGGAGTATCTATTGAGGTGACAAGAAGTCTCACCCCTAACTAACATTTCCATCACATCAACTAGGTGAGGGTCTTCTTGCTACGCGGTTCCTATTGAGTCCAAAAGAGTAGGTCGCACCTCTAGCGATGCTAACAGACCAGGCACAATTTCATAGGAGGGTCTAAAGTTAAAATTCGCTATGTACTCCAAGCTTTGCCTTTCTACTAAGAGAGGACTCAAGGTCAGCTTCTTCCTACTTAAGACATCTGCTACCGCATTGCCCTTGCCTGGGTTATAGGAAATCTCAAAATCATATGAGGCAAGAAATTCCATCCACCTTTGTTGTCTTAAGTTAAGATCTTTCTGCGAGAAAAGGTACTTCAACGATTTAAGGTCAATATATAATTCAAACTTTTCTCCTAGGAGATAGTGGCGCCAAGACATAAGCGCAAAGACGATGGTAGCCAACTCTAGATCATGGGTTGGGTAGTTTTTCTCATGTACTTTCAAATGTCTGCCTAAAGAAGCTACTACCTTCCCTTCTTGCATCAACACAGCACCTAGTCCCATACCGAAAGGCATGACAAGCCATTCGAAGAAACCATCTGGGGTTCTGAATGTGGTTTTATTAATGCTGTCTTCAGCCACTCTTAGCTGATGGAACTGGTAGCCAAATCTAGTTGGGAGAAAACAGACGCACCTACAAGCTGATCAAACAAGTCATCTGTTCTAGGAAGTGGGTGCCTATTCTTCTTGGTCAGCTTGTTTAGCTCCCTATAATCAACGCATAGGAAAAGTGAACCATCCGCTTTGGTTGCGAATACTACTAGAGCATCCCATTCAGAATTACTCCTCCTTATAAACCCCTTTTCGAGCAGCTCTTTGACTTGCTTATTGAGCTCTTTTCTCTCCCTAGGAGCCATGTATCTAACGGGTAGAGCCACAGGTTCTGCATTATCAACAAGTTATATGCTTAAGTCTGTCTCCCGCTTTGGAGGTATGCCCTTCACCTCCTCAAATACATCTAAGTATTCACGGATTACTCTAACAGACTACAAGTTTTCAACAGACGCATCAAGAGACTCTAGGTAACTAAGCATAATAGAATGTATGGGGTTACAAGAGATTTCGAGAGTGTTGCCAAGGCGAGTCATAAATCTTACCACCCTCTTTTCTCAATTGAGGACGGCACCATTACTGGATAACCAATCCATGCCTATCATAGCCTGTGAAGCCAAGAACGAAGGCGTTGCATTCATACTCAACGCTAAAAATAGGCACTCTCAAATCCCGACAAATTATTGAATGATGAGCCGAACCACCAATATGATTTGAGACTACTATGGGATCCGTAACTAGACTAGTATTTAGGTGTAGTGTTTCAACTAATGAAGCGGACACAAACGAGTGTGTAGCGCTAGAATCAAATAAAGTATGAACAGGATGATCGAACAGAAAAACCAATCTTTTAATAGAAATGTTTCGACCCCTCTCCTGTCCTAGTGACATGAGAGCCTGAATCTGCCCTCTTGCCTGCCCTGGAGCCATGAGAGCCTGAGTCTTCCCTCCAAAAGTGGACCATGTCCTTTGCCCTTGCCCATGTTTCCTCGGGCAGTCTTTAATTAGATGTCCTGCCTCTCCAAGGTGGAAGCAGCAAGTCTTCTTCTTTTTTCTACAGTCCTTGCTTAGATGTCCTTGTATCCCACAATAAAAGCACTTTTTCTTTCCCTTGCCATTGTTATCCTTACCACCCTTCTTATTTTGCTGTTGTGATTTCTTTTGATCATCTTTCTTCTCTGGTGCCTTTTTAGCATCCCTTTCTCCTCTTCATGTATAAGCGCCATGTCAACTAGTTTCCCAAAGGTGGCCCCCATAGGAATGTGGATCATAGCCAACCCCTGTAGCGGCTCATTCAAACCTTTAACGAACCTCAAAGCCTTCTTCTCGGGTGTGTTCACTAAGTCTAAGCCAAATCTCTCCAACTGATTGAACTTGTTGACGAACTCCTTTACTGATAAATTCTCCTGCTTCAATGCCAAGAATCTTTCCATGTATAAATTCTCATCTGCTCGTGAGAGAAATTTCATCTTGAACCTATGTCTGAAATCCATCCACGTCTCTACAGGACGCTCTCCATTCGTGACCTACCACGAAAAGGAGGCTTCGTACTTCATTAACCAAGTGGCCAATTAGACCTTCCTTTCATCTTGTATCTCGAAAATACCAAATAGATCTTCCACCTCCTTAAGCCAATTTCGGGTTTCAACAAATTTCTCTGATCCATGAAACGGTTTCCTGCCATTGCCCAAAAATCTTTGCATATCTTAGAAAAAGTATCAACGCGAGGCGGGGAAGGAGGAGGAGCGACTACAGCTGGGGGAGAAGGAACATTTGCTGGGCCTGCGGTAGTGGCCCTAGTCTCCAGATACCTTCTATACCAGCATGGTATTGGTATGCCCTCGAGTATCTCAGGTTCCCCAGACATGCTGAAAAATAAAAAGGAAGAGATTCAAAATGGAGAATTCGAAAGAAAGATATATAGCTCTTGGGGGTTATGTTTTTAAAACAAACATTTCTCTTGAAAATACTCTACTTAAAACATAATTTTGAAAGTTTTTCTTCATAAAACGCTTTTGAAAAACGGTTTTTCAAAATCTCTTATCTGTTCTGTTAATCTTCAACTCTGATACCACGTGTAACACCCCACGTCCATTAATTTCACTCTCAAAGGGAATACGTTAACTTTCATGGAGTATTATTGGTGAATAGAACAGAATATAACAAGACAGATACATATATTGGTACTTGAAAATTTTCAAAACAACATTTATTGCAGCGGAGAAATAGTTTGATTACAACAACTTCATAAACCAACAGAAAAACCAAGTACACTTAGTAACCATCTTGACAAATTGTTTTTTGAGTACATAAAATAAAAAGCATAACCCCAACACAAGTAGCCATCAAAATGATGAGCTGAACTTTACTTTCAGCAATCCAAGCACTTCCAAAAGAGAGATAAAGAGATCCAAGATCAAGCTCCACTAGTACCAGTCCCACCCTGAGAACCTAGGGCGAAAGGAAGAAAAGGGGTGAAAAACAAGGGGGTCAGATATAAAGTCTAGCGAGTATAATAACTTTAAAAATATAATTATTAAAGTAACTAGGATAAGGCATAAACTGGTAAAACAAGGAATGACCGTGAAACAAGTGGGCATGACAAAGAAAACAAGAGGAATATTCTGGCGTTAATCTCGTTCCTAATCACTATAGGATAATTACTATACTATACCATTACTAGTCACCCTAAAAGTTGATCCCGCCTACTGAATACAATAATCATAATGGTAGTTTCGTGTACCCCTAGTGGCCTTCATAGGAGCCACCTTCCCCTATCTCCACTAGTTGTACCCACTACCCACATGCGATCGGCTCCCGAACACGTAGATACCCGTGCTGTTCCCACAGTGGCGTGTATCACTCCCCAAAGTAGCAACCCGATACCACTAAAGATGCACGTCTTCTATCTACACGATGCAACAACATCTTACCTACCGGCCCGGGCCCACGCACGCATATGACCCTGTTGGACTTGTGTTGCCACCGCTAACCTGTTTTGACCTCTTACAATCAAACCCAGTAAGCGTGTCCCATCCTCGATCTAACTCGAGCTCACAAAGATACTTAATGGATTACTGGTTGGAAAATGGTCCCCATGTTTGACACAAGATTTCCACCTATGCTCGGTCCCCGCTAGAACTTCCCACTTAACCCCTTCTTATTCATGTCTTCTTACATGTTTCAATTTGGTTAAGTGTTTCTAATTGTATTTCACATGCCAGCCAGTCTACCCACTTAACCCCTTGTCCCACCACATGTTTATCTGGTTAAGTGTTACTTAATTCATTAGAACCGTAACCTTGTAAAGACCTCCCACATTAGACTACCGTTTGCGGTTGCTGGATTTGCCGGGTGGGTCCGGGCAGTCTTATACCGCAAACGAGTCTATCCTTGTGTTTTTAAAATTGTTACACATATAATTTGCGCCTTTTACCTCTCGCAATAGGGTACCGTTTGTGGTTGCTGGATTTGCCGGGCGAGTCCGGGAAGTCTTATACCACAAACGAGTCTAACCTCGTGTCTTAGGCGGTTAGTTATTGCGCATAATTATTTAACCCTAAATTGGATTAGTATCCCTATTCAAATTTGTCAATGAATTCCAAATTAATCTATGTCGATAATTGTCACCTTAATTATGTCCATAATTTCAGGTATACAAATTTATACCACTTAATGTCTCAAATTAATTATATGCCTTTAAGGCCATTTTATGCCAATTCACAATTATGTATATTTAATATTATCCCATCGTCCCCATGCTATTCGTACGTTTTAGTACGACATATGTTAGACTCGCAAATAGTCTAACTTATAAAAAGAAAAGCAACATCACGTCTTGCATAGCACATAAAATAAATCTAAGAATCATGACATAAGTTTGCATAGCCAATAACTTGCATTGGCAATGGATATACATAAATTTTCATAAACTATCATGGATCTAAATATAGATCTAAACTTGTAATCATGAACTTTCGTGTATGGATAGGGTTTTCCTATAACTTGCATATGAATTTCATTGAAACTAGCATAGGCAATGGGCATATAGAACATAAATTTGCATAACTATGTACTGTCGTGGATCTAAATATAGATCTAAACACAAAGCTGTGAACTTGCATATGGATCTAAACATGTAAATCAATGTCACATGTTTGCATATAAACTAGCATATGCACCTACATGATTCACATATGAACTTGTGTATAATGCACCTACAGACTTGCATAAGATTCACAAACTAACATATCATTTAACATCTCAAACTTGCATAAGATTCATATACATATAATTTAACCTCCCAAACTTGCATAAGATGAATCAAGTTAAACATATACAATTCAGCATATGAAATAGATCCACAATAACACAACAACCAACGATAACATTGCATGATTCAAAGTCATATTCTCATAATACCAATTATAACTTATCACAATTGAATTTATTACCTATTTTTTGAAAGAAATTATACTCACAACAAAAGAACAGTCTTGTTTTTCTGGGATCTGTATTCTGAAACAAAATTGCTCGCCTTTGATGTAGACTAATTGTTATCCTAATTTAGAATAGAATTGATTTTGATTCTTGCTTCTATATTGTTTTTGAGTTGAAAGAGAATGGAGGCTACTCTAAGTTCTCCATTGACGACATGGCGGCTCTTGGTATGAATTAGTGTGATTTTAGGTTGAGAGTTAGGTCGCACATATAGAATTTTAATTAATTTAGAGCCGTCAGAATAACCTTAGATGCAATCAAGACCGTCCAGTCAAAATAGAATAACACCTCAGTCCTAATGGCTCAGTAAAGAGTCGAAACAGCATCATCTTTCAGATCTGGGGGGGGAGGGGGGTAGGTCGACCCCTAGGTCGACCTGCATGGGTAGGTCGACCCCCAGGTCGACCCTTTTGTTGACCTGGCCTTTGGGCGGGAGATCTTCCCAGCCTGCTCCCCTATCTGAATTTGAATTTTGAATTGTTTTTAATTTATTTAAATTCTGAAACTTCGGAAGGCCGTATCTTCTTCATACGGAGTCCAAATCACGCAAACTCCGACTCTATCTCAAGCAGAATTCCGAGACGAACGCAATGGCGTAACCTATTTCCCTTAATTTTCACATTTGAAGTATTCTTAGATTCATTGTAAAGACCCGCAAATCCCACCCTTTGAATCGACCATAAACCACACAGGTCTGACCCAAAAGTGAAAATCTACGAATACTTTAACTTTGGGCATACAACATATTAAAACAACAACAGAAGACTTTTATAACATATCATCATATAATGTTACATCAGAGTACAGAATATACATATCAGAGTACATTGGAAAATAATTACAGCGGAAGATAAATACAAAAATGTAATATACTGCAACGGAAGAACACAGCGGAAGACTTTCTATCTCTGGACACAGCTTTAAGCTTCAACCCAGAATCCTGTTTAATATATCTGCAAAAATAGCTACTCGACTGCCCGTGTGGAAAATATGGGCACCCGAGTTTGCCAGTGGACAAAACTACAGGTCAGTCATGGGACTGGTGTGAGAATTCTACCTAACCTATAAAATATAATAAGGCTAATCACAGGACCACGCCACTTTCGCGGAACGGGTTTTCTCCTATGGATTGCCAGTGCATGACTAAAGTAAATCGTCAAAATAGCGCAATGCTTTTTTTTAGAAAAATGAAACCATTATAAGACCCAAGTCCCATCACACAATGCAACGCAAACCGGAGGATAGGGTTTTACCTTATAATGATCAAAAGATGCTTGATACGATACACACGGTATTATATAATAATAGTGTGCAACCAAATTGAAGGACATCAAAGTAAATGTATTAATCCTAGGCGGCATGAGTGCCCCATCCCACTATGTCGCCATATATAGGTATACAATCAAAACCGCGTGATGTCGTATTGGAAATTTGGGTTTCCATCTGAGTCAAGGCTAGGAGCGAATTCCTTACCGATTCGAGACACTCTAGCAATGCCCCAGGATTGGTACTCTGTCCAACCCTTGGATCCTGCAGGGCCGGTCCGTCCCCGTGTTGGTACTCTGTCCAACTGGTGCAATGGACTGGATTAGTTATTCCTGAACACACGTTTCCCGATCCTAACGGATCTCTGATTGGCCACAATACGACCAATATACCTGAGGTACCTCAAATCCAACAACCACATAAGTAAAATGTCAGCCAGTTTAAGCACCGACACCACTTCTAGCTAGAAAGAAACGTGCGCACTCCCTGCGTTCCCTTGCTCCGTTTTAGACTCAACCGGGGTGTGAGGCTCGCGAAGTAACGTATTACACAAAGCTATGTCCATACCAGACTATGCTTTGATCATCAAACAAGGCTCTGCTTTGCAACAATAAGCTTTGTTCAATTGCAACTTGGCGTGCCACATCAACAACTCATATCATGCGATCGGTAATTATTTAACAAACAAAAGGGTGTTAAGCAAGAGAATAAATCCTCCGCCACCATGCATTTATATATTAAATAAAAACCGATTTAATTACATGAAATAAATTTCAATGTCAGGCATGCTATCCATTTACAAGTCCGTTCTGGGTCTGAACGAAACAACGTATCCGTCGATCTCCAGTACGTCTGGAAGATCATCACTTTTACCTTGCCTTGGGGGATCAGTCCCAATTCAAGATATTAGTCACCATCAACCAAACGATGTGAAGCTCTCAGGTCTTCAGTCACCGTCTTCATCTTCGACTCTTGATCGTCGTGATGATTATTCAGAATGGGTTAGACCCGGTCTTTCTGAATAACTCGCGTATTTGTAATTAAAATCAACCATACGCCACATTCCAACTTTGAATATCCTTTTAAATAAAAATTATTATTTATGTTAAAAGGTTCTCATTAATTTTATCAAAGAAAAAATGAATTACATTTTAATCCTTCTAAAAAGATTTATTAATATTCCAATTTTGATTTTCAATTTATAAAATAGATTTATAAATTTCAAATAGTAATTTCAATGTAAATTGGATTAAAGGATAAATGTTATTTAAAACATCGTCCACTACAAATCCAATCTACATATCAATTACCTACCATAATTGTTAAGATCTAATAATCTTAAATAAAAGATTTATCTTAAAGATATTAATTCATTACTATATAAAAAAAACACATTTTAAAATAATCAATAAAATATTCTATATATAAAAGATTTTGAATGTAAAATATTCTTTATAATACAAAATCTTTTATTTTACAAAAATCCTTTTATTATATAAAATTTCTTTATTTAAAAAAGAAATTCTGCATTGGAATGCGACTCAACCATGTACCATATAATTTGGGTCATATGGGTTTCATACATTTCATGTATAGGGTAATAACAGGAAATAATCCTCAATCCATCCATTAACAATCAGAGTGACAATGTCAACTGTGTGAGCATTAAAATAAAACAATAACGCTCATCGCAGCCTGTCGATCAATCGATAGACATATAATAACATTGGGATTTGTGTCAGTCAAGTATCGTCCCAATACCCGTGTGGGGTTTTCAGCCAACAAACAAATAATAAATTATTTGTGCACTTGGGCGATGTGTAAAAATAATCGACCCAATCACATAAACAAGTCGGATGACTTGTAAATGGAAGTGTAATATTCAATTTTGAATATACTAACATCACATTTAACACATCAAAATACAACATCACAGGCAAATATTTCAATACTCTTTATTATGAACATATGACAATAAAAATCGTGACTTTTATTTATTTACAAAAATGCATATTTTTGGTCTCATTCATTTTAATGACAAAATGAATATTTGACTTCATTATTTTTAATGTATAAAGATATACATCCTTAATTCATTCTTTTTCTCAACATAAACAAATATGATTATTTTGTTTCTTAACTTCTAATGCAACAAAATGAGAATTTTGTCTAATCCTTTTCAATGAATAAAGATGTCTATTTTTACTTCATTCATTTTAATGTGCCAAAAATGTCCATTTTGTCTAATTCACTTTTAATATACAAAAATGAGTATTTTGTTTTAATCTCTTTTCTTATGCATAAAAAAAAATGTTAATTTTTAATTTATTCTTTTTAATGACACCAAGTGTTCATTTCTAATTGATCCTTTTTAATGACACAAAATGTTCATGTCTAATTAATCCTTTTTAATGATACAAAAACGTTCATTTTCTAATTTTGACATGTTAACTCAAAATGACAATTTTAAATTCACTAATCAAGTCTTGACAAGAATGTTGTTCTTTTTCATTTACAATAAAAATAAAAATAAAAAGGATTCACGTGTCTTGTTCTTTTATTTACCATAGAAATACCAATAAAATGATCAACATATTCTGGTCTTTTCATTTACAAAAGAAGTTGTAAATAAAGTGGTCCTCATATTTTTTACTCTTTTCATTTACAATAGGAGTTGCAAATAAATGCTTCTCATGTTCCCGTTCTTTTTATCCCATCTAAATGACGATAGAAATGTACCATTAACATCGCTATTCATATCGCATCAAAAATGTCGATAAAAATGAATCACTAACATTGTCTATTTTTTTATCGCACCAAAAATGTCGATAAAAATGAATCACTAACATTGTCTATTTTTATCGCACTAAAAATGTCGATAAAAATGAATCACTAACATTGTCTATTTTTATCGCACCCAAAATGTCGATAAAAATGAATCACTAACATTGTCTATTTTTATCGCACTAAAAATGTCGATAAAAATGAATCACTAACATTGTCTATTTTTATCGCACTAAAAATGTCGATAAAAATGACAACATTAACCATTCTATTTTCACCGCGTTCAAAATGACGATAAAATATTCAACATTAACCATTCTATTTTTACCGCATTCAAAAATGACGATAAAATATTCAATATTAACAATTCTATTTTTACCGCATTCAAAATGACGATAAAATATTCAATATTAACAATTCTATTTTTACCTACTATAGGAAATGTAAATAAATATATTTCTAAATTCTATTCTTTTTATTTTCATAAGAGAATGTAAATAATTGCATTTTCAATTTCTATTCTTTTACTTACATAAGAAAATGTAAACAAATATATTTCTAAATTTTTATCATACCGTTATAGCTCATATATAAATTACATAGAAAAATGTCATTTTTATTTTATCGTTCTAATTCACCTCTAAATTACATAGAAAAATGTAATTCCTATCATACGACATAAATTCATATTTAAATTACATCTAAAAATGTAGTTTTTATCCTACAATGCAAATTCACATTTTTATTACATGTAAAAATGTAATTTTCATTCTACCGTTATTTTTCATCTCTAAATTACATTGAAAAATGTAATTTTAAATCATGCAATGTAAATTTACATTTTTATATCATAGAAAAATGCAATTTTTGTCATACAGTGCAAATTCATATATAAAGCACATATAAAAATGTAACTTTTGTTATGCAAAGAAAATATGTCTTTTTCTATTTTGCAATGTAAAAATATGACCTTTTCTATTTTACAATGAAAATAATAACTTCTTTATTCATTCTTTCATTACATATAAATGTAATCTTTTCTATTTATTACAATGAATAAAATTACAATAAAAATGTAATCTTAGCTTATGAACTTTTCATTGCGACAAAATGAAAATAAAAATATAATCTTTTTATTTTCGTCTTTACAGTGAAATCTACATCACATTAAAAATATAATCTTTTTATGCAACATCTTTCTATTGAAAACAATCAACACATAAAAATATAATCTTTTACATTGCTTCTTTTATTGAAATCACTATTACCTTACAAATGAAATTCTTTATATTACTTCTTTAATCAAAAACAATATTTCATTAAAAATGAGATTTCTAATGTTACCGCCTTTATTGAAATTAAAGTGACAAATAGTATGTCATTTTATTGAAATCACTATTATTGAAAACAAAAGACAATAAAAATCAAATCTTTAATTTCGATCCTAATATGACAAAAAAATGTAACCTTTTAATTTCATTCTTTTTAATGAAACCATTTCATATTAAAAATATATGCTTTTTTATTTACTCTTCTTAATGTAACAAATTTACATTAAGAATATATTCTTCTTAATTCATTCCTTTTAATTTAAACAAATAGAAAATGTATTTTATTCATTGTTCAAATTCTATTGTAAATAAACAAAAAAATAATAATATTTTATTTGTCGTTCTATTTCTATTGTTGAATCAATAAATAAAAATAATATTTAATTTATACAAAATAAATTTCAACATCTAGATCTGAATAAATACGATTAAATCTGACATAACTATGTTTTAGATCTAATTTTAGATCTAATTCTCTAACTGAAAATAAATTTAATAATATCTGCAATTTCAATGCGAATCCAACACATCGTACACAACAAATCATATCACAAGCACAATCAATAATTCACACAACATAGAATATTTCAGAATTGAATAAATATAATAATACAATTATTTTAACGCGAGAAAACAATTTATAATTAATTAAATAATCAAAATTAGAATTCTCACCTAGATTTTTGGCCAAAATTTTACTGTCTCCTTTTCAGCTGCGGTCTGCGCCATCGCGAAGCTCTTAATTTTGTGATTCCAACGCAATTTACGGTTCGTCAAACGGACCTCGTATGAAAGAGTTATGAATTTTTAAAGATCGGGTAATTAAATAATTAACTAATATTCGTGAAAATACCTAAAAATTTCACTGTCTCAGAATTGGACAAAATTTGTGTCCACGCGTCCGTCTCGTCGCCACGATCCCAACGCACCTGAAATCGTCGATTTTCGACTTCGTATGAGTGAGTTATGCAATTTCAAAGTTCTGGAAATTAATTAAATAATTTAAAAATAAAATAGAAAATACCCTCAGCCCACCGAAAAACACTGTTCACCGCCGAACTTTGACCGCACTTTGCCTCTGCCTCGGGCCACCTGACGCCACGGGACCACCGCCAACGTCTTCGTCTTGGCGAGACGCACCACCACCAGAAAGAGCCGCCCCTAAAGCTTCTCCGATCATCGGGAAATCGCCTAGAAAGAATTTCGCCTCGCGGGTCCCACAGGCCGCCTCACACCTCCAAACTGCCTGAAATTTTCTGAGCATCTTCGTCTTGCGTAGACGAAGAACTTCCGTGTTCGTGACTTCGTCTAATTCTTCCTCGATTCGCGGGAATTTCTTGATTTACGTTTTGAGCTTCTGAATTTCGAAAACAGCGAGCTTTAAGACGAGATTCCGGCGAATCCGAGCGCTGTTTGACAAAACCGACTACACCATTAGCTTCGTATCGTCGAGACCTTCGAGAAAACATATAATTTGCTATGGTTTGAAGAGATTTTATTTTTTTATGAATTTTAGAGGAAGAGGGAGCCGCCATGGAAATTGAGAAAAAATGATGGAAAAGAGAGTGGCTGCTGTGTATTTCGAATTTCAGCCCTAAAACTCAGAAAAAAGATAATATATACCATGAGTTTAATTTTGGTTTGGGCCCAAATATCATTATGTGCCCAATTACTCAATTTTCAACTGTTTTCTTCAATTCAAAAATTCTTATAAATACATGCTGATTTCAAAATTAATAAAATTTTAAACATAATTATTTCAGGTCATTACGAACCCAACGAACCTGATTTCGTAATTTTCCGATTCCGTATGAATTTATTATAAATTTCCGAAGTCTGAAAATATGCTGTATTTCCACTGTAAAAATTATACAGGCCACAAAATAATTCCAAAAATTATAAATTTTAGAATGTAACCTTAATTTAATATTCCGAATCCATAGAAACTGGTTTCGTCGAATTCGGAGTTCGTTTGCAAAAATTCTATTTTTCAGGTGTATATTTTAATATTTAAAAATACCAAAAATAGTGGAATTTTTCCGAAACTCAAAAATATAAGTTCTTATAGTCATTTTTATATGTAAACAACATTCTAAAACAAATGGAGATGGTTTCGGGTCCTAATTCCTTATTCTGCAAAATTTAGCATTTTGGCCCTTATAAATTTCATAGCGACCTTTCTAAATATTGAATTGGCCATAACTTTTGATTCCCGTTATGAAATTTCGATTTTTCGGATTCGTTGGAAAGATATTTTTAAATAGATTCTAATATTTTTGGTTTCACTAAAATCCGTTAAATTGTGCATCCTGTACGGTCAGTCAAAGTTCAAGTTTGACTTTTCAAACTACCGCGTTATTTCTAACTCTTTTTATAATAAAAATTAAATCATTCATTCTAACTTCGATTTGAATCAAATTTGTGATCATTATTATTTAAATAAATTATTTTATATTGTCAAAATTCATTAAAATTTCCTAAAATAAAATTTTTAAATTGGTCCTGATTTTGCGGGTTGTTACAATCGCCCCCACTTAAAAACTTTTCGTCCTCGAAAAGGAACGTAGCTAAAAATTGTAAAATTAACTATCTTAATTTTAAATTTTAATGGTAGATTATCTTTTCAAAATATATACAACTTTATATATATAAATCATATTTCAAAGAATAGATTATAAATATCAAAAATACGCTAATTATAAATTTGTAACTCTGAACTCGTTCTAGGGCATTACTAACCCCATCTCTAACGAGTTTACTCATTCTAGGATACTACTGATCCTATCTCTAATGAGTATTCTTATTGGACATTACTAATCCAATCTCTGATGAGTCTTTTGTTCAGTTCTAACAAGTTGTACCCCAAAGATTTGAGCTAACCAGAGCTCTGATACCAACTGTAAAGACCCGCAAATCCCACCCTTTGAATCGACCATAAACCACACAGGTCTGACCCAAAAGTGAAAATCTACGAATACTTTAACTTTGGGCATACAACATATTAAAACAACAACAGAAGACTTTTATAACATATCATCATATAATGTTACATCAGAGTACAGAATATACATATCAGAGTACATTGGAAAATAATTACAGCGGAAGATAAATACAAAAATGTAATATACTGCAACGGAAGAACACAGCGGAAGACTTTCTATCTCTGGACACAGCTTTAAGCTTCAACCCAGAATCCTGTTTAATATATCTGCAAAAATAGCTACTCGACTGCCCGTGTGGAAAATATGGGCACCCGAGTTTGCCAGTGGACAAAACTACAGGTCAGTCATGGGACTGGTGTGAGAATTCTACCTAACCTATAAAATATAATAAGGCTAATCACAGGACCACGCCACTTTCGCGGAACGGGTTTTCTCCTATGGATTGCCAGTGCATGACTAAAGTAAATCGTCAAAATAGCGCAATGCTTTTTTTAGAAAAATGAAACCATTATAAGACCCAAGTCCCATCACACAATGCAACGCAAACCGGAGGATAGGGTTTTACCTTATAATGATCAAAAGATGCTTGATACGATACACACGGTATTATATAATAATAGTGTGCAACCAAATTGAAGGACATCAAAGTAAATGTATTAATCCTAGGCGGCATGAGTGCCCCATCCCACTATGTCGCCATATATAGGTATACAATCAAAACCGCGTGATGTCGTATTGGAAATTTGGGTTTCCATCTGAGTCAAGGCTAGGAGCGAATTCCTTACCGATTCGAGACACTCTAGCAATGCCCCAGGATTGGTACTCTGTCCAACCCTTGGATCCTGCAGGGCCGGTCCGTCCCCGTGTTGGTACTCTGTCCAACTGGTGCAATGGACTGGATTAGTTATTCCTGAACACACGTTTCCCGATCCTAACGGATCTCTGATTGGCCACAATACGACCAATATACCTGAGGTACCTCAAATCCAACAACCACATAAGTAAAATGTCAGCCAGTTTAAGCACCGACACCACTTCTAGCTAGAAAGAAACGTGCGCACTCCCTGCGTTCCCTTGCTCCGTTTTAGACTCAACCGGGGTGTGAGGCTCGCGAAGTAACGTATTACACAAAGCTATGTCCATACCAGACTATGCTTTGATCATCAAACAAGGCTCTGCTTTGCAACAATAAGCTTTGTTCAATTGCAACTTGGCGTGCCACATCAACAACTCATATCATGCGATCGGTAATTATTTAACAAACAAAAGGGTGTTAAGCAAGAGAATAAATCCTCCGCCACCATGCATTTATATATTAAATAAAAACCGATTTAATTACATGAAATAAATTTCAATGTCAGGCATGCTATCCATTTACAAGTCCGTTCTGGGTCTGAACGAAACAACGTATCCGTCGATCTCCAGTACGTCTGGAAGATCATCACTTTTACCTTGCCTTGGGGGATCAGTCCCAATTCAAGATATTAGTCACCATCAACCGAACGATGTGAAGCTCTCAGGTCTTCAGTCACCGTCTTCATCTTCGACTCTTGATCGTCGTGATGATTATTCAGAATGGGTTAGACCCGGTCTTTCTGAATAACTCGCGTATTTGTAATTAAAATCAACCATACGCCACATTCCAACTTTGAATATCCTTTTAAATAAAAATTATTATTTATGTTAAAAGGTTCTCATTAATTTTATCAAAGAAAAAATGAATTACATTTTAATCCTTCTAAAAAGATTTATTAATATTCCAATTTTGATTTTCAATTTATAAAATAGATTTATAAATTTCAAATAGTAATTTCAATGTAAATTGGATTAAAGGATAAATGTTATTTAAAACATCGTCCACTACAAATCCAATCTACATATCAATTACCTACCATAATTGTTAAGATCTAATAATCTTAAATAAAAGATTTATCTTAAAGATATTAATTCATTACTATATAAAAAAAACACATTTTAAAATAATCAATAAAATATTCTATATATAAAAGATTCTGAATGTAAAATATTCTTTATAATACAAAATCTTTTATTTTACAAAAATCCTTTTATTATATAAAATTTCTTTATTTAAAAAAGAAATTCTGCATTGGAATGCGACTCAACCATGTACCATATAATTTGGGTCATATGGGTTTCATACATTTCATGTATAGGGTAATAACAGGAAATAATCCTCAATCCATCCATTAACAACCAGAGTGACAATGTCAACTGTGTGAGCATTAAAATAAAACAATAACGCTCATCGCAGCCTGTCGATCAATCGATAGACATATAATAACATTGGGATTTGTGTCAGTCAAGTATCGTCCCAATACCCGTGTGGGGTTTTCAGCCAACAAACAAATAATAAATTATTTGTGCACTTGGGCGATGTGTAAAAATAATCGACCCAATCACATAAACAAGTCGGATGACTTGTAAATGGAAGTGTAATATTCAATTTTGAATATACTAACATCACATTTAACACATCAAAATACAACATCACAGGCAAATATTTCAATACTCTTTATTATGAACATATGACAATAAAAATCGTGACTTTTATTTATTTACAAAAATGCATATTTTTGGTCTCATTCATTTTAATGACAAAATGAATATTTGACTTCATTATTTTTAATGTATAAAGATATACATCCTTAATTCATTCTTTTTCTCAACATAAACAAATATGATTATTTTGTTTCTTAACTTCTAATGCAACAAAATGAGAATTTTGTCTAATCCTTTTCAATGAATAAAGATGTCTATTTTTACTTCATTCATTTTAATGTGCCAAAAATGTCCATTTTGTCTAATTCACTTTTAATATACAAAAATGAGTATTTTGTTTTAATCTCTTTTCTTATGCATAAAAAAAAATGTTAATTTTTAATTTATTCTTTTTAATGACACCAAGTGTTCATTTCTAATTGATCCTTTTTAATGACACAAAATGTTCATGTCTAATTAATCCTTTTTAATGATACAAAAACGTTCATTTTCTAATTTTGACATGTTAACTCAAAATGACAATTTTAAATTCACTAATCAAGTCTTGACAAGAATGTTGTTCTTTTTCATTTACAATAAAAATAAAAATAAAAAGGATTCACGTGTCTTGTTCTTTTATTTACCATAGAAATACCAATAAAATGATCAACATATTCTGGTCTTTTCATTTACAAAAGAAGTTGTAAATAAAGTGGTCCTCATATTTTTTACTCTTTTCATTTACAATAGGAGTTGCAAATAAATGCTTCTCATGTTCCCGTTCTTTTTATCCCATCTAAATGACGATAGAAATGTACCATTAACATCGCTATTCATATCGCATCAAAAATGTCGATAAAAATGAATCACTAACATTGTCTATTTTTTTATCGCACCAAAAATGTCGATAAAAATGAATCACTAACATTGTCTATTTTTATCGCACTAAAAATGTCGATAAAAATGAATCACTAACATTGTCTATTTTTATCGCACCCAAAATGTCGATAAAAATGAATCACTAACATTGTCTATTTTTATCGCACTAAAAATGTCGATAAAAATGAATCACTAACATTGTCTATTTTTATCGCACTAAAAATGTCGATAAAAATGACAACATTAACCATTCTATTTTCACCGCGTTCAAAATGACGATAAAATATTCAACATTAACCATTCTATTTTTACCGCATTCAAAAATGACGATAAAATATTCAATATTAACAATTCTATTTTTACCGCATTCAAAATGACGATAAAATATTCAATATTAACAATTCTATTTTTACCTACTATAGGAAATGTAAATAAATATATTTCTAAATTCTATTCTTTTTATTTTCATAAGAGAATGTAAATAATTGCATTTTCAATTTCTATTCTTTTACTTACATAAGAAAATGTAAACAAATATATTTCTAAATTTTTATCATACCGTTATAGCTCATATATAAATTACATAGAAAAATGTCATTTTTATTTTATCGTTCTAATTCACCTCTAAATTACATAGAAAAATGTAATTCCTATCATACGACATAAATTCATATTTAAATTACATCTAAAAATGTAGTTTTTATCCTACAATGCAAATTCACATTTTTATTACATGTAAAAATGTAATTTTCATTCTACCGTTATTTTTCATCTCTAAATTACATTGAAAAATGTAATTTTAAATCATGCAATGTAAATTTACATTTTTATATCATAGAAAAATGCAATTTTTGTCATACAGTGCAAATTCATATATAAAGCACATATAAAAATGTAACTTTTGTTATGCAAAGAAAATATGTCTTTTTCTATTTTGCAATGTAAAAATATGACCTTTTCTATTTTACAATGAAAATAATAACTTCTTTATTCATTCTTTCATTACATATAAATGTAATCTTTTCTATTTATTACAATGAATAAAATTACAATAAAAATGTAATCTTAGCTTATGAACTTTTCATTGCGACAAAATGAAAATAAAAATATAATCTTTTTATTTTCGTCTTTACAGTGAAATCTACATCACATTAAAAATATAATCTTTTTATGCAACATCTTTCTATTGAAAACAATCAACACATAAAAATATAATCTTTTACATTGCTTCTTTTATTGAAATCACTATTACCTTACAAATGAAATTCTTTATATTACTTCTTTAATCAAAAACAATATTTCATTAAAAATGAGATTTCTAATGTTACCGCCTTTATTGAAATTAAAGTGACAAATAGTATGTCATTTTATTGAAATCACTATTATTGAAAACAAAAGACAATAAAAATCAAATCTTTAATTTCGATCCTAATATGACAAAAAAATGTAACCTTTTAATTTCATTCTTTTTAATGAAACCATTTCATATTAAAAATATATGCTTTTTTATTTACTCTTCTTAATGTAACAAATTTACATTAAGAATATATTCTTCTTAATTCATTCCTTTTAATTTAAACAAATAGAAAATGTATTTTATTCATTGTTCAAATTCTATTGTAAATAAACAAAAAAATAATAATATTTTATTTGTCGTTCTATTTCTATTGTTGAATCAATAAATAAAAATAATATTTAATTTATACAAAATAAATTTCAACATCTAGATCTGAATAAATACGATTAAATCTGACATAACTATGTTTTAGATCTAATTTTAGATCTAATTCTCTAACTGAAAATAAATTTAATAATATCTGCAATTTCAATGCGAATCCAACACATCGTACACAACAAATCATATCACAAGCACAATCAATAATTCACACAACATAGAATATTTCAGAATTGAATAAATATAATAATACAATTATTTTAACGCGAGAAAACAATTTATAATTAATTAAATAATCAAAATTAGAATTCTCACCTAGATTTTTGGCCAAAATTTTACTGTCTCCTTTTCAGCTGCGGTCTGCGCCATCGCGAAGCTCTTAATTTTGTGATTCCAACGCAATTTACGGTTCGTCAAACGGACCTCGTATGAAAGAGTTATGAATTTTTAAAGATCGGGTAATTAAATAATTAATTAATATTCGTGAAAATACCTAAAAATTTCACTGTCTCAGAATTGGACAAAATTAGTGTCCACGCGTCCGTCTCGTCGCCACGATCCCAACGCACCTGAAATCGTCGATTTTCGACTTCGTATGAGTGAGTTATGCAATTTCAAAGTTCTGGAAATTAATTAAATAATTTAAAAATAAAATAGAAAATACCCTCAGCCCACCGAAAAACACTGTTCACCGCCGAACTTTGACCGCACTTTGCCTCTGCCTCGGGCCACCTGACGCCACGGGACCACTGCCAACGTCTTCGTCTTGGCGAGACGCACCACCACCAGAAAGAGCCGCCCCTAAAGCTTCTCCGATCATCGGGAAATCGCCTAGAAAGAATTTCGCCTCGCGGGTCCCACAGGCCGCCTCACACCTCCAAACTGCCTGAAATTTTCTGAGCATCTTCGTCTTGCGTAGACGAAGAACTTCCGTGTTCGTGACTTCGTCTAATTCTTCCTCGATTCGCGGGAATTTCTTGATTTACATTTTGAGCTTCTGAATTTCGAAAACAGCGAGCTTTAAGACGAGATTCCGGCGAATCCGAGCGCTGTTTGACAAAACCGACTACACCATTAGCTTCGTATCGTCGAGACCTTCGAGAAAACATATAATTTGCTATGGTTTGAAGAGATTTTATTTTTTTATGAATTTTAGAGGAAGAGGGAGCCGCCATGGAAATTGAGAAAAAATGATGGAAAAGAGAGTGGCTGCTGTGTATTTCGAATTTCAGCCCTAAAACTCAGAAAAAAGATAATATATACCATGAGTTTAATTTTGGTTTGGGCCCAAATATCATTATGTGCCCAATTACTCAATTTTCAACTGTTTTCTTCAATTCAAAAATTCTTATAAATACATGCTGATTTCAAAATTAATAAAATTTTAAACATAATTATTTCAGGTCATTACGAACCCAACGAACCTGATTTCGTAATTTTCCGATTCCGTATGAATTTATTATAAATTTCCGAAGTCTGAAAATATGCTGTATTTCCACTGTAAAAATTATACAGGCCACAAAATAATTCCAAAAATTATAAATTTTAGAATGTAACCTTAATTTAATATTCCGAATCCATAGAAACTGGTTTCGTCGAATTCGGAGTTCGTTTGCAAAAATTCTATTTTTCAGGTGTATATTTTAATATTTAAAAATACCAAAAATAGTGGAATTTTTCCGAAACTCAAAAATATAAGTTCTTATAGTCATTTTTATATGTAAACAACATTCTAAAACAAATGGAGATGGTTTCGGGTCCTAATTCCTTATTCTGCAAAATTTAGCATTTTGGCCCTTATAAATTTCATAGCGACCTTTCTAAATATTGAATTGGCCATAACTTTTGATTCCCGTTATGAAATTTCGATTTTTCGGATTCGTTGGAAAGATATTTTTAAATAGATTCTAATATTTTTGGTTTCACTAAAATCCGTTAAATTGTGCATCCTGTACGGTCAGTCAAAGTTCAAGTTTGACTTTTCAAACTACCGCGTTATTTCTAACTCTTTTTATAATAAAAATTAAATCATTCATTCTAACTTCGATTTGAATCAAATTTGTGATCATTATTATTTAAATAAATTATTTTATATTGTCAAAATTCATTAAAATTTCCTAAAATAAAATTTTTAAATTGGTCCTGATTTTGCGGGTTGTTACATTCATTAATTTTTAATATTTAAAATCACGGGGTATTACAAGATACCACTAAAGATGCACGACTTATATCTACACGATGTGACAACATCTTACTTACCAGCCCGGACCCACGCACACAAATGACCCCGTTGGACTTGCATTTCCACCGTTAACCCGTTTTGACCTCTTACAATCAAACCTAGTAAGCATGTCCCGTCCTCGACCTAACTCGAGCTCACAAAGATACTTATTGGGTTACTGGTTTGAAAAGGGTCCACCATGCTTGACACAAGCTTTCCACCTATGCTTGGTCCCCACTAAGATTTCCCACTAAACCTCTTCTTATTCATGTCTTCTTACAAGTTTCAATTTCATTAAGTGTTTCTAATCGTATTTCACATGTCACCCATGTCACCCACTTAACCGCCATGTCCGACCACATGTTTAACTTGGTTAAGTGTTACTTAATTATTATAACTGTAACCTTGTAAGACCTCCCACATTAGACTACCATTTGCGGTTGCTGGATTTGCCGGGCGGGTCCAAGTAGTCTTACACCGCAAACGAGTCCAACCTCGTGTCTTTACAATTGTTACGCATTTAATTTACGCATTCGACCTCTCACATTAGACTACCGTTTGTGGTTGCTAGATTTGCCAGGCGGGTCCGGGCAGTCTTATACCACAAACGAGTCTAACCTCGTGTCTTAGGCGTTTATTATTACCCATAATTATTTCACCCCAATATGGATTAATTATCCCTATTCAAATTGTCAATAATTTCCAAATTAATCTATGTCAACAATTGTTACCTAAATCATGTCCATAGTTTTTAGGTATATAAATTATACCAATTAGTGTCTCAAATTAATTATATGCCTTTAAAGCCATTTCATGCCAATTCACAATTTGCATAATTAATATTTTCCCATTTTCCCTACGCTTTTCGTACGTTTTATTATGAAATATGTTAGACTCGCAAATAGTCTAACTCATATAAAAGAAAAGAAACATCATAACTTGCATAACACATTAAATAGATCTGACTTGCAAATAAGAATTATAACATAAGTTTGCATAGCCAATAACTTGCATAGGCAATGAACATATAAAACATAAATTTGCATGAATTACCAAGGATCTAAATATAGATCTAAACATGAAATTGTGAACTTGCATATATGAATATGGGTTTCACCTAAACTTGCATATATGGAATATGGTTTTCGTCTAAACTTGCATATGTGAATATAGTTTTCACCTAAAAATGTGAGCATAGTTTTCACCTAAACTTGCATATGAATTTAAACATGTAAGCTAATACCACAAGTTTTTCATATAAACTAGCATATGTATACACTTGATTCACATAAAAACTTATGTATAATTCGCATATATGCTTGCATAAGATTCACATACAGCTAGCATATGTAAAAAAAGAGTTGCATAAGATTCACATACAATGTAGCATATGATTTGCATCCCAAACTTTCATATAAACTGATGCCATAAAAAGTATCAAGTTAAACAAATGTGATTGGACATATGAAATAGATCTACCAACATAAGTTAACAAAACTGTCATATGTTCAACAATAGACGATAACAAAATTAAGTAACATCACATGATTCAACAGACATGTTCTCATAATCCAAATTATAACTCATCATAACTAATTTATTAATTACTTTGTGAAAGAAATTGTACTCACATAGACGGATTAGAGAAGAGAACAATTCGTTTGTCGTTTGTATTAGAGTTCTGACTTGCAATTCCTAAGTTTTAAGAAGAAGAACTATTCTAGCAGCAACATGGAGGCCAAGAGACTAATTTAGTTTAGGTTTAGGGCTTGGGTCTTTGCATGCTTATATAGAAGTTTAAATCAACATAAGCCGTTGGATTATCATAGGAGCAATCACAACCGTCCAGACTAGATAGAGTTATCCAGAATTTCCGCCTATGCCCTAGTGACTCAGCAACAGGCCAGGAAAGACTCAACAATAAGTCAGAATCATCACAGTTCAGTTCTACCCCGGTGTAACGGCTCGGGTTTTGCCCGGACCCAATAGATCGCAAAATCGACTAAGACCGTTCAAAACCCGAATACGTTAACTCTGGGAATACAACAACATCAGAACAACAACAGACTTTTATAAAACATCATAATAATGTAACATCAGAGTACAGAATATCAGAGTACATCGAATAAAATTACAGCAGAAGATAAATTACAGTAAATTAAATACAATAAACAGCGGAAGACTTCGATGCTCTGGACATAGTTTTAGGCTTCGATCCAGAATCCTGCTCAAGAGATAAATATCTGCAAAAAGCTACTCGACTGCCCGTTTGGAAAAGAGGGCACCCGAGTTTGCAAAGTGAAACAAACTACGAGTCAGTCATGGGACTGGTGTGAGAATTCTTAACTAATATAACTAATAGCAATAAGGAAAATCCAAGGACCATGCCGCTAATGTGGAACGGGTTTTATTCCGATGGATTGCCGGTGCATAAATTAAAGTAAATCGTTAAACAATGCAATGCTTTTTAGAAAAATGGAATCCTCATAAGACTCAAGTCCCATCACACAATGCAACGCAAACCAGAGGGTAGAATTTTACCTTATGATGATTAAACATGCTTGGTACGATAAAAACGAATTATATATTATTGCTAGTGTATATATGTGTCAAAAACATTTCAAAGTAAATGTATCAATCCTAGGAAGCATAGCTACCATATACTATGCCTCCATACTAGTAATGCAATCAAGTCCGTAGGGTCGTATTGGGAATTGGGTTTCCATCATGAGTCAAGGCTAGGGAGGAGCTCCTTACCGATTCGAGACACTCTGGCTAATGTCTTAGGATTCCCCGCAGTTAACCCTTGGATCCTGCAGGGCCGGTCCGCACATACGATTTTGCGGATTAGTTATTCCTGAACACAAGTTTCCCGGTCCTATAGGACCTAACATCAGAGGCGTCTCATTCCATCATCCACGTAAGTAAAATGTCGGGCCGTGTAAAACCCAAACTCCACTTCTAGCTAGAAATAAACGTGCTGCTCTCCCTGCGTTACTTTACTCCGTTTTAGACTGAACCGGGTTGTGAGGCTCGTGAAGCTACGTTATACACAAAGCTACGCCTAAACAGGCTGTGCTTTGATCATCAACCACAATGCCTGCTTTTCAACAAAAGCCTTGATCATTTGCATCTTGGCGTGCCACATTGACAATTCACGCCATGCGATCAACAACCATCAATATATGAGAGGGTGTTAAGCAAGAGAATAAATTCTCTGCTACCAAACAATTATATATTAAATAGAAATCAATTAAATACATGAAATGAATTCCAACGTCAAACACGCATCCATTTACAAGTCCGTTCTGGGTCTGAACGAAACCGGGGGAACCTTATTCCTCGCATATCCGAACAATTCAACAAGTAGTCTGGACGGCCACCATTGTAGCCCTTCAAGGTAGCTACTCCAATCATCGGCGTCAGTGGTAACTCATCCATTCGACGTGAAGATCATTGGTCTTGTATCGTCTTCAACTCTCGACTTAGATCGATGTGTATTCATTTGAAATGAGATTGAACTCAGACTTTTCAAATGACTCTCGCGTATATATCATTTCAAATCATTTCTTATCGTTAATATCAATTTGTAACGATAAATCTCTATTTTTATTTATATAAAAATAATTGAATTTTATTTAATGACGCTTCAAGTCAATAGGCGACCTTGGCGCTGTTTTCACCCAAATTTGTTTTACACATTTCTCTAAATCTACCCATTGGATTTTAACACAATTCATATCGTTGGAAAGATCTTCCCAAGGCGAACCTAACGATTTCAGTTTTGGGAAAATCCGACGATCGGATATTTCGGTATAATCAATTAAAAGTACAATTCCAAGGCGCGAACTACCACACTCGATTTGTTTGATTTTAATTTCTATTTATATACTTATATATAATTCCGTCATCCATTTCATTTCACGATATTTTGATAACATCGAATATCCCTATTTTTGCATATAATATCGAGGTATAACATGGCGCACAATAATGTTTATTTTTATTATAATTCACATACACATGCTATATCCAACAATGTATTTTTTTCTTCTTTCATCTTTCAATTTACACCAAATGTATATTTGGTTTCATTATTCTTTTTAATGAAAATCCATTCCTTAAAATGTAAATTTCTAATCCTTTTATTTACATAAAAAAAATGTGAATTTCTATTCCTATTTTATTTACATTGAAAAATGTAAACTTATATTTCAATATATTATTATATTGAAAATGTAACTTTTATTTCATATTCTATTTACATTGGAAATTGTAAATTACTAATCATTCTTTTATTTCTTTTGTTTACATTGAAAAATGTTAATTCTTTTACTTACATATAAAAATAAAATACAATTCCTATTTCATCCTTATTTGCATTGAAAAATGTAAGTTTCTATATTTCTCTAATTACATATTAAAAATGTAACTTCCTATTTTTCTTTTATTTACATTGAAAAATGTAACATCTTTTTACCGCCTCTAAAATGACGATAAAAATATATAATATTTATTCTATTCTTTTATCGCATCTAAAGTGACGATAAAAATATACATTTCATTTCTACTCTTTTTATCGCATCTAAAATGACGATAAAAATGTATTATATATATTCTATTCTTTTATCGCATCTAAAGTGACGATAAAAATATACATTTCATTTCTACTCTTTTTATCGCATCTAAAATGACGATAAAAATGTATTATATATATTCTATTCTTTTATCGCATCTAAAGTGACGATAAAAATATACATTTCATTTCTACTCTTTTTATCGCATCTAAAATGACGATAAAAATATATAATATTTAATCTATTCTTTTATTGCATCTAAAGTGATGATAAAAATATACATTTCTTTTCTAATCTATTTATCGCATCTAAAATGACGATAAAAATATACATTTTAATCCTATTATTTTTATCGCATCTAAAATGACGATAAAAATATATAATATTTATTCTATTCTTTTATCGCATCGAAAGCGACGATAAAAATATATATTTTAATCCTATTATTTTTATCGCATCTAAAATAACGATAAAAATATACATTTTAAGTCTATTATTTTTATTCACATTAAAAATGTAAACTTTCCCTTTTAATATAATCTAAATTAAAAATGTGACTTTTCTTTTTAATATAATCTACATTACATTAAATAAATTTGCAATGTCAAAATCTAATCTTTTCATTACATAAAAATGTAATTTTCTTACTTTAAATCTTAATTACATGAAAATATAAACTTTAACTTAATTACATAAAAATGTAATTTTTCTCTTTTATCTTAATTTACATGAAAATATGAACTTTAACTTAATTATGTAAAAATGTAATTTTTCTCTTTTATCATAATTTACATGAAAATATAATCTTTAACTTAATTACATAAAAATGTAATTTTCTTCTAATTCTTATTACAATTAGAAAAATGTAACTTTTCAATTCTCTACTTTTTTTTTGCATATAAAAGGTCAACAAAGATGTAATCTTTATTTCTATACTTTTAATTCTGATTTACAATTTCTAACAAAAATGTCCTTTTTATTCTAATTTACATTTCCTAACAAAATTTCCTTTATATTCCAATTTACATTTCCTAACAAAATGTCCTTTATATTCAAATTTGAATTTTCTAACAAAATGTCCTTTATATTCCAATTTACATTTCCTAACCAAATGTCCTTTATATTCCAATTTACATTTTGAATGTAATTTTCGTTTTCATTGCTTATTTACCTAAAAAGTAAATTTTCCTCTTTCATTGTTTATTTATGCAAAAACGTAAATTTCCTTTATTGAAATTCTATTTACATTAAAAAGGTAAATATCATATCTAAATTTGTTTATTATTAAAAATCTATTTACATAAAAATGTAAATATCACTCCTTTATTCTTTTAATGAAAATCTAAGTTTTCACTTTTAATTACATAAAAATGTAATTTTATCTTTCTATAAATCTAATTACATATAAATGTATTTTTATTACTTTAAATCTAATTACATGAAAAAGTAATTTTATCTTTTAATTCAATTCACAAGGAAGGTCAAAATTTTACTTTTAATCCTATTCATAAGGAAAATGTCCGTTTCAGTTTTGATTCTATTTACAAAAAGACGCAAAATTTCCCTTTTATTTCTTTTCCTTTTCATCACATGAAAATATAAAATTTCTCCTTAAACTAATTGACAATGAAATCAATGTTCTCTTTTTTCCATTTCAAACAAATTGACAAAATAAATAATGTCTTTTTCATATTTAACAAAACGACAGTGAAAATAATGTCCATTTTCTAATTTAACACATTATGGTGTAAACCATGTCCATTTCCTAATTTAACACATTACGGTGTAAAATAATGTCAATTCTAATTTAACACATAACGATGTAAAATAATGTATATTCTGGTGTAATCCTTTTCAATTACCAAAAATGAATATTTTGGTCTTATCATTTTTTAATTACCAAAAATGAATATTTTTATTTCACATTTTCATAAAGTGACAAAAATGTCTCTTTTTAACTAATCCTTTTTAATGGGTAAAAAGGTTCATTTTTCATTTCACTAACATGTTCTAATTAACAAAAATGCTAATTTTGTTTAACTAAAATCTAATTAACAAAAATGTTAATTTTGCTTAACATAATCTAATTAACAAAAAAAGTTAATTTTGCTCTTGTCGTCAATTCTAACACAACAACAAAAATATAAAGTGTTATATATGTTTTTGTCGTCAATTCTAACACAACAAAATATGTAAAGTTTTTTGTCGTCAATTCTAACACAACAAAATATATAAAGTTTTTTTTGTCGTCAATTCTAACACAACAAGGGATCACAATCAATACAAACAGCAAACACAAATTTCTAACTCAATCATCACAGATCAAAATTTATTTACATACATACAAGGATTTCAGATAACAAGAATAATTTAATTTTAATTAATAAAAATAAGAAATCTCACCACTACTTTTCTGAATTTTCAAAGTCCTTGTTTAAAGATCTGGTCACCGTCATTGCGAAATATTCTTTGACACCAGTCCGATGCAATTTAAATCATTCAATTCTAGTCAAGTTTGAATAAGTTATGCCATTTTTAACTTCAAACAATAACATAGGTAATTAACTAAATTAATTAAATAATTATTTACTTTAATCTTTGTCTCCTTCCTCCTGATAACACGCGCAAGAAACAAGCCAACATCGCTTCTGTATCCTTCAGGTCACACCCGCTTTCACGAACTCCCATCAACTCCGTATGATTTCGTAGATCGAAGATTTCTATTTGATTCTTGTCTAGAAATTGTGATTTAACCCTAAACGGATTGAGAATGATTGAGGCTGAAAAAATCGAACATCGTGGCCATTGAATGATGGTGTGCGGCGACTAGGGTAAAATGAAATTAGGGTTTGTATTTGGTACTGAGAAGGTATGAGATATTTTGTAGCGGTTGAGAATTTTTATTCTAGTCCTTGTCCGTTTTAATCTATTTTAATAATAGTCCTTATGTTATAACAATATATTTTTTCTAACGTTGCAAATAAACACATTAATGTTTCTTTTCACATATAGTATGTTACAAAGTTATTTAGTCAGCTGACTAGGCATAAGGTAAATGGTTTAATTAATGTTTATTTAAAAAATCAAAATCGCAATTGATGTGCGTATTATTAATTCTTTCATTCTTATATTCTAACTTATTTAATTCTATGAAGGTTATTTTAACCCCTTCATTTACCATTTTAACGTGCATTTCATTTTCAGTTTCAACCGCGTATTATTAATATACGCACAAAATTAAAACGTTATTTCAACTTTCTTTTATTACATGGTTTTATACCGTCTATGACGCACGTTTATTTTGCGCATTACCTTTGTAATATATACCTAAATATATTTATACTTATAATTTCTTTTCATTTCTTCTTCTGCATGCACAATTCTTTGTTTTGTAGTGTATATTAATTATTTAACTAACTTGTTCCTCCTTTAATATATTCTTAAATCAATTTCATATTGTAAATGTTAATTTCCTTTGTTATGCAATCTCATTTAGTTATTGCTGACTATACAACTATTCCTCAGTTTGAATTCTTAATGTTAATTTATTATCCCATAATGATTGATTGCATTCTTATCAAATATTTCCCTTCATTCTACATCATATTAGATCTTTGATTTAAATGAAAATATTTAGATGTAATAAATAAATCCTAATTAATTAAGTTACCAAATTTACATATAATATATAATTGCTTCCCACATTAGAACTTCGAACATTAATAACTCAAATTTGAACTCCGTTCGGAGAATATTATGTACGAAAATTGATGAAATAAATGTCATAGACCAATGTTTCGGTTAAATTTCAACATATGCAAAATGTTCATTTTTCATTATTTTCAATTTTTATTAATTAAATTTATTTCATCAATTAATCGCTATGGATTAAATGGTGAAGTTCCCATCGCCAAATTTGGACGTTTATGATTAAAATAATTAAATTCATTTTCTTGTTTAACTTATTATTACTTCTAAACTTTCAGGGTGTTACATTTTCTATCTAAATATATTGACTAATATATATATATATATATATATATATATATATAAATATATATATATATATAGAGAGAGAGAGTCTATGTATGCATGTAAAGTCTTATTAAATAATTTATGCACTATGAAATTAACACTCACAATATATAATAGTCGATGAGATTTTTTGTAACTAATTTAATGATTGCTCAATTTTACTAAGTTTAAGTCAAATAGACATGCAATAAAATGTGTGTAATTTAAAAGTCATTGTTAGTAAACAAAATCTATCCTTAGTAAAAAGATTTAAAAGGAGCATGTGATATTGGAAGACAAACTAATTAAATTTAAAACATAAAACAACCAAACAAAATATGAATAAATACATGATAATTGTCATTGATGGCATGAATAACAAAGAAGATTAAAACCATATAAATTAAATAATACATAAACAAAATTAGAGTTCACTTAAATGTCGCCAAAGGCGTAGGTATGTTGCTATAGTTTATTAATCTAGAATATACATTATTTGAAATCTAATATTCAACAAAAATAACTAACTTTCATTAATAATATCATAATTTCATTTAGGACCAATTTATATTCAATAATTTAATTTAATAATTTAAAAATAATGAAATTTTAAATTCTGACGCATTTTCTATTATAACTTCCTAAATAAATTTTTTTAATTGATTCAGAATTTGTGGGTTGTTACAATCTCCCTTACTTAAAATCTTTTCGTCATCAAAAGGAACGAAGCTAAAAGTTATTTAAGTACCCTATCTTCAATAATTTTATTTGTTGATTAACTTTTAAAATATATAACTTTATATATTCAAAAATCACATTTCCAAAGATCGGATTATATATAATCAAAAATATGTTAATTATAAACTGGGCACTCTCAACTCATTCTAGGGCATTACTAACCCCATCTCTAATGAGTTTTCTCATTCTAGGATACTACTGATCCTATCTCTGATGAGTCTTTTTTTCAGTTTTAATGAGTTGTACCCCAAAGATTTGAGCTAACCAGAACTCTGATACCAACTATAACGGCTCGGGTTTTGCCCGGACCCAATCGATCGAAAAATCGACTAAGACCGTTCAAAACCCGAATACGTTAACTTAGGGAATACAACAACATCAGAACAACAACAACAGACTTTTATAAAACATCATAATAATGATACATCAGAGTATAAAATATCAGAGTGCATCGAATAAAATTACAGCGGAAGATAAATTACAGTAAATTAAATACAATAAACATCGGAAGACTTCTATGCACTTGACACAGTTTTAGGCTTCGATCCGTAATCCTGCTCAAGAGATAAATATCTACAAAAAGCTACTCAACTGCACATATGGAAAAGAGGGCACCCGAGTTTGCAAAGCGAAACAAACAACGAGTCAGTCTTGGGACTGGTGTGAGAATTCTTAACTAATATAACTAATAGCCATAATGGAAATCCAAGGACCACACCGCTAAGGCGGAACAGGTTTTATCCCAATGGATTGCCGGTGCATAAATTACAGTAAATCGTTAAACAACGTAATGCTTTTTAGAAAAATGGAATCATCATACGACTCAAGTCCCATCACATAATGCAACGCAAACCAGAGGATAGAGTTTTACCCTATGATGATTAAACATGCTTGGTACGATAAAAACGAATTTGATATTATTGCTAGTGTATATATGTTTCAAAAACATTTCAAAGTAAATGTATCAATCCTAGGAAGCATAGCTACCATATACTATGCCTCCATACTAGTAATACAATCAAGTCCGTAGGGTCGTATTGGGAATTGGGTTTCCATCATGAGTCAAGGCTAGGGAGGAGCTCGTTACCGATTCGAGACACTCTAGCTAATGTCTCAGGATTCCCCGCAGTTAACCCTTGGATCCTTCAGGTCTGGTCCGCACATACGATTTTGCGGATTAGTTATTCCTGAACACACGTTTCCCGGTCCTATAGGACCTAACATCCGAGGCGCCTCATTCCATCATCCACATAAGTAAAATGTCGGGCCATGTAAAACCCAAACATCACTTCTAACTAGAAAGAAACGTGCTGCTCTCCCTGCGTTCCGTTGCTCCATTTTAGACTCAACTAGGTTGTCAGGCTCATGAAGCTACGTTATACACAAAGCTATGCCTAAACAGGTCGTGCTTTGATCATCAACCACAACGCCTACTTTTCAACATAATCCTTGATCATTCGCATCTTGGCGTACCACATTGACAATTCATGTCATGCGATCGACAACCATCAATATATAAGAGGGTGTTAAGAAAGAGAATAAATTCTCCGCCACCAAACAATTATATATTAAATAGAAAACAATTAAATACATGAAATGAATTCCAACGTCAGACACGCATCCATTTACAAGTCTGTTCTGGGTCTGAACGAAACCGGAGTCACCTTATTCCTCGCAAATCCGAACCAATCAACAAGTAGTCTGGATGGACACCATTGTAGCCCCTTCAAGGTAGCTACTCCAATCATGGGCGTCACTGGTAACTCATCCATTCGACGTGAAGATCGTCGGTCTTGTACCGTCTTCAACTCTTCGACTTAGATCGATGTGTATTCATTTGAAATGAGATTGAATTCGGACTTTTCAAATGATTCTCGCTTATATATCATTTCAAGTCATTTATTATCGTTAATATTAATTTATAACGATAAATCTCTATTTTTATTTATATAAAAATAATTGAATTTTATTTAACGACACTTCAAGTCAATAGGCGACCTTGGCGTTGTTTTCACCGAAATTTGTTTTACACATTTCTCTAAATCTACCCATTGGATTTTAACATAATTCATATCGTTGGAAAGATCTTCCCAAGGCAAGCCTAACGGTTTCAGTTTTGGGAAAATCTGACGGTCGGATATTTCGGTATAATTAATTGAAAGTACAATTCCAAGGCGCGAACTACCACGCTCGATTCGTTTGATTTTAATTTCTATATATATACTTATACATAATTCCGTCATCCATTTTATTTCACTGTATTTTGATAACATCGAATATCCCTATTTGTGCATATAATATCGAGGTATAACATGGCGCACAATAATGTTTATTTTTATTATAATTCACGTACACATGCTATATCCAACAATGTATTTTTTTTTTCTTCTTTCATCTTTCAATTTACACCAAATGTATATTTGGTTTCATTATTCTTTTTAATGAAAATCCATTCCTTAAAATGTAAATTTCTAATCCTTTTATTTACATAAAAAAAATGTAAATTTCTATTCCTATTTTATTTACATTGAGAAATGTAAACTTATATTTCAATATGTTATTACATTGAAAATGTAACTTTTATTTCATATTCTATTTACATTGGAAATTGTAAATTCCTAATCATTCTTTTATTTCTTTTGTTTACATTGAAAAATGTAAATTCTTTTATTTACATATAAAAATAAAATATAATTTCTATTTCATCCTTATTTGCATTGAAAAATGTAAGTTTCTATATTTCTCTAATTACATATTAAAAATGTAACTTCCTATTCTTCTTTTATTTACATTAAAAAATGTAACTTCTTTTTACCGCCTCTAAAATGACGATAAAGCATCTAAAGTGACGATAAAAATATACATTTCATTTCTACTCTTTTTATCACGTCTAAAATGACGATAAAAATATATAATATTTATTCTATTCTTTTATCGCATCTAAAGTGACGATAAAAATATACATTTCATTTCTACTCTTTTTATCGCATCTAAAATGACGATAAAAATATATAATATTTAATCCATTCATTTATCACATCTACAGTGACGATAAAAATATACATTTCATTTCTACTCTTTTTATCGCATCTAAAACGGCGATAAGAATATACATTTTAATCCTATTATTTTTATCGCATCTAAAATGACGATATAAATATATAATATTTATTCTATTCTTTTATCGCATCTAAAGTGGCGATAAAAATATACATTTTAATCCTATTATTTTTATTGCATCTAAAATGATGATAAAAATATACATTTTAGGTCTTTTATTTTTATTCACATTAAAAATGTAAACTTTCCTTTTTAATATAGTCTACATTAAAAATGTGACTTTTCTTTTTAATATAATCTACATTAAAAATGTAACTTTTCTTTTTAATATAATCTACATTACATTAAATAAATTTGCAATGTCAAAATCTAATCTTTTCATTACATAAAAATGTAATTTTCTTACTTTAAATCTTAATTACATGAAAATATAAACTTTAACTTAATTACATAAAAATGTAATTTTTCTCTTTTATCTTAATTTACATGAAAATATAAACTTTAACTTAATTATATAAAAATGTAATTTTTCTCTTTTATCTTAATTTACATGAAAATATAAACTTTAACTTAATTACATAAATATGTAATTTTCTTCTAATTCTTATTACAATAAGAAAATTTTAACTTTTTCAATTCTCTACTTCTTTTTTTTTGCATATAAAAGGTTAACAAAGATGTAATCTTTGTTTCTATACTTTTTATTCTGATTTACAATTTCTAACAAAAATGCCCTTTTTATTCTAATTTACATTTCCTAACAAAATGTCCTTTATATTCCAATTTACATTTCTTAACAAAATGTCATTTATATTCCAATTTGAATTTCCTAACAAAATGTCCTTTATATTCCAATTTACATTTCCTAACAAAATGTCCTTTATATTCCAATTTACATTTCCTAACAAAATTCCCTTTATATTCCAAATTAAATTTTGAATGTAATTTTCCTTTTCATTGCTTATTTACCTAAAAAGAAAATTTTCCTCTTTCATTGTTTATTTACATAAAAATGTAAATTTCCTTTCTAATTTCCTTTATTGAAAATCTATTTACATTAAAAAAGGTAAATATCATATCTGAATTCTTTTATTAAAAACCTATTTACATAAAAATGTAAATATCACTCCTTTATTCTTTTAATGAAAATCAAAGTTTTCACTTTTAATTACGTAAAAATGTAATTTTATCTTTCTATAAATCTAATTACATATAAATGTATTTTTTTACTTTAAATCTGATTACATGAAAATGTAATTTTATCTTTTAATTCAATTCACAAGGAAGGTGCAAAATTTTACTTTTAATCCTATTCATAATGAAAATGTCCTTTTCATTTTTGATTCGATTTGCAAAAAGACGCAAAATTTCCCTTTTATTTCTTTTCCTTTTCATCACATGAAAATATAAAATTTCTCCTTAAACTAATTGACAAAGAAATCAATGTTCTATTTTTTCCATTTCTAACAAATTGACAAAATAAATAATGTCTTTTTCATATTTAACAAAACGACAGTGAAAATAATGTCCATTTTCTAATTTAACACATTATGGTGTAAACCATGTCCATTTCCTAATTTAACACATTACGGTGTAAAATAATGTCAATTCTAATTTAACACATAACGATGTAAAATAATGTATATTCTGGTGTAATCCTTTTCAATTACCAAAAATGAATATTTTGGTCTTATCATTTTTTAATTACCAAAAATGAATATTTTTATAAAGTGACAAAAATGTCTCTTTTTAACTAATCCTTTTTAATGGGTAAAAAGGTTCATTTTCCATTTCACTAACATGTTCTAATTAACAAAAATGCTAATTTTGTTTAACTAAATTCTAATTAACAAAAATGTTAATTTTGCTTAACATAATCTAATTAACAAAAAAAGTTAATTTTGCTCTTGTCGTCAATTCTAACACAACAACAAAAATATTAAGTGTTATATATGTTTTTGTCGTCAATTCTAACACAACAAAATATGTAAAGTTTTTTGTCGTCAATTCTAACACAACAAAATATATAAAGTTTTTTTGTCGTCAATTCTAACACAACAAGGGATCACAATCAATACAAACAGCAAACACAAATTTCTAACTCAATCATCACAGATCAAAAATTTATTTACATACATACAAGGATTTCAAATAACAAGAATAATTTAATTTTAATTAATAAAAATAAGAAATCTCACCACTACTTTTTTGAATTTTCAAAGTCCTTGTTTAAAGATCTGGTCACCGTCATTGCGAAATATTCTTTGACACCAGTCCGATGCAATTTAAATCATTCAATTCTAGTCAAGTTTGAATAAGTTATGCCATTTTGAACTTCAAACAATAACATAGGTAATTAACTAAATTAATTAAATAATTATTTACTTTAATCTTTGTCTCCTTCCTCCTGATAACACGCGTAAGAAACAAGCCAACATCGCTTCTGTATCCTTCATGTCACACCCGCTTTCACGAACTCCCATCAACTCCGTATGATTTCGTAGATCGAAGATTTCTCTTTGATTATTGTCTAGATATTGTGATTTAACCCTAAACGGACTGAGAATGATTGAGGCTGCAAAAATCGAACATCGTGGCCATTGAATGATGGTGTGCGGCGGCTAGGGTAAAATGAAATTAGGGGTTGTATTTGGTATTGAGAAGGTATGAGATATTTTGTAGCGGTTGAGAATTTTTATTCTAGTCCTTGTCCGTTTTAATCTATTTTAATAATAGTCCTTATGTTATAACAATATATTTTTCTAAATTTGCAAATAAACCCATTAATGTTTCTTTTCACGTATAGTATGTTACAAAGTTATTTAGTTAGCTGAATAGGTATAAGGTAAATGGTTTAATTAATGTTTATTTAAAAATTCAAAATCGCAATTGATGTGCGTATTATTAATACTTTCATTCTTACTTATTTAATTCTGTGAAGGTTGTTTTTAACCCCTTCGTTTACCATTTTAACGTGCATTTCATTTTCAGTTTCAACCGCGTATTATTAATATACGCACAAAATTAAAATGTTATTTCAACTTTCTTTTATTACATGGTTTTATACCGTCTATGACTCGCGTTTATTTTGCGCATTACCTTTGTAATTTATACCTAAATATATTTATATTTTATAATTTCTTTTCATTTCTTCTTCTGCATGCACAATTCTTTGTTTCGTAGTGTATATTAATTATTTAACTAACTTGTTCCTCCTTTAATACATTCTTAAATCAATTTCATATTGTAAATGTTAGTTTCCTTTGTTATGCAATCTCATTTAGTTATTGCTGACTATATAACTATTCCTCAGTTTGAATTCTTAACGTTAATTTATTATCCCATAATGATTGATTGCATTCTTATCAAATATTTCCCTTTATTCTACATCATATTAGATCTTTGATTTAAATGAAAATATTTAGATGTAGTAAATAAATTCTAATTAATTAAGTTACCAAATTTACATATAATATATAGTTGCTTCCCACATTAGAACTTCAAACATTAATAACTCAAATTTGAACTCCGTTCGGAGAATATTATGTACCAAAATTAATGAAATAAATGTCATAGACCAATGTTTTGGTTAAATTTCAACATATGCAAAATGTTCATTTTTCATTGTTTTCAATTTTTATTAATTAAATTTATTTCATCAATTAATCGCTACGGATTAAATGGTGAAGTTCCCATCGCCAAATTTGGACGTTTATGATTAAAATAATTAAATTCATTTTCTTGTTTAACTTATTATTACTTGTAAACTTTCAGGGTGTTACATTTTCTATCTAAATATATTGACTAATATATATATATATATAGAGAGAGAGAGAGAGAGAGTCTATGTATGCATGTAAAGTCTTATTAAATAATTTATGCACTATGAAATTAACACTCACAATATATAATAGTCGATGAGATTTTTTGAAACTAATTTAATGATTGCTCAATTTTACTAAGTTTAAGTCAAATAGACATGCAATAAAATGTGTGTAATTTAAAAGTCATTGTTAGGAAAAAAAATCTATCCTTAGTAAAAAGATTTAAAAGGGGAATGTGATAATGGAAGACATACTAATTAAATTTAAAACATAAAACAACCAAACAAAATATGAATAAACACATGATAATTGTCATTGATGGCATGAATACCAAAGAAGATAAAAACCATATAAATTAAATAATACATAAACAAAATTAGAGTTCACTTAAATGTCGCCAAAGGCATAGGTCTGTTGCTATAGTTTATTAATCTAGAATATACATTATTTGAAATCTAATATTCAAGAAAAATAACTAAATTTCATTAATAATATCATAATTTCATTTAGGACCAATTTATATTCAATAATTTAATTTAATAATTTAAAAATAATGAAATTTTAAATTCTGACGCATTTTCTATTATAACTTCCTAAATATATTTTTTAAATTGGTTCAGAATTTGCGGGTTGTTACAATCTCCCGTACGTAAAATCTTTTCGTCAACAAAAGGAACGAAGCTAAAAGTTGTTTAAGTACCCTATCTTAAATAATTTTATTTGTTGATTAACTTTTAAAATATATAAATTTATATATTCAAAAATCACATTTCCAAAGATCGGATTATATATAATCAAAAATATGTTAATTATAAACTGGGCACTCTCAACTCATTCTAGAGCATTACTAACCCCATCTCTAATGAGTTTTCTCATTCTAGGACACTACTAATCCAATCTCTAATGAATATTCTTATTGGATATTACTAATCCAATTTCTGATGAGTCTTTTGTTCAGTTTTAATGAGTTGTACCCCAAAGATTTGAGCTAACCAGAGCTCTGATACCAACTATAACGGCTCGGGTTCTGCCCGGACCCAATCGATCGCAAAATCGACTAAGACCGTTCAAAACCCGAATACGTTAACTCAGGGAATACAACAACATCAGAACAATAACAACAGACTTTTATAAAACATCATAATAATGTTACATCAGAGTATAGAATATCAGAGTGCATCGAATAAAATTACAGCGGAAGATAAATTACAGTAAATTAAATACAATAAACAGCGGAAGACTTCTATGCTCTTGACGCAGTTTTTGGCTTCGATCCAGAATCCTGCTCAACAGATAAATATGTGCAAAAAGCTACTCGACTGCCCGTATGGAAAAGAGGGCACCCGAGTTTACAAAGCGAAACAAACAACGAGTCAGTCTTGGGACTGGTGTGAGAATTCTTAACTAATATAACTAATAGCAATAATGGAAATCCAAGGACCACGCCGCTAAGGCGGAACGAGTTTTATCCCAATGGATTGCCGGTGCATAAATTAAAGTAAAACGTTAAACAACGCAATGCTTTTTAGAAAAATGGAATCATCATAAGACTCAAGTCCCATCACACAATGCAACGCAAACCAGAAGATAGAGTTTTACCCTATGATGATTAAACATGCTTGGTACGATAAAAACGAATTTGATATTATTGCTAGTGTATATATGTTTCAAAAACATTTCAAAGTAAATGTATCAATCCTAGGAAGCATAGCTACCATATACTATGCCTCCACACTAGTAATACAATCAAGTCCGTAGGGTCGTATTGGGAATTGGGTTTCCATCATGAGTCAAGGCTAGGGAGGAGCTCGTTACCGATTCGAGACACTCTAGCTAATGTCTCAGGATTCCCCGCAGTTAACCCTTGGATGCTGCAGGTCCGGTCTGCACATATGATTTTGCGGATTAGTTATTCCTGAACACACGTTTCCTGGTCCTATATGACCTAACATCCGAGGCGCCTCATTCCATCATCCACATAAGTAAAATGTCGGGCCGTGTAAAACCCAAACATCACTTCTAGCTAGAAAGAAACGTGCTGCTCTCCCTGCGTTCCGTTGCTCCATTTTAGACTCAACTAGTTTGTGAGGCTCATGAAGCTACGTTATACACAAAGCTATGCCTAAACAGGCCGTGCTTTGATCATCAACCACAACGCCTACTTTTCAACAAAATCCTTGATCATTTGCATCTTGGCGTACCACATTGACAATTCATGCCATGCGATCGACAACCATCAATATATAAGAGGGTGTTAAGCAAGAGAATAAATTCTCCGCCACCAAACAATTATATATTAAATAGAAAATAATTAAATACATGAAATGAATTCCAACGTCAGACACGCATCCATTTACAAGTCTGTTCTGGGTCTGAACGAAACCGGAGTCACCTTATTCCTTGCAAATCCGAACAAATCAACAAGTAGTCTTGATGGACACCATTGTAGCCCCTTCAAGGTAGCTACTCCAATCATAGGCGTCACTGGTAACTCATCCATTCGACGTGAAGATCGTCGGTCTTGTACTGTCTTCAAATTTTCGACTTAGATCGATGTTTATTCATTTGAAATGAGATTGAATTCGGACTTTTCAAATGATTATCGCTTATATATCATTTCAAATCATTTATTATTGTTAATATTAATTTGTAACGATAAATCTCTATTTTTATTTATATAAAAATAATTGAATTTTATTTAACGACGCTTCAAGTCAATAGGCGACCTTGGCGCTGTTTTCACCCAAATTTGTTTTACACATTTCTCTAAATCTACCCATTGGATTTTAACATAATTCATATCGTTGGAAAGATCTTCCCAAGGCGAACCTAACGGTTTCAGGTTTGGGAAAATCCGACGGTCGGATATTTCGGTATAATTAATTGAAAGTACAATTCCAAGGCGCGAACTACCACGCTCGATTCGTTTGATTTTAATTTCTATATATATATACTTATACATAATTCCGTCATCCATTTCATTTCACTGTATTTTGATAACATCGAATATCAGTATTTGTGCATATAATATCGAGGTATAACATGGCGCACAATAAAGTTTATTTTTATTATAATTCACGTACACATGCTATATCCAACAATGTATTTTTTTTCTTCTTTCATCTTTCAATTTACACTAAATGTATATTTGGTTTCATTATTCTTTTTAATGAAAATCCATTCCTTAAAATGTAAATTTCTAATCCTTTTATTTAAATAAAAAAAATGTAAATTTCTATTCCTATTTTATTTACATTGAGAAATGTAAACTTATTTTTCAATATATTATTATATTGAAAATGTAACTTTTATTTCATACTCTATTTACATTGGAATTTGTAAATTCCTAATCATTCTTTTATTTCTTTTGTTTACATTGAAAAATGTAAATTCTTTTATTTACATATAAAAATAAAATATAATTTCTATTTCATCCTTATTTGCATTGAAAAATGTAAGTTTCTATATTTCTCTAATTACATATTAAAAATTTAACTTCCTATTCTTCTTTTATTTACATTGAAAAATGTAACTTCTTTTTACCGCCTCTAAAATGACGATAAAAATATATAATATTTATTCTATTCTTTTATGGCATCTAAAGTGACGATAAAAATATAGATTTAATTTCTACTCTTTTTATCGCATCTAAAATGACGATAAAAATATATAATATTTATTCTATTCTTTTATCGCATCTAAAGTGACGATAAAAATATACATTTCATTTCTACACTTTTTATCGCATCTAAAATGACGATAAAAATATATAATATTTAATCTATTCTTTTATCGCATCTACAGTGACGATAAAAATATACATTTCATTTCTACTCTTTTTATCGCATCTAAAATGGCGATAAAAATATACATTTTAATCCTATTATTTTTATCGCATCTAAAATGACGATATAAATGTATAATATTTATTCTATTCTTTTATCGCATCTAAAGTGGCGATAAAAATATACATTTTAATCCTATTATTTTTATCGCATCTAAAATGATGATAAAAATATACATTTTAGGTCTTTTATTTTTATTCAAATTAAAAATGTAAACTTTCCTTTTTAATATAGTCTACATTAAAAATGTGACTTTTCTTTTTAATATAATCTACATTAAAAATGTGACTTTTCTTTTTAATATAATCTACATTACATTAAATAAATTTGCAATGTCAAAATCTAATCTTTTCATTACATAAAAATGTAATTTTCTTACTTTAAATCTTAATTACATGAAAATATAAACTTTAACTTAATTACATAAAAATGTAATTTTTCTCTTTTATCTTAATTTACATGAAAATATAACTTTAACTTAATTATATAAAAATGTAATTTTTCTCTTTCATCTTAATTTACATGAAAATATACACTTTAACTTAATTACATAAAAATGTAATTTTCTTCTAATTCTTATTACAATAAGAAAAATGTAACTTTTTCAATTCTCTACTTCTTCTTTTTTTTGCATATAAAAGGTCAACAAAGATGTAATCTTTATTTCTATACTTTTTATTCTGATTTACTATTTCTTACAAAAATGTCCTTTTATTCTAATTTACATTTCCTAACAAAATGTCCTTTATATTCCAATTTGAATTTCCTAACAAATTGTCCTTTATATTCCAATTTACATTTCCTAACAAAATGTCCTTTATATTCCAATTTACATTTCCTAACAAAATGTCCTTTATATTCCAAATTTCATTTTGAATGTAATTTTCCTTTTCATTGCTAATTTACCTAAAAAGAAAATTTTCCTCTTTCATTGTTTATTTACATAAAAATGTAAATTTCCGTTCTTATTTCCTTTATTGAAAATCTTTTTACATTGAAAAGGTAAATATCATATCTGAATTCTTTTGTTAAAAATCTATTTATATAAAAATGTAAATATCACTCCTTTATTCTTTTATTGAAAATCAAAGTTTTCACTTTTAATTACATAAAAATGCAATTTTATCTTTCTATAAATCTAATTACATATAAATGTATTTTTCTTACTTTAAATCTAATTACATGAAAATGTAATTTTATCTTATAATTCAATTCACAAGGAAAGTGCAAAATTTTACTTTTAATCCTATTCATAAGGAAAATGTCCTTTTCATTTTTAATTTTATTTACAAAAACACGTAAAATTTCGCTTTTATTTCTTTTCCTTTTCATCACATGAAAATATAAAATTTCTCCTTAAACTAATTGACAATGAAATCATTGTTCTATTTTTTCCATTTCTAACAAATTGACAAAATAAATAATGTCTTTTTCATATTTAACAAAACGGCGGTGAAAATAATGTCCATTTTCTAATTTAACACATTACGGTGTAAACCATGTCCATTTCCTAATTTAACACATTACGGTGTAAAATAATGTCAATTCTAATTTAACACATAACGATGTAAAATAACGTATATTCTGGTGTAATCCTTTTCAATTACCAAAATTGATTATTTTGGTCTTATCATTTTTTAATTACCAAAACTGAATATTTTTATTTCACGTTTTTATAAAGTGACAAAAATGTCTCTTTTTAACTAATCCTTTTTAATGAGTAAAAAGGTTCATTTTCCATTTCACTAGCATGTTCTAATTAACAAAAATGTTAATTTTGTTTAACTAAAATCTAATTAACAAAAATGTGAATATTGCTTAACATAATCTAATTAACAAAAAATGTTAATTTTGCTCTTGTCGTCAATTCTAACACAACAACAAAAATATAAAGTGTTATATATGTTTTTGTCGTCAATTCTAAAACAACAAAATATGTAAAGTTTTTTGTCGTCAATTCTAACACAACAAAATATGTGAAGTTTTTTTTGTCGTCAATTCTAACACAACAAGGGATCACAATCAATACAAACAACAAACACAAATTTCTAACTCAATCACCACAAATCAAAATTTATTTACATACATACAAGGATTTCAGATAGCAAGAATAATTTAATTTGAATTAATAAAAATAAGAAATATCACCCCTACTTTTCTGAATTTTCAAAGTCCTTGTTTAAAGATCTAGTCACCGTCATTGCGAAATATTCGTGTCCGACGCAATTTAAAATATTCAATTTTGGTCAAGTTTGAATAAGTTATGCCATTTTGAAGTTCAAACAATAACATTGGTAATTAACTAAATTAATTAAATTATTATTTACTTTAATCTTTGTCTCCTTCCTCCTGATAACACGTGCAAGAAACAACCTAACATCGCTTCTGTATCCTTCATGTCACACCAACCTTTCACGAACTCCCATCAACTCCATATGATTTCGTAGATCGAAGATTTCTCTTTGATTCTTGTCTAGATATTGTGATTCAACCCAAAACGGATTGAGGATAATTGAGGCTGTAAAAATCGAACATCGTGGCAATTGAATGATGGTGGGCGGCGGCTAGGGTAAAATGAAATTACGGTTTGTATTTGGTATTGAGAAGGTATGAGATATTTTGTAGAGGTTGAGAATTTTTATTCTAGTCCTTGTCCATTTTAATCAATTTTAATAATTGTCCTTATGTTATAACATTATATTTTTTTCTAACTTTGCAAATAAACCCATTAATGTGTCTTTTCACATATAGTATGTTACAAAATAATTTAGTCAGCTGACTAGGCATAAGGTAAATGGTTTAATTAATGTTTACTTCAAAATTCAAAATAACAATTGACGTGCACATTATTAATTCTTTCATTCTTATATTCTTACCTATTTAATTCTATGAAAGTTATTTTTAACCCTTTCGTTTACCATTTTAACGTGCATTTCATTTTCAGTTTCAACCTCGTATTATTAATATACGCACAAAATTAAAACGTTATTTTAACTTTCTTTTATTACATGGTTTTATACCATCTATGACGCGTGTTTATTTTTCACATTACCTTTGTAATTTATACCTAAATATATTTATATTTATAATTTCTTTTTCTTTTCATTTCTTCTTCTGCATGCACAATTCTTTGTTTTGTAGTGTATATTAATTATTTAACTAACTTGTTCCTCCTTTAATACATTCTTAAATCAATTTTATATGGTAAATGTTAGTTTCCTTTGTTATGCATTCTCATTTAGTTATTGCTGACTATACAACTGTTCCTCGGTTTGAATTCTTAACATTAATTAATTATCCCGTAATGATTGATTGCATTCTTATCAAATATTTCCCTTTATTCTACATCATATTAGATCATTGATTTAAATGAAAATATTTAGATGTAGTAAATCAATACTAATTAATTAAGTTACCAAATTTACATATAATATATAATTGCTTCCCACATTAGAACTTCAAACATCAATAACTCAAATTTGAACTCCGTTCGAAAAATATTATGTACGAAAATTGATGAAATAAACGTCATAGACCAATGGTTTGGTTAAATTTTAACATATGCAAAATGTTCGTTTTTCATTATTTTCAATTTTTATTAATTAGATTTATTTCATTAATTAATCGCTACGGATTAAATGGTGAAGTTCCCATCGCCAAATTTGGACGTTTATGATTAAAATAATTAAATTCATTTTCTTATTTAACTTATTATTAATTGTAAACTTTTGGGGTGTTACAATTTCTATCTAAATATATTGACTAATATATGTATATATATATGTAAGTAGAGAGAGAGAAAGTATATGTACGCATGTAAAGTTTTATTAAATAATTTATGCACTATGAAATTAACACTCACAGTATATAATATTCGATGAGATTTTTGAAACTAATTTAACGATTGCTCAATTTTACTAAGTTTAAGTCAAATAGACATGCAATAAAATGTGTGTATTTTAAAAATCATTGTTAGTAAACAAAATCTATCCTTAGTAAAAAGATTTAAAAGGAGCATGTGATATTGGAAGACATAATAATTAAATTTAAAACATAAAACAACCAAACAAAATATGGATATATACATGATAATTGTCATTGATGGCATGAATAACAAAGAAGATTAAAACATATAAATTAAATAATACATAAACAAAATTAGAGTTCACTTAAATGTCTGCAAATGTATAGATATGTTGCTATAGTTTATTAATCTAGAATATACATTATTTGAAATCTAATATTCAACAAAAATAACTAAATTTCATTAATAATATCATAATTTCATTTAGGACCAATTTATATTCAATAATTTAATTTAATAATTTAAAAATAGTGAAATTTTAAATTCTGACACATTTTCTATCAAAACTTCCTAAATTATTATTTTTTAAATTGGTTCAGAATTTGCGGGTTGTTACACCCGGGGGGTAGGTCGACCCCCAGGTCGACCTATATAGGAGGGTCGACCCCCTGGTCGACTTGGCCTTGGGCGGGAAAAATCCCGCCCATCCCGCTTCCTCATTTGAATTTTGAAATTTGAATTTTAAAATTTTAATCTGAACTTTTTTAATTTATTTAAATTTCTGAAACTTCTGACGGCCATTACTTCCTCATACGAAGTCCGACATATGAAAACTTGGACTCTATTCCAAGCAGAATTTCGAGATGAACGAAATGGCATAACCCATTTCCCTTAATTCTCACTTTATAAATTAAGTATTCTTAATATTGTTAATTTTAATATTTAAAATTACGGGGTGTTACATCCTCCCATCCTTAAAGGATTTCACCCTCGAAATCTCAAAGGTAAGCAGAATGTATATCCTAACATCCAATCATCCATCTACTCAACCATCAAACAAAGCCATCCATTGTCCTTACAAGATTTCTAATGCCATATGAATATATGCAAAAAGTGTGTGTATATGTTCCTTATCCAATACAAAATCAGGCGGTCAACTGATCCAATTGACCTCCTTAATGCAAATCACGATAGTGCCATGCGTCCATTATGCATGCCCTAACGATACATATTACTTCTACATGTGTGAACAACCATTTATCGAAATGCAGCATCCAAATGATAACCCAACTATTATACATCCATTAATTTAAATATGCACACACATTTATATGCAATATGAATGTGACTGAGCCGATCTAGTGCCTAATGCATGTGTACATGCATCCATGAGCGACCACTAACAACCACTTGCAACCACTCGCAACTATCAATCATAACATGTTTCAAATACATGTTTACATCCATTGGTTTCTACCTAAGGGTAAATAATAGGACCGAGGAGATATACTTAAAAGAAAGATATAAGCATAAATAAACTTATGGAAAAAGATATCAAGGAGGTACCCTCAAAAAGAAATGGGTAGGCTGCGCGTATTTTTCTCTCAGTTTCCCAAGTCGCGACTTCCTCAGCGTCACTCCATTGAACTTTGACAAGCTTGAATTCACGGTTGCGTAGCTTTTTGACTTTCGTACCCACGATACGAGTTGGAAATCTTCTCACGGTCACTTCTCATTCCACTTCTACTTCCTCTAGTATACTTGGCTCCACCTCTTCCGCAGACTCACGTAGGCACTTTCGTAGTTGAGAAACATGAAAACCATTATGAACTCCAGCCAGTCTTTCGGGTAGCTCTACTCAATAAGCCATCGTCCCAATCCTTTGAACGATAAGAAATGGTCAACAAACAATTCAAACCTTTCTCCTAGTAGGTAATGACACCATGACTTTAGAGTGAAAACAATTGCAGCTACCTCCAAACCATGAGTTGGGTAATTCTTCTCATGTATCTCCAATTGCCTTCCCCCATAACAAACTACCTTGCCTTCTTGCATTAAGACAACACCAACCCTGTACCGCATGCGTCTGTGTATACGGTAAATATTTTGCTCCCATCAGGCAATGTCAAGGCTGGGGCTGTTGTTAGAGCCCTTTCCAAATGTTGGAAAGCAATATCGCAATCCAAATCCCAAGAGAAAGTTAGGTTCTTCTTTGTCAATCTTGCGAGTGGGGCTGAGATTTTTACTAAGTCTTTAATGAACTTTCGATAAAAGCTCGCTAGCCTGAGAAAGCTTTTGACTTTGGTTGCATTCCGTGAAACCTTCCAATCTTGCACCGCAACTACTTTTGCGGGGTCCATATCTAACCCATCTTTGGACAAAACATGTCCAAGAAACCTCACTTCTTCTCTCCAAAAATGACATTTGGAGAGTTTGGCTTTCAGCTGATGTGCACGAAGAGTATCCCTGACTTACCTTAAATGCAAAGCATGCTCTTCTTCATTCTTTGAGAAAATCAAAATGTCGTCTACGAAGACCACCACAAACTTATTAAGGTACACACCTGCTCATCAAGTCAATGAAGTAAGAGGGTGCATTTGTCAAGCCAAAAGGCATGAAAACCCATTCGAAGAAACCATCTGAGGTTCGGAATGCGGTCTTATCAATGCTGTCTTCACCGACTCTTAGCTAATGAAACCCGACAACAAGATCTAGTTGGAAGAAAACTGACACACCTATAAGCTAATCAAACAAGTCGTCTATTCTTAGAAATGGGTGCCTATTTTTCTTGGTCAGCTTGTTTAGCTCCCTATAATCAACGCATAGGCGAAGTGAACCATCTGCTTTGGTTGTGAATACTACAGGAGCACCCATTCAGAAATACCCCACTATTAAACCCTGTGATATGTATATAGAGTTCATTCAGAAATACCCAGGCTTGGAGAAGGAGGATTCAATGTTAGATATATATACAGTATATTTCCACTGTGATATGTATGTGATGTACAGTAATGATATATGTAAGTACAAATACAGTTATATATTTCAAATGTTGTTACATAATATATTTTATTCCTACCACTTTGAGATTCATGTTTATTCTAATTCTGTTCTGGTGCAATATTCTTCTTCCTTTATTCTAACTTTCTTACTTTCTATTTCTCACTCTCTATCTTCTTTCTATGAATGATTTGGCATTTTCGTCGGTTGAATAATTGACATTGTATTTTATGTCGATTTTCGAGGTCGAAAATTCTTGGGTCGTTACAAGTAGATAATAATCAAGTTAAAATACTTTTAAAACGGGTGGAAGGATTAAGACTCCCAGATGGTATATCTTCTAGTCTTCATAGATGTGTCGATTATAAAAAAATAAACTTAGTGGGATGAAAAGCCATGACTGTTATGTTATGATGGAAAATTTGTTGCCAGTCGTTTCAAATAATTGTTGTCCGCAAAAGTTTGGAATATTGCAATAGAACTTAGTCTCTTCTGCAAAGAGCTTTGTTCTACTCCAGTAAAAATTGATCTTCTACAAAAATTAGAGGAAAAAAAATGCTTATATTGCTGTATAGACCGGAAAAGTTAATTCCTCCAGGATTTTTAAATGTTATGGAGCATTTACCTATTTATCTTCATCCAGAAGAACATTTTCGAGGGCTTGTGCAATATGGATGGATGTGTTCATGTGAAAGGTATATTAATATTCAGTTAATTAAATATTGGTTAATGACATGTACAAAAAAATAATTTACAATAATTTTAAATAGGTATTTAAATCATCTGAAGAAAAAACTGAGATAGAAAGCTCGGGTTGAAGGTTCAATTTGCAAATCATACATCGAAAAAGAAGCTTCGTTTTTTTCTCTCATTATTTTAGTGATCATGTGAAAATATCATTTGAATGTTATACGCGTAATGTTGAAAGAATTGACCAAGATGATAGTCAATGAACTTTATCTACTTACAGAAAACACGGCCGGTTGTTGAACCACTTTCTGGAAAAAGATGTTACCGCTCAACGAATCTAAGCCCAATGTCTAGAGACTTACCTTTCAGCATCGATCGACTAATTCGGGCGGCCCTTACTCCAGTGAGCTCGAGTAAGACTTGGTTCGAGCCAGTTTCTATTGAGTTAGGGAGTCTCATACTCGGACATAATCGCTCTCCCAAACCGATCGAGTCAACTATTTCTGCAAAATTTGGATCGATTGGATATTGCCAAAATATACGTTGAAATATCCAGATGAATCATTCAATACCTAACTCGATTCTCAAGGCAATAAAGGTGGTCAAACACTTCCGAACAGAGCTCTTCTTTTGATACACCTCATCTTGGTTGCCATGTATGCTACAATTTACGAAGATACTATTAATCAGCAGTAAACCAAGTCCCACCACCGCAATTGCATCCAATGGTTGAGCTCCACGTGTCTAAGCTCCACATAAATAGCAGACCACGTTGCTCTTCCATCACCCACTTATCCATCTATAAATACCTCCATGCTCAAAGAATAAAGCGGACCTTTTCAATCTAACTTTTCCTGGGAACTTCTCCGGGATCTCTGACATCTTTCCATGGCTAACTTCAAAAATAGCCAAGTCTCCTTCTGCAACACAGTCACTTTGTGTTCATCTCCCATTCTCTTCAAACATAAAAAAGCATGTTACTTGTAAAAAAGATGAGAATCATTATGTATAAAGTGGACATAGGCACCATCTTTGCCGAACTATTATAATTTTTTTGTATGTTCCCTGTTTTTACTTACTTTACCTTAATTTGTGATTTTTATTCTTTTCTTCCACACACGATTGGGGGTTTACCGTGGCTACTGACCAAATTTTGACATCAACACTTTGGCGCGCCAAGTTAGGACTTGTCGCTAAGACATAACCTACAACATTCGAAAGCCTTCGGCGATTTCCAAGCTGACCAGGGCAAACAAACGAAAGAAAGATACAACATCTTCCCGTCCCACAAATGCTGGAACCACCAAGATAAACGCTGCAGAAAGCAAGTTAGGAAGCCTCCTCTCATGAAGAAATGTCCCGATATCTTACCAAAGACGACATGAATAAGATTCTGGCCGAGTTCAAGGATCAGATGACATCTTAGGTGAACTCCTCGGACGTCAACAATAGTTAGTGGATCACCTTCTCGACTGGGTGGAAGTGTGATTTAATGCTACAACATCAATTCCTCCACTGACTGGGACTGGGGCAACAATTGATCTTTGGTCTGCAAAAATACAAGTAGCAAATCATACAATACCTTTTTTCCTCCGGGCTCGTCTTAGATTCCAGACCAACCACTCCCAGGAGTATCACTTCCAACTACCAACGCAGCCGCAACTGCAGATTCCAGGAGCCCCGCGATCGAGATCTAGGTCGTTCGAGCATTTTGCCTCCACCCTGGGGAATAACTCAACTACCTTGATCGATCGAACGACAGCTGGGTAGACCGGGAATAGTGCCATTTCCATTACAAACCTGTATCTTACCATAGACTCGTCTAACGCCTCTTCCCCTCCAACAAAGAGCTGGTGTAGCCTTCTATTAGAAATAGGAAGATCACTCTACCATACCGGTTCTTACCATGGCGAAAGCAAATGCTACTGTAGACCCTCCTAATATCGCCCTTAGCAGGGGTAACACAGAGCCCCGAACATCACATGCTACGCTGAAACAGCCCGAAACTTTCGTCATGGGTATGACACAGACCAATTCTCATCAGGTTCAAGAGAGACCATTTTGTCCAGAACCACCACCGAGGGCTCATCGTCACCCTCACCTTCAATTAACTCTCGGAGGTCAAGGCCAATCAATGAACACCCCTCTGAGAATGTTTTGTCGGATCCTCGTCCTAGAGTTCTCCCCGATACAATTGGACTTATTGTAGTGAATCCTCGGAGATGGAAGCCAGCTTGCAAGCATCATCTGACGCTTCACCCGGGGCACATCTGCTCAGGAGGATATAGATGATATCAACCGTATCCTGTTCACCAGGGAGATCAGGAACTCTCGAAACCTCCCAGACTTCAAGTTTCCAGCAATAGAGCACTACAATGGCCGGACTGACCCAACCATTCATCTCATGCGATACATGTGTCACATGGTGGTACTCTCTGCATCAACAAATGTCATGTCCAAGTGCTTCCCACCCTTACTCACAGATAAGCCATCTTGTGGGTTCGGCGGTTAACAACTGAGTCTATTAGCAGCTGGAACATGCTGGTCACCCGCCTCATCGAACAGTTCCTGGTTCACATCTCCTTACCAAAGTGCAACATGTTCCTGACCTCCATCAAGCAGCGACCCTGTGAAACCCCCCGGTCCTTCCTAGAAATATTCTACACGCCCGTAGCTTCAGTCGATCGACCAAATCCCTCGATGGTGCTTATGGCCTCCATTGCAGGTGTTCAGAACCAATCATAGTTTAGGATGTCTTTAACCGGGGACACTCCCAAAGACAAGGAAGAATTTTTTTCCGAAGCCGAAAGGTACTACCGACACGAAGACGCTTGCATTGAGATGGAGAGCCTCGAGGTCCTTTCCGCCAAAGCTGGAGATCCATCCAACACCAGTTGCCAAAATAAATGAAGAGGAAACACCTCGGAAAAGAATGAACGCAACGTACGGGCCCAAAGAGAAAACAATTATGATCGTTACACCGAGCTTAACTCCTCCCTGCTCGATATCTTAATTGATGTACGAGGATCTCTAAACTTCCCAAAACATCCTCGAAGAGAGCAAACACAAAAAGAACTCGACTATGGAAAGAACTGCATGTACCACAACATGGCAGGCCATAGCACCGGTTAATTCAAGCACTTGCGCGACCTCATCGAGAATAGGGTTAGGCATGGTGAATTACCTGAGTTTGTTAAGAAGCCCGTACATGCATTGCTACCACAATCTTCCTCACATGCTCCTTAGGCTAGATCTCGAGCTCCTAGAAACTGAAAGTACTCTGAGCCTAGTAATCGCGGCATCATCATCAATTAAGTAGAATTATTTTACTTTTTCTTTATAAATGTGTGTTTCTTTCATTAATATGGGTATGCTAAAGTACACAAGTACGAAGTTTGGACTTAGCTCCTAGGCATGTCCTGGATTTACTTTCACTTGTTTAAAGTTTATTTTCATTTTCTTGTGATAGCTCTTTTGCAGCTATTAAATTTCTTTAGCGAACATGGATAATGTTCAAGCCGAGAACTAATGACTGTCGCTGTCCCAAACATGGTGAGTGATAGTCAGTGATGTTATGCTACGCTCGACACTTTCCACAACATCAAACCAACCACTTAAGCTGAGTATGGTTAGCCCTGTGTAAACCGAGTATGGATTGTACTCGTGCCCTCCACGACCAGAGTGTCCCTTCCACTAGACGAGTTTCACAATACTTTAATAAAGATATAGTCAATACCCATCGCCATATCTGACTCCACTAGGTCATAAATGGACAAAACTATATAAGCCAAGCTTAATTGTCATAAGCCGAGTATGGGTAATACTCTCCACCTCTATAAGACAAGTATGGTTAATTCTTGCAACATCCATAAGTCGAGTATGGTTAATACTCGCCACCTCCATAAGCCGAGTATGGTTGACACTTGCCACCCCTCTAAGCCAAGTGTAATTACTGCTCGCCAACTATTTAAGCCAAGTACGGTTGATAATCGAACGAACTCAAAGCCATCTTTAAACCAAGAATGGTCGACATTATCTTTGCAGGCACTAGATATTGCATCTCTCGGTCTTTTCATGAGATTTCTACCTATGACCATGACTATGACTATTGTTGTTAATTGCCTAAGACTATTATGGTAAATTGTTTATGCCCATAACAATATGGTTACAAACTATGTTGAAAACCAAACTGGCATTTTGTTGGATGCCATCCCTAGTGTGTGAATTGCTTAGTTTATTCCTATTCGCTATTATGTACACCAAAAACCATTGGATCCATTATCCTTGTATTTGGCTCGCTTTTGCATGCCTATTCTTTTATGTCAATTCTCATGTTTATCCTCTGTTCCCTTTTTAGTTTCATTTCACGAGTATTTAGAAAACTTGTGAAATCATGGTATACGTACGTTATGAATGCGGGGTTATTTGGGTATAACATGAAATATACATATTATTTGGCGTAATTTAGAGCATGTATTATAACATGACTATTAGATGCAAATTGGGGTAATTCGACGTGAATTATAGAAAATGTAATTTTATATATTGAATCTAGTATTGACTAGTAATCTAAGCTTTAGGCATAACTTGTAAGCTAGAGAGTCAAATCTAGCTTTGACATGAACTGTAAATGGGAATACTAGATCTAAATTGGCATAGAACTGCAGGTTGGGTTAAACGATAGGTAAATCAAGATTTGGGCCTCGAATATAGGTATGTGAGTTGGCATGACAAATGAATATGATATAGGCCAAATTTGGTTAAAAGAGTCGTTAGCAATTTACATATAGACAAAAAGGATAAATATGTAAATATAGGAAAGAAGAATATGCCTAACCCGAAGTTAGATTGAGTTACGGTATAAGACTGCCCGGAACCGCCCGGCGAATCCAGCAACCATAACAATACCTATCTAATGTGGGTGGTTAAAGCATTGAGCCCAAAAAGGACCCGAGGTTAGACTGAGTTGCGGTGTAAATCTGCCCGGAACCGAACGGCACATCCAGTGACCGCAACAATATCTGTCTAATGTGAGTGGCTGGTGCTTTAAAAGAATAATTTAAAGCTAAGAAACAGTTAAGTTAAAATGGGAGGGTTAAGTCCATAGGAATACTTAACCAATTTAACATGTTAACTAGACTAGAATGTGGGGTTAAGTAAAATACACTTAGCCAATTTAACATGTTAACTAGACTAGAAGGTGGAGTTAAGTAAACTTAGAACACTTTGCCATTATAGTGTGCCAAATGAACAAGGTTAAGTTAAAAACATGAAGGGACAATACTTAACCATTAGGGCATGTGAATTAAACAGATGTTAGGGTTAAGTTAACTAAGAGAACACTTAACCGTTATAATGTGTTAGCTAAACAGATGGGGGGGGTTAAGTTAAAGGGAACACTTAACCAATACAAGATAAAGGGGTGGGGTTAAGTGATAAGAAATACTTAACCAATATAACTTGATTTGTGGTAGGGTTAAGTCAACATGAACTACTGATAACACTTAACCAGTTTAACATGACAAAAGAATTGGTTAAGTTAACTTGAATTGACTAATGACACTTAACCAATCCAACTTGACTAGAAAAAGAACTAAGTAGTACACCTTAGTTAAGAGGACTAATTTGTAAACCTTAGTTAAGAAAACGACAATTCAGGAACTAAGTAATAAACCTTAGTTTAGAGGACTAAGTTGTAAACCTTAGTCAAGAAAACGACGATTCAGGAACTAAGTAGTAAACCTTAGTACAACATGAGAAGGAGCGAACGTCCATCCGATCTTAAAGAAGGCTCCAACAAACTAGGTTAAGAAGCACGCGGCGTCGAGGGGATGTGAGGGTAATCTTGGTATCCCTCTGTGAAGCTACAGATGATCCGCCTGGGCTCACAGAGTTTAAGGTCTGCGTTAGAAGAATCAAGGGTATGCCTTGGTTGCAATATAAGGCAACCTAAAGACTAGGATGGACCAGCGTGATTCTGCGAGACTAGTAGCCATGTGATAGCAACTCGTAGTCTACCTACCATCTTGAGTCAGTCGAGATACGTACAGCGGAAAGGCAGAGAACTCCAAAGGACCATATACTTGCTATCTAGTTATGGGTGCGGATGGCCATAGGTTCGTGGGGCATAGAGGGCCTGCGTATAGTTCTCATTTTTCAAGGTGTGGCTTTCATTAGTTGAGGGAGGGGTCAGGTGAGACCATAGCCACTGGGAAAAACAGACCTTAGCATCTGCATTGGTAGATATCTGAAAGCTCCTGACCGAGTTCTGTGTTCCTTGATTTGCCCTGCCACGAGACTTGGGTCGCACATATAGCGGAAATGTGCATCTAGACAGCGATAACGATCCACGACACATGCGTGAGAAAGTCTAGGAACATATACCGCTTTGGGTAGTATGTCCTAGATTAGGGGCACCGTTCGATAAGTAGCATAATCCCTAGTTGGACTTTGGTCGCGTAAACCCTAAAATCCAAGAATAGTCCAATAGGTAGCATAAACCCCAGTAGCCCTGGGTAGCATAAACCTTGGTTGGATCTAGAAAGAATTCGATAGAAAACCCTAGATTAGGTCTAGGTAATAAATAATAGATGTACACCTGAAATAACCACAATTTCGGAAATTGGGACCACGTATCTGTTCTTATCTGTTTATATAGATTACTAGTTAGGTGGTGCAGAGATATAGAAATTAGAATAACAAGGTAGTAGCGAAGCAGAGAAAGTACAGAAGTTCATCCAGTTTATCTTACCTTATCATATCTTGTGCTAACCTTATGATTCCCGTCATCATGGTGTTGTCTTGTATTCAGTTAAATTCATGTCATGTTGCTTTTACCTGTTCGCATGCTGAAAGTTACTAAACTTACCAGACTTTATGTCTGAATCTGTTTTCTTTCTCTTTCTTGTCTTCTGTTTCTCCCTCCCCCCCCGGTTCGTAGGGAGGGAATATTACTACTTAGTCCAGATTTCTTTCTAAGCTGAAGATTAGTCAAATTTTTGCTGGGATTCTCTTGTCCATTGCTATGGCTGGCTCATGCTACATTGGGGAATATAAATGTTATTTTATCCTTCTTTATTTTGTAAGACAGATATTCTGGTATTGGAAAACAATTGTTGTACAAACTATTTTATGAATAAAGTAAAGTTTTATTTTCTGCTGTTTTAATTATCAGTCTTGTAATTTATCTGCATCTTTTGCCTTAAATGCTCCACAGAACTTAGTGCATTCCCTTCGTCAGTGACACTAACGGGTGTGGGGTGTTACACGTGGTATCAGAACTGAAGGTTACCAGATCAGATAAAAGATTTGAAAAAAAAATTTCAAAACGGTTTTTAAAGAAGCATTTTCAAAAGAAAAGTTTTGTTTTAAAGGCATATTCCCCAAAAGCCATAAGCACTATCTTCTGATCCTCTGTTTGAATTCTTGTCCCCTTCTTTCTTGAGTCTTCGAGGCTCCTGGCTTTCTGGGGGGTAACCTCATCGCAGCATGGTTCCGTAGGCTTGATAGGACTACGATACCTATCGAAGGGCAAAGTAGTGACCGACTCCCATCTATAGCAATAGTAGTTTCACCTGCAGCTATTTTGCTTTCAAGCTTTGAAGGGGTTTCCGTGCGATGGAGGAAGCTTTTGAGAAACTTGTAAATATGATTACACAGGGATGGTAAATATGAGGATGAGGGAGTTTGGCTAGGAAGCTCAACGCAAGGATGAGAAATTCATGGATATAAACTCGACTCACGAAGAAAGTAGGAATTATAATACTTAAGACGAGAGGAATTATATTTCCGTGGTATAAATGTGCATATAATTAAGGAAAAGGGCAAGGACGAGGGACAAGATTTTCAGAAGGGAGGGTGCATGCTTTCACCACCAGAATACCTGAGAGAGAGATAGTAAAAGTCTCTGTTGGAAAAGTTTAGCTTTTCATTTTGATCAACTAGTTAGTACTCTTTTGATCTTAGCGCTTCGCATTTTTTTCATATCTACTTCCATAGTTGAGTCTCTGCACCTTAGTACTTGTATAGTAGAAGATCCTATTAGTGTCTCAAATCCAATTGGTGGTTCGGCCCGTTTACCTTTGGTTTGTAAGGATTTGAGAATAACTATATTAAGTGTTGAGTTTAAGCGTAATGCTTGTGTTTTTGGTTCCATGGGATATGAGTTGATTCTAGGCATGGGTTGGTTGGCTAGTAATTCTGAAAGGAGGGTAGTTAGACTTTTGACTCGCCTTGGAAATACCCGCGAGATTTCGTGTAAAGAATCAGTTAGGCTTAGCTAGCTAGAATCACTTAATGCATTTATCATTTGCAATACGTTAGGGTAGTCCATGAGTACGCAGATGTTTTTGATTAGGTTAGGAGTTTACCCCTAAAATGCGGGACAGACTTCCGCATGTATCCAGTTGACAATGAGAAGCCAGCTATTCGATTCACGACAGTTTTGGGAATGGAGGTCAAGAAGCTTCGCAATCGTGAAGATTAATTAGATAAGGTACAGAATAGTGAAGCTCAAGAAGATAAGACTTAGAAGACTGAAGACTGGATACACGCATCATACCCTTTTTCTTAAGGGTACATCCTTGATCTCTTTTTCTAGGAATTCTATGCATACTTTCTAGCTTTTAAGGTATATCCTCTAGGGCGTATCATCGATCCTTAGGTAGAAGCCTGTGGATGTAAACATGTATATGAAACATGTTATGATTGATGGTTGCAAATGGTTGCTCGTGGATGCATATACACACCATAGGCACTAGAACGACTCAGTCACTTTCATATTGCATTCGCATATATGTATTTGCTTAACGAATTTAACTTGATATGTTATCATATGGATGTTTCATATGGATGAATGGCTATGCACACATATAGTATTTACATAACTAGGGATGCTTGCATAAATGATTGGACGCATGGCACTGACATAATTCGCATTAGGGAGGTTAACTGAATCAGTAGACCGCCTGATTTTGCATTAGATAAAGACATATACACACACTATGCATATGAACATGGAAGCATTAGAAATCTTTTTAAGGATAGTGAATTCCTGTGATTGAATGGTTGAGTAGCCGGGTGATTTGATGGTAGGACACATTCTTCCTAACTTGAAGATTTCGGGGACGAAATCCTTTTAAGAGGGGGAGAATGTAACATCCCGTAATTCTGTAACATTAAGTTTCGCAAATTAAAGTATAAATAAATTTTAAATTAAGAATCAAGGGAAACAGGTTGCTCCATTGTGTTCGTCCCAAAATTTTGCTTGGAAACGAGTCCGTGTTTTAGAGAAATGAGTATGTATGAGGGAGATATGACCCTCCGAAGTTTCAAGAATTTTCAAAACAGAAAAACTGCTCGAATTTGAAATTGAAATTCGAACTACAGCGCAGACTGGGCGGGAATATTCCTGCCCAGGACCAAGTCGACCTGGGGGTCGACCCTATGATCGACCTCCCAGGGACCAGGTCGACCCTATGATCGACCTGGGGTCGACCTGGTGCTGAAACTCAGTTTTGAGTCTGGGTTCATTTTGATGTTTCTGTTCTCGTTTTCAGTCTAGATTCGTTCGCCTAATCCTATATAAACAACCTCCTAGCCTCATTCTCTTTACACCATTTTGTTCCCTCCTTACGATGCCTCTGGAATAATTGAAATAAATAAATTAAAATAAAACATGAAGACTATTCTTGAAGACTACGACTAGGAATTGCATATTGGACATTCAAATAAAATTAAAGCTTCAAGAAGGGAAGCAAAGGCTAATTCAACGGTTGCGAGCAACGTCATGCAAATCATAGCAAATCACCAACCCTATTTGATTATCCTTTTCTGAAACCGATCAATGTAAGTCGGTTACTTTTTAGATTTGAATGTCTAGATCTATTTGTTGCATGAATTTAAATGAATATAAGAATATGCCTGTTCCCCGCATTTGAATCTGTGCTTGTATATGCCTTTGGATCTAATTAAGAACTATTGTGATTAATTATCGATGAGACTATGCCTATGCCTATGACGTTGAAAACTATTGTCAATGGGCTAAGACTATGACTGTGAACCTAAGACTGTGCCTATGCCTATGACTGTGAACATAAGAATATGCCTATGCCGGTGACTATGAACATAAGACTATTGCCTACGACTAAAATTCATGACTATGAGATTATTGCCTATGATTACGAACATAAGACTATTTTCTATGACCATGACTTTGAAATTATTACAGTTAACTACCTATGACTATTTAAGGGTAATTGCCTAGGACTATTTTGGTTAATTATCCATGACTAATGTGGTTAATCGCCTATGATTCATGAGATTTCTACCTATGACCATGACTATGGCTATTGTTGTTAATTGCCTAAGACTATTATGGTAAATTGTTTATGCCCATAACAATATAGTTACAAATCATGTTGAACACCGAACTGGCATTTTGTTGGATCCCCTACCTAGGGTGTGACTTTCTTAGTTTATTCCTATTCGCTATTATGTACACCAAAAACCATTGGATCCATTATCCTTGTATTTGGCTCGCTTTTGCATGCCTATTCTTTTATGTCATTTCTCATGTTTATCCTCTGTTCCCTTTTTAGTTTCATTTCATGAGTTTTTAGAAAACTTGTGAAATCATGGTATACGTACGTTATGAATGCGGGGTTATTTGGGTATAACATGAAATCTATATTATTTGGCATAATTTAGTGCATGTATTATAACATGGCTATCAGATGCAAATTAGGGGTAATTTGACGTTAATTATAGAAAATGTAATTTGATATACTGAATCTAGTATTGGCTAGTAACCTAAGCTTTAGGCATAAATTGTAAACTAGAGTGTCAAATCTAGTTTTGACATGAACTATAAATGGGAATACTAGATCTAAACTGGTATAGAACTGCAGGTTGTGTTAAACTATAGGTAAATAAAGATTTGAGCCTCGAATATAGGTATGTGAGTGGGCATGACAAATGAATATGACATAGGCCAAATTTGCTTAAAAGAGTCGTTAGCAATTTACATACAGACAAAAAGGATAAATATGTAAATTTAGAAAAGACGAATATGCATAACCCGAGGTTAGATTGAGTTACGGTATAAGACTTCCCGGAACCACCCGACAAATCCAGCAACCGTAACAATACCTACCTAATGTGGGTGATTAGAGTATTGAGCCCAAAAAGGACCCGAGTTTAGTCTGAGTTGCGGAGTAAATCTTCCCGGAACCGACCAGCATATCCAGTGACTGCAACAATATCTGTCTAATGTGAGTGGTTGGTGCTTTAAATGAATAATTTAAAGCTAAGAAACAGTTAAGTTAGAATGGGAGGGTTAAGTCCATAGGAACACTTAACCAATTTAACATGTTAACTAGAATAGAAGGTGGGGTTAGGTAAAATACACTTAGCCAATTAAACATGTTAACTAGACTAGAAAGTGGAGTTAAGTAAACTTAGAACACTTAGCCATCATAGTGTGCCAAGTGAACAAGGTTAAGTTAAAAACGTGAAGGGACAATACTTAACCATTAGCGCATGTGAATTAAACTGATGTTAGGGTTAAATTATCTAAGAGAACACTTAATCGTTATAACGTGTTAGCTAAACAGATGGGCGGGGTTAAGTTAAAGGGAACACTTAACCAATGCAAGATAAAGGGGTGGGGTTAAGTGATAAGAAATACTTAACCAATATAACTTGATTTGTGGTAGGATTAAGTCAACATGAACTACTGATAACACTTAACCAGTTTAACATGACAAATGAATGGGTTAAGTTAACTTGAATTGATTAATGACACTTAACCAATCCAACTTGACGAGAAAAAGAACTAAGTAGTAAAACTTAGTTAAGAGGACTAAGTTGTAAATCTTAGTTAAGAAAATGACGATTCAGGAACTAAGTAGTATACCTTTGTTAAGAGGACTAAGTTGTAAACCTTAGTTAAGAAAACGACGATTCAGGAACTAAGTTGTAAACCTTAGTTAAGGGAACTAAGTAGTAAACCTTAGTAGAACACGAGAAGGAGCAAACATCCATCTGATCTTAAAGAAGGCTTAAACAAATTGGGTTACGAAGCACGTGGCTTCGAGGGGACGTGCGGGTACTCTTGGTATCCATCTGTGAGGCTGCAGATGATCCTCCTAGGCTCACATAGGTTAAGGTCTGCGTTAGAAGAACCAAGGGTATGCCTTGGTTGCAATATAAGGCAACCTAAAGACTAGAATGGACCAGCGTGATTCGGCGAGACTAGTAGCCCTGTGATAGCTACTCGTCGTCTACCTACCATCTTGAGTCAGTCGAGATACGTACAGCGGAAAGGCGGAGAACTTCAAAAGTCCATATACTTGCTATCTAGTTATGGGTGCGAATGGCCATAGGTTAGTGGGGCACAGAGGGCCTGCATATAGTTCTCATTTTTCAAGGTGTGCCTTTCATTAGTTGAGGGCGGGGTCAGGTGGGACCATAGCCACTGGGAAAAACAGACCTTAGCATCTGCATCGGTAGATATCTAAAAGCTCCCGACCAAGTTCCGTGTTCCTTGATTTGCCTTGCCACGAGACTCGGGTCGCACATATAGAGGATATGTGCATCTAGACAGCGATAACGATCCACGACACATACGTGGAGAAAGTCTAGGAACATATACCACTCAGGGTAGTGTGTCCTAGATTAGGGGCGTCGTTCGATAGGTAGCGTAATCCCTAATTGGACCTAGGTCGCATAAACCCTAAAATTCAAGAATTGTCCAATAGGTAGCATAAACACCAGTAGCCCTGGGTAGCGTAAACCTGGTTGGATCTAGAAAGCATTCGATAGAAAACCCTAGATTAGATCTAGGTAATAAATAATAGATGTAAACCTGAAATAACCACAGTTGACCGCGTATCTCTTCTTATCAGTTTATATAGATTACTAGTTAGGTGGAGCAGAGATATAGAAATTAGAATAACAAGGTAGTAGCGAAGTAGAGAAAGTATAGAAGTGCATCCAGTTTATCTTACCTTATCATATCTTGTGCTAACCTTATGATTCCCGTCATTATGGTGTTGTCTTGTATTCAGTTAAATTCATGTCATGTTGCTTTTAAATGTTCGCATGCTGAAAGTTACTGAACTTACAAGACTTTATGTCTGATTCTTTTTTCTTTCGCTTTCTTGTCTTCCGTTTCTCCCCCCCTCCCCAGGTTCGCAAGGAGGGAATATTACTAATTAGTCCAGTTTTCTTTCCAAGATGAAGATTAGTCAATGTTTTGCTGGGATTCTCTTTTCCATTGCTATGGCTGGCTCACGCTACATTGGGGAATATAAATGTTATTTTATGCTTCTTTATTTTGTAAGACCGATATTCTGGTATTGGAAAACAATTATGGTACAAACTATTTTATCTATAAATTAAAGATTTATTTTTCGATGTTTTAATTGTCTGTCTTGTAATTTATCTGCATCTTCTACCATAAATGCTCCACATAACTTATTGCATTCCCTTTGTGAGTGACACTAACGGATGTGGGGTGTTACACAAATGTAAATAACTTGTATCTTATTCATGTAAAAACACACTTAGTTTTATTCTATAATTCTCTTCTTGGAATAAAACTCTTCTTCTATTCTCAGTTGTTATTTTATTTATGTTCATGTTATTTAGTTTCTCTTCTTCGTTAGCTATGTCTAGCTAGTCCCCTTTGACTAGGGGGTGATGACACTAATAGATATGATTCAACATGAATCACATAGCCAAAAGATGAGGACTTTATACATGTAGATCTGGATCTAAATCAAGGGTTAGATTTGAACCTTCATATTTTGTGTTGTTTAAGAGCTATGCTCCTTTACAGGGTATATTCATGTTCGATCTAACAATTATTAATTTTTGGTCTAATTTTAGGGTTTTAGAAATTAATTAGTGAATCTGTCCTGATAGTCTATGGTTGTTTAAGCGCTCAACTCCTACAAAGGCTATGCTTGTTGTTATTTACTTATCTGTTTCTAAGAACCTAATTATCGTTGATTTAAGTGTGTGACAGAAATATGAATTAGATCTATATTTATTTGTTGGCTATTGATGAGTGTGAATCCAATCTATGTCATTATCCCCTAATTGTTTTCTCTTATTATATAAATCTCTCTTTTTATTTAATTGCTGTTATTTTCTGTGTTTTCAATCAATCAAAATCCATGAATAACTTGATTGGATTTATGAATTAAAATATTTTTGGTCCCAGAGTTCAACACCCTCTACAACAATCCTTGTTGTTTAGGAAAGCCGAACGGATCTTACAATCATTTACAATTGTTTGATTTGTTTGCAAACAAATTTTGGCACCGTTGCCGGGGACCAAAATAATTTAAATTCATAGATCATTCAGGTTAATTTAGAAAAAAACAAACACAAAAATATTTTATTCTTGTTAGTTGATTTGTTTTTTTATTTTCCCATTTTTTTCTTTTTATCTATAGAAAAAAATCTCTAGATTAGCTTTGATTTGGTATTTGCTGATTTCTACCGTGATCTTCTAATTAGGAGAGAAAAAATTTGCAATTTTTGGTTTGATTTCTTTCCCCTTTCAACCTTCTAATTTTTCTGCCGCTACATTGCTTTCCACATTTACAATAAAAAAAATTAAAAAATTCTATTTATAAACTTCTCTCTCCAATCTCCTACGATTAAATACCAACCCCAGTCACCCTTCTCAATCCTTTTCTGTATTTTTTTCCACTCTGATTTCTTCCTTCAATACCAATTCTCATCTTCACCACCATAAGAAACCTTATCTTCATCACAGATCACTTCGCACTATCGCAACCCTACCAGTCCAATTCTCTACAAACTCCTCTGCTTATAATCACCGCATCCGCATATCAGCTCTTGTTCACATAAACAGCTCACACCAAATTCTGGTCACCAACACACCAACTACAAACCCACCGTTCAGACCATAATACAGTCACTCCCAGATTCACGTTCACATAACCCAAATCCTTAATTGCCAACTCCCTTGTCTAAAACCACAGTTACAACAACTAATACCCTCTTGATCATCTCGCACAAACCCACAACAAACCTCCTCATCAACAGTACAACAACCCAACACCAACATCGCAGATCCAAAATCTCTAAAAGAAAACCGCCCTGTCTTTTGCCATCACCAATTTTGCAGATCCTCTTCAAACCACTCTCCTGAACATCCCTTCCACCACAATACAAAAAACCAAAAGCCGCAGGAGCCCATTCCTTTCACTCAACACACTGAAATTCCATCTTCTTCTGAACCGACCATACAACACCCACGCACCTTCCCTACTTTCAGTCACAACATACACAGCACCAACGTAATCAATCAACCAATACCCAAAACCCATCTCCAAACCAGCAGAAAAATCCATATCCGAGATCAACCTCCAACAATCGAATTCAGACAATCCCACGTTCAAGCCCCTTCACATAAACAGAAACTCCTAAGACTTGCATACCCATCCCCTACCAAGCTCCACTACCATTCTTCACAAAGTTATCTGCCCCTCTCTCAAATCGAATGCAACAAGCATCACAGCTGCCTGAAATTAAACCCGCAAGCCTCCCCTCCAGAACACGTTCCTCCTTCCTCAGCGCTTAGACAAAATCGCACCAATTCAAACCACCTCACTGGCCTCCACCTTTTCAAAGTCGAAAATATCCCTCGATTCTCCATCTCAAAATAACCAGGTCGAACACATGTTCGATTGCAGCTCAGATCAACTAGTTTCAAATTGGAAGAACGAAAAAAAAGGGTGCGAGATTTGTTTCCATATATTTGGGCACGATTTGTTTTAGAATAAATAGGAGGGGCGATTCTTCTGGGTACGTGGCTCAGTTTTTGTTTTATTTTATTTAGTTAATTTAGTTTTTTTCTATTCATATTAATTTTTTTGGTGTTTATTTCATTCAAAAAAAATATTGGTTAAAAGAGGATCGGTTTGTTGTGCTTTGCATTATTGTGAGCTGAGTTATTTCTTTTCATTATTGTTTACTTTTTGACTTTTTAATTTTTATTTTAGTGGCTTTCTCTCAAAAAAATAAAAAAGGTCCCCATTCTTTTGTTTTAAATTGTGCTTTTGTTTTAGTTTAATCCAAAAAAAAGGAGAAAATTTGTCCAAAATAGGTACAGTGGAAATTATAAAAAGGTCTTAAAAAAATTGGAGGTGACAACAACAGCGGACTATCAGGTTTCGAGCGGTTGCACACCAAGTGGGGTGTGAACGCGCTAGCGCGAATCAATTACACTAGACGGAATGTCGATCTAGGTGATAATTTTTCTAAACTCTACAGGTGCTCTGCTGCTAAAAACATATATAGACATTGCTTGTAAAAATCTTCTACAGGGGCATCGGCTTTCTTGTAAAATCTTTTAATTTCTGCAATTATTATTTTTGCCTCTGTATTCATTCTGTTAAGGGCAATAACCCAATTCACATAATGTGAGGGATTTCATCGCCCTTTCCTTAGCCCACAAATTGCATTTCATCGTAGAATCTGACAAATAATAACGGTTAGACGTTGGACTTAAGGGAGTCGCGGCCTCAACTAGGGCTTAATTGTATTTTGATAGTTGATTCATTTGGAATGAATTATTTCTTGTTGTCTAGACTACAGTAGAGAAATAACCGTTTATAAATATTACGGTGATTCATAAATATTATATCGATTGTTAATCCGAAGGTATTTAAACCTTCGACTGCATTGCTATGGTTATTCCTGGTGCACCGATAACTCCTGTCCGTTAGCTGGTTGAGAAATCTTTTGTTCTAAGTAATCAAACATGTCACTATATAATTTTGGGTTAGGAGTTATGAAGGATAGAAAATTTCATCGCAGCCAATCTCTGTGTATTTGATTGTTTTGTTTATTGAAAACAAAAAAGTTAAAATTGCTCAAAAACAAATAAAAGATTAAAAAACAAAAAAATAAGTAAAAAAATTTAACTTCTTTTTATTCTTTAGCCCTCATTAGTTCTATAGGTAGGAATTTTCCAAAACTCCCGTTTTCAACAAAGTTTTCTTCTATCTCTCACCTCTTTTTGAACTTCTCCATTGCCTAAATTTCTTTGGCGAACTCTTTTCTTCTTCTTTCTGGTGCATGCAAACTTGGAGCGATGACCAAGAATCTCGTCATTTTGTTAGAATCAGACCACCTTCTCTTTCCCCAAAAATCGCTTTTCTCGACCAACCTTTAGAAATGGCTAACGAGCCCGCACCTCGCACCCTGATGGACAGAATCCTTCCCGATAGAGTTCCTATCCCTTCTTGCATTCAGTTACCCAATCCTGTGGGTAATCACTTTGAAATACGATTGAGTCAGATAAACATCCTTCCTAAATTTGGTAATTTTTCTCATGACAAACCATATATTTCTTAACCAAATTTGAATATGCTTGTGCAACCTATAAATTACAACAGTTATGTGAGGATGGTATTAAACTTCGTTTGATTCCATTTGCACTAACTGACTCAGCAGAAAAATGGTTTCTTAGCTTGCCCCCAAATTCGATTAAAAAATGGGATGAATTTACACTAGTTTTCCTAAAATAAAATTACCCCCTAGAAAAAACGGCTAGAGTCAGAAACGAAATCACTAATTTCCACCAAAATGGAGGTGAATTTTTTTGGCAATACTTCAAAAGATTTAAAGAATTGTTGTTAAGTTGTCCTCGTCATGGTTATGAAACATGGTCATTATGTCAAACTGTATACGAAGGACTCGATAATAGTTGTAGACAAATGTTAGAATCCATGTATCAGGGAAATTTTCTAAAACCGATTGATGTAGAAACTTGGGAATTTCTGGACGAGTTAGCAGAAAAATCAAAATAATGGGAATGAACTAATGAAAAATCTCTCTATTCGCGATCCAGTAGTAATTCTATTGAATCCTCTTCTTCTTCTAGTACTCTTGTTGACGCCATAGTGAACGTTGTTAGAACACACACTCAGTCTAATAACGTTCCCAAGCCATGTGTCACATATGTCTTAACTCTGATCATATGGCTGATGACTGTCCCTAGTCCCTTGAGCAAGTGAATGCTTTCAATAGACCCAACAACCACCCAAATCTTTCATATAATCCAAATAACCCCCTGATGAATAGACCCTTGAATCAAGCACTTTCGAACAATGCTTTGAAACCTTCCGCTAGGCAAAATCAGTACAATTCGAACCAGGTGCCTTTGCACAATCAAATGATTGCACCTCAACATGAAAAACGCCTTTCTACTATTGAGGGGAATTTATCTGAGGTTAGCTTCCTATTAGCGCAAATGACTAAGCAAAGTGTTGAAAATCTAAATAAGTTAGACAACACGTTACACACATATATGCAAAACACGAATCAACAAATGGGTGAACTTCAAAAACAAATGTCTCAACTCAACGCTAGATTAAGTGAAAGGGAAAAGGGTACGTTTCCAAGTCAATACATCCAAAACCCTAGGGGACAAAATTCAAACTCCAACCAAATTCACATCATTCAAGATTGAAACGTTAGTCAATTAAATGATGTCACGACTCTTAGATCCGGCAAAAAGATTGACAACCATATGGTCAACCCAAATGCTTTACCGGACGATCTTCCAAACCCCACCGAAAACACGACTAACTCAGATCAAAACATTGAGCCAATTTCTGACAAGGACCATCCTCAAACTTAAGTAGCCCAACCTACTACGTTGTCTGCTCCATTTCCTTATAGACTCCGACATAGGAAAAAGGCGGATCAGCTAGAAAAGATCCTTGAAATATTTAAGTAATGTGAACATTCCTCTTTTCGATATTATACAACAAGTTCCAGTACGTGAAATTTAAAAAAGATTTGTGAACTCAAAAACTTCATACACATGTACCTAAGAAAGTGTTTCTGGCGGCATCTCTGAGCGTTGTCTTGTCCTAATCAAAACCAGTGAAATACAAAGATCCGGGTTGCCCCACAATATCATGTACTATCGGGGACAGGAAAATTGATAGATGCCTGCTAGACTTAGGTGCTAGTGTCAACTTGCTTCCATATTCCGTTTATCACCAATTAGGGCTAGGAGAACTAAAACCCAACAAGGTTACCCTTTAGCTTGCTAACCATTCAATTAAGAAGCCTATGGGCGAAATCGAGGATGTATTTATCAAAATGGGCGAATTTATTTTTCCAGTTGATTTCATTGTCCTAGAAACACAACAGGTAAGTAATCCTGCAAACCAGATCCCTTTGATTCTAGGATGAACCCTCTTAGCAACCTCTAATGCACTTATCAACTGTAAAAAATGGTCTTTGAAACTTTCTTTTTGTAACATGACTATTGAGCTAAACATCTTTAGAACCGAAAACTCTCCAAACTCTTACGCGGATCACTTTTCTGAAATTCATTCAGTCAACGACAATGAACCCGAGCTCAACCGTCTGAATAACGAAATTTAACCGAATTACGAAACCTTGTTTCAAGATATTCTCGAAAATGTCTATGATTTGATTCCTGTCTAGCCGCTCACAATTGAGTCTGTCCCTCAACCAGTTTCTTCAATTGAGTCATCCCCAAAAGCTGAACTCAAAGTGTTGCCCAGTCATCTTAAGTACGCTTACTTAGGAGGCAGTGAAACTTTTCCTGCCATTATCGCTTATGATCTTACTTTAGAGTAGGAACAATTTGTCCTTCACATCCTTAAGAAAAATAAGGAAGCAATTGGTTGGTCCATGGCTGATATTAAGGGGATTGGTCCTTGGATAGTCCAACATCGAATCCACCTTATAGATGTTGCCAAACCCACTTGTGATCCGTAGCATCGACTAAACCCCATCACGAAAGCAGTAGTTTGTGCTGAAATCCTTAAATGTCTTGACAATGTAATCATCTACCCAATTTCCGATAGTCAATGGGTTAGTCCGATTCGTGTCGTACCTAAGAAATCAGCGATTACCATGATCCAAAATGAAGCTAACGAGCTTATCCCAACCCGCACCCAGACTGGTTGGTGTGTTTGCATTGACTATAGGGAACTTAATGCTGCAACACGTAAGGATCATTTCCCTCTGCCATTTATCGATCAAATGTTAGAATGACTAGCCGGTCACGAGTACTATTGTTTCCTTGACGTGTACTCGGGCTATAATCAAATCCCTATTGCCCTTGAGGACGAAGAGAAAATCACTTTCACTTGTCCATTTGGTACATTTGTGTACCATTGTATGCCTTTTGGTCTTTGTAACGTACCTGCAACATTTCAGAGGTGAATGATTAGCATTTTTTTCTAATATGATCGAATGATTTTTGGAAGTGTTCATGGATGATTTTTCCATCTTCGCGGATACTTACACTGAGCGTTTACATCATCTAGATCTTGTTCTTAACCGTTGCAAAGATAATCACTTAACTCTTATTTGGGAAAAGAGTCACTTCATGGCCAAACATGGCATTGTTTTAGGATACGTGATCTCTAATAAAGGAATTGAAGTAGACAAAGCCCAAATTGAGGTTATCTCGAATCTTCCCATTCCCAAATCCGTTAAGGACATCCGATCCTTTTTAGGTCATGCTAACTTTTATCGTCGCTTTATAAAGGATTTTAGCAAAATCACTCGACCTTTGACCAGTCTTCTTGGTAAGGACGTTCCTTTCGAGTTCATTTCTGATTGCATTTTGTCTTTGGAGAATATTAAAAATGAACTTGTCTCTGCCCCGATCATCTGCTCTCCTAATTGGAAGCTGCCTTTTGAAATCATGTGTGACGCCTCGAATTTCGTTGTTGGCATTGTATTAGGACAACGTGTCGATAAGATTCTTCATGTCATTTACTACATGAGTAAGACTTTGAATGACGCTCAAATCAATTATACGACCACTGAAAAGGAACTCTTGGCAGTCGTTTTCGCTCTAGAAAAATTCAAACCTTATCTTGTTGGCTCACACATCACTGTTCATACTGATCATTCCGCACTTAGGTACCTTTTCTCTAAAAAGGATGCTAAGGCTCGTCTCATTCGTTGGATCCTTCTACTTCAAAAGTTTGACCTTACCATTAAGGATAAAAAAGGATCTGACAATGTTATTGCGGACCACTTGTCTCATCTTCCAAAAGCCCTATCTTCTTCTCTTCTGATCAACGAGAATTTCCCTGATGAACAACTATTTTCTCTATCCACGGATCTTTCGATCGCTGATATTGCCAACTACTTTGTCACCAAGCAGACCACTTCTTTGTGGTACAAGCAGGATAAACACAAATTCTTTTCCCTAGCGAAACATTTTTTTGGGACGACCCCTATCTTTTCAAGTATTGTCCCGATCAAATCATTTGAAGGTGTGTTACCGACACTGAAACTCACACTGTCCTCTCTTTTTGTCATGACCAAGCCTGTGGTGGTCACTTTGGTCCCAAAAAGACAACCGAAAAGGTTCTCCAATCGGGTTTCTGCTGGCCCAACCTTTTCAATGATGGGTACGAATTTTGCAAAACTTGTGATCAATGTCAATTCTTAGGGAAAATTTATATATTGAATATGTTGTCCCTAAACCCCATTCCAGGGGTCGAAATTTTTGATGTTTGGGGTATAGACTTCATGGGACCCTTCCCTAATTCTCTTGGGAACCTTTACATTCTCTTAGCTGTGGATTATGTTTCTAAATGGGTCGAAGCTGTTCCATGCAACACAAACGATAACAAAGCTGCTGTGCGCTTCTTGAAAGAAAATATCCTTGAGAAAACAGTGAATCGAAATCACAAAGATTGGTCCCAAAAGTTAACTGATGCTCCTTGGGCTTACAGCACCACTTTCAAAACAAACTTAGGTATGTCCCCTTATCGGTTGATTTTTGGTAAGCCATGTCACTTGCCAGTTGAACTAGAACATAGGCCGTTATGGGCACTAAAAACTTTAAATCGTGACTTAGAGCAAGCAGGTGAATGTAGGAAGCTTCAACTTAATTAACCTGATGAAATTCAAAGTGATGCGTATGAAAATGAAAGAATTTACAAGGAGAAAATGAAATTTTTTCATGATAAATCAATTTTACGTAAAACTCTCATGCCATGTCAAAAAGTTCTGTTGTATGACTCAAAACTGCATTTATTTCCAAGTAAGTTAAAATCTATATGGATAGGACCTTACACTGTATGGACTGTTTTTCCGTATGGTGCGGTAGAAATTGAGAATCCAACCAATGGATCATCCTATAAGGTCAATGGTCAACGCCTTAATCCTTACTTGGAACCAATACACAACAAAGAGGATGAGCTCATGGTCCTCCCAGAGCCACATTACATTCAGTAAGACGCACTAACCCTCTTTTGTACATATGTACATATTCTCTTATTTTATTTCCCTTTCACTAAGATATGTCTGATTAAGACTGTGAGGACATAGTCACACTCAAGTGTGGGGGGGGGGGGTTACATTACATCAGCAATCAAATGTTATGAACTAGGTCATTCATTGAACAAGGTTTAACTTAAATTCATAAATAACACTTTGGTTCTTGGTTGATAAGTTGAATTGTCGAGTAATGGAAATGAACATTATTTATTCATTGAGTCGCAATGTGTCTTTTTAAGATGCTAGCTTGAGACTATACAGACGGTAGTCATGTTCAGGGGTAAGCGTGTCAACCCTTGTTATACATGTTAGAATGTGCTAGTAATTATAATAAAAGAAATCAAATAATAATGACTTTCACTAACATTTGTTGGATTTTCTGAGTTCGTTTTCATGCATAATATTTTCTATTCCACTCAAATTTTCAAAATCGTAAGTTCTAAAATCCACTTGGCCCAATTAAGGAGAAATGACTCATTATAGCATTCTTTTTCGATACCCCACATTATTCAAACCCAAGATTTTGTTTAATTACATCCTTGTTTTCGACAAATTGTTCTTATATTGGTATACTTAAGAACCTTGTACTGATTTATTTCCAAAAGGTTTCGAAACGTCACTTTTTATACCAATATTACACTACCCATTCTGTACTTGTTTTAAGGTAGAATAACCATATACCACATCTTATTTTATATGGGTTATCTATCTTACAAAACTTTGCTTATCATTCGTTTCATCTTTTTATATAACATAAATCTGGACTTGTGTATTGAATTAGGGTTATAGAAGTAGAGTAACTGGGGCATAAAACTTTCCTTTCATGAAGTGTTGGTTATGATTCGCTTAGTAGAGGAGGAATCAAATGAAAGAATATACGGTATCACTCCATTCCATCTCCACTCATCATTCATCATGCAAAAAAAGGAAGAAAAAGAAAAAAATTGAAATAAAGAGAAAAACTCTAAGAATAAAATAGTCACTCGTCATTCTTGACTATAAAGCATTCATTTCCATTCCATCCACATCCATCCGGCCATACTTAGAAGCAAGGATTGTAGTAGAGGTGATGATAGGAAACAAAACGTCAACATGTGCATTAGTATTACCTTACATTTTGTGGCTTGAAGTTCAACGAATACACTTTCCCTCTTATCAATAATATTTTTAGAACTTACAAATTTCTCCTTCGTCTATGGATAACTCATATACAAATACATTACAGTTACACTGGTGCAAAATTATTCAAAGAAAAAAGAAGAAGAATAAATGATTGGGTGCACATTGTCGATGTGTATAAATTTGGTTGACACCACGCTCTTAACCTTCTGGACAATTATAGTGTTATCAAGGAATTACGATTCGACTTGAAAATTTTTATACATTTTTGCATCAATAATGGGATGGACAATTTGGGACTAAACTGTTATTTTTTAAATTAGGTGAAATCCTTGTAATGTGAAAGACCTTAAATATATTGTTTGATTAATCCGCGTACATAAGACACGTTGGATTTTGTGGGTAATATCCGCTGAAAACCCTCATGAGACAACACTCGTCCTACTAAGGACACCTAGGGGTTTAACGACTTGTTGCATACGCTAAATGCAATCGTGTTTCCTACGAAAGTGTGATATATCTTAGTTTATTTTAATCGAGGAGGAATAAAAAGATAAGTGTGGGGGTATTTGATATACATGTAAATGTGTATATTTTATTCTCTTATTTATCTTTTTTAATCTTTTAAATAATTGATATTATGTATTCAAAGTTGTGTTTCCAGATTATTTATGATGAATGAATTAATGCACTTAACTGTTGAAAAGCTTGAGGAATTTGTGTAAGAAGAGCGTTGATTTTGAGAGCTTGATTAAAGCTTGAAGAAATGTTGCAGTTCAACCACCTTCTTCGGCATATTTTAAAGATTCAATGCCTTTTCATAATGATAGCTGGTCATAGAGAATTATGGAGTTCCTAATCATGCTCAAAACAGTTGGAATTGATGCCATTTGATGCCTGCAAGCTATGACATTTGCAAATCCAATAATACATGTTCGCATTAGCTCATTTGAACGGCTTTCCATTCACATGCATTCATGCTTAGCTGTTTAGTTTATGTGTTATTTTGGAAAAGGGATTTCGTCCCACATTGAGTTATGAGCCTCTTAGGCTTGGCCAATACAACTATAAATACCCTGTATCTTATTCATGTAAAAACACACTTAGTTTTATTCTGTAATTCTCTTCTTGGAATAAAACTCTTCTTCTATTCTCAGTTGATATTTTATTTTATTTTTGTTCATGTTATTTATTTTCTATATCTCTTCTTCTTTAGCTATGTCTAGCTAATCCCCTTTGATTTGGGGGTGATGATGCTAACGGATATGATTCAACATGAATCATATAGCCAATAGATGAGGACTTTACACATGTAGATCTGGATCTGAATAAAGGGTTAGATCTGAACCTTCATATCATGTGTTGTTTAAGAGCTATGCTCCTTTACAGGGTATATTCGTGCTTGATCTAACAATTATCAGATTTAGATCTAATTTTAGGATTTTAAAAATTAATTAGTGAATGTGTCCTGATAGTCTATGGTTGTTTAAGAGCTCAGCTCCTGCATAGGTTATGCTTGTTGTTATTTACTTATTTGTTTCTAAGAACCTAATTATCGTTGATTCATGTGTGTGACAGAAACAAGAATTAGATCTATATTTATTTGTTGGCTATTGATGAGTGTGAATCCAATCTATGTCATTATCACCTAATTGCTTTCTCTTATAATATAAATCTCTCTTTTTATTTAATTGCTGTTATTTTCTATGTTTTCAATCAATCAAAATCCTAGAATAACTTGATTGGATTTATTAATTAAAATATTTTTAGTCCTAGAGTTTGACACCCTCTACAACAATCCTTGTTGTTTAGGAAAGCCGAACGGATCTTACAGTTGTTTACAATTGTTTGATTTGTTCACAAACAACTAGTGACCAACTTTTGACGTCCTCACCGGCCTTCTTGTAGATATGTGGTAGTATGGCTGGATGATATAGATTATCATGTAGCACACACATATATTCTTCTCAATTGGGATTAAGTTGCACCATTCGTTAGGTAATAAGCTTGTATCATATCTACATGTACTATATCATTAATCATAATGTAACATTTGTCACACAATTGTGGCATTTGTGAATTATAACATTCAAATGGCGATATCATCAAATAATTCATTAGTTGGTTTTCTAATTATGTCTTCGATACAACAAATTGTGTTGTAGATGAAGGATTGAAACATTTAGTAATGGGACCATAAAGGAAAGTCAAGACATATCCAATATTCTTTGTCAATGGATGTAAATTTAATACTAAAGAATACGGAGCTGAAAAATTAACTAACAATAGTGGTGTATTTTTAAAAGGTAATGATGATTCAAATGATCATATAAACGATTTTTGTGGCGTACTAACCCAGATCTGCAATTGACATATTTCACTTGACCCACGGAAGATGTATTTTTGTTTAAATACAAATGGTTGAACAACGTTCCAGGTTCTTGAATCAACATGTACCCAAAATATAATCTTATTGAAATAAAACATACACCTTCAAGTATATTACGATCCTTATCCATCTATTAGAAGAGACCAAATAGATTGGTTAGTTGTTTTTAAAACAAAGGCATGGTAAAATTTGACGGATGTAATATTCTTGACGAACAAGCTTATCAAGCAGATGTCGAGGAAAATAGTGGAATATTAATAACCGATGGTCAAACAGAGTTTGGACCTCTGAAAGATGAAACCAATGCATTAATTGAAGCATTTGAGGCTATAGATGAACCATATATAGAGGAGGAAATAGTGTCAGAATCCGAAATTGACGAGGGCATTCGAATAATCATCATTTTAAAAAGGTAGTCTGATGTTATGTCATGTCATATTGTTTATTATAACTTGATAATTTTATGTTACTTCATGTCGTATTATTTATATCGCAGAGTCTTTAGTTATGTCATACTATTTGTTTTACATAGCCCTTTTATGTTACGTTATATTATTGTTTGTAGCAAGTATGACCTCATTCAGTACTCCAGTTGGCGGCGATGGCAGCGGTCCATCATTGGAGTTACACGTCTTGCAGTCTGGCTTAAGCCAAAAGCTAACATAGGGTAAGCATTAATTTTCTACTATAAATTTAATTTCTGTACAATAAATTATATAAATATATATACAGTGGCCATAAAATGTTTTTTTATTTAACACAGGGGATTTGAGTTAGAGTCTTCCAACACAATCTTGAATATATCAAAACGCGCTTACCAGGCTCATATGATTGCATGTTGGCCCACGTGGACAATGATAACCGACATTGTCCAAGAGACAATCTGGAAGGATTTTTTGGTATGTGTGATATATCATTTATTACATTAAGTATTCATGCTCCTATTTGATCAGTTCATATTTATGCTATTTAAAAAAAAAATTGCAAGGATCGGTAGATCTCCAGGAGACGGATATGGACCTGGTTAAGCACCACAGGAACAACAAAGTGGCAAAAAATTACAAAGAGACAATGAATAGCATGAAATCAGGTTGGAAAAGACTAGACTAGATAATCGGTATGGTGTGGGACGACCTGTATACTTATTGGAATAATAATAAGGAGTTTATCGTAAATTTACTACATATGTAATTTAAATTGTTCTACTCAATAAATATATAAATTAGAAAAAATATATATTTTTTCTAAATTTAAATGTATAGGCCATGTCCATGAGAAATGCCGCAAACAGGAGCAAGAACCCTATTACATATCGCTATGGTTCCAATTCTTTCGAGCACCATCGCGTGGACCTGGTATACTTATTAATTACATATTTAAAGTTTTTAGTTTATAATTAAGTTGTTGAAAGTTGTATTTGATTTTACTTTAAGTTCTAATTTACACACACACACACACACATATATATATATATATATATTCTTATTCCAGGAGAAACAATGTGGTGTTCTTGGGTCGTACTGGGATGTTTTTCAACATACAAATGGATTTAGTCAGATTGACGGCACATGCTCAATTTCCTATTCTTGGGTCCACGATGCCAAGGTGCGTGAAGCATATGTAAGTATAACATAGTTAACTCAAGGTTATAATTTAACTAAAATAGTGTTATCTAAATTCAATTGTATTTGTTTACCAGGAAAAATTTCGGCAACAAAGAGCATATATGCTTGAGGAAACTTAGAGGGCCGAGTTGATTATCGAGGACGAAGATAGGCTTTTTGATGCGGTCATGGATCCACCTATCCAGAACATACACTATGTTCTTGGAAATCTTGTAGTAACTAAATTTATAATAAAAACTAAAATTTACTAGAATTGCTATTATGGAATAATAAAAATCTAAAATTATATACAGCTTACGTCATCTCTGCAGTTGTACCAGAGGGCTTAGGATAAGGAGAAGATCGTACAACTACCAGCCCAAATTGTAGAACTTCATGAGCGTGATCTGCGATGCAAAGAGTAGATGGACCAGGCTAACTAGTGTCTGGCGGAGTTCCTTGCCTAGTACGGTATACCACCTTCATCTTTTAGAGTAGGGAGTTGAGGTTAGTTTGTTTTGATATTGTATACGCTTTGAGAGTGGGTGAGGACTATGCTTGATACATTATGATGGTTTTCTTTGTATATATCGAAGCGTGGTTTGGAGATGGTTTTTTGTATATATTAATGCTTTGTTGGTGGTAATGGTTTGGACATGGTTCTTTTTTATATATTGATGCTTGATTGATGATGTATTATGAAAATATTGGTTTAGGTTATGTGTTTTGCACGTTTTGTGTTTGATTTTGGTATAATACTATGTTTGGGGATATATGTGATTGGGAATGTGATGTATATGCTCGAAATAGAGCTATATATATACGCATATATATATATATATATATATATATATATATATATATATATATATGCGCTGGAAGCGAGTAGTTTTAATTCTAGAAAAAATTACCCAGATTTCCAATGGCTTCCAATGGTGGGTAACGGTTACAGGTCCTTCTATTTCAACGTCTTCCAACAGGTTCCAAGGTTGGTTTGCAACGTTTTGAACAGTTTCCAACGGTTAGCTGGCCAGAAACAAAAGACACATAGCCATGTTTCACATTTTACCGTTGGTCAATAACAGTTGATGGCATTGGAAATCTTTGGAAACCAGTTATCCATATGCCAACAGCATTAACACGTCTTCCAATGGCCTACAACGGCTAAAAACATCCCCTGACCGTTGGAATGCACTGTAGCTCTTGTAGTGAGATTATTTACCTTTAAAATGGTTTGGGTTTTAACTCAATAAAAGGAATACAGATAAGATGTCTTCTATTCTTCAAACTAGACATGCTGACCTGAATAATACAGTTCCATTTCTTTTTTGTGGTATCTGCATCTTTTTCTTTTCTCATGTTAATGTCTCCGATATATGAGTTCGATGATTTCACATTCTTCACCAATTGCATAAATGTAACACTAGGTTGTAGCCAAGCCTATAGAGAACATCGATAAAGATTCGTTTATCCTTGTTAGTTGCTTTAACATAAATAGTATGGCAACTATATAAAAATTATTCTTTCTTACATTGTAAGGCAATCCAAGAATCTGTAGCTGGGCTTCAAATTTAGAATAAACGCCAATTGGACTTGATGCATAAAATAAGAAAATATTTTAGATTAATATGCAGTAGGAAAAAAACTTTATGATACCAAATTATGCAAAGAAAGGCATCACCAAAAAATATTTAAAGTGAAAATATTATACTTCAATGACTTATCCCTATTAGGTACCACTAATGCATAAGCCCAAGGCACCCCATTAGTAAGTAGCATAAAAAAATAATGAATGAGAAAGTCATTGTCTATTATTCGTTATTGTATTTTAGAGGCTGCAAAAGTTAAAATAAAGAATAAGCAAGAACTGACACAAGAGAAAATTTTGTAAAGAAAACACCAGCAAGCAATAGCGTGGTACGTTTTGAAAATATGAGTAAAATTTACAATTAAGCACATAAATATATAGGTGTTGACTTTTGGATCATGTTTTGGCAATTAATGTAACCTACTACTCAAATGCTTTCAATGTGATAATTTAGCCTTAGATGATGACATTTAATTACTCAACTACAATTAATCTGTCACAACATTATGTGAGCTACTCATTTCATATGACGTCACAACTAGTTATCAGAAAGAAATGTTTGAACTCATATAATCTAATTTCTTCTTATCAATATGAGTTGCACAAGTATATAATTTGAGGTTGGCTTTGTGATAAGAACTGAACCCATGGAAGGTTGACTACTCCCAAATAAATAGGAGGCAACTAACATGAAATTAACATTATTCTTTATAGGAATGTTCCAATTCAAATAACTTATGCATCAAACATGTGTAAAATCAGACGAATTAATCATAGCTTTAATATCAAAATCTTCTAAAAATTATCAAAAAAAATTTCTTAAATAACTCTTAGCTACAAAAACATCAACTTCAGTTGGATTATCAACAAAAATGTTTACGGGAATCATTTAATGTTACAATAAACAAAATAATACAAAAAAATATACCAGCAAAAGTGATCGAAATAGAAGGGTCCACTTTGGTAATCAATCCTTGGCTTAAGAATCATGTTTAAGCTGCTTTGATAATCATGCTTTAGCTCAAAATCATGGTTAAGCGAAGTGGAGCAACCAAACTTTTAAGGAATTTCGCGAAATCGAACATTGAGGAGTTAAACGTGTTAGGAAATCAAACAAGGTTAAGGGGGATTCACGATTAAAGAGGGATTCATGAATATAAATAAGATTCGTGAGCAGAGGATTCAAGTTTGGAATTTTCGGAAAGGGATAATGAATAGAAAGACGGATGGGTGCATTAGAATACGGTGGAGGGAGAAAACCAACAACAACGTTGTTTAGATGGAAGGGGGCTAATGAATGTGCGACTGTTAAATAATAACTATTGCAAACCTGCCCATTAGTATTTTCAATCAGTATAATTAACTACGGTTGTTAATATAACTGCTGCGATGTTAAAATATTTGCTATGGCTTTTATAAAAAAACATTGCAATTTTTTTCTAATATTGTTTTCCATACACAATCTGCTAAGATATTTAAAAAAACCATCGCACAAAACCATATTTGCTACTGATTTTTTCTAAAGTGACGCAAATAAACTGTTTTGCCCTAGTGAATACGTTTGAAGAGATCAGCTTACGCGATCTATTGGCTATACTCTGCCAGACATTCATCCATACAGGTTGTCCTAGGACTGGACAAATCGAAGGCACTATTTTGTAAATCTACCTTGGGAAATTTCAACCTAGGATCGACTGAACAACCCTTACATAAACTCCGTCTTCAATTGGTCTTCAACAATATCTTATCTAAAACGTATAAATCGGATCAAAGTGGAATCTAGATTTCGAACTCTTCGAAATGACAGCGTTAGTATCTTTTAGGGCCAAGTGATACTTAATAGCTATAAAGTCAACATGATTCATATCGATTAAATATTCATACTGATTATCAGGAATCATGTACTCTAAATTGTATCTCATAAAAGATTCACATTCTGGTTTAAATAGTTTTCTATACAGGTTGATTTAAATGTGTCAACGATTGAAGACCATGGTGAGTAAACTCTAACTCTATTCAGTTTTTTAATATTATAAATGTTTTTTAATATTAATAATTGATGATTGAATTTTGTGTGATGGCTACTGTTTACACCAAAAGTAGTCTAAACACCTAAGGTACTAAACTGTACTTCACCAATTTGGTAAGAAATAAATGGAACCGTGTTTAATCAGCAATAAAAAGTGAAAAATGCAAGAAAAGTAAAGTAGGGACGAGATTTAGAGTGGTTCAGCCGTTAATGAGGCCTACGTCCACTATGAAGGTGGTTTCCTTCCTTATAATGAAAATTACAAAGTACATCCACTCTCTCTTTTCATACATTTCTATATCCACTCAATATACCCTTGTTTATATATTTCAATCTAAGGAATTATACAAGAGAGTAGTAGAATTTTAGTAGAAGAAGAATGGATGGATGATTAAGAAGAAGGATGTCTTCGTTTTCCTTCACTGTAAGATCGTCCTTGACACCATGGCTGAATTTGTGGCTGAGGATGAAATTCAACAGCACCTCGTGGTTTTTTCGAAGCCTCCCTTTTATGTTGGTAGCCATGTTGTATTTATAGGTGAATTTCCCATGGTAAATGGTCTGGAATCCGTTTATCTAGGTTGTGGATCGTTCATTCTGTTAATTACAACTATGCCACTGAGTAGCTATAGCCAGTTGTCCGTAGCTGTATCCAGTTATCATGTGCGGATGGCCCGTTGGAAAGGGTATCTTGAATAGCTGAGCCGGTAAGATGTAAGCGAGTGTCCTGTGAGCGCTTTGGGAGATTCTGTGAGACCAGGATGCGGGTCTGGAGTTTATTCTCCTTTATTCTTTATGCGACTGTCCTTCTTGGTCCAAGGGCGCTTGTCTTCTTGCTGCCATTGTATGGCGCTGTTTAGGCTTTACGGTTATGTTATGAGATCGCTCAAGCATATGTTGAATGGGCGACTTGCTTTACTTTGGTGTTTGAACGGTTCTCAGGATATGCGACCTTTATCTTTATCAGGTCGTACTTCTCATAATATGTTATGCCGTTATCTTTGGTTGCATCGGCTGACTTGACCTGCCCTGGGTCCGATATTTGGGTCTTGCTCTGTGCGGTTGCATCGTGCACGACCGACCGTGGTGATACCTACCTTGTATCCTTTACCCAACATGTGTTTGGATTTTTAGGGATTAACACTTTCCTCTCGAAGTCCGTGATTTCTTTTTGTATGGAATCACTGGCTTCGACATATTTGATCGCACATTGGTTGGTGGGTTTGTCCTGATTTTTTGAGGGCTCGGTCGTGCCAAATATTAAGATAACTTCATTGTCGCTGATTGGTATTGTCTTTTCCTGTGAGCGAGAGGCTTGATGTATCTTTTCAATTACTGTGTGAATAACTGAATTTCGGTATGCCAGTTGGGACTTAATGAAACACTCTTGTGTAGTCAGTCACTAAGTTGACGTTGCGAGAATTTCCTAGATGAATGCCTTTTAATCTTCCTCATTTACCTTTATCTGTTTGCTTTTGATTGGTTTTCCCATGCATGTCTATGTGCGCTTGTTTTGGGTGGTTCCCCACTCGCTTGAATGTTCGACTTATTGATTTGACTGTTGTGCTATTGAGCGACCGGATGAAAGTACTATTTTGGTTTTCTAGCCCTTTCGTCTATCCTTCATATATATTACTTCACTACATATTTTTTAAAAGAAATCTTTAATGGCGGCGTCGTTTTAAGCGGTTTTCTTTACCACTGGGATCCCTTTTGCAATTCCTGAATATCACAGTTCTTTTATTGTTCCAATTTGCAATCGTGTGTGGCACCGTCATCAAGGTTTCTACAATTCTGAGATCGATTCAGCCGGGTTGTTTGACTAGGTTTGAAACTGTTCACTCGTCTGTAAGCAAATTTCTCCCTTGATTTTATCTTAACCCACTTTTGGAGCATGAATTTAATCGTGCGATCTTGGGGTTTCTAAATAGGGTTTTCTATTTTCTAAAATTTCAGAACTTCAAGGAGTTATCCATTTCAGACTAGATCAGAAAGGTTGGATCGAGAAGAAAGTTCTGACCAAGTTACGGCTACACCCCATATTATTTCTTCGATGGGTGCTGCCCAAGAATTCCTACAACCTCGTGCGCTTCCCGAAGCGCCTAGTGAGAGGCACACGACGTACCTTCCACCTAGTTCGTTTCGTCAGTTGTGCAAGCAATTTGGGATTTCGGAAAAGGAAGAGGCCAAGCTGCCCGTAGGAGAGGAGTTCGCTGATATCCCTCCTAAAGGATATGCTACTGTTACCCGTGGCATGTTGAAAAGCGGAGCAGTTACTCCCTTTAATCCTTATATAGAGATGATTCTCCGGAACTTGGCCATTGACCGGTATCACTTACATCCTAATGATTACGCAATTTTGATGAGGCTTTATGTCCTTTTTATTAGAGAGAAGCATTGGGCTACTTCGTTTAGGGATATACGCTCATTGTACGCTTTTAGGACAAGAGGCCAGTGTCCCTCATTTGTCTTTGTTGAAAGCCGGGGTTCGAAAATAATAACTTGTTTCGAGGACAGTATGTGAGGATTTGCCAGACAATATTTCTCTGTCCAATGTCCCAATGATTTCTGCGGCCTTTGGAAGGCAATCGGTAAGTATCTTTATTCCTTGAATTTCTGCTCGCCCTTTCTTCCTTTTGTTTTGGTTTTCCTAAAATCTTATGGATATATTATAGTACTTCCCGATCAAAGCATACCCTTTGATCAAGATCTACGCAACTCATTATTAGCCGTCGACGAGGGGAAGAGGAATAGGAAATTCTTGGCTAACGAAGGGTTCTTAAGGAAATACAACCTGCTTTCATCTCTGCGTACTTTCCCGGCGGAAGCTCGCGGCAAAAAGAAAGCTATCATCAAATCCCCTGTCAAGAAATCTTTGGAAAAGGGATGTTCTAGCGTCATAGGGAGAAGCGACCATCTTTTAGTAACAGAGCGATCCCTGCCAAAAAGGTAGTATCCAAGTGTTAAAATCACAAGGGCTCTAAGACTTTAGTCGTTTTGCGCGAAGACGATAGGTCTTTGCCAGAGGGTGTCGCCTAAGGAGATGTGAATGTGACTCCTTTGAAGATTGCCCCGGAACAGGTTCAGGGAGCGGAGCAGCTTGATGAAATTGTAGAAACTTCGATAGAAAACCCGGGAACTGGAGGGAACTCTTCTAAAGAAGACCAAGACGAAGATGGTTCAGATACTTTCAAAGGACTTGATCCCCTTGACTTGGCTAGAGAGCTCGTTCAAAGTAAGGTCGCTACCTTTTAACCATGAGAACTTTACGGAAAAAACCCCTTGTTTTTGGGTTAAGGTGATATCTCCCAAAGCTTTTAGGATTCTTTTCTCATCATTCTACAACCGCGGTGCTTAGAATTTCTTTTCTTTCTTAGATCAAGGAATGGAGTCAACTTTATCGGAAAATTTCTCTCAGTAATTTGCTCTCGTTGATCCACGGAATATCTTGCAGTCTAGCCTTTCTCATTGTCTCAAGCATTCCCATCCATCTTCAGATCCTCCAACCCAAGGTGCTCTTGAAGCACCACTGGCGTGTTTGCTAAAGAAGAAGAATGATTATTCTCGGGTATCTGGAGATGAAAACCAGGATACCGAGAAGAGATGAGGTAACAACGAACAAGCTGGGTTCGATGGGTCTTCTGAACCGGCTGAACTTCCATGCCCCAGTTCTTCATTCCACGTGAAGCCATTGATTAGATCCTCTATTTCTGATGCACCTTCTCTTTGCCAAATTCAAGTGATTCTTTACAGACCTCCCTACAGAGTTTCCCCTGGTAATCCTAAGTTGATAGATAGGTTCGGAGACTGGGATTTGAGGGGAACGGACCTTGACTTAGATTTGTCTCCGTACGATGACCAGAGCGCTGTTGGGGAGTTGAGTTTCGTAAAAAACTATGTGACCTCCCAACTTGCCACTATAATGGGTCAGCTTGAAGTTCAATTGGATGAAGCCCAAAATACTTCCAAAAAGCAATTTGAGTCTTGGGATAAGTTCTGCTTTGAATTTCAGAAGTTGAATACTCAGCATCTTGAATGTATTGAACTTCTGGAGAACTATACGATTGAATTGAACCATGTGATTGAAGGTCAAGCGACCGAAATTGCATTCCTTAAAGATGGGAATAATAGTATGGACAGCTTGGAAGCCGACAACAGAAGGCTTCAGGAAGAGATTGAAGCATCCAAGAAACAACATGACGAGGCTCAAACTAGCCGTGAGGTTGCTGAATCTTAATTAACTTCCGTACAACAAGCTATGGTCTCTTGTCCACGAGGGAAAGCAGTGCTCGAAGGTAAACTTGCTTTCAAGAGTAAGGCTCTTGAAACTTTAGAAGGAGATAAAGGAAGGTTAGCCGGCGATCTTGAACGAGCCCGAACAAAAATTGAAGAGACCCTGTTTCGATTTTACACCCTCGGTGTTATGACCGACGGAAGCTTGAGCTATTTGAACAAGGACTTTCCCCATACATTTGCCCTTGTCCGGGAGGAGGAGCTCAGTTACTCCAAATATAAGGAAGATGGTGTTCTTCAAGAAGCCCTTCTTGAGCCAAAATATCGTGATGCTTTGGAGAAAGGCAGGAGAATATTGGCTGGCAAACGAGCTCGATCCCTTGGAAAAGAAATCCAGAATGTTATTCCTATTCATGCCTCCAGTCTTGCAAGAGATGAAGTTTTGGGATCCCAAATTCCTATGATGGGATCTTCATTCGCTAATGAAGGCACTTCTGAGGCTCATGATGGCCATGATGCCCCTGAAAAAGTGCTACATGATATGCTGTTGTTTTGCATTTTTTAGCTCGAACTTTACGACCATGTATCTTTATGATTAATTTGTATTTTGTTATCATGCATTTAACATTGAAATGCTATTAAAATCGTAATTTTATTTGTTTGCATCGTATTACGGTTTTATGAGTCGCACGATGATTACGTTTTTACGTCGCTCTTCATTTAATAACGCTGGTTTGCTTAGAATTTGGGACATCATATTTCCTTTTGTGCTCCCTTCTTTGAGGGGTTTAGCCTTATTATGCATTCATTCGTGTTTTTATTTGGTTTGGTAATTCAAGCCTTTAACGTTCATTTTTGGATAAGTACCCTTATTGGGCGTAGACATCTTGTTGTACACTTAGTCTTGTTTTTCATTTAATCTTGTTCCTCATTGATTTGACATCCCAAGTCCTTTGGAAACATGATTAAATGTATTCTGTATGTTCAGTTTTTGTGTTTTTTTATGTATCCAATCCCATATCTCACTAACACAGTGACCTGAGCCCTTCGGAGACTGGTTTTGGATATGTGCCCACATGGGAGGACTTAGGCTACAATTTTCGACCCAATTTCGATCTTATTTGATCCGGCTTATTATGATCAAATAGAGACCTCAATTGGATACCCCTAAATGGCTAGGATTTCAGATACCCCCTTTCGGCTAGGTCTGCTGTTGTAATCCATCCTTGGCTTTGTTTGACTTAGTTAACAACAAAGAACAAGAATGACCACCTCCTTTCGGTTGGATTTCTGTTTTTGCGTTGGTCTTTCTAGCATGTTTATGGGACTTTCCGAACCTAGGACTGGTGTTTTCCAGTCTAGGTTTTTTTTCTTTTATAAAAGAAAGCAAAGAGCGCAGCCTCCAGATTTTGATGTGCTCTTCATGAATTGTTCTGGAATGGTCCTTTCCTTTTGAGTTCTGCAGGATGATAGGTTTGATTACCCTACCTTTTTTGACCAATGCTCTTGATGCGCGATGCACGTCTTGCCCTACATTAGATACCAATTTTAGCATTGGTTCGTAAATAATTTTTGCCCTTTATGAGATTATAATCCACGAGCGAATATCTTTCAACATGTAGGGTTTTTACTTAACACAATAAAAGGGGAATCACATATCACTTTATGGAAATAAAATTGAAAAAACAAACTATAGAAGTAGCAAAATAAAGAGAATGGGGGTCGCACATATCCCGTTCTAGATATTGGATTGCGCCCAATGGCCATTAGTCAATGATTGGTCGTAAGTCTTTAGGCGTTCGAATTGTCTTGCGCGACCTGTACTGATCGACAACCTTACCTTGCCTATGACTTTCTGATGCGTTTTGTGGATTCCTAACATATTGTTGCAATTGATTTTTTCGGATGAGCTCCTCAATCAAATTTCTCAAGTGTTGAAATTCATTTGTGTTGTATCCTGGCTGATTGTGAAATCGGCAGAACTTTCCAGAGCTCATCTGCTATTCTGTGATTCTTTGCGATTTTACCTAAAGAAACATGCCTGATTCCTTGGCGGCAAAGTAGATCTTATCTGGGGTTTCATTCAGAGGAGTCAGTTCTGATTGCTTAAAGAATTTTGACTTCTTGTGTACTCCACTGTTCCTTCCATCAAACCCTCTTTTGTGCCTAGAATTATCCTTCTGAATTATCTGAGAAGATAGTGCTACTCCTTGCGTCCTTCTGCGCATTCAGGGTATGGGTTTCCACACTCATGTACTCTTCGGCTTTCTTGTAGAACTTCTTTAGAGTATTTGGTTTTCTCATCTTGAGCAATTTTCCAAATTCTGACTTCTTATCGATAGACCCTTTCAAGGCCACCAACAAGTACCAAGGCTACGGTTCTATAACCTCTATTGCTGCAGCGTGGAAGCGTGTAAGTAAAGATCTGATAGTTTCTCCAGGCATCTGTTCCATCTCACTGAGTGACATTACGTCCCTTGCCTTGGTGGCCTGCAATTGTTATTGATCCTGAAATCTCCTTGCCAGATCAGCAAACTAGTCAATACACCTAGGTGGAAGTCTGGTGAACCATAGTGAGGCCAAACCTTCCAGGAAAACGGGAAAGTATAAGCACTTGATTTCTTCAGTGGCCCTAGCTCCATTCATGTGCTGGTCGTATTTGAACAGAAAAATGGTTGGATCTCCAACTCCGCTATAAGGTGATATTGTTAGAGGTATAAATTTCTTCGGAATTTCGCTTGATGGATATCCTCTGTGAATTGATTTTTGCTGAAGGAAAACTCTCATTCTTTCTCCTCATCCTCACGAGTCGCCTTCTCCTTCATTACTCACTGGATTAAGTCTGTGATGCGCCTTTTGTCGCCTGCTTGTTCATCGGGATTGATGCTGATGTTCTTATCAGCGCGACCATGGTTTAAGCTTTGGCGCCTTGCATCCTTCTAAATGGAGGTTATGTTGGTGCAACAAGTCGCACGTTCTTCCTTGCGTTGTGGAGAACTGACCTCAAGATCCCCACATCGGCCTCTCCCCTGTCTCTCACTGGTTTGTGAGGTCGTCCAGGGTTTGAGGCTGATGAGTCCTCTTTTTCATCATCATTAACCATAGTATTTGGTGGTAACAAATTGGCTTAACCATTGGTCAGGACATCAAACCTTTCCATTATCATCTTCGCTGTATTATCCATTTTCTCATTCAAGCCAGTTACAACCACATTCAATTCATCTCGCGTCACAGATGGCCCAGGGGTTTCCCCAGTGCCTTGACTCAGGATTTGAGGTGCAGCTTCATTAGCATTATCATCCTCATATATCGCAGTGACTTTAGTAGATTTGCCACTTTCCTTCGATCCAACCATGATTTCAAAGGAGAAAACAATTTTGGGATGTTTTTATTGCTGAACTACAAAAGGAATTTGTGAACACGGCCCCATGGTGGGTGCCAAAATGTTTACACCAAAATTGGCCTAAACACCCAAGGAACTAAACTGTACTTCACCAATTTGGTAAGAAATAAATGGAACCGTGTTAATCATCAATAAAAAGTGAAAAATGCGGGAAAAGTAAAGTAGATATGAGATTTAAAGTGGTTCAGCCATTAGCTAGGCCTTCGTCCACTATGAAGGTGATTTCCTGCCTTAAAATGAGAATTACAAAGTACATCCACTCTCTCTTTTCATACATTTCTATATCCACTCAATATACCAGTGTTTATATAGTTCAATCTAAGGAATTATACAAGAGAGTAGTAGAATTTGTGGAGAAGATGGATGGATGAATGATTAAGAAGAAGGATATCTTCATTTTCCTTCACTGAAACATCGTCCTTGACGCCATGGCATAATCTGTGGTTGAGGATGAAATTCAGCAGCACCTCGTGGTTTTTTTCGAAGCCCCACTTTTATGTTGGTAGCCATGGTGTATTTATAGGTGAACTTCCCATGGTAAATGATATGGAATTCGTTTATCCTGGTTGTGGATCATTCATTCTGTTAATTACAACTATGCCACAGGATAGTTGTAGCCAGTTGTCCATTGCTGTATCCAGTTATCATGTGCGGACAACTGGTTGAAACGAGTATCTTGAATAGATGAGTGGGTAAGATGTAAGCGAGCATCCTGTGAGCGCTTTAGGGGATTTTGTGAGAGTAAAATGCGGGTCTGGAGTTGATTCCCCTTGTTCCTTGCGCGAGCATCTTCTTGGTCCAAGGGCACTCGTCTTCTTGCTGCCTTTGTATGACCCTATTTAGGCTTTATGGCTATGTTATGAGGTCGCTCCCGCTTATGTTGAATATGCGACTTGCTTTGCTTCAGTGTTTGAGCGGTTCTCAGGATATGCGTCCTCTATCTTTATTGGGTCATACTTATCATAATATGTTTTGCCGTTATCTTAGGTTGCATCGGTGTACTTGACCTGCCCTGGGTCCAATATTTGGGTCTTGCTCTGTGTGGTTGCATCGTGCACGACCGACCCTGGTGATATTCGCCTTGTATCCTTTACCCAATGTGCATATGGACTTTTAGGGATTAACACCTACTTAGATGAATCATAAGTAAATTGGTTGAAAATACATATAAAGTGACATATACAAATTGGGGGTTAAATACTGATCCTGTTTATTATTATATTTAATGTTGATATTAAATTAGTATTATTTATATTGATTAACATCTATGGATGCAACGAAACAAATTGGGAATCCAATTGGATTCCTCAACAATTATATTGTTGTTTTGAATATATTGCATTATATGATGTGACAAATAATCTTTTGTTGATTATTGTTTGTTTGGGATGCTTGAATAACATTGAATCTGAAAGAATTGGTATTTAAATACTGTAAAAATTTATTGGAAAAGACTTCGAGTTTAAAAAGCAAAAATCTATTTTAAAAATAGAAATTTAATTTCGACTGAGCTAAATTATAATAACTCATTTAAGTATATAAAAGCGAAGTTTGATTTATAAATGATGCTTATGATGGGATGTAATAATTATTATCAAATAATTCCATAATATAAATTCAAAAGCGAAGAATAGAAGGGGAAATGAGAAATTGTTGAAAGAGAAAACGATGGAATTATTTCAATGTTTGAAAGGTAAATATAATTGAAATAAATTGATAATAATTAATAAATAGAATACGACATTGTTAAATGCTTAAAAATATTTTATTTTTTGAAATTATTTTTTTATAGTTCATAATTTGACAAGATAATAATATTTGGTTAAAAAACCAATAATTTATATTCGAATGTGTAATCGAGATTTAATTAACAAGAAGTTGACTTGTAAATTGAGTTTATGAATTGGAATATGAATATGAATTTTTAAAAGAACTGAATAGATGAATTTTTTTAAATTGTAACGGTATTTATTATTTAAATCATGATTTGATTTAATAAAATGAGTCCAGATTTCTATAAGGTAATGCTTTTCACGTTTTAAAGTGGGTAATGGTTTAAAAGAAAAAAATTTGCAAATTGGAATGGTGGAAAAGAAAATTGGTGATGTTTCGGAAGTGATGAATTCGAAAATGAACTTAGAAATTGAGTTGAACTGAAATGATGAATTTATTCCAACGTTCGAAATGTTAATCGAATAAAAATTATTTGAAAGAGTGTTAATCATTGAATTTAGGGAAGTACTATTTACTTTCCATTTTTAAATCAAGATTATTTATTTATTCAAAGTAACGAGTCAAAGTTATATTTTAAAGTTAAATATTTTGGAAATAGTGAAACACCCCACCTCCGTTAGGGTCACTCTCAAAGGGAATGCCCTAATTTTGGTGGAGGTTTATAAGTACAAGTCACAGATATACAAGACAGATATAAGAATACATATTTGTAAACAGCGGAAGAACAACAAACTTTATTTCATAAAGTCAAATACGTGTTACAACAACATCCTTTCCAAAAACATAACATAACACTTTCATAATCTGTCTTGAGTACGTTATTTTTAAAGAAGCATAAATAAAACATAGATAAACTGCAAAAGCCCCATAGTGGATTGTCCAAAGCCATAGTTCAAAACAGGAAAGTCCAAGCAATACATTTCTCTTCTTCAAGCTGGATGTTGAGGTTGGTCAAGCTGCTGTGTTCCCTCCCTGAGGACCTGGGGGGGGGGGAAACGGAAGAAAGAAGACGAAAGAAAAGTAGAGTCAGACATAAAGCCTGAGTAAGTCTAGTACTATTTTGTCTATGAATAAAGAACTGGGTATGATAAGTATAAACAAGAAGTGGGCATGCACTATAAACTTGGTTAAGTTGTCTAGGGTCGAATATACTATCGTACCCCATGTTAATCTCTGAACCCATATAAACTAGTTTCCAACTGGCACCCCATAATCAGGGTGATGTGATCCATTCAATGGTGATCGGCTCCTACTCGCATAGTTACATGTGTCTTACGGCCCCCGATGTTGTAGTTACCTATGCTGGTCCCACCATGGGGTGTATCAAGTCCCATAGTGGCAACCCGACACAACCTTAGAGTGCACAGGTATGCTACTGGTGTCCAGTGCCTTATTTTTCTGCGCCGGAGTGTGTGCACGCCCGCACCCCGTTAGAACCTACACTGCTACACCACCGCCGTCGATTTGACCTCTTAAAATCAGCCCAGTAATCGTGCCCCACCCTGCCTAGTTTCAGGGTATCCTGATACACCTTTTTAGGGTTACTGCTGAAAAGGGTCCCCCGTTACTAGGTTTTCTATCTCTAGCCAACATGCTAAGTTGGTTAAGTGTTTTCTAACCTAACCCCCACCAGTCCGTTTAGTTTAGCATGTTCCATTTTGATTAAGTCTTTAGTTTACTTAATCCTAACAATCCTGACTCAGCCTTAATTGTCTTATTAAGGCCCTGACCTCTCACATTAGACAGGTATTGTTGTGGCTGCCTGTTGCCGGTTGGTTCCGGGCAGTCTTACGCCACAACTCAGTCTAACCTCGGGTCCTTATTGGGATCCATGTTTAACCTCCCACATTGGATAGGTATTGTTGTGACTACTGGACAGCCGGGCGGTTCCGGGCAGGTTTACATCACAACTCAATCCAACCTCGGGTTAAACACATCGTATTTTCTACATTTACATATTTTGTCATTCTTCTTTATTTCTTATATGTAAATATTTGCGGCCCATTATTAAGTTAATGATGTAAAGGTTACACCAATCATGGGCCCAACCCATACTTGAATTTGGGCCCTTCTACTTTATATTTTCATTCATTAGTAATTTTAACCCAACGTTATTTCCCCCGTTTTACACGTCCGTTAATTATATATATATTGGGTTTAGCCTTTTAAAGCCCAATTTAGCCATGCGAAAAGGGGAGGCTTATGGCGTGATTACATACACGAAAAGGGGAAGGTGAGCGTATGAACTTGCAATATGACGTTGGGAATACAAAATAGAAACTGGTGTACTTGCATAGTAGTGACATATACTTTGGTCATAAAACATAGGTGACATGAATTAAAGCATGTAAACTTGCATAGGTTTAACTACAACATGAACCTATATTCTTATTTAGGCCTAATGTCAAACATAAGCATGGCATAAATATTTCTAGCATAAGCATGGCATAATGTCAAACATAAGCATGGCATAATATCAAACATAAGCATGGCATAATATCAAACATAAGCATGGCATAATATCAAACATAAGCATGGCATAAGTATTTCTAACATGAAACCATGATTCTTACTTTAGCCATGTAAACTTACAAAAGGGACTTTTTGAACCTAACCTAGCCATGTACCACATATGTCATCATAAAATTCTTGTAAACAAGTTAGACTTAATCATGGATTTCAATTATGCCAAATATCATTCATAGCCTAGCCATATTCATAAGTTTGCAAATAGGTTTTCTAGTACAAAAGCATAGCTTAATACATGATGCCAAATTCTCAACATAATTTCCTATGGATTATAATGACCAAACTTGTTCTAATTACCTACAAGATGATTTATGCACAAAAATATACATCATGATGGCATAGTAGCAAAACCCCAAACTTGCATAAGTTTAAATTAACTACATACATGTAGCTTCAACATGGATTACATAATTTGCGAAATATTCCAAACGTATACTTGCATAGAACTACCGCATGTAGTTCTTTATAACATGAATAACATAATTCAAGAATATCCAAACGTATATAATATTCAAATTGATAAGAACGCACAAATATGAATAACTTTATTGCCACAATTCAAGCATACAAACCAACACAATTGTTTATTCATACCAAAGTAATACTCTACTTACAATGGTTGCGGCGAATTCTCTAATTAAGAGATATGATTCCTATGTTGAATTGATTGGCTTTAGGTTGCTTGAATTGCTTTAGGCTTTAGAACTTTCTTCCTAATTCTCTCTCTAGTTGGCGGCTACCCTTAGTCGTTCCTCAGCAACATGGCGGCTATGTTCTTAATTTTGAATGAATAGATTAGGGTTTAGTCTAGGGTTGTTTATATAGAGGTTAGGAACTGATTAGGACCCTTGATGTTGCTTGGATTGATCATAGCCATTCATTAGGAAGAGAGACCAATTAAAACTTGCCACCTAGCCCTAATGACAAAGCAGACCACTGAGAATCGGCCAAACACAGACCTGGCCAGCCAGGTTGACTGGGCTCGACCAGGTCGACACCCCTGTCGACAGGGCTGTCGACAGCCCTGTCGACATGGGTAGCCCAGGTCGACAGCCCAGTCGACCTGGGTGGCCTAGGCGGGTGTTTATCCGCTCTGGCCCATTGGGCCCCATTTTCGAATTTAAACCTGATTTTCTGAGCTTATTTTATTCTGTTTGAATTTTAAATTTAATTCAAAACTTCCGAAGGCCATATCTTCTTCATACGGACTCCGTTTTTCGAAAACTCGGACTCTATTTCGCGTATTTTTCCGAGACGAACGCAATGGCGTATCCCGTTTCCCTTAGTTCTTTGATTTCAGATTAATTATACTTTAATTTGTTAATTTCACAGTTATAGAATTTTCGGGGTGTTACATTCTCCCCCACTAAAAAGAATTTCGTCCCCGAAATCTTCAAGTTAGGAGGAATGTATATCCTAACATCCAATCATCCATCTACTCATCCATCAAACACGAGCATCCATTGTCCTTAAAAGATTTCTAATGCTTCATGATCATATGCGAAGTGTGTGTGTACATGTACTTATCTAATGCAAAATCAGGCGGTCTACTGATTCAGTTGACCTCCTTAATGCAACTTATGTAAGTGCCATGAATCCATTATGTATGCAAATTTTCCTATTCATGATTCTACATGAGTGCTCAATCATTCAATACAAATGCAACATCCATATGACAACACATTAAAGTTCAACCATATACGAATGCAAACATATATGCATATGCAATATGAAGTGACTGAGCCGATCTAAAACCTAGATTGTGTGTGTATATGCAACCACGAGCAACCACTAGCAATCACTTGCAACCAATTGCAACCATCATCCATAACATGTTTCAACTACATGTTTTCATCCAAAAAGATTCTATCTAAAAGATACGGTCGAGGAAATATACCTAAAAAGATAGATAAAAGCGCAACTTAAGGAAAAGGAAAGATCAAGGATGTACCCTCGAACAGAAAAGGGTAGGCTGTGCGGATTCTAGCTTCAGTTTCCCAAGTCGCGTCTCCCTCGGCGTCGCTCCACTGAACTTTGACGAGCTTGACTTCACGGTTGCGTAGCTTCTTCACTTCCGTTTCTAAGATGCGGGTTGGAACTTTTCTTATGGTTGCTTCGCGTTCCACTTCGGCCTCTTCGAGTATATTTGGCTCTACCACTTCAGCAGACTCATGCAGACATTTTCGGAGGTGAGAAACGTGAAAAACGTTGTGGACTCCAGCCAACTTCTCGGGTAGCTCTAATCTATAGGCCATTTTCCAAATTTTCTCGATAATAGGGAATGGCCCTACGAACCTTGGTGCTAGCTTTCCTGTGGTTCCAAAACGAACAACGTTTCTTAGCGGTGATACCTTGAGAAAAACACTGTCTCCAACTTCGAATTCAAGGTCGGTCCTTCTCTTGTCGGCATAGGACTTTTGTCTGTCTTGGGCCGTCTTCATCCTTCTTCGTATTAAGTCTACTTTCTCTGAAGTGTCTCGGATCATATCTGGTCCAAGTATGAGCTTATCCGTGGACTCCCACCAACAAGTGGGCGATCGGCACGGTCTTCCATATAAAGCTTCGAAGGGCGCCATTCCGATGGTTGCTTGATAGCTGTTGTTGTAGGCGAATTCTACCAAAGGAAGGTGGTCTTCCCATGTCCCTCCGAAGTCAAGGACGCATAGTCTTAGAAGGTCTACCAAAACTCTGTTCACTCTCTCTGTTTGGCCGTCGGTTTGGGGATGATAGGCTGTGCTCAAGCATAACTACGTTCCTACTGCTTCTTGCAGACTCCGCCAAAACTCGCTGGTGAAAATGGGGTCTCGGTCACTAACCATGCTAGACGGTATTCCATGGAGTCGAACGATTTCCTTAAGGTAAAGTGATGCTAGGGATGAGGCAGTTCTTTTACTTTTGACTGGTAAAAAGTGGGCGCTTTTAGTAAGCCTATCCACTATTACCCAAATGCTAGTGTTGCCTCTCCTAGACCTAGGCAGCCCATCGATGAAGTCCATTGAGATGCTATCCCACTTCCACTGCGGGACCTCTAGAGGATGTAGTAGTCCGCCAGGCTTTTTCTGTTCCGCCTTAACCTGTTGGCACACCATACACTTAGAAACGAATTCTGCCACGTCCTTTTTCATGCCGTTCCAGAAGAAAGTCCTTTTTATGTCTTTGTACATTTTATCTCCGCCTGGATGTATCGTCATCTTAGAGTGATGTGCTTCCTCGAGAACCTTCTTTATTAAATCTTTTGTCTGTGGGACGCATAGTCTTCCGTCTCGCCTTAGCAAACCCTTATCGTCGATGGAGTATCTGTTGAGGTGACTTGAAGTCTCACCCCTAATTAGCCTATCAATTATTTCCACAAGCTGAGGGTCTTCGCGTTGTGCTGTCCCTACCGAATCCACTAAAGTTGGGCGCACTTCGAGAGATGCTAGCAAGCCTGGTACGAAATCGGAGGAGGGCCTAAAGTCGAAGCTGGCTATAAACTCTAGGCTTTGTCTTTCAACAAACAACGGGCTTAGGGTCAATTTCTTTCGGCTCAACGCGTCTGCTACTACGTTACCTTTGCCCGGAGTGTAGGAGATTTCGAAATCGTACGAGGCAAGAAACTCCATCCACCTTTGTTGCCTCAAGTTAAGATCCTTCTGCGAGAAAAGATATTTCAACGATTTATGGTCAGTGTAAAGTTCGAACTTCTCACCTAGGAGATAGTGTCGCCAAGACTTGAGTGCAAAGACGATGGCGGCTAACTCTAGATCGTGGGTTGGGTAGTTCTTTTCGTGCACCTTCAACTGCCTCCCGCCATAAGCTACTACCCTTCCTTCTTGCATTAAGACGGCGCCTAGCCCTGTCACACATGCATCCGTATAAACAGTGAACATCTTGCTCCCATCTGGCAGCGTCAAAACTGGGGCTGTTGTGAGAGCCCTTTTCAGTCGTTGGAAAGCAAACTCGCAATCCAAATCCCAATTGAACACTAGATTCTTCTTAGTCAATTTCGTGAGCGGAGCTGAGATTTTCGCAAAATCCCTTATGAACTTTCGATTGAAACCCGCTAGTCCTAGAAAGCTTCGGACCTCAGTCGCATTCCTTGGTGTCTTCCAATCCTGTACCGCCACTACCTTAGCGGGGTCCACTGCTAACCCTTGTTTGGATACTATGTGCCCAAGGAACCTCACCTCTTCTCTCCAAAAGTGGCATTTGGAGAATTTGGCTTTTAGTTGATGGACTCGCAAAGTTTCCATGATTGCCCTTAAGTGTTGAACATGTTCCTCTTCACTCTTTGAGAAGATAAGGATATCGTCTACGAAGACCACTACGAATTTGTTGAGGAAATCTCTAAATACCCTACTCATCAGGTCCACGAAGTAAGCAGGTGCATTTGTCAAGCCGAAAGGCATGACAAGCCATTCAAAGAAGCCGTCTGGGGTTCTGAACGCCGTTTTATCGATGCTATCTTCAGCCACCCTTAGCTGATGAAAACCGGTTGCTAAATCGAGTTGGGAGAAAACAGACGCTCCTACAAGCTGGTCAAATAAATCGTCAATTCTAGGGAGAGGGTGCCTATTCTTTTTCGTTAGCTTATTGAGCTCCCTATAGTCAACACATAGACGGAGTGAACCATCCGCCTTTGTAGCGAACACCACTGGAGCGCCCCATTCTGAAATGCTCCTCCTAATGAACCCCTTTTCTAGAAGCTCTTTAATCTGTTTACTGAGCTCTTTCCTTTCTCGTGGAGCCATATGTCTAACGGGCAACGCAACGGGCTTTGCATTATCTACAAGATATATGCGGAAGTCTATTTCCCGCTTCAGAGGCAAGCCCTTCACCTCTTCAAAGACATCCGGATATTCCCGGACCACTCTAACTGATTGCAAATTTTCAACAGAGGCATCTAGCGATTCAAGATAACTAAGCATAACCGCATACGAGGGATTACAAGAAATTTCCAAAGTATTACCGAGCTGGGTTAGGAGCCTAACAACCCTTTTCTCACAATCAAGGATGGCCCCATTACTGGATAGCCAATCCATACCCAAAATCAAACCATAACCCGAAAAGCCCAAAACAAAGGCACTACATTGAAATTCTACACTTAGAATAGAAATTTTCAATCCCACACAAATCATAGACAAATGAGCTGGGCCCCCAATTGGGTTTGAAACAATTAAGGGGTCCTCTACCATACTAGTTCTTAGGTGCAGAGATTCTACTAAAGCAGACGAGATAAAGGAGTGTGATGCGCCAGAATCAAATAAAGTGCGAACGGGGTGATCATAAAGATAAACTACGCTTTCTACAGAAGTATTTATACCTCGCTGTTGCAGAGGTGGCTCTTCTAGCACATGGACCTGTGCCCCTGGGGTGGATCCAGCCCTCTGCCCCTGTCCTCGTTTCTTTGGGAAGTCCTTAGCCCTATGGCCTGTCTCACCGCAAGAAAAGCACCCACCATTCTCCTTGGCCTTCTTTTTCCGGCAGTCCTTTACTAAGTGCCCCACTTTGCCACAGAAATTACACTTCCTCTTCTCTTTGTTGCCTTTCCCGCCCTTCTTAAAGTCTGTCTTCTTAGGCTGCAAACCCTCTTTCTTCCCTTGAGAGCTTTCTGCCTTTGTCTCCTTCTTGCCCTTATCCTCTTCAGTCAGCAATGCCATTTGCACCAACCTTTCATACGTGGCTCCCATGGGTATATGGGTCATGGCCAAACTGTGTAATGCCTCATTTAACCCTTTGACGAAACGGAGAGCCTTCTTGTGCGGGGTATTGACTAGGTCAAGCCCAAACCTAGCCAGCTCATCGAACTGATTCACATACTCTCTGACTGTCTTGTCCCCTTGCTTAAGAAATAAAAATCTTTCCAACTGCAAACTCCTTTCCGCATCTGAGAGAAATTTGGTCTCAAACCTTGCCCTAAAGTCCTCCCATGTCTCCACTGGTCTTTCAGCATTAGTGACTTCCCACCAGTAGGAAGCCTCGCCCTTCAATAGCCATACTGCCAATTGTACTTTTTGTCTATCCTCTACCTCAAAGATGATGAATAGGTCCTCCGTTTCTTTCAGCCAATTTCTAGCTGCTACGAAGGACTCAGTTCCATGGAAATCCCTTCCTCCCATAGCTTTAAAATCTTTACATATCTTAGCAAACGTGTTTCCCCGAGGAGGAGGTGGAGGAAAAGGTGCTGCTGCAGCTGGATGATTTCCTTCCGCTGGGGGAGGAGGAACGGTAGGACCTGGCTGAGTGGCCCTTGCTTCTAAGAACCGTCTAAACCAACCAGGTATTGGCACCCCTTCCGGCAAGTTAAGTTCTTGGGACATGCTGAAACAAAAAGGATAGATTCAAAACGAAGGATAAGAGATAATACCTATGGCTTTGGGGAGTGGACTTTGCCTTTTTTTTTAAAAAATAAAATAACATTTTTCTTTTAAAAATGCTTCTTTAAATTTCCTTTTTGAAAATAATTTTTCAAAACTTTTTATCTTATCTGGTAAACCTATGCTCTGATACCAAGTGAAACACCCCACCTCCGTTAGGGTCACTCTCAAAGGGAATGCCCTAATTTTGGTGGAGGTTTATAAGTACAAGTCACAGATATACAAGACAGATATAAGAACACATATTTGTAAACAGCGGAAGAACAACAAACTTTATTTCATAAAGTCAAATACGTGTTACAACAACATCCTTTCCAAAAACATAACATAACACTTTCATAATCTGTCTTGAGTACATTATTTTTAAAGAAGCATAAATAAAACATAGATAAACTGCAAAAGCCCCATAGTGGATTGTCCAAAGCCATAGTTCAAAACAGGAAAGTCCAAGCAATACATTTCTCTTCTTCAAGCTGGATGTTGAGGTTGGTCAAGCTGCTGTGTTCCCTCCCTGAGGACCTGGGGGGGGGGAACGGAAGAAAGAAGACGAAAGAAAAGTAGAGTCAGACATAAAGCCTGAGTAAGTCTAGTACTATTTTGTCTATGAATAAAGAACTGGGTATGATAAGTATAAACAAGAAGTGGGCATGCACTATAAACTTGGTTAAGTTGTCTAGGGTCGAATATACTATCGTACCCCATGTTAATCTCTGAACCCATATAAACTAGTTTCCAACTGGCACCCCATAATCAGGGTGATGTGATCCATTCAATGGTGATCGGCTCCTACTCGCATAGTTACATGTGTCTTACGGCCCCCGATGTTGTAGTTACCTATGCTGGTCCCACCATGGGGTGTATCAAGTCCCATAGTGGCAACCCGACACAACCTTAGAGTGCACAGGTATGCTACTGGTGTCCAGTGCCTTATTTTTCTGCGCCGGAGTGTGTGCACGCCCGCACCCCGTTAGAACCTACACTGCTACACCACCGCCGTCGATTTGACCTCTTAAAATCAGCCCAGTAATCGTGCCCCACCCTGCCTAGTTTCAGGGTATCCTGATACACCTTTTTAGGGTTACTGCTGAAAAGGGTCCCCCGTTACTAGGTTTTCTATCTCTAGCCAACATGCTAAGTTGGTTAAGTGTTTTCTAACCTAACCCCCACCAGTCCGTTTAGTTTAGCATGTTCCATTTTGATTAAGTCTTTAGTTTACTTAATCCTAACAATCCTGACTCAGCCTTAATTGTCTTATTAAGGCCCTGACCTCTCACATTAGACAGGTATTGTTGTGGCTGCCTGTTGCCGGTTGGTTCCGGGCAGTCTTACGCCACAACTCAGTCTAACCTCGGGTCCTTATTGGGCTCCATGTTTAACCTCCCACATTGGATAGGTATTGTTGTGACTACTGGACAGCCGGGCGGTTCCGGGTAGGTTTACATCACAACTCAATCCAACCTCGGGTTAAACACATCGTATTTTCTACATTTACATATTTTGTCATTCTTCTTTATTTCTTATATGTAAATATTTGCGGCCCATTATTAAGTTAATGGTGTAAAGGTTACACCAATCATGGGCCCAACCCATACTTGAATTTGGGCCCTTCTACTTTATATTTTCATTCATTAGTAATTTTAACCCAACGTTATTTCCCCCGTTTTACACGTCCGTTAATTATATATATATTGGGCTTAGCCTTTTAAAGCCCAATTTAGCCATGCGAAAAGGGGAGGCTTATGGCGTGATTACATACACGAAAAGGGGAAGGTGAGCGTATGAACTTGCAATATGACGTTGGGAATACAAAATAGAAACTGGTGTACTTGCATAGTAGTGACATATACTTTGGTCATAAAACATAGGTGACATGAATTAAAGCATGTAAACTTGCATATGTTTAACTACAACATGAACCTATATTCTTATTTAGGCATAATGTCAAACATAAGCATGGCATAAATATTTCTAGCATAAGCATGGCATAATGTCAAACATAAGCATGGCATAATATCAAACATAAGCATGGCATAATATCAAACATAAGCGTGGCATAAGTATTTCTAACATGAAACCATGATTCTTACTTTAGCCATGTAAACTTACAAAAGGGACTTTTTGAACCTAACCTAGCCATGTACCACATATGTCATCATAAAATTCTTGTAAACAAGTTAGACTTAATCATGGATTTCAATTATGCCAAATATCATTCATAGCCTAGCCATATTCATAAGTTTGCAAATAGGTTTTCTAGTACAAAAGCATAGCTTAATACATGATGCCAAATTCTCAACATAATTTCCTATGGATTATAATGACCAAACTTGTTCTAATTACCTACAAGATGATTTATGCACAAAAATATACATCATGATGGCATAGTAGCAAAACCCCAAACTTGCATAAGTTTAAATTAACTACATACATGTAGCTTCAACCTGGATTACATAATTTGCGAAATATTCCAAACGTATACTTGCATAGAACTACCGCATGTAGTTCTTTATAACATGAATAACATAATTCAAGAATATCCAAACGTATATAATATTCAAATTGATAAGAACGCACAAATATGAATAACTTTATTGCCACAATTCAAGCATACAAACCAACACAATTGTTTATTCATACCAAAGTAATACTCTACTTACAATGGTTGCGGCGAATTCTCTAATTAAGAGATATGATTCCTATGTTGAATTGATTGGCTTTAGGTTACTTGAATTGCTTTAGGCTTTAGAACTTTCTTCCTAATTCTCTCTCTAGTTGGCGGCTACCCTTAGTCGTTCCTCAGCAACATGGCGGCTATGTTCTTAATTTTGAATGAATAGATTAGGGTTTAGTCTAGGGTTGTTTATATAGAGGTTAGGAACTGATTAGGACCCTTGATGTTGCTTGGATTGATCATAGCCATTCATTAGGAAGAGAGACCAATTAAAACTTGCCACCTAGCCCTAATGACAAAGCAGACCACTGAGAATCGGCCAAACACAGACCTGGCCAGCCAGGTTGACTGGGCTCGACCAGGTCGACACCCCTGTCGACAGGGCTGTCGACAGCCCTGTCGACATGGGTAGCCCAGGTCGACAGCCCAGTCGACCTGGGTGGCCTAGGCGGGTGTTTATCCGCTCTGGCCCAATGGGCCCCATTTTCGAATTTAAACCTGATTTTCTGAGCTTATTTTATTCTGTTTGAATTTTAAATTTAATTCAAAACTTCCGAAGGCCATATCTTCTTCATACGGATTCCGTTTTTCGAAAACTCGGACTCTATTTCGCGTATTTTTCCGAGACGAACGCAATGGCGTATCCCGTTTCCCTTAGTTCTTTGATTTCAGATTAATTATACTTTAATTTGTTAATTTCACAGTTATAGAATTTTCGGGGTGTTACAAATAGGGAATATAATGTTATCGTTATAATCAATAGATTTCATAAAAGAAGAAGATTCATAAACTGAACCCGAGGGTTTCATAAGTAATGATTTGATAAGAAATTAAGAAATGAAATTAAGTAATTTAGAAACTGGCTAGAAATTAGTAAATTTTACCGGCTTTCTGAGCATCAATCTGATGTTAGTGTCGGCCTACGGGTTGATATTTAGGGATTTGTTCTCTTACAAGTTTACAGTTAGGGACTGATGAACGTGGAAGAATAGTGATGCGTGAATAAGAAATGGAAATGTTTTCTGGTGTAACGTATATTTTCTAGATTTAGAAAATAAGAAGTTATGAATACATGGAAACGTTTTTCAGAGAATCATGAGAGGCTAAACAAGTTGGTGGAATATCTAGGTACAAATATTGAAGGTAAATTGGGGAACATATGAATTATTGATAATTTAATTTAAAGGGATCAGTGTTGATAAATGGTTGACCGATAAATTTCCATTTGGAAACAAGATCGTCGTTTGTATGGATGTTTTCCTTTGATAGTTAAGTAACCGGCTATCAAAGTTTTGATCATTTTTCCATTGACAATATGGAGAGACCGAGATCAGAATTATTTGCTGAAAACCACTATGTACGGAATTGGCATTGCGAATCAAATTTGCTGAAGATAATTGAAGATGGAGTTTATGCAAGGGCTGTTCTAGTGATCCTAGGTAGAAATTTCCTAAGATGGTTTTAAAGAATAGTGCCATCGGTTTGTCCAGTCCCAAGGCAACATGTATGGACGAATGTTTGACAAAGTATACCTAATAGATCGCATAAGTTGAACTTTTCAAACGTACTTATGTTGGTGCTGAGGAATTTGTTTCTCTTAGCTTTAAACCCGTGGTATTTTTGGGAAAATCTTATGATTTTGTGGGTATAATGATGTGACATTCAAAGTGAATAGTGGCCAGATGTTCCAGAAGATATGTTATGGCCTCAAGCCTCATCAACCGAGAAATAAAAAAAATCGGACAGGCAGCATAGCTAAGTGGGTCACCCCCAATATGGGCATATTGTCACTATCTAGAGAATATTTATTATTGTTTTTCTTTTTGCTTCTGTATCTCCCGATACCAAATGTGTAACACCTCAAATTTTTAACGACACTAAAAGAGGATAAATTAAATAATAATTAATTTAATATTTAGTATTAAGGAAAACAGACTACGCCATTGCGTCCATCTCGAAATTCTGGCCAAGATAGGCGCTTGGTTTGCATAAAATGGACAACGTATGAAGAAGTTATGAGGGTTTTAAGTTTGTATATGCGTAGAAAGATTATATATATACACATGAGTCAGACATGAGTTAGAATTTTATCCAAAACTATTCGAATTTGAAAATTAGAAAGTGGCGGCAGTTTTCCCGCTCTAGGGGGTCGACCCCTTTAGAGGGGTGTCGACACCAGGGTCGGCCCATCACAGGGGTGTCGACACCCCTAGTGTTGACATGGCAGTCTATTTCTAAGGCTCTGGCAGCTATATATACGGGGTCATTTCTCTGTTTTCTCCATTGAGAATTCATGGTGGCCAAACTCTGCCAGTATCTGAACTGATCCGGATACATTATCTTCCTCAACTAAAGAAAATCAATTGGAGGTTCAAGACCCAATCTTTTCTAGTTCTATTTTCTAAACCTAACACTGTGAGTTCCTAGTTGCTTTTTGATTTGAATATTTGAAAGTGAATATTACACGACTATGACTTGGATTTGATCATATGCCTAAATTATATCAGATCCAATGTAAATCTTGAACATATGACATTCTGAATTGGTTAGGATTTGGATCTCAATCTCTATCTTGTTGGATCTACTGTAACCGTTGTGGCATTCAATGATTTTTGCTAGATCTATTTTAACTATTGATCTAAATCTCTATCTTGTTAGAACTATTGTAACTTCTATCACATGCCATGATGTGAATCTTGAACCTCAATTGTGTAGATCTACTTTTAAACCATTTGATCTAAATTGTGTGGACATCAGATCTGGATAATTGTCTTATGCTTATTAGGTTAAATCTGAACAGTTGGGCGTCCAAATGGTTAATTTAGATCTTATTACGCTCACTATGACATCATAGTTATGTTAGAACTAGTAATTGCCACAAGTTCATCGGTTTTATGCTTATATGTCCACCTTATAACCCTGTTAGTTTATGTTTATGCCAAGTTATGTTAAACAATCACTTTGGTTATATTCCTATTATTTTTCCCTTTTATCGTGTATGATTAGGCTATTACCTAGCCTAGATATGCCGCCAATTTTGTGAATGCACTAGTTAAGGGACAGGGGAAAAAGTTAATATTGGCATAATTTGAATATAAACATCATTAGACATATAATTCAAATTATTTGGTAAAATGGGCATTAACACCATAGGTTTAATTAATTGATTAATTAATAATGAATGCCTATGATTACAATTAGAAATTGTAATGGCTCTTATGACACGAGGTTAGGTTGCATTAGAGGTGAAAGTCTGCCTGGACCCGACCGAAATATCCAGCAGCCACTAATGTTGAACCTATTGTGAGAGGTCTAAGTGCGCAAATACGAATCGGGCTAAGACATGAGGTTTGGACCAACTGTGGAATAAGACTGCCCAGACCCGACCGACATATCTAGCGTCCTCTAGTTGTAGGCCTAATGTGGGAGGTCTAGCCCATTATAAACCATAAATGGACATGGTAATAAATTGGACTACTTAACCAAATCTAATCCATGGGGATTCTATGACTGTGAACTAAAGTTATGGTTAAGTAAAATTGATTGGTTGGTGGATGTGTTAAGAAAATCTGAAGGGCCTGGGTAATATTTACATATAGGCCCACAAATTTAATCCGATAAAGCTATGTAATTAAGAAACCTAGTGGTGTACATAACTAGAGGAAATAAGAAAGTTATGAATTTAAAGACACCTTTTAGGGTAAGCATAACTTGTAGAAATAATAGGGTTATGGAATTAAAGACACATAGTGGTATACATAGCCAAAGAAACCTAGTGGGGGATAGAAGACAAAGGGAAGAGCTTGTACCATATTGTGTAGGACCCGTTTCATCCAGTAACCTGGAGTAAGTATCAAAACATGTACTCTTTACTAGGTCGGAGAAGGGGCATGCTTATTGGACTGATTGTAAAATATCCAAACATGGAGGATGGTGTGGGCAGCGCAAACCGACAGGGCAACGTGCGTGCGTGCGTGAGCCGGGCAGAGGGGGATAAGACGACCGTGACACATGTAGATATAGGGATGTGCATATCAGCGAGGGGTTGCCACTTAGGACATGATATATCCTACGGTAAGGACGGCACAAAGTATCTACGTGGATTAGGAAGTCGGTCGATTAGGGTAGTAGTTAGGATACATTTGGACATATGCCTAAGTCTACCACCTTATAGTGGAAGGGATCATCTCATTCTGGTTATACTAGTAATAGTGCAGAGTAATCATTAGTGAAGCGTGTACACCTTATCCTGTCTACCTTGTCACACCTACCATTTATGTAATGATCTCTCTTATCCACTTTATATGACTGTCATGCTACTTTTATTTATTTTCTTGCTAAAAGTAACTAGAGTCGCCAGACTTCATGTTTGACCCATTTGTTTCCTCTTCTTTCTTCCGTTTCTCCCCCTCACGTTCTCAAGGAGGTAACACTCAGGATTAGTCAGGACTCAGATATCATCTTGATAGAGCTGCTTTCGAAGTATGGCTCGAGTTCTTATCTCTACTACGGCTTTGTTTCTTTCATTTGGGGAATTATGTTTTCTTTTAAATATTGATGTACTCTGATGGTTAGAAAAGTATTTATATTTTTGTAATGGCTTTTGTAACTTATAGTATTTTGGACCACGATGTATGATTTGTATTTGAAATAAAAATTTGAATTTCCACTGCTATCTTAATAATATTTATCTTGTAATATTCAGCGTCTGTTTGCCCATAACGCTTTGCGAAACTTAATGCATTCCCTTTGTGAGTGACATTAACAGACGTGGGGTGTCACAAAACGTAAGGTGACAATATATTCGGAACATTCAAGTGAAATGAATGGTCGTTTGTGTGGCCGGGTTATAAGATGTTCTTGTTAAACTCTAGCGAATCCCCTCTAGACAACACTGATCGGAAGGTGGTTCCATACCTTGTCATAGGTGGAATTCCATTCTCTAATAAGAGTCTAGGGTTTTGATCGTGTACTGTATATGTAGAGTGTTAGATTCAAATGTTCTACTAGGTTGTTATTTACTTGATTTAGACATTATTGTAAGAAAAGTATTGATTTTAAGTAATGTTCTGGGTTATCGTAACATAAAAACCATTTGTCTTTATGTGTGGATCGGTCTTACGATATATTTTTCCTTGAAAAGGATTTTTAAAAGTTAAACCAAAAGGTTAGAGTTTACTCACACCAGTCCCATGACTGACTCAAAGTTTATTTTATTTTGTTTTACCCTAAACTCTTGAGTGCCAAAATTTGTACGGGTAGTCAAGTAGTCAGGATTTTACAGATACTCGGAGGATTTTGGAGCAGGAGGCTTCAATGTTTGGTATACATAGATTTATTCTCGCTGTGATGTGTATCTGATGTACTATAATGATATATGTAAGTCCAAATACAGTTTTATTTTTCAAAATTTGTTATATAATATATTTTATACGTTCGTCTATGAGATTCGTGTTTATTCTGATTCAGTTCTGGTGCGATCTTCTTCTTCTTCTTCTTCAATTCAAATTTTCTTTCTTTCTGTTTCTCACCCTCTAACTTCTTTTTATTACTGGTATTTCTGATGCTTGAATAGTTGACATTGTGTTTTATGTCGATTTTCAGGGTCAAAAATCCTTGGGTCGTTACAACTAGACAATAATCAGGTTAGAATACTTTAAAAATGGGTGGAAGGATTGTTATTCCCGGACGGTATATCTTCTAATCTTCGTAGATGTATCAGCTATAAAAACAGTAAAGTTAGGGGGATGAAAAGCCATAAATGTCATGTTATGATGGAATATTTTTGCCCGTTGTTTCAAAGAATTGTTGCCTGTAAATGTTTGGAATGTTGTAATAGAATTTAGTATGTTCTATATAGTGTTTGTTCAACTACATTAAAAATTGATTGTCTACGTAAACTAGAGGAAGAAATGCCTATATTGCTCTACAAACTAGAAAAAAATATTTCCTCTAGAATTTTTCAATGTTATGGGGCATTTACCTACTCATCTAACATTTAGAAGCACGCCTTCGAGGGCCTTTTCAATATGGATGGATGTATCCATTTGAAAGGTATATTAATATTCAGTTAATTAAATATTAGTTAATGAAATGTATAAAAAAATTAATTTACAATAATTCTAAATAGGTATTTAAATCATCTAAAGAAAAAAGCAAGACAAAAAGCTCGAGTTAAAGGTTCAATTGGCAAATCATACATCGAAGAAGAAGCTTCGTTTTTTCTCTCATTATTTTAGTGATCATGCGAACATTTCATTTGAAAGTTCTACGCGTAATGATGAAGGCTTTGATCAAGATGATTGTTAACTGACTTTATCAATTTACAAAAAACATGGTTGACCTTCTGGTAGATGTGTAGAAGCTTGGCTGGATGATAGAGATTATAATGCATCACACACATATATTCTTCTTAATTGCACTGAAGTTGCACCGTTCATTAGGTAATGAACTTATATCATCTATACATGTACTATATTTTAATCATAATGTAACATTTGTCCTATAATTGTAGAATTTATTAATCATAACGTCCAATTGGAAATATCAGCAAAGAATTCACTACTTGGCTTATTAACTATGATCTTGATACATCAAATTGGGTTATGGATGAAGGATCAAAACATTTAGTAATGGGACCACAAAGGAAAGTCCATACATATCCAATATTATTAGTCAATGGATATAAGTTTAATACTAAAGAATACGATGCTGAAAAATTAACTAACAGTAGTGATGTATTTGTTAAAGGTAGTGATGATCTGAATGATCATATAAACGAATTTTATGGGTACTAACCCAGATTTTGCAATTGACATATTTCACACGACCCATGGAAGAAGAATTTTATTTAAATGCAATTGATTCAGCAATGTTCCGGGTTCTTGAATCAGCGTGCACCCAAAATATAGTCTTATGGAAATAAATCATACTTCACTTTATTATAATTGCGATCCTTTTGTACTTGCCAAACAAGCTCTTCAAGTATATTACGCTCCTTTTCCATCTATTAAAACAGGCAAAACAGATTGGTTTACTGTTTTTAAAACAAAGGAAAGGTTTACATTTGACGACGTAATATTCTTGACGAATAAGCTTACCAAGTAGATGCTGAGGAAAATAATGGAATATTAATAATCGATGACCAAACTGTGCTTGGACCTCTGAACGATTGCATTAATTGATGCAGTTGAGGCTACAGATGAACCATATATAGAGGAGGAAATAGAGTCAAAATCTGAAAGTGACAAGTACTAACCAATAATCCTTATTTTAAAATGGTAATTGGATGTTATGACATGTTATATCGTTTGTTATAATGCGATAATTTATGTTATGTCATGTCATATTATTTATATCACAAAGTCTTATGTTATGTCATACTATTTATTTTACATAGCCCTTTTATGTTATGTTACATTGTTGTCTGTAACAGGTATGACCTTATACGGTACTCTAGTATGTGGCGGTGGCAGTGATCCATCACGGGAGCTAGCACGTCTTGTGATCTAGCTTAAGCCAAAAGCCAACAAAGGATAAGTATTAAGTTTCTAGTATAAATTTAATTTCTGTACAATAAATAATTAAATATATATACAATAGCCATAAAATGTTTTTTTAACACACGGGATTTGAGTTAGAGCCTTCCAACACAATCTTAAATATATCAAAACACACTTATCAGGCCCATATGACAACACGTTGACCAAAGTGGACATCGATACCCGACGTTGTCTAGGAGATAATCTGGCAGGATTTTCTGGTACGTGTGATATATCATTTATTACATTAAGTGGTCGTGCCCTGTTTGATTAGTTCATATTTATGCTATTTTTAAAAAATGCAGGGAGCGGTAGATCTCCAAGACAGATATGGACCTCACCAAGAGCCATTGGAACAATAAAGTGGAAAAAAATATAGAGAGACAAGGATAGCATAAATTCAGGCGGGAAAAGACTGGATTGGGTGAGCAGTAAGGCGTGGGACGACCTGTATAATTATTGGAATAATAATGAGGAGTTTCAGGTAAATTTACTATAGATGTAATTTAAATTTTTTTACTCAATTGATATATAAATTAGATTTTTTTTTTTATAAATTTAAATGTATCGGCTAGGTCCATGAGAAATGCCGCAAACAGGAGCAAGAACCCTGTTACATATTGCGGCGATTCCAATTCTTTCCTGCACCATCGCGTGGACCTAGTACATTTATTAATTACATTGTTAAAGTTTTTAATTTATAAGTAAGTTGTTGAAAGTTATATTTGATTTAAAGTTCTAATTTACGCACACACACACATACATACATATATATATATTCTTATTCTAGGAGTAACCACGTGGTGTTCCTGTGTCGTACTGGAATGTTTTTTAACATACAAATGCATTTAGTTTGATTGATGGCAAAGGCTCAGTTTCCAACTCTTGGGTCCACGATGCCAAGGCGCGTGAAGCATATGTAAGCATAACATAGTTAACTTAAAGTTATAATTTAATTAAAATAGTGTTATCTAAATTCAATTGTATTTTGTTTAAGAGGATAAATTTGAGCAACAATGGGCACGTATTCTTAAGGAAAGTGGGAGGACCGAGTTGACCTTCGAGGATGATGATAGGCCTTTGGATGTGGTCATGGATCTATCTTCCCCGGAATAGACGCTATGGTTTTGGCAATCTAGCGGTAATATAAACTAAAATTTACAATAAAAACTGAAATTTACTCGAATTGCTATTATTTAATACTAAAAATCTAGAATTATATACAGGTGTAACAACCTGAATTCTTATAACATGTTAAAACAAGAAATCAGGGAAGAATTAAATTTTAAAATAAGAATCAAGAGAAACGGGTTGCGCCGTTGCGTTCGTCTCGGAACTCTGGTTGGAAACGAGTTCGAAATTTCGTAAATCGGAGTCCGTATGACCGAGATATGGCCTCTAGAAGTTTCACGAAAAATCAGAAAACGAAAACAGATTTTCAAATTTCGAATTTACCCCCAAACAGACTGGGCGGGAAAATTTCCCGCCCAGCCCCAGGTCGACTGGGGAGTCGACTGGGGAGTCGACCCCCCAGGGACCAGGTCGACTGCCCAGTGGACCTGGGTGTCGACCTGGGGGTCGACTTCCCTGGTCGGACCAGGTTGGCTTGTGTGCACCTGCAGGGTCTTGTGGTCTGGTTTGTTGGCCTGTGACGATTTTTGATGGCTCAGATCTATTCTAGGGTTGATCCTACGGCCTAAACTTGTTCTTACTCCTATAAAAACACCCTAAGACCTAGCCTAATTCACTATAATTCACTCTAACAACAAAGTGCTACCCAAATATTTCTTGATCATGGCCTCCATCTCCAACTTCAAAGGCTTGAGCATTCAAACTAGATCCATGTCAAAAGAGCAAGCTTTCTACATCAAATCAAGGGAGTAGAGCATCATTCCTACACCGTTCTACGACAAATGCTTGCTCATAATTCTCTAGCCACGCTTTGTAAGTTCTAGCTACATTTAGATCTAAACGGTAGTTCTAATGTTGACATGGAATAAAATGAGATGAAAACCTAAGCATGTTAGTCTATGTGAATCTAGTCTTGCCTCTCTCTTGAACCTATGACTTTGGGCTAATTCTTAGTGATTAAATCATGCCACTCATGTTGTGTTTGACTTAGTTTATCATGCAAGATTGAATCTTGACTTGTGGAATGTTGGCATGAACCCTTAAAACAATTTGACTTGTGGAACATTCTTATGAACTTGACTTGGGGCTTATGCATGTAAAAGAACCTAAACCCCTCATGACCATTTACATGTCTATGATGATGAACCTAGTGTTATGCTATCATACATGTTTGAGGACAATCCCTTTATGTTATCATACATGTTTGAGGCCAATCCCTTTATGCTATCATATATGTTTGGGGCCAATATGTTGTCATATTATTCCTACTATGTTGACTCGCTTTCGCTTACGTTGGGAATACGCCTTGGGTAGTTTAGGCAAACTTGAGATGGGCTATGAAACTTAACATGAATTAAGTAATGGGACAATGGGCATAAGTGGAAAACGTGGACTTTGTCGTAGCCTAAATTTGACATGAACATGACAAGTAGGAAAACATGAAAGTGGCCAACTCGAGGTTGGGTTGAGTTTGTAGCATAAATCTGCCCGGAACCGCCCGACAAATCCAGTAGCTACAGACAATAAGACCCAATGTGAGTAGTTGGTCATATCGCGCTCAAAACCCGAGGTTAGACTAGGTTGTGGTGTAAAGCTGCCCGGACCCGCCCGGCGTAACCAGCAACCACAACAAAGTCTAATGTGAGAGGTTGGGGTGCATTAATTTACTTAATGCCACATGATAAGGTTAAGTTAGTTTGACTAATGGCACTTAACCGATATGACATGAATGGGTAGGTTAAGTAAGACCGGACTTGATTACTTAAAGACACTTAACCACATAACATGATTAGCGGATGGGTTAGTTTAACCTAAATGGGTTGATAACACCCGACTGGGATAACGCGATGCATGGTAGAGTTAAGTAAACCCACAAGAATGATACTTAACCATTATAAATACGACTAGTGGATGGGGTTAAGTTAACCTACACTTAACCAATCCGACTCGGTAATTTGATGGGGTTAAGTTAACTTACACTTAACCAATCTGACTTGATAATTTGATAGGGTTAAGTCACGAACCTCGTAAATATGCTTAACCAATCCGACTTGATAATTTAATGGGGTTAAGTTAACCTACACTTAACCAATTTTACTCGATGATTTGATGAGGTTAAGACAACCTGTACTTAACCAATCTGACACGGTAATTTGATAGGGTTAAATTAACCTATACTTAACCAATCTGGCACAATAATCTAGGGTTAAGTCATGAACTTCTTGATATACTTGACCAACTTGATACATGGTTTGTAGGATTAAGTCTTGAATTTGAATACTTAGCCAATTTTGACATGATTCGTAGGCGGGGTAAGTCATGAACTCGAATGACAACACTTAACCCATTAGACAAAACCCTAGTTCAGGGGACTAAGTGGAAAATCATAGTTAATAAGGATAACGGGAAGGGAAACTAAGTGATAAACCTTAGTTAAGGATAACTAAGTAATAATTCTTAGTCAAGGGAATTGGACCAGTTCACAAATAGATGAGTAACCTGATACGGTAGGTCATCGTTTAAACGAACACGCGAGGAGGAGCGAATGTCTATCTGACTTAGATAAATGCTCCAGCGAACTGGGTGACGAAGCGGTAGCTTCGGGGGACGTGAGGGTACTCTTGGTGTCCCTCTGTGAGGTTGCAGATGATCCGCCAGGGCTCACAAAGGTTAAGGTCTGCGGTAGAAGAACCAAGGGTATGCCTTGGTTGCTGTGCGAGCAACCTAAAGACTAGGGTGGATTAGCGTGGAGTCGGCGATACTTAGTTTAGCCCTGTGATAGCACGTCGTCGACTACCTACCATCTTTAGTCAATCGTGTACATATGCGGAAAGGCAGAGAACTCCCAACAGACCATATACTTGCTATCTAGTTATGGGTGAGGTTGGACAATAGGAAAGTGGGGCATGGATGGCCGGAGTATAGTTCTCGTGCATGATTTTCTTGGATTTCCTTTCAGTAGTTGAGGGAGGGGTCACGTGGGACCATAACCACCGGTAGAAAAACAGACCTTGATATCTGCATCGGCAGATAACCTAAAGCTCCCGACCGAGTCCCGTATTTCTTGATTAGCCCTGTCACGGGACTCGGATGGCACATTGAGATACATGTGCATCTAGACATGGAAAAACGATTCACGATACATACGTGGGGAAAAAGGGCGTGCACTACAAGAAAATGGGGCCTTTACCTACCAATTGTAAGTGAAGGTAAAACTAACATAATGGTGGGTAATATATTTTAGCTACCAATATTGAATTGGTAGAGCTTGGTGGGTAAAGCTTAGTAGAGAAAGACTTTTACCTACACTTATTGTTATTGGTAGGTAAAAGAATCAATGGACCCCACTATGTTATGACTCAAATGATGAGTCATCAGCTGATGTGTTTGATGATGTGTCATCCTACATGGCTGCTAACATAGCTGATGATGTGTCATCTTACATGGCGGCTGACATGGTTGTCATAGTAGTATACACATGGCTTATATTAAGTCTGACACTTGGCATTTAATGGTTGGTTCATGAGTCAAACAATAATTTGTCCATGTGTCATCATTTGATTAGTGCATATGACATCATTTTTTAGGCCATATGACATTATTTAATATAAATAAATATTTACAAGAATTTAATATTTAACAAAGAATCTATTTTTAAACAAATAACAAATATTTATTCAATAAAATATTTATTGCATTCTTGAATAATACACATTTGTTTCCTCACTATTACACAATCACTTATACATACACTTCCTCTCTACATTTCACTCGTATACATTGACTCCTTACTAGATACTCATTCACTCATATACATGTACATAGTCACTCATGCTATCACTCTAGTTTTAGTCATTGACTTCTTACTCCAGAATTTGTCCGGTCGTTTGTCATACCTGTCATAGTAAAATAACATAGTAAATTGGAAAAGAAACAATTTAATTCCTTTTTTTGCTACCATTGACTAATTTGTAATAATATCAGCTTGAACTCGTCTACAAAAGACCAACAAACAAATAAGGAAGTAGCCAATTCCATTTTTTATATTATAAATGATACAAGCATCATATTCAATCTGAAACTCTTATGTGATTCTCTTAAAATTGTACCTTCCCCTGGAGAGGTACATGTACTTGATGCATCGCTACTTCAGGTCATGTTTCTGAAAATAAAATGGATTGAATACACACAAGTATGAAAATAACCAAATATAGAAGAAGGAAACTCCTAAAACTAGTGAAATTTCACAAATGCTTACATTTACAAACCATAAATGGAGACAATCAATTATAAATTAACAATAATGGTATAAAATAAGTAGAAGTAACAAACATAAATGGTATAAAATAACAAACATAAATAGTATAAAATAATTCATGTGTTTGCTTGTATTACATGGAAATTGGATGTCAGTGCCTTAATAGCAAACATAAATGGTATAAAATAATTCCAAATAAGTAGAATTAACAAACATAAATGATATAAAATAAGTAGAAATAAAAATCATAAATGATACAAAATAACAAACACAAATGGTATTAAATAACTCCTCTATTTTCTTGCACTACGTGGAAATTGGATATCAGTACTTTAATAACAAACAAATGGTACAAAATAACTCCAAATAACTAGGAATAACAAACATAAATGGTATAAAATAAGTAGAAATAACAAACATAAATGGTATAAGATAACAAACATAAATGGTATGAAATAACTCCTGTGTTTGCTTGTACTACACGAAAATTTGATGTCGGTACCTTAATAACAAACATAAATGGTATAAAATTACTCCAAAAAGGTAGAATTAACAAACATAAATGGTATAATACTAGTAGAAATAACAAACATAAATGGTATAAAATAACAAACACAAATGATATAAAATAACTCCTCTATGGATATTAGATGTCAGTACTTTAATAATAAACAAATGATATAAAATAACTCCAAATAAGTAGAAATAACAAACATAAATGGTATAAAATAAGTAAAAATAACAAACATAAATGGTATAAATAACAAACATAAATGGTATAAAATAACTCCTTTGTTTGCTTGTACTACGCAGAAATTGGATGTTAGTACCTTAATAACAAACATAAATGGTACAAAACAAGTAGAAATAAGCAAAAAGTAAATACATAGTATGTATTAGTGTCAAAAAATATAAAAGGACAAAAAATAAAGTAAATACAATTTTTAGTCAACAATAGTATGTATTAGTATCAAAAAATATAAAAGGGAAAAAAGTAAAGTAAATACAGTTTTTAGTCAAAGTTGACACTTCATTTCATCTTGTTATTTTAATTCTATATCAACAGCAATAGGTTGACGCACATATAAAAAAAAATATAGGGCCAATATATTTGTATCTAAAAATAGAACCATGTTTTTCCAAATGGTAAACATATCATCAGCATTGGATTCGTATGTTTCTAAATAAACAAAAGAAAGTATTTGTGCTAAAAATCAACGGAAAGAAGGACAATTTTTTTAAAACAACTTGAGCCTAAATACATTAATATGCAATGCAACATGTATGCGTTATTCGGAATAGAAAGTCAAGAGATGATGGTAGGTAGACGTAAGCAAAAAAGAAATAAAATAAGGTAAAAGTATCATGGTGATACATATGCACCAAAGAATGGTTAGAATGAAATTAAGTCTCATTAATCAACATTTTGTCAAAATAAAAGCACAGTAATCAAGATGAAAACCAACAAATATCAAACTTGGAAACACACAAAAAATAAAATCATAAAAAAAGTGACAAATCATATACTAAGCAACAAACATTCGAAAGCATAAGATTACCTCAAAGGTAGTTAGTCGTAGTAGAGGTTTGAGAGGTAGAGGAACATACGATGAAGGCAAGAAGAAAGTTGTCGCCCACAACACAGGAAAAACATAAACAGTAAGGAAGGGCTATCTGGTGTCATGGTGGAAAGAAGAATGGCCCAACCTTGAATGATGGATGATAGATTGTTTTTGAAGGGATAAATATTAGGATTGAAGAAATTGGGGAATTAAAAGGAAGTTGTAGCAGATTTTATGAGAAGGAAAGAATTTGAGAAGAAATAGTGGAATAGGAACAATGATGGAAAGGAGAAGGGGGTAATATTTGGAGAAGAAATAAATGGAGAAGAGGAGGTAACGGTGAAACATGCTTGGGGGGGGACGTTTTGGGATAAAATAAATGAAAAAAGGAGAACATGCGTAATAGGAGCCATTTTGAATTGTGGAGATATCGATGCAAGATATGGTCCCAACTTACAGCCAATCAAAAGAGATTTTTTGGATGGTAGCTAGAATGGAAACCTTCATATGTTAAGGAAAAATATCACACAATAAATTTTTAAATATAAACAATAATAACAATTTGTGTTATACATAAGTTGCAATAATTTATGTCTACACAAGCTTTTTTGTTTTCGATATTTTTAAATTTTATGGAGTTTATATATTTTTCCATATTTAACCTTTATAATATTAAGATGACAAGTTCAATTTATACACCGTAAATTACTTTACCTACATCATTAAAAAATTAATTAAATTAAAGACAAAAATTTCCTGATTAAAAAATAATCAAAATAAAATTAAATAATAAAAAATTTCATATGCCCACATCACACACAATCGTTAAAAATCTTTTATATAATAATTGAAATTTCTATGTGTTATCAAGTGAATTTAATTTAACTTCTATTTAAGCATTATATTTTATTCATATTCTTTCTTGTTATATTCATGTATAGTTAGTTTTAACATTATGCATTCCAAATTAGTCACAAAAATAAATTTACAAATGAAGTACTAAAATTAGTATGGTTCATTGTGTACTAAGTTCCCTTTTTTTTATTATATTTAAATTGGTTTTTAATTTAAAGTTAAAATTTAAGTAGATTAATATTTTATTATTCAAAATTTAAAGTTAAATTCTAATATATGAATAATTAAATAAATATAAATCCAATTAAGGATTTGAATTTGAGTTGCAAAAGTGAATTCATTAATTTTAGAAATCAATAATCCTTAGTTCGATCAATGCATGTCAGAAAGATACTAAATGAAAAAAAAATTGTTTTATTCAGCCTTGAGGATAGTTTAGTAATATGCATGGTGTATACTAAACAAAAAGTGGTGTATATGATTTTAAAAAAAACATGGTGTATCTAAAGCAATTTAACGTGTGCAAATAGAATTTCCCTATTAAGATATGTAGACATAGAAATTATAATAAATAGTTGTCATCAAGATTTTTGGTATTTATTTGTAGTGGCAGTTTTTGTGGTTTATATTGTAGCCAATCAAAAGCGATTACGTGGATTGAGATCACAAAAGTGATCATGTGGATTGAGATTTGTACCGTTGGATTTGATTTAAAATAAGCTGAGATGATGGTATGGATTACGACTCTACAATAAACTAGAGAAAATACGTTTTAGTCATTTCAGATGATGACATATTAGTGTGAAATTGTGAATCATTTAAAAATAATTAAAGTAAAAACTTTTATAGTCAATTGTTTGGAAAAATAATAATAATGTATGATAAGTTATTAATAAATGATTATTTAACATTAATTATTTACAATTTAATTACTGTTTATCATTTCATTAACTGTTAATTATTTCATATTCCAAAATAATAATTATTAATTAATAAAGAAATGATTTTACAAAAAACATTACTAGGATATATTAATGAAATCTTCAATTCAAAAAAATTGCTGGAATATACGTTTTTGACACATCATCACATAACTCAGCATTATTTTTAATGAAATATTAAAATGATATGAAAAAAATGTAGGGACTAATCGCAAAAAAACTTTCCGTACTATATATGTGTAGATAATACATTTTACCTACCTATAATTATTGGTAGATAATCATCCTTCAACAATTTTATAACATTGACAATATTTACCTACCAATAAATTTTAACTTTGAATATTGGTAGATAAAGGTTCTCTTTACCTACCCATATTTATTGGTAGGTAAAATATTGGTAGGTAAAGGTCAAATTTCTTGTAGTGGTGATTGACGGGTAGCGTAATCCCTAGCGGTCCTAGGTAGCTTAAACCCGAACCGAGTTACAAAACATTTAGTAGGTAGCATAATCCCTAGTGGTCCTAGGTGGCATAAATCCTAGCCGAACATTCGAGAATTCAATGTAAGAAAATACAGCTAGATCAAGGGTGATAGTCCAAACGATTTCAAGGATAATGGAACTACATTGAAGTAGTAGAGAACTACGTGAGGAAGCCCGTAGGATTTACGGCAAACGACTAAACATATACATGGAAAGAAACATACGAGTAGTGAAAACTTACATTAGGTTGACATGGACCATTTCATGACATTGGGCAAGGGACATTTTGTAGCTAACACATGACATGGGGTGGGGATACTAGTACGGAATGTGCAGGGCAAATATACTCGATAGAACCTTGGGATGTTATACTGGATTGAACCTTGGGATGTTATAGTTGATTCATAGTGACCGTAGTTTATCTTGATACAGTAATTCATCCTGTTACCTTGGTTTAGCTTGTCTATCTTGTCATCATCCTTATGTTTACTTTCAGTTTATGCATGTCATGTTACCTTTACCTGTTTTTATGTTGGAAGTAGATAGGACCTACCAGTCTTTATGACTGACCCCGTTTTCTTTCGCCTCTTTGTCTTCCGTTTCCCCCCAGGTTTCAGGGAGGAAATACTGTTATTTAGCTCGGACTTCTTCTGCTTCAAGGTCATCATGTATGGCTTGGATTTTTCTTGGCTATGGCTGCTTTACCGTTTTACTTGGGGAATATTTTATGACTGTGTTTTTATGCTTCTTTAACTATTGCAAGACAGGTTTCCAATTTAATGGCTTTTAAAGGCATTTTGATGTAAAAGGCTTTAGACCTTATAATTTTATGAGTTAATGAAATTTGGTTTTTCTTCCGCTGTTTTATATGTTCTGTCTTTTAATATTTCTGTGCATGTTTACCTAGACAACGCCCCTCCAAAGCTAGTGCATTCTCTTGTGAGTGACCCTGGCGGAGGTGGGGTGTTACATTTGGTATCAGAGCAGAAGGTTACCAGACTGGGCAAAAGTTTTAAAACCTTTTGAAACCTATTTGAAAACCGTTTACAAAGAAGCATTTTTCAAGGAAAGTTTTATTTTTAAAGGCTATTCCCCAAAGGCCATTAGCATTATCCTTTGTTTCCTTGATTGAATTTCTTTTCCTTTCTTTCCTCCACCTGTAGTCACAGTGGTTCGAACTGCGACTAACCCTTTTCTAACTACGTCAGTGTTTTCGGTACGATGGAGGCAGTTCTCGAGAGACCTGTTACCGTGTTATAAGAAAGGATAGTAAGAACAAGGATAATGGATACAAGCTTAAGGGCAAACAACTTGTTGGTATGGCTTTATTCACAAAGGAGGAAAAAGGTGAATGATAAAACCCATGATAAGAGAGAGTATCTCTAGTAGGGTAAAAAGGGAAAGATAGACAAGTATTACAAGATGAGGACAAGATCATCGAGAGGGCAATTGTATGCTCTCACTGTTAGCGTACCTAAGAAGGATGGTAACGTTTCTGTGAAAGGTTTAGCTTTTCTTCTCTATCATCCCGTTAGGACTTTGCTTTGATCATCGCATCATTTAAGTCTGCTTCGATAGTTGAGTCTCTGCACCTTCGTACTAGCATAGTAGAGGATCCCATTTTTGTCTAAAATCTTGTTGAGGAATCGGTCCATTTATTCATGACTTGTTTGGATTTGAGGACGCCTATGACTTTTGGGAATAATGCTTATGCTTTTATGATATGGGTTGAATTCTAGGAATGGAGTGGTTATCCAGTAAGGGTGTCATTCTCGGTTCTAAAAGGAGGGTAATTAGGATCTTGGCCTGCCTCGGTAATACCCTCGAAGTCTCGTGTAACCTTTAGGGTTCTGTCATGATTGGTTACCTAGAAGCTCTGGAGGCATTTGTTGGTAATCCGTTCGAGTAGAGTTCGCCACTAAGGCAGATGTTTCATTTCGCTTGTGCATGAGTTATGGAAATCACTCTAGTAAGTACACTTGGTAACATGGTTGGCATCTGTTTGTTTTCAAGAGATAAGTTCTTCTGCGCGGAATGCCATAGAGCGAGTAAACGAGATACATGATTCACTAGTGAATTTTGGAGAGCTTACATGAAACCATGAGTGCATGGATATGGTTGAGCCAAGTATACTAGAGGGAGAATAAGTAAAAGTGGAACGAGAGGCGACAATGAAGTGAGTTCCAGCTCATATTTGGAAATAGGAGTTAAGAGGCCACGAAATCATGAAGTTAAAGATGGTCAAAGCACAATGGAATTAAGCTCAAGGAAATGCGACTTAGAAGATTGAAGACAAGATACACGAATCATATCTCTTTTTAAGAGTATATTCTTGATCCCTGTTTTCCTGTAGAGCTTACCCGCATGCTATCTTTTATGCATATCCTCTCGGTCCTATTCTCGATTTTATTTCTGTTGCAAACTCCATAGGGGAAATGATTCATCGGTTAATAATACATGTCAGGGTTTGAAGGTGTCCGTTAGGTTGACTAAACCTTTTGGGCTTTCTAGGATATGGGTTGGGTTTAGAAAGGGATTTCTTGTAATCCAAAAGGAGTTTATCTTGCTTATCTTCTCGGTCCTATCTTGAGGACCTTAGGTAGAACCCTGTGGATGTAAACATGTATTTGAAAACATATTATGATTGATATGGTTGTAAGTGGTTGCTCGTGGATGCGCAAATACAAACTAGGCACTAGATCGGCTCAGTCACATTTCATATTTCATATGTATACGTGTTTATAATTGTTTATGGATGAATTTGAATGTATTATCATGTGAATATTGCATATGGATGAATGGTTGTGCACGCATATAGTGTTTATGTGACTAGGACTATTTGCCTACATATGGATTCATGGCACTAAACATATTTTGCATTTAGAAGATCAATCAGGCCTGATCATTTGGATTAGATAAGGAACATATACACAACACTTCTGCATATGCTCATATAGTATTAGAAATCTTTTAAGGACAATGGTTGCTTGTGGATGATGTTTTGAGTAGATGGATGATGGATGGTAGGATACGTTCTTCCTAATTTGGAGATTTCGGGGACGAAATCCTTTAAGGTAGGGAGAATGTAACAACCCGAATTCTTATAACATGTTAAAACAAGAAATTAGGACAGAATTAAATTTTAAAATAAGAATCAAGAGAAATGGGTTGCGTCTTTGCGTTTGTCTCGGAATTCTGGTTGGAAACGAGTCCGAAATTTCGTAAATCGGAGTCCGTATGACCGAGATATGGCCTCTAGAAGTTTCACGAAAAATCAGAAAACGAAAACAGATTTTCGAATTTACCCCCAAACAGGCTGGGCGGGAAAATTTCCCGCCCAGCCCCAGGTCGACTGGGGAGTCAACTGGGGAGTCGACCCCCCAGGGACCAGGTCGACTGCCCAGTCGACCTGGGTGTCTACCTGGGGGTCGACTTCCCTGGTCGGACCAGGTTGGCCTGTGTGCACCTCCAGGGTCTTGTGGTCTGGTTTGTTGGCCTGTGACGATTTTTGATGGCTCAGATCTGTTCTAGGGTTGATCCTATGGCCTAAACTTGTTCCTACTTCTATAAAAACACCCTAATACCTGGCCTAATTCACTACAATTCACTCTAACAACAAAGTGCTGCCCAAATATTTCTTGATCATGGCCTCCATCTCCAACTTCAAAGGCTTGAGCATTCAAACAAGATCCATGTCAAAGGAGCAAGCTTTCTACATCAAATCAAGGGAGTAGAGCATCATTCCTACACCGTTCTACGACAAATGCTTGCTCATAATTCTCTAGCCACGCTTTGTAAGTTCTAGCTACTTTTGGATCTAAACGGTAGTTCTAATGTTGACATGGAATAAAATGAGATGAAAACCTAAGCATGTTAGTCTATGTGAATCTAGTCTTGCCTCTCTCTTGAACCTATGACTTTGGGCTAATTCTTAGTGATTAAATCATGCCACTCATGTTGTGTTTGACTTAGTTTATCATGCAAGATTGAATCTTGACTTGTGGAATGTTGGCATGAACCCTTAAAACAATTGGACTTGTGGAACATTCATACGAACTTGACTTGGGGCTTATGCATGTAAAAGATCCTAAACCCCTCATGACCATTTACATGCCTATGATGATGAACCTAGTGTTATGCTATCATACATGTTTGAGGCCAATCCCTTTATGTTATCATACATGTTTGAGGCCAATCCCTTTATGCTATCATATATGTTTGGGGCCAATATGTTGTCATATTATTCCTACTATGTTGACTCGCTTTCGCTTGCGTTGGGAATACGCCTTGGGTAGTTTAGGAAAACTTGAGATGGGCTATGAAACTTAACATGAATTAAGTAATGGGACAATGGGCATAAGTGGAAAACGTGGACTTTGTCGTAGCCTAAATTTGACATGAACATGACAAGTAGGAAAACATGAAAGTGGCCAACTCGAGGTTGGGTTGAGTTTGTAGCATAAATCTGCCCAGAACCGCCCGGCAAATCCAGTAGCTACAGACAATAAGACCCAATGTGAGTAGTTGGTCATATCACGCTCAAAACCCGAGGTTAGACTAGGTTGTGGTGTAAAGCTGCCCGGACCCGCCCGGCGTAACCAGTAACCACAACAAAGTCTAATGTGAGAGGTTGGGGTGCATTAATTTACTTAATGCCACATGATAAGGTTAAGTTAGTTTGACTAATGGCACTTAACCGATATGACATGAATTGTAACACCCCGAATTTCAATTAACACTAATAGTTAGTAATTAAAGTATAATTAATCTCAGATGGAAGAACTAGGGGAAACGGGCTGCGTCATTGCGTTCGTCTCGGAAAAATACGCGAAATAGAGTCCGAGTTTTCGAGAATCGGAGTCCGTATGGCCCGGTTATGGCCCAAAGAAGTTTTTAGTAAAATTTGAAGCTAAAAACAGATTTATAATTTAAATTCAGATTTTAAAATAGAGCAGGCGGGGCCAGGCGGGAAGGTTCCCGCCCTACCCATGTCGACAGGGCTGTCGACAGGCCTGTCGACAGGGGTGTCGACTTGCCTGTCGACTTGCCTGTCGACAGGGGGGTGACGCCCAGTGAAACTGGGTGCACCAGTTTGGGTTCTTGGGCTGGCTTGGTGGGCTAGTTCTGGAAGCTTCTTGGATCTGACGGATCTAATGGTCCTAAATTAATCTAGGGTTAATCTAAGGGTCTAAAATGCAACCTAATCCTATAAATAACACCCTAACCCTACCCTAATTCATTCATAATTAAACTTAGTAACTAAACTATGGCAAAATGCTAGCTCTCATGGCCTCCACTAATTTTATGAAGAGGGTTGCATACTAATCACTCTCTAATCAACCTCTAATCCCTTCTTAGCATCTTAATCTTCTTCATTTGGTGTTCAAAGTTGCTAGTTGTGAGTTTCTATCACTTTGATGATCTTTTGGTAAACTAATTAGATGAGATGTGATGAGATTTATGGTTTTGTATGTGGGTTAATGAGCTTTGAATCATATGATATGATGTTAGCATTAATCTTATGTTTATGCATGTTGAGTATGTAAGTTTATGCAAGTTTAATATGATGTATGTTATGTTTGCATGATGCTAAATATGCAAGTTGTGGGCTATGTAATCATATGCATGTTATGCAAGTTCATGGTAATATGCTATGCAAGTTACATGTATGTAAATATGCAAGTTACATGGTTGTTAATATGCAAGTTACATGTATGTAAATATGCAAGTTACATGTTTGTTAATATGCAAGTTACATGTATGTAAATATGCAAGTTACATGTTTGTTAATATGCAAGTTACATGTATGTAAATATGCAAGTTACATGTTTGTTAATATGCAAGTTACATGTATGTAAATATGCAAGTTACATGTTTGTTAATATGCAAGTTACATGTATGTAAATATGCAAGTTACATGTTTGTTAATATGCAAGTTACATGTATGTAAATATGCAAGTTACATGTTTGTTAATATGCAAGTTACATGTTTGTTAATATGCAAGTTACATGTATGCAAGTTACTTGTTTGTTTATATGCAAGTTCATGATGACACATTATGCAAGTCTATGAGTTAATATGCAAATTTGTTATGCAAGTGAATATGTAAGTTATGTGACATATTATATGCAAGTTATGTGACATGTTATGTAAGTGCATATGCAAGTTATATGTTTGTTGTTATGCAAGATGGCACCTTTGAAACATGTTCGTTCATATGCAAGTTGACACCTTTTATGTGTTATATCATGAGAACGAAATTACGTGGGAACGAGGGGGTAATTAAATGCATAGGTTAATAAGATTGTGTGAAATTAATATAATTATGCATAATATAAAATAAATAAACATAGTATGGGAATTTGCCTATTTAGTTAGGTGTACCCATACTATGTGTTGGGAATTTACCTATTGAGTTAGGTCTACCCCATGGGAATTTACCTATTGAGTTAGGTCTACCCATGTTAAAAAAAAAAAACTTGATTAATTAGGGATAATTAATATAAAATTATGAGGGTGATTAATTAGGTGTAATTAATTGACTAAGACACGAGGTTGGACTCAGTTGTAGCGTAAAACTGCCCGGACCCAACCGGCTTAACCAGTTGCTACAAATGATAGCCCAATGTGAGAGGTCTTAGGCACAAACTAAATACGTAATTAATGTAAAGACACGAGGTTAGACTCTGTTATGACATAAGGCTGCCCGGACCCAACCGGCTTAACCAGCGGTCATAAAAGACAGTCTAATGTGAGAGGTCTTTACAAAGGTTACGTTCTTAATTAATTAATTAAGAAACACTTAACCACATTAGCATGTAGAGGGGCATGAGGGGTTAAGTGGGCGCCTTGGGTGGCATGAGAAAATCTAGTGGTTGCCTTGGGTGGCAATAGAAAATACGATTAGAATACTTAACCGAAATGAAACATGTAATTAAAACGTGATTAAAGGGTTAAGTGGGATACACTAGAAATTGAGACAAGCTTAGGTGGGTAGCTTGTGGAGGCCCATTTCAACCAGTAACCCATACGTATCTTTGTGGGCTCGACCCATGTCGAGGACGGGACACGCATACTGGGCTTGACTGTAAGAGGCAAACGGGTTAGCGGTGGCAACGCAAGTCCAACGGGCTTCATATGCGTGAGTGGGCCCGGGCTGGTAGGTAAGCCGTTGTTGCATCGTGTAGATATAAGCCGTGCACCGTTAGTTTTATCAGGTTGCCACATTGGGGAATGATACATCCCACGGTGGGGCCAGCACGGGTATCTACGTTAGGGAGCCGATCGAATGGGGAAGTAGTGTGTACACCTAGTGGATTGTAGGGCCCCGTGGCGCCTACTTGGTCACCTAGGGGTACGCAAGTACTATTCAGTAAATTTTATAAGTCCTTGGGTGGGATCAACCTTTAGGTTAGAAACGACTGGTGTGGTGCAGTTTAGTAATTTACCTTAGGGGGGGTAGATGCGTCTTTATCCTTTATCTTAGTTTAGTTGACTGCTTAGGGTACCCATTCATCCCTATATGTTACCGTATATCAGTTCATGTCTTCTCTGGTTACTTTAACGATTGTATTGTTAAAGTTATAGGACTCGCTCAGACTTATGTCTGACCCCGTTGTTTTTATCTTTTTCCAACCCTCAGGTCCTGTGGTGGATCCTAGCAGTAGTGGAGCTTGATCGGATTGCTGTTCCAGTCTTGAGGAGCTTGGATAGATGTAAAGCTCCAGTTATTCTGTTATCTTTCCTTTTGTTTTGGCTATTGTGTGAGAGTGGGATTATGTACTTCTTTATTATGATGGATATTGTACTTAACTTTTACTGTGGTTTTATGATGTAACCAGACATGTTTTACTTCCGCTGATATGAGATGATGTTTCAAAATTTCAAGTACTATTTATATCTGGCTGGTTGTAATTTTTCTGTTCTATACTCACACCAATACTCCACCGATGCTATGGCATTCCCTTGGTGAGTGATCATAGCGGGAGTGGGGTGTTACACGTGGTATCAGAGCTTAAGGTTACCGGAACAGATAAATTTTTTGAGAAAAACTATTTTCTAAGAGTATTTTCGAAGAGAGTATTTTCAAAAGCATGTCTTCTAAGAGAAAAAGTTTTTGAAAAAGAAAAGCATAATCCCCAATAGCCATATCTTTATCTTTCGGAATCTCCTTTTTGAATCTTTCCTCTTTCGTTTCAGCATGGCTGAAGATCTTAACATCCCGGAGGGTTTAGTTATACCACTATGGTATAGGAGGTTGCAAGAGGCTAGGGCCGCGGCTGCGGGTCCAGCCAATGCTACTACACCAGAGACAACCGCTCCTCCTCCTCAGCCTAGAGTGGATAATTTTGCTAAGGTTTGCAAGGAGTTCAAGGCTATAGGAGGAAGACCTTTTCTAGGTTCAGAGACTTTCGTAGAGGCTAGAGATTGGCTTAAGGAAGTGGAAGAGTTGCTAGATATCTTTGAAGTGGAAGAAGGAAAGAAAGTCAAGTTGGCGGCTTGGTTAATGAAGGGAGAGGCCTCATTCTGGTGGGAGGTCACTAATGGAGAACGCCCGGTCGACTCTTGGGCAGATTTTAAGCAAAGGTTTGGGGCTAAGTTTCTCTCAAGGGCGGAAGAGAATCTGTTTATGGAGAAGTTCTTGAATTTGAAGCAAGGGAATCTCACGGTGAAAGAATATGTCAACAAATTCAATCAATTAGCGAGGTTTGGCATAGAGTTGGTGAATACACCGGAGAAGAAGGCTTTGAGGTTCGTTAGAGGCTTGAACGAACCATTGCAAGGAATAGCTATGACTCACATTCCTATGGGGGCCACCTTTGAGAAACTTGTCTACATGGCACTTATGCATGAGGATGATAAGAATTGTAAGGCACCAGAGAAAAAGGGGGATCAGAAGAAACCGCAACAACAACAACAAGGTAAGGGCGGAAAAGGCAATGGTGACAAAAAGAAGACGAAGAAGAAGTGCTTCAATTGTGGAACACCAGGACACCTCAGTAAGGATTGTCGCAAAAAGAAGAAGACCGGTTGCTTTCATTGTAGTGAAGCAGGGCATCTTGTGAAAAACTGCCCAAAGAAGGGGCAGAAGACGGGGTCTACCTCAGGAGGTCAGGTGCAAGCTCTTATAGCACCACCTCAGTCAGGGGGGCAAGTTCAGGTTCTCTCAGTTCCACCGATTCAGCAGAGAGGTAGAACTATTTCCGTTGAAAGTCTGGTTTTTCTGTTTGATCATCTAGTTCGTACTTTGTTTGACTCTGGCGCATCGCATTCCTTTATCTCATCATCGTTAGTTGAGTCACTGCACTTAGACACCAGTCTAGTTGATGATCCCTTGGTTGTCTCAAACCCAATTGGGGGCTCCATATATCTGTCTATGATATGTTTGGGTTTGAAGATTTCTATACTTAGCGTTGAGTTTAGATGTGATGCTTTTGTATTGGGCTTCACGGGCTATGGGTTGATTTTGGGCTTGGACTGGTTATCCAGTAATGGTGCCGTTCTTGATTGTGAAAGGAGAGTTGTCAGGCTTATGACCCGCTTGGGTAATACTCTCGAGATCTCTTGTAATCCCATGGAATCGGTTTTGCTAAGTTATCTTGAATCGCTCGATGCTTCGGTCGAGAGTTTGCGTTCTGTCAGAGTAGTCCGGGAATATCCGGATGTGTTTGAAGAAGTAAAGGGTTTGCCTCCGAAGCGGGAGATAGATTTCCGAATTTATTTGGTGGATAATGCCAAACCAGTGTCTTTGCCAGTACGCCACATGGCTCCTCGTGAGAGAAGGGAACTTCATAAGCAAGTAGGGGAGTTGCTTGAGAAGGGGTTCATAAGGCGAAGTATATCGGAGTGGGGAGCTCCAGTAGTGTTTGCCACGAAGGCGGATGGGTCCCTCAGACTTTGTGTGGATTATAGAGAACTTAATAAGCTCACGAAGAAGAATAGACACCCATTACCGAGAATAGATGATCTCTTTGATCAGTTGGTTGGCGCCTCAGTGTTTTCACAAATGGATTTAGCTACAGGGTTTCATCAGTTAAGAGTGGCGGAGGACAGTATAGAGAAGACTGCTTTCCGGACTCCGGATGGTTTTTATGAGTGGCTAGTGATGCCATTTGGGTTGACAAACGCCCCTGCATACTTTGTTGATCTCATGAGTAGAGTGTTCAGAGAGTATCTGAATAAGTTTGTAGTAGTTTTTGTGGATGACATCTTGGTCTTTTCCAAGAGTGAAGAAGAGCATGCCTTACATCTCAAGGAAGTGTTGGAGACTCTTCGAGTACATAGTCTTAAAGCTAAATTCTCTAAATGTCATTTTTGGAGAAGAGAAGTGCGATTCTTAGGGCATGTGGTCTCTAAGGAAGGGATAGCTGTGGATCCCGCAAAGATAGTATCTATCCAGGATTGGAAAGTTCCTAGAAATGCTACCGAAGTAAGAAGTTTCTTGGGGTTAGCAGGATATTATAGGAAGTTCATCAAAGACTTCGCGAAGATATCAGCCCCATTAACCCGCTTGACGAAGAAGAATCTGGTTTTCTCATGGGATGTAGATTGTGATGATGCTTTCCGACGGTTAAAGAGAGCTTTGACCACCGCTCCAGTTTTAGTGCTTCCAGATGGGAGTAAGCCGTTTGTTGTTTATACCGATGCTTGTGGGACAGGATTAGGCGCAGTCTTGATGCAGGAGGGAAGGGTAATAGCTTATGGAGGGAGGCAATTGAGAGTGCATGAGAAGAATTACCCTACCCATGATCTAGAGTTGGCCGCGATTGTTTTCGCACTTAAGTCTTGGCGCCATTATCTTCTTGGTGAGAGATTCGAGTTGTTCACCGACCATAAATCATTGAAGTACTTATTCTCTCAGAAAGATTTAAACTTAAGACAGCAAAGGTGGATGGAGTTCTTAGCATCCTATGATTTCGAGATAGCATATACCCCTGGCAAGGGTAATGTGGTGGCGGACGCCTTGAGTAGGAAAAGGCTATCTTTGAGTCCATTGTTCGTGGAACGGCGAAGCTTGGAGTTTCTTTCTTTGTTCAACTTCAGACCTTCTGTTGATTTTGTACCTGGTTTGTTGGCATCCTTGGAGGTTAGACCTACTCTTTTGAGACGGATTGGCGAGGCTCAGCGAGACGATCCACAGTTGGTTGAGTTGGTAGAGAAGCTTATGAGGGGGGAATCGTCCAGCCATTTGGGTAGATACACCATAGATGATAAGGGATGGTTGCATAGAGACGGTAGACTTTGTGTACCGCAAGATGAGGGTTTGAAGAAGGCTATTTTGGATGATGCACATCGTTCAAGAATGACTATTCATCCCGGTGGAGACAAAATGTACCAAGACATGAAAAGAGTTTTCTTCTGGGCCGGTATGAAGAAAGATGTGGCCGAGTATGTGGCTAGATGCTTAGTATGCCAACAAGTTAAAGCGGAGCAAAGGAAACCCGGTGGGTTGCTACACCCATTGGAAGTTCCGCAATGGAAGTGGGATAGTGTCTCGATGGATTTCATCGATGGGTTACCCAGATCGAGGAAGGGCAATACGGGAATTTGGGTTGTGGTAGACAGGCTTACCAAGAGTGCCCATTTTATACCCGTGAAGAGTAAGAGGACCGCTCCATGGCTTGCTTCGGTCTATGTGAAAGAGATTGTTAGATTGCATGGCGTGCCATCCAGCATTGTGAGTGATCGAGATCCTATCTTTACTAGTGAGTTTTGGAGAAGTTTGCAAGAGGCGGTAGGGACTCAGTTGTGTTTGAGTACCGCATATCATCCCCAGACGGACGGTAAGACCGAGAGGGTGAACCGTATCTTAGAAGATCTCTTGAGGCTTTGTATCTTGGATTTTGGAGGTACATGGGAAGAACATCTTCCTTTGGTGGAGTTCGCATATAATAACAGCTTTCAGTCCAGTATTGGTATGGCTCCTTTCGAAGCTCTTTATGGAAGGCCTTGTCGATCTCCTACATGTTGGTGGGAATCTACGGATAAGATCTTGCTTGGGCCAGATATGGTTAGAGAGACTTCAGAGAAGATTGATTTGATTCGAAGAAGGATGAAGGCAGCACAAGATAGACAGAAATCTTATGCGGATCGGAGAAGGACGGAACTTGAGTTTGAGGTTGGGGATATGGTTTTTGTCAAAGTATCTCCATTGAGAAATGTGGTTCGCTTTGGGTCCGTTGGGAAGTTAGCACCGAGATTTGTTGGGCCGTTTCCTATTAAGGAAAGGATTGGACGGATGGCATATAGGGTGGAGTTGCCCGACAGACTTAGTGGTGTTCATGATGTATTCCATGTATCACATCTGAGGAAGTGCTTACATGAGACCGCAGAGGTGGTAGAGCCGAGCTTGCTTAGAGATGTAGAGGTAGAGCGTGATGCGACGATTCGACGAGCTCCTACTCGCATCCTTGGGTCAGAAACTAGGAAGTTGAGGAACAGAGAAGTCCAGCTAGTGAAAGTGCAATGGGGAGATGACGAAAGCAATGCTACTTGGGAGACGGAAGCGAAGATGCGTTCTTTGTATCCATTTCTTTTTGAGAGTATGTCTTTTAACTTCTCCTTTATCGCTTGTCTAGTACTTATCTTATCCTTAGTATATCCTCTCGCTAGTACCTATGACCTTTAGATAGGGTAAAACCTATGGTTGAAACATGTGTTTGAAACATGTTATGGTTGATGGATGCATATGGATGCAATTGGTTGCTAGTGGTTGCTCGTGGATGCATATACACACACATTAGGCACTAGATCGGCTCAGACACTTCATGTTGCATATTGCATAAATGGATGTGGTAGTTAGAATTGATGGATGTATCATGGCTGTGTTATCATATGGATGATGCATTTTTGTGTATGATTGTGCACGCATGTAGAAATTTGTATGTGTCAATAGGGTTTCGCATACATACTGGATGCATGGCACTATCATGGTTTGCATTAAGGAGGTCGACTGAATCAGTAGACCGCCTGATTTTGCATTAGTATACGGACATATACACACACTTTCCGCATATGTTCATACATCATTAGAAGTTTCTAAGGATAATGGTTGCTTGTGGTTGATGGTTTAGTAGATGGTTGTTTGGTTGGTAGGATACGTTCTTCTTAACTTAGAGATTTCGAGGACGAAATCCTTTAAGTAGGGGAGAATGTAACACCCCGAATTTCAATTAACACTAATAGTTAGTAATTAAAGTATAATTAATCTCAGATGGAAGAACTAGGGGAAACGGGCTGCGTCATTGCGTTCGTCTCGGAAAAATACGCGAAATAGAGTCCGAGTTTTCGAGAATCGGAGTCCGTATGGCCCGGTTATGGCCCAAAGAAGTTTTTAGTAAAATTTGAAGCTAAAAACAGATTTATAATTTAAATTCAGATTTTAAAATAGAGCAGGCGGGGCCAGGCGGGAAGGTTCCCGCCCTACCCATGTCGACAGGGCTGTCGACAGGCCTGTCGACAGGGGTGTCGACTTGCCTGTCGACTTGCCTGTCGACAGGGGGGTGACGCCCAGTGAAACTGGGTGCACCAGTTTGGGTTCTTGGGCTGGCTTGGTGGGCTAGTTCTGGAAGCTTCTTGGATCTGACGGATCTAATGGTCCTAAATTAATCTAGGGTTAATCTAAGGGTCTAAAATGCAACCTAATCCTATAAATAACACCCTAACCCTACCCTAATTCATTCATAATTAAACTTAGTAACTAAACTATGGCAAAATGCTAGCTCTCATGGCCTCCACTAATTTTATGAAGAGGGTTGCATACTAATCACTCTCTAATCAACCTCTAATCCCTTCTTAGCATCTTAATCTTCTTCATTTGGTGTTCAAAGTTGCTAGTTGTGAGTTTCTATCACTTTGATGATCTTTTGGTAAACTAATTAGATGAGATGTGATGAGATTTATGGTTTTGTATGTGGGTTAATGAGCTTTGAATCATATGATATGATGTTAGCATTAATCTTATGTTTATGCATGTTGAGTATGTAAGTTTATGCAAGTTTAATATGATGTATGTTATGTTTGCATGATGCTAAATATGCAAGTTGTGGGCTATGTAATCATATGCATGTTATGCAAGTTCATGGTAATATGCTATGCAAGTTACATGTATGTAAATATGCAAGTTACATGTTTGTTAATATGCAAGTTACATGTATGTAAATATGCAAGTTACATGTTTGTTAATATGCAAGTTACATGTATGTAAATATGCAAGTTACATGTTTGTTAATATGCAAGTTACATGTATGTAAATATGCAAGTTACATGTTTGTTAATATGCAAGTTACATGTATGTAAATATGCAAGTTACATGTTTGTTAATATGCAAGTTACATGTATGTAAATATGCAAGTTACATGTTTGTTAATATGCAAGTTACATGTTTGTTAATATGCAAGTTACATGTATGCAAGTTACTTGTTTGTTTATATGCAAGTTCATGATGACACATTATGCAAGTCTATGAGTTAATATGCAAATTTGTTATGCAAGTGAATATGTAAGTTATGTGACATATTATATGCAAGTTATGTGACATGTTATGTAAGTGCATATGCAAGTTATATGTTTGTTGTTATGCAAGATGGCACCTTTGAAACATGTTCGTTCATATGCAAGTTGACACCTTTTATGTGTTATATCATGAGAACGAAATTACGTGGGAACGAGGGGGTAATTAAATGCATAGGTTAATAAGATTGTGTGAAATTAATATAATTATGCATAATATAAAATAAATAAACATAGTATGGGAATTTGCCTATTTAGTTAGGTGTACCCATACTATGTGTTGGGAATTTACCTATTGAGTTAGGTCTACCCCATGGGAATTTACCTATTGAGTTAGGTCTACCCATGTTAAAAAAAAAAACTTGATTAATTAGGGATAATTAATATAAAATTATGAGGGTGATTAATTAGGTGTAATTAATTGACTAAGACACGAGGTTGGACTCAGTTGTAGCGTAAAACTGCCCGGACCCAACCGGCTTAACCAGTTGCTACAAATGATAGCCCAATGTGAGAGGTCTTAGGCACAAACTAAATACGTAATTAATGTAAAGACACGAGGTTAGACTCTGTTATGACATAAGGCTGCCCGGACCCAACCGGCTTAACCAGCGGTCATAAAAGACAGTCTAATGTGAGAGGTCTTTACAAAGGTTACGTTCTTAATTAATTAATTAAGAAACACTTAACCACATTAGCATGTAGAGGGGCATGAGGGGTTAAGTGGGCGCCTTGGGTGGCATGAGAAAATCTAGTGGTTGCCTTGGGTGGCAATAGAAAATACGATTAGAATACTTAACCGAAATGAAACATGTAATTAAAACGTGATTAAAGGGTTAAGTGGGATACACTAGAAATTGAGACAAGCTTAGGTGGGTAGCTTGTGGAGGCCCATTTCAACCAGTAACCCATACGTATCTTTGTGGGCTCGACCCATGTCGAGGACGGGACACGCATACTGGGCTTGACTGTAAGAGGCAAACGGGTTAGCGGTGGCAACGCAAGTCCAACGGGCTTCATATGCGTGAGTGGGCCCGGGCTGGTAGGTAAGCCGTTGTTGCATCGTGTAGATATAAGCCGTGCACCGTTAGTTTTATCAGGTTGCCACATTGGGGAATGATACATCCCACGGTGGGGCCAGCACGGGTATCTACGTTAGGGAGCCGATCGAATGGGGAAGTAGTGTGTACACCTAGTGGATTGTAGGGCCCCGTGGCGCCTACTTGGTCACCTAGGGGTACGCAAGTACTATTTAGTAAATTTTATAAGTCCTTGGGTGGGATCAACCTTTAGGTTAGAAACGACTGGTGTGGTGCAGTTTAGTAATTTACCTTAGGGGGGGTAGATGCGTCTTTATCCTTTATCTTAGTTTAGTTGACTGCTTAGGGTACCCATTCATCCCTATATGTTACCGTATATCAGTTCATGTCTTCTCTGGTTACTTTAACGATTGTATTGTTAAAGTTATAGGACTCGCTCAGACTTATGTCTGACCCCGTTGTTTTTATCTTTTTCCAACCCTCAGGTCCTGTGGTGGATCCTAGCAGTAGTGGAGCTTGATCGGATTGCTGTTCCAGTCTTGAGGAGCTTGGATAGATGTAAAGCTCCAGTTATTCTGTTATCTTTCCTTTTGTTTTGGCTATTGTGTGAGAGTGGGATTATGTACTTCTTTATTATGATGGATATTGTACTTAACTTTTACTGTGGTTTTATGATGTAACCAGACATGTTTTACTTCCGCTGATATGAGATGATGTTTCAAAATTTCAAGTACTATTTATATCTGGCTGGTTGTAATTTTTCTGTTCTATACTCACACCAATACTCCACCGATGCTATGGCATTCCCTTGGTGAGTGATCATAGCGGGAGTGGGGTGTTACATGAATGGGTAGGTTAAGTAAGACCGGACTTTATTACTTAAAGACACTTAACCACATAACAAGATTAGTGAATGGGTTAGTTTAACCTAAATGGTTTGATAACACCCGACTGGGATAACGCGATGCGTGGTAGAGTTAAGTAAACCCACAAGAATGATACTTAACCATTATAAATACGACTAACGGATGGGGTTAAGTTAACCTACACTTAACCAATCTGACTTGGTAATTTGATGGGGTTAAGTTAACTTACACTTAACCAATCTGACTTGATAATTTGACAGGGTTAAGTCACGAACTTCGTAAATATGTTTAACCTATCCGACTCGATAATTTAATAGGGTTAAGTTAACCTACACTTAACCAATTTTACTCAATGATTTAATGAGATTAAGACAACCTATACTTAACCAATCTGACACGGTAATTTGACAGGTTTAAGTTAACCTACACTTAACCAATCTGACACGATAATCTAGGGTTAAGTCATGAACTTCTTGATATAATTGACCAACTTGATACATGGTTTGTAGGGCTAAGTCTTGAACTTGAATACTTAGCCAATTTTGACATGATTCGTAGGCGGGGTAAGTCATGAACTCGAATGACAACACTTAACCCATTAGACAAAACCCTAGTTCAGGGCACTAAGTGGAAAATCGTAGTTAATAAGGATAACGGGAAGGGAAACTAAGTTATAAACCTTAGTTAAGGATAACTAAGTAATAATTCTTAGTCAAGGGAATTGGACCAGTTCACAAATAGATGATTAACCTGATACGGTAGGTCTTCGTTTAAACGAACACGCTAGGAGGAGCGAATGTCTATCTGACTTAGATAAAGGCTCCAGCGAACTGGGTGATGAAGCGGTAGCTTCGGGGGACGTGAGGGTACTCTTGGTATCCCTCTGAGAGGTTGCAGATGATCCGCCTGGGCTCACAGAGGTTAAGGTCTGCGGTAGAAGAACCAAGGGTATGCCTTGGTTGCTGTGCGAGCAACCTAAAGACTGGGGGTGGATTAGCTTGGAGTCGGCGATACTTAGTTTAGCCCTGTGATAGCACGTCGTCGACTACCTACCATCTTTAGTCAGTCGTGTACGTATGCGGAAAGGCAGAGAACTCCCAACAGACCATATACTTGTTATCTAGTTATGGGTGAGGTTGGCCAATAGGAAAGTGGGGCACGGATGGCCGGAGTACAGTTCTCGTGCATGAGTTTCTTGGATTGCCTTTCAGTAGTGGAGGGAGGGGTCACATGGGACCATAACCACCGGTAGAAAAACAGGCCTTGATATCTGCATCGGCAGATAAGCTCCCGACCGAGTCCCGTATTTCTTGATTAGCCCTGTCACGGGACTCGGATGGCACATTGAGATACATGTGCATCTAGACATGGAAAAACGATTCACGATACATACGTGGGGAAAAACGGCGTGATTGACGGGTAGCGTAATCCCTAGCGGTCCTAGCTGGCTTAAACCCAAACCGAGTTACAAAACGTTTAGTAGGTAGCGTAATCCCTAGTGATCCTAGGTGGCATAAATCCAAGCCGAACATTAGAGAATTCATGGTAAGAAAATACAGCTAGATCAAGGGTGACAGTCCAAACAATTTCAAGGATAATGGAACTACGTTGAAGTAGTAGAGAACTACGTGGGGAAGCCCGTAGGATTTACGGCAAAGGACTAAACATAAACATGGAAAGAAACATACGAGTTGGGAAAACTTACATTAGGTTGACATGGACCATTTCATGACATTGGGCAAGGGACATTTTGTAGCTAACACATGACACGGGGTGGGGATACTAGTACGGAAGGTGCAGGGCAAATATACTCGATAGAACCTTGGGATGTTATACTCGGTAGAACCTTGGGATGTTATACTTGATTCATAGTGACCGCAGTTTGTCTTGATACAGTAATTCATACTGTTACCTTGGTTTAGCTTGTCTATCTTATCATCATCCTTATGTTTACTTTCATTTTATGCATGTCATGTTACCTTTACCTGTTTTTATGCTGGAAGTAGATAGGACTTACCAGTCTTTATGACTGACCCCGTTTTCTTTCGCCTCTTTGTCTTCCGTTTCCCCCCTAGGTTTCAGGGAGGAAATACTGTTATTTAGCTCGGACTTCTTCTGCTTCAAGGTCATCATGTATGGCTTGGATTTTTCTTGGCTATGGCTGCTTTACCGTTTTACTTGGGTAATATTTTATGACTGTGGTTTTATGCTTCTTTAACTATTGCAAGACAGGTTTCCAATTTAATGGCTTTTAAAGGCATTTTGATGTAAAAGGCTTTAGACCTTATAATTTTATGAGGTAATGAAATTTGGTTTTTTTTCCGCTGTTTTATTTGTTCTGTTTTGTAGTATTTCTGTGCATGTTTACCTAGACAACGCCCCTCCAAAGCAAGTGCATTCTCTTGTGAGTGACCCTGGCGGAGGGGGGTGTTACAACAGGTTACATCAACTAAGCACTTTTACTAGAGGGCTCATGATAACGAGTAGATAACACAACCACGAGCCTAGATCAAAGAGCTTCATGAGTATGATCGCCACCGCGAAGAGTAGATGGAGCAGCTTAACTGGCGTCTGGCGGAGTTCATTGCCTATTACAGTACGACACCTTCATCTTCTAGAGGAGAGAGTTAAGGTTAGTTTTTTTATGATGTTATATACGCTTTTAGAGTGCGTAAGAACTATGCTTGATACATTATTTTCTGTATATATTGATGCATGGTTTAAAGATGGTTTGGAGATGGCTTGGATATGGTGTGTGTGTGTGTGTATATATATATATATATATATATTGATGCTTGGTTAGTGGTGATGGTTTGAACATGTTTTTTTCTATATATTGAAAATTGATTGATGATGTGTTATGAAAATATTGGTTTATTATGTGTTTTGCATATTTTGTGTTTGATTTTGGTATAATTCTATGTTTGAGGATATATGTGAGAATGTGATGCATATGCCCAAAATATAGCAGTATCGATGCACATATATATTGTGGCTGGATGTAAGTAGTTTAAATTTTGGAAAAATATTACCCAGATTTCCAACGGCTTCCAACGGTGCGCATCGTTTACAATTCCATTTATTTCAACGTCTTCCAACAGGTTCCAAGGGTGGTTTTCAACGTATTTCAACAGTTTCCAACGGCTAGCTAGCCAGAAATAAAACACATGTGGCCATGTTTCACAGTTGTAAGTCATCAGACAATAACCATTGATGGCCTTGGACATCGTTGGAAACCGGTTATCCGTATACCAACGGTCGATGACGGCTACTGACCGTTGTAATGCGTTGTTGCTCTTGTAGTGAAATTATTTACCTCAAAAATGGTTTGGTTGTTAAATCAACAAAAAGAACAAAGAAAAGATATCCTCTAATCTTCAAACTAAACGTGTAGACCTGAATAATACATTACACAGTAGCATCGTTCTTAACAGAAAAAGGTTTCCATTTCTTTTTATTAGGATCTGCATCTTTCCCTTTTCTCAGGTTAACTTCTCTTGTATATGAGTTCGATGAATTTACATTCTTCACCAATTGCATATATGTAACACTACGTTGTCGCCAAGCCTATAGAGAACATCGATAAAGATTCATTTTGCCATTTTTATTTGCTTTAACATAAATTGTACTGCAACTATATACAAATTTCTTTCTTACATTGTCAAGCAATTCACGAATCTATAGCCGAGCTTCAAATTTCAGCTTCAAATTTCGAGTAAACACCAATTGGACTTGATTCATAAAATAAGAAAATATTTTAGATTAATATGCAGTAGCAAAAAAAAACTTTATGCTACCAAATTATGCAAAGAAAGGCATAACCAAAAAATATTTAAAGTGAAATATTATACTTAAATGACTTACCTCTAATATATACCAACAACGCATAGGCCAAAGGCACTTGATTTTTAAGTAGCATAAAAAATACTGAATGAGAAAGTCATTGTCAATTGTAACTTGTTGCATTTTAGAGGCTACGAAAGCTAAAATGAGAAATAAACAACAGCTGAAGCAAGAGAAAATTTTGTAAAGCCAACACAAGCGAGCAACATCATGGCACGATTTGAAAATATGCAAAAAAATTAATATACAATAAAGCACATAAATATATAGGGGTTGGCATTTGGATCATGTATTGGCAAACAATGTAACCTACTACTAAAATGCTTCCAATGTGATAATTTAGCCTTATCTGAAGACATTTAATTACTCAGCTATATTTAATCTATTACTACATTATGTGAGCTACTCAACTTCATAAGACATGACAACAGGTTATTAGAAAGAAATGTTTGAACTCATATAATCTAATTAATATGAGTTGCACAAGTATATAATTTAAAGTTTACTTTGTGTTACTATTTTTACTATAGGGATTTCACTGTTACAAAACAAATTATCTACAAATGTTATTGTAGTAGAAGGGTGTAACGACCCGTATTTTTAACAGATAATAATTTATTTAATTATTTAAAGGATGGTTTGGTAATTTAAAGTGACCATTATTAAATAATATTGAATATTTAATTAACATAATAATTAAATAATATATTTAAATTCCAGAATAGTCGGAAATAATAGAATTCACAATTTTGTGTGAATTGGATTATTTAGAATATATAATTCAGTTTAGAGTTGAATTACATTGACGAATATATTATATAAACGACAGTTGAATGTATAATTATATTATAATTATATTCGTGCTCAAAATGGTGCGACAGTTCATAATTTGGCGATTCAAACTTTAAACGAAAATACATAATCCATTTTAAATCGGATTTCTGCGAAACAAGAAATGTTCGGAGCTGGTAAGGTATAATTTTCTAATGGAAGAGAAAAATCGGGATTTCGTTAGGTAGATTTTGATTTTTGTCCAAATCAAATTTTAAAATACTCGCTATGGTATTCCTTTATAATCTATAACAGTTTATTTATATTATAAAAGGAATCTCAATATAAATTGAATATCGATATAATATGGATTTGAAATAACGAGTCATAACTCCATATATATTTATTTTGGAGCTATATGATATTCTATGTGAATATATACGACAATATTTATCTACATAAATATAATTTAATTATTTTAAAATGTATTTATATTTAAACGGGTTTATTTAGAGCTTTAAAAATAGCCAGTTTTGCAAATGACCTCCGTTTTCGATGAAACTAATTTTGTTGGATCCGGAATATTGAATTTTTGTTAAATTTCAATTTCCGTGATTTTTGCAGTTAGTGTGTGGCAGTATGGATTTTTAGTGTGAAAAATAATCGATAATCTTACTTTAAAAATACGGTGTGTGAGAAAATGGAGTCGGAATTCGACGAAATCAATTTCGTTGGGTCCGTAATGTCGAACAGTAGTTGCATGTCCATTTTCGTTATTTTTGGATATCATATTTAATAATAGGAATTTTTAAACAACAAAAACATGTAATAGTTGCTTAAAAATAAATCAAATAATGAACATAAAATTATTTAAATCTCCTATAAATACATGAACATTCTCCCAAACCCAGAAATCATTTTCCATGGTCAAACATTTTTCCGCCACTGCTTCCTTGAGTCCCAACGTGAAAACACTCTCCTTTGAAAATCAGACACAAATCAAAATGGAAACCATAAATCATGAAACTTATATTTTGGCTATCCATGAATCCTCCTCTTCATGCTGGATATTTTTCATTGAAGTTCGAACTCGACTTTGTAGTTGCTATTTTTGAGTCGTGTGCTAGGGTTGATCGCCAAGAGCGATTAAGGAGGTAACGAGGGATTTCGAGTTCGTATATGGATTGAGTGGGTCGAACGGAGGTTGAGTGTAAAATCAAGGTGGATTTATTGTGGAGAAGTGTCGATCGACACTGTTGGGCGTGCATGGAGATCTGATAAACGCGGGTTGATCTGTGAGCTCGAGTTGAGCTTGATTGTGGTGGGGTGATTGAGATTGTGACGAGAGATATGTCTGTGGTCTCCGAAGAGGATTACGCAAAGAAACAAGATCGGGAAGGGAGATGGGAGAGATCGACATGGTGAGGAGGAGCAAAGTGTAATCGGTGAGGAAGAAGGGTTTTTGGGTGGACCGGTGTTCTAATAGATGGGCCAGAAGAAAACAAGTTATGCCAATATTTTAAATAATTTAGTTTTATTTTAAATTTTTAATATCATATTAGCTTATAAATTACATATCTTTCCTGTGTGGTATCCAAGTTCAGTAAAACTAGATCCGTTGGGATCGTATGGATGAGCGCTACGCAGTGGAACCGATTGGAAGTGAATTAGAACACATTACAATTTATTGCAAAATAAATCGTTCGTCTGAACCAAAGAAGTTATCGTTATTTAAGGACGACCGTCCAGTGTGAGTAAATCTCACCAACTCTGTACCATTTATATTTTTATAAATATAATCTAGTAATGATAAATGATGATTGATTGCCGTGTGTTGATTGTTTGGTTGAATTGCTGATTTAGTGATTGAAATTATAGATAACGATATATATATATATATATATATATATAAATCGTTAATCAAATATTGATTCTTTTTATCAGAATATTTCATATTTAAATGAAATCAATGTTATTTATATTGTTTAACATATGTGATGCAGGGAAACAGGTTGGAGGGATCCAACTGGATTCCTCAATATTTATAATATTGTTTGTTTTCATATATTGTGATATATGATGCGATATATAATCTATGATTGATTATGATGACACAGGTCATGATATTTGGTATTTTAAATACCATATGAATTACTAGAATGTGTAAAAGGAAAATTTCAAAGTGAATATTGAAAATGAAATATTTTTATATAAAATGAATAGAACTATATAAAAGAATTAATATAGAATAAGTAGAATAAATAAAAGGATTTATATAGAATAAATAGAATTACATAAATAGATTTATATAAAATAAGTAGAATTATATAAAGGGATTTATATAGAATATATAGAATTATATAAAGGGAATTATAAATGGGATTTAAGTGTTAGAAACAAAAAGGACATTTGTGAGAATAATTCTACAAATAAAAATATAAATAGAAATAGTATTTGGGATATTGCTTTTGAAAAACGAAATCAAACTATTTGATTATATATATAGATATGTTATTCACATTCTATGTGAAAAATTCGATTAAAGTAAATATTTTGCAAATAAAATATTATAAAGGAATTTAGGGTTTGAATTAGGAATTTAAATGGAATTATTGATATTAGAAACTCACTGGAAATTAGTTGAGTTGAATGGCTTTCTCTGTATCGATCTGATGTCGGTTTCAGCCTTCGGGGTTAATATGTCGGGAGTTGTTCTCTTGCTAGTTTACAGTTAGAGACTGATATATTTGAGAAGATAGTGATGCGTGAATCAGAAAAGGAAACATTTTCCAAAGTTGATAATGTATATTTTATAAAATTAGAAAATAAGGATTTGATGAATATATGGAAACGAGAAATGGGGAAATGAATAAATGTTGATTGATGATTGATCGATAGAATTTCCATCTGGAAATAATATCGTTGTTTGCACACATGTTTTTCTTTAATAGTTAAATCACCGACTATCAAAGTTTTTGACCATTTTTGCGTCGTCAGTACGGAGAGACCGGGAGCAGATTCATTATCTAAAAACCACTCTGCATGGGCGTTAGCGTTGTGAATCAAATAAAATGAAGATAACTGAAGATGGAGTTATGCAAGGATTGTTCAGGCGATCCTAGGTAGAAATAGCCTAAGATGGATTTACAGAATAGTTCCTTCGGTTTGTCCAATCCCAGGACAATCTGTATGGAATAATGTCTGACATGTATATTTAATAAATCACGTGAGTTGATCTCTTCAAACATATTTACGTTTGGTGGTTGAGGAGTTCGTTTCTCTTAGCTGTTTACCCATGGTATGTTTAGAGAAATCAATTAGCTATTTGGCGGGTATGAAGATGTGACATTCAAAGTGAAGAAAGGCGTGGTTCGTAAAAGGTTACGTTATGGGCTCTAGCCTCACAACCAGGAATGGTATAAAATCAGGTAGGTCGCATGGCTAAGTGGTTAGCTGCCAATTAGGGTGTATTGTCACCTGATCAAGAGAAATTCCATTTACTTCTATAATCTATTACGATGCTGTCCCTTTCGGGAAACGATTGCTGATCCCAACTGTGGTGATAATACATTTGGTACACTGAAGCGAAATGAGTGACCGGTCATGTTTAGCCTGGGTTACAAGATGGTCTTATTGAACCTGGGGCATTTTTCTCTCTAGAGATACACTGTCGGAAGGTGGTCCCATACCTTGCCAATTGGAATTCGTTACCCAATAAGCGCTTGTGGATTTTGATTATACATTATGTGTGTGGAACGTGAGATGAAAGCGTTCTGCTTGATGATTATTATATTGTGGTTGATAAACACTATCATAATATCAAGGGATTTTTGATATAAAAGATCATTGTTTCTTTCAAAAGGATTTTGAAAGTTAAATTAGGTGTTTCAGATTCTCATAAGGGAAAAATCCATTCCATTATACAGCGTGGTCTTATGAGATATCGTTTAATTTCTAAAACTATTTTAAATGGTTTTACTCATACCAGTCCAATGACTGACCCGGAGTTTACTTTGTTTTGTTTTCCCTAAACTCTTGGGTTTCCAAATTTGTACGGGCAGTCAAGTAGTCCGGGCTTACATATATACTTGGAGAGCTGGAGCTGGAGCAGGAGGCTTCATGATTAGTTAACTAGTGTTATTTTCCGCCGTGTTGTAAGTGTTGTACTCTGATAATATTATTGTATACATGTACTATTTTATTCCAAAGTTATGTCATATTTTATTCGTTCCGCTGTGAGATTATGTTACTCTGATGTGTTGTGTGTTCTTCTTCTTCTTTTATTCTAATTTTCTGTCTTATCTGTTCTCACCCACTAACTTCTCGCATTAACAATCTGGTATTTCCGATGCTTGGATAGTAGACATTGAGTTTATGTCGATAACAAGGATCGCGAAAATCAGGGTCATTACAAAGTGATAAATACTGAAATCATCAAAGGCCGACTGCTCCCAACTAAATAAGAGGATACTAGCATGAAATTAGCAGTATTCTATGTGAAATTTGTCGTAAATCTCACAGCGTGTGATATCCCCAAACTTCCACGAAATTAAAGTAAAGAATAATCATTCGGAATACAACATAATTACAATAATACATATCACAAATACAACATAGCATAGGAAATTCATAGAGTAACAACATCATAGCAGCGGAAATATAATGTCATCAACCACAGAAAGTCCACAGTCATAGAATTCTAAGTTATTACATCAAGTTTACAGAAAAAGAAATAAGTTCCAACTCCAACTTAAACAACGTGAAATGAAACAAGTTTAATGTCTGGAATTAAAAAGAGAAAGATGCAATAGCATCAAATGATAGATGTCTTCAAGCTCCAAGTCATCACCTCTCCACAAAAGCAAATCCAAGAAAGATAATAAGCAGCCCCAAAGAAAAGACTCCGAGCAAAGAATGAACCTGTTTACTTGGCTGCCCGTGTAGAAAGGAGGGCACCCGAGTTTGCAAAAAAGGTGGAAACAAACAACGGGTCAGTCGTGGGACTGGTGTGAGAATTCTTAACAAATTAATCACTATTAATAAGGCAAATCCAAAGACCACGTCGCTAACGCAGAACAGGCTTACTCTAATGGGTTGTCGTGCATAATTTAAAGTGTTAGAACAAATAGTAAGTAAATCGTAAAACAACGCTATGCTTTTGAGAAAAATGGAATCACCATAAGACCCAAGTCCCATCACACAATGCAACACAAACCAGAGGATAGGGTTTTACCTTATGGTGATTAAACATGCTAAATACGGCATATACGAGTTTAATATTATTATTAGTATATATGGGAAACATTTCAAAATAAATGTATCAATTCTAGGACACATAGATACCATAATACTATGCTTCCATACTGGTAATACAATCAAATCCGTAGGTTCGTATTGGAAGTTTGGATTTCCATCATGAATCAAGGCTACGGAGGAGCTCCTTACCAATTCGAGACACTCTAGCTAATGCCTCAGGGTCCCCCGCAGTGAACCCTTGGATCCTGCAGGGCCAGTCCACCATACGAGTTGCGGATTAGTTATTCCTGAACACACGTTTCCCCGTCCTATAGGACCTATCATCCGAGGCGCCTCATTCCATCATCCACATAAGTAAAATGTTGGGCCGTGTCAAAGCCCAATCACCACTTCTAGCTAGAAAGAAACGTGCTGCTCTCTCTGCGTTCCCTTCTCCTGTTTTAGACTCCGCCGGTGTGTGAGGCTCGCGAAGTCACGCTATACACAAAGCTATGCCTAAACAGGCTATGCTTTGATCGTCCCACAAGGCCTGCTTTTCAACAAAGCCTTGATCATATGCATCTTAGCATGCCACATCATCACTCCATATCGCACTACCAATCCTTTGCCGAAATGTATGAACAGGTGTTAAGCAAGAGAATAAATTCCCCGCCACCAAACATCCATACATTCGACAGAAGATCAATAACATGATATTTAATAGAGTACGATGTCAGACACACAATCCATTTATTAGCTTATGCTCTGGGTCTGAGCAAAAACTAAACCCGTGAAATCAACACGTACGTTTGGGCAATGACCATGACCCTTGAATTGTGAGCAAGTCAAATCAGGGCCTCGATCGTTGTCCATTCGAGGGAAGATTTACGGTCTTCATACGCCATCTTCATACTTACATTAATGTCGTTTGATTATTTAGAATGAGAGAACTCGGACTTTCCAAATAATCCTCGTATATATATATATAAATATATATATATATATATATATATAAAATCCTTCGTATCACTTTATAATGATTACTTCTTATTTTAATTATTTAAAATAATTAAATTTTTATATAACGACGCCTTAAGTCAATGGGCGACTATGGCGCTGCATTCAACCAATTTTAATTTTTACATTTCTCAGAATCTAACCGTTGGATCTTAACGTAATATATATCGTTGGAAAGATTTTTCCAAGACGGTTCTAACGTTTTCAGTTTCTAGAAAATCCGACGGTCGGATCTTCTTGTATAGTCATTGAAAGGTACGATTTCAAAACGTGAACTACCGCGCTCCATTCGTTTAATTTTTATTAAATTTTTATACATATATAATCATCGTTTAATCGTGATAACGTCATTTGATTTAAACAATGCTCTAACAACTACCAATCCTTATTAAATTTTAATTCATTTGAAAATAAAGATCATATCACAACATCCTAAATTCATTCTTTACTTACATTAAAAATGTAAATTCTGTCCTTTTCATTTACATGTAAATTTTGATACATTGCAAATCCTACTTTTAAATCACATATAAAATGTAAATTTTACTTCAATGTACATTCTCATCTTAATTACATAAATAAATTAAAAAAAATTGTAAATTTTTATTGCCAAGTGAATCCTATTCTAAATTTACATATAAAAATGTAAATTTAATTACAATGCAAACTCTACTTCCTATTTACATTATAAAAATATGATTTTTAATTACAACGCAAACTCTACTCCTAATTTACATTGTAAAAATATGATTTTTAATTACAATGTAACTCTACTTCTTATTTACATTGTAAAAACATGATTTTTAACTACAATGCAAACTCTACTTCTTATTTACATTGTAAAAATATGATTTTTAATTACAATGTAACTCTACTTCTTATTTACATTGTAAAAATATGATTTTTAATTACAATGCAAACATTACTTCTTATTTACATTGTAAAAATATGATTTTTAATTACAACGCAAACTCTAGTCCTAATTTACATTGTAAAAATATGATTTTTAATTACAATGTAACTCTACTTCTTATTTACATTGTAAAGATATGATTTTTAATTACAATGCAAACTCTACTTCTTATTTACATTGTAAAAATATGATTTTTAATTACAACGCAAACTCGCATCATATGTTACATTATAAAAATGTAAATTTTAATTTCAATGCAACTCTCATCATATGTTACATTATAAAAATGTAAATTTTTAATTTCAATGCAGACCCTCATTTTAATTATATAGAAAAATGTAATTTTAATCCTACGGTGTAAATTCACATTTTAATTACATAGAAAAATGTAATTTTTATCATACGATGTAAATTCACATTTTAATTACATAGAAAAATGTAGTTTTTGTCATATGGTGTAAATTCACATTTTAATTACATAGAAAAATGAAATTTTTATCATATGGTGTAAATTCCTATATAATTTACGTATAAAAATGTAAATTTTAACATACTGTGTAATTTCTTATTTCCAAGTTACAAAAAAAGTAATTTTTCATTTACGATGCAAATTCCTACTTTTTATATCAATGCAAATCCTACTTTTTATTTACATCGTAAAAATGTAGTTTTAATTTACATGCCCATTTCTTACTTTTATTCATATTAAAAATAATGTAAATTTCACACGATGTAAATTTCTACTTTTATTCACATTAAAAATAATGTAAATTTTACACGATGTAAATTTCTACTTTTATTCACATTAAAAATAATGTAAATTTCAGACGATGTGAATTTCTACTTTTATTCACATTAAAAATAATGTAAATTTCACACGATGTAAATTTCTACTTTTATTCACATTAAAAATAATGTAAATTTTACACGATGTAAATTTCTACTTTTATTCACATTAAAAATAATGTAAATTTCACACGATGTAAATTTCTACTTTATTCATATAAAAAATAATGTAAATTTCACATGATGTAAATTTCTACTTTTATTCACATTAAAAATAATGTAAATTTCACACGATGTAAATTGTCATTTCCAATTACAAATAAGATGTCAATTTCAACTCAGGTCCTTGATTAACCCGAATGGTTATTCTATTTATACAAGTCATTATACGAGGTAATGTATTCCATAGCAAGCACAAGATGATATATTTTTATACATGATTCATATCCACAAGGCATACTTCAACAAATTTAAACAAGGTAAAAATCTAATTTTTTTTCTACCCATCTATAATTTTAATTAACAGATCTATGATTGAAAATAACGGATCTAAAATCATAACATCACAAACAATTCAGATCCATAACCTATGGTAACATTCATTGCAGATCCATTTGTATTTGAATTTCAACATCACATAACGCGAGAATAATAATTAAATTAATTAAATTTAATTAAAAACAAATTCTCACATTGCTCGGGACTGAAGTGAAGGTCCAAACTTGATCAGATCTCGTGTTCGAAGTCACGGCGATTTCAGATCTGAAATATTTCAATTTGAAGTTCATATGTATAAATTAGAAAGCACTTTTAACAACTGTCACTGCGACATTTAAAAGCGTGGCAAAACTGGGATTGAAATTTACCTTGAACTTCAGAAAGTTCAAAACTTTGAATCCGATTTTCGGGAGATGTAGTTGACGGTTTCAGGTAAGGTTTGTTGGAGATTGGAGAGGGGGGAGGGGCGCACACACGACTCGAAGGCGGTGGACTTCGGCGCTACGGTGGAGGCGCGGCGGGGCAGCGAAGGTCGCGGGTTCGGGCACAAAATCCGGGAGCTACAGGCCACGAGGGGAGATGATTCTTGTCTGGGATGGAAGAGGAAGAGAAGAGCTTTAAAAAAGCCCAAAAGGGCCTATGCTAATTCTCCATGGATTTGGAGAAAAAGAAGAGAGAAGTTGGGAATGTTTAGGCGGCTATGGGTTCAATTGATCGGGAGAGACGATGAAAGGTATGGTATATATAATAATATAAAATTAGGTTTAGTTTATTAATTTTTATTAGCCCAATAAAGCCCGTTTAGCAACTTTCACCAATTTCAGCCCAACGACTGTCATTCCTACCTATTTACCCCTATTCCGGACTCATCTGGCTATGTATCGCTGGCCCAAATGATCGTCTTTGCCCCCGTTTCTCAGTTTTAAATTATAAATCATTTATTTTAATTTAACCGTACAAATAAATTTACCGGGGCTACAAATTAACTCAGAAAAATCCAGAAAAATTATATTTGGCTTTCTTATGACGATACGGTCCTAACAAAATTTATTTCGTTGAATTCTGTGACTGTTTGAAAGATGGCTATTTTTCAGTCAATTAGTTTTGACCGAAATTGACAAAACGCAGTTTCTTTTGCCACGCTCACATACTAGCTTCAAAAATCATGAAATTTGAAACCTAGCAATAATTTTACATCTCGATCCAACAAAAGTGGTTTCGTCGAATTCCGAGGTCGTATGCAAAATGTCGATTTTCAAGGGCGATATATTCTCTATAGCGACCTTTCTGAAAATTCATTTGGCCATAACTTTTGATTCCCGCTATGAAACTTCGATTTCTCAGATTTGTTAGAAAGATATTCATTAACAGATTTAAATATTTTTGGTTTCACCAAAATCCGGTTTATTCTGCATCCTGTGTGGTCAGTCAAAGTTCAGGTTTGACTTTTCAAACTATCGTCCTTTTTCTAATTCCTTTTATAATTAAATTAAATATATTCGCATTAAATTCAGTCAAAATAAATTTCTAGTCATTTTTATTTAAAATAATTCATTTCAACTATTTAAAAACCTCTAAAATCTCTAAAATGAAAATTTTAAATTGGCCCCAAATTCCGCGTTGTTACAGTCTCCCCCGCTTAAGAACTTTTCATCCTCGAAAAGAAAAAGGGAAGAATAGAAGGGTAGGAACCAACATAAAGAATATAAAATATATTAAGTGTACCTCAAATTAAAAACTAATCGGAGATATCCACTCTGCATTTGTGATAGGCTTGTTTGATACTCTCCTCGGTTTCCCAAGTGCAGTCTCTAGGATCACCGCTCCATTGCACCTTGACTAGGTTGATATTTTATTTCTCAGCTTCCTAGTTTCCTTGCCAATAATTTTCAGTGGTTCCCTTCTCACTGCAAGGCTTGGGGTAATCTCCAAATCATGGTGTGCTGCTTCTTCCACAATCAGATCTGGATCATGGACATGCCTTCGAAGTTGAGATACATGGAATACATCGTGCACTCCAGGCAACAAGTCGGGCATCTGAATTCTGTAGGCTAGGGTGCCGATCTTTTCAAGAATAGGGAAGGGGCCGATGAAGCTAGGTGCTAATTTTCCTGTCTTTCCAAAACGGATTACACCTCGCATTGGAGCAACTTTCAGATAGACAAAGTCACCCACTTCAAAAGTTAACTCTCTCCTTCTTACATCTGCATAGCTCTTTTGTCTACTTTGGGCAGCCAATAGTCGCTTCTTAATAAAGTCAACTTTGTCCGAAGCTTCTCGGATCATGTCTGGACCCAACACAAGCCGATTTCCTTTTTCAACCCAACACGCTGGCGATCTACACGGCCTACCATATAAAGCTTCAAATGGAGACATTTTCAAACTTGCTTGATAGCTATTGTTATACGAGAATTCAACTAAATGCAAGTGATCCTACCAAGAACCTCCAAAATCGAGTATGCAAGATCGCAATAGAACTTCAAGAATGCGATTCTCTCGCTCAGTCTGGCCGTCAGTCTGAGGGTGATATGTGGTACTGAGATTTAACTTCGTTCCCAACTCATTTTGGAATGCTCCCTAAAACTTGCTAGCAAAGATAGGATCACGGTCGCTAACAATGCTACTAGGAACTCTGTTTAAAATAAAAGATTATTATTTAATTTGAAAAAGAAAATTTTCATTCAGATTTTGATGAAAAGGAAAGATTTAGTTTTATTACCCATGTAGCCTGACGATTTCTTTGAAATAGATTAGCGCCAGACTTTGAGCAGTTCTAGTGGACTTGACAGGTATGAAATGAGCGGATTTTGTGAAGCGATCCACGATCACCCATATGCTGTCATTTCCTTTCCTAGTACGCGGCAGCCCATCTATAAAATCCATGGAAATTTGCTCCCACTTCCAATCTGGAACTTCCAACGGCTGCAACAACCCCACAAGCCTTTGTTGATCACTTTTTACTTGTTGGCATGTGGGACATCTACTCACATAAATGGATATATCCCTCTTTATAGATCTCCACCAAAATGTGCGCTTTAAGTCTTGATACATCTTGTCACACCGGGATGGATGCAAAGCTTTGATTTGTGACCTTCATCCAAAACTTTCCTTATTAGGTCTTTGATATATGGAACACAAATCCTCCCTTGAAATCTAAGAATTCCCTAGCCATCTATTTGGAAGTTCGTGTTTTCACTTGCTTCAATTCTCTTGATCATTCTCTGAATGAATTCATCATCCTTTTGAAGAGCAGAAATTTTATCAATCAAAGAAGGGGTAACAATGTGGCTTGCGACAATGACGTCCTTTCTACTGAGCGCGTCCGCCACAACATTTGCTTTCCCCGGAGTATATAAGATGTCAAGATCGTATGCCGCCAGAAATTTTAGCCATCGTTGCTGCCTTAAATTCAGATCCTTTTGATCGAAGAGATATTTCAAAGATTGATGGTCTGTTAATAATTCAAATTTTTCGCCCAAAAGATAATGTCTCCAAATTTTTAAAGCAAAGACTACGGCCAACAACTCTAAGTCATGGACACGATAGTTTTTCTCATGCGGCTTTAATTGACGACTTGCATATGCAACAACTTTGCCTCTTTGCATCAGTACCACACTAAGACCACCACTTTGAGAAGCATCGGTGTAGACCTTTAAATCTTGGTTGCATCGATGACGGTAAGTACGGGAGCAGTGGTCAAACTCACCTTTAGCTTTTGGAATGCCTCCTCACAATCGTATGTCCAATTGAACTTGGCATGCTTCTTGGTGAGCTTTGTTAATGGGCTAGACAACTTGGCAAAGTCTTTTGATAAACTTTTTGTACTATCCAGCCAATCCTAGGAAACTTCTTACTTCAGTGGGTGTACTGGGCTGCTTCCAATCTCGAATGGCGGCAATTTTACTTGGGTTAACAACAATTCCTTCTTTTGACACAACATGGCCCAAGAATTTTACTTCCTCTTGCCAAAATGTGCATTTGGAAAACTTTGCTTTTAAAACATTTCTTCACAGAATTTCCAACACTTCCCTTATATGCCCTTCATGCTCCTCCTTAGTTTTAGAATAGATTAGAATATCGTCAATGAAAACTAGGACGAATTTATTTAGGACCTCACGGAAGACCCTATTCATCAAGTCAATAAAGTAGGCTGGAGCATTGCATAGACCGAACGGCATCACTAACCATTCGTAGAATATGTCAGGACCTCTGAAGGCGGTCAAAGTATGCATTCTTCGGCTATGCGGAGTTGGTGGAAACTTGTGGCTAGGTCCATCTTCGAAAACACCTTGGCTCCATTCAATTGGTCCATCAAATCATCTATGTGAGGCAAGGGGTATTTGTTCTTCAATGTTTGTTTGTTAAGATCGCGGTAGTCAACACAGAGCCTTAGAGTACCATCGGATTTAGGGACAAACACCACCGCTGCACCCCAATTAGAAAAGCTAGGTCGGATGAGTCCTTTCCACAAGAGCTTCTTAGATTGGGTTTGCAATTCTTCCATTTCTTTAGGAGTCATCCTTCTGATAGCATGAACTACAGGTCTTGCATTTGGAACGAGATCAATCCTGAAATCGATTTCCTTTCGCGGGGGAAGGCCGTCTACTTCTTCAAACACATCCGCGTAATTTTGGACCACGAGAATATTTTCTAAAGAAATAGGAGTGATCTCCAGGGAAGACCAAAATTCTTTTCTATCAGATTTTGAATCATGGCAAGGTATGGAAATAATATCTCCAAACTTTGTTTTGATTTCAACTACTCTATCCGCACACCTTACCTTGGCATCAAATTTTGTTAGCCAATCCAGACCAAGTATGATATCAAACTCAGAGAAATTCATAATGATCAAGTTAAATGGAAACTGGAAGTAGGAGTAGGATACAGGCACCTTACATTATAAAAAAATAAAAAAAAATAAAAAATGTAACTTTTATTTGCCGTGTGAATCCTATTCCAAATTTGCATATAAAAATGTAAATTTAATTACAATGCAAACTCTACTTCCTATTTACATTATAAAAATATGATTTTTAATTATAACGCAAACTCTACTCCTAATTTACATTGTAAAAATATGATTTTTAATTACAATGTAACTCTACTTCTTATTTACATTGTAAAAATATGATTTTTAATTACAATGCAAACTATACTTCTTATTTACATTGTAAAAATATGATTTTTAATTACAATGTAACTCTACTTCTTATTTACACTGTAAAAATATGATTTTTAATTACAAAGCAAACTCTACTTCTTATTTACATTGTAAAAATATGATTTTTAATTACAACGCAAACTCTACTCCTAATTTACATTGTAAAAATATGATTTTTAATTACAATGTAACTTTACTTCTTATTTACATTGTAAAAATATGATTTTTAATTACAATGCAAACTCTACTTCTTATTTACATTGTAAAAATATGATTTTTAATTACAACGCAAACTCTCATCATATGTTACATTATAAAAATGTAAATTTTAATTTCAATGCAACTCTCCTCATATGTTACATTATAAAAATGTAAATTTTTAATTTCAATGCAGACCCTCATTCTAATTACATAGAAAAATGTAATTTTAATCCTACGGTGTAAATTCACATTTTAATTACATAGAAAAATGTAATTATTGTAACAACGTCAATTTTTAGAGTATATTTTATTTAATGATTTAATTTAAATTTTGTTTTATTTATTTTATTTGTTTGGATTTTTTTTTCGTCTATTATTTATTTTATTTGCAAAAAATATATTTATATCATTTCCTTTATTTGTCAACACTGTTTACATTTTTAAAGTTAAACATCTATTCCTTGATATTATTCCTTTCCTTACATGGTTGTTAATTTCAAAAAAAATTAAACGTTCGTTTTCCTTCCATTTATTTCCTTGTATTCATTCATTTTGGTTCCCTGTTTCCATTCGTTCACATATGTTCCAATGGCAAGTTTCTATTTCCAAAAGAATGTTATGCATTTTGAATTTCGAAATGTTTGATTGTTTATTTATTTATTGTCAAACCATTCGTCCTCTGAATTAAAAAATTATATTTCCTTTTATTTGCAATTAATGTGTAACTTTTAAAATTCAATGTCCATTTATTAGTACAATTACTTTCCTTGCATGTTTATTATTTCAAAATTTAACCGTTCATCTCCTTTGATTCATTTAGTGTAAATATATATATATATATTTAAATTCCTTGTGAAATAATTTGTTGTCATTTTTTTTGACTTCTAATTTTTTGGTTGCCATTCTTAACTACTTGTTTTTGGAAATTTACACTGTCCCATTTTCTTTAATTATTTCCTTTTGTTCCTCTGATTTTGTGAAACAACTATTTAATTCCCTTTTTAAAATCTATTTGTTCTTAAACATTGATTACTTCCCAATAACCCCTTCGGTTCCTAAATTTTTTCAAAGTTGTTGTCACTTTTTAAGCATTAGTTCATGAAAATAATACAGCAATTTAAAACTTTCCATTCCCATTTCCTTATAACCTGCTCTGTTCTTTTACTGTTATCTCTCCACCCCTCCCTATATTCTTCTTCTTCGTTTATAAAGATATGAAAGCTTCTATATATATATATATGTATATATGTATATGTATATATATATATATGTAAAATCAATATCTTTCTTTACATTCTCATTTATATTAATACTGGCTTGAATTTGAATTGGTGAAAATTAATTTGCGGGGACACATTCATTAATTAACATTAAAAATTGGAAAGCCATGAATGATTATTTACGGTGGTTTTTCTTTTCTTTATATCATCATTTTATTCATTCATACAACCATTCCCTTTTTTCTTCTTCTCCAAAATTCTCAGCAATCAACCATGGTTAAAATCAAGATTTACATCTAAATCTAATGGAGAAACTTCTCAAACTAAAAAAAAGTAGAAGCAACCAAATCCATCAATCTCTTCTCCTTTTTCTCCTTTTATTTTCTATTTTTTTTCTTCAGATTTTGTTCTGTTTTGTAGGGACCATAAATTCCTCATACGGAACCCAAATCGACTTCACTTTTTTTTCAAATTGTGTAAAATTGAAAGAGCTAAAACTTTTGTGCAATACACTTTTTCAGATTTCGATTTTTTCTTGGTCGAAACTGCCAATCTTTCAGGTGCGTTTTTGAAGCCAGATTTCAGATCCAAATATTTGTTCGTCGCTGTTTTGATCATATCTGCTTCAAATTTTATCGGAAATTGGTTTTTCTTTTTTTGAAAGTGAATAGAAAAGAATTTGCAACAACTTTTCAGCTTATGATTTTTCCAAATTCTGAATTTAACTTGTTCAAAAATCACTTTTAAAATGGTTAAAATTTGGTTCAGTTTTGTAGCTTTATGGTACAAATCAAGATCCATCCTTCTTGCATTTCCCTTGCTCGTTGGGTCAAGTTATGTGTTTGTGTGGGTTTATCTTACTTCAGTTTTTTTGTGTTGATTTATGTTTAATTTATATTATATATATATATATATATATATATATGTGTGTGTGTGTGTGTGTGTGTGTGTGTGTGTGTGTGTTTGTTTGGGGCGTGCTTTTTTTTTATTTCGCCTACGTGTATGTGTTTGTGTGATTTATATAAAGGAAAGTCTATTTAGACACAAAGATTTGACACAAATTGAGTGATATAAAATCTAAACCATAAGATTACCTCATGATTTGCACCCCTCACATAAAGATAAATTGATCATGTGGTTGAGAAATTATACCTTTTGATTAATGTCAAATTTTTGTGTTCATATAACCGCTCCCTTTATATAATATGTATATAGCTTTTGTATGCATGAGTTTGGGTTAAGTTTCTATTTTGTTTTCTTTTTATAAAGAAAATATTTTTGAAAAATTTGATAGGTGTTTGGATTGTAGAGTTGATTTTTTTATAAAAAAATATATATGTAAGAATTTTGATGTGTATGTTTTATATATAATATATATAAGGTAATGGAATTTTTGTGTAATTGTGTTGCTTCTTTTATACCTATGAAAAAAAGGTTTCGTAAACTGTTCCACAAATCCAATTTCTATGTTGTTTTGCTGAGAAAATCCCTTCTCCTCTTATAAAATAAAATAAAATATTGAGCGATCATCGAGCTAAAATTATTCTGAATCATGCATGGAAGTCGTCGTTTCAATTCTGCATAAATCCATCTATTGTCTTTAATCTGCGCCACGAAAGGTGAGTTTATCTCACACCTGACTCACATTACTTCAAAGATATTAGATCAACTAAATGAATTGTTATGAAATGTATAGGATTGTCAGTAGAAATTGTTTGTTTAAATATACACTTTTATATGTGACACGATATTCATATGACATGTATGTACACTGAATATATATGACTATGATGTGATTGACTATATATGATGGTTTCTTATGTTGTATATACCCCTACTTTAGGAAAATCACTAAGGGTTGAAATGATATATACCCGAACAGACATTAGATTAGGGAAAAATCGTTATGGGTTGAAATGATAGACCTGAACGATTTTTACTGAATTTGGGATTGCGGGTTGAAATGATAAACCCGTAGAAATTTTATAAATTGCGGGTTGAAATGATAAATATCCGTATCACTTGACCATAGGGTAGAAAACTATATACGGACACCGTTGGTCACGTTTTCGAATTAAAATGATTTGGAAAGTTTGATTGTAATAATATTAATTTAAGATCTTATATTTTATATTTATATTTTAAAGGTTTATACTTAAATTTTGTAAATTCTAAATTATATGTTTTAAAATGATTTTATGAGTAAAAATGTATTTAAATGCTTATTTAAGATTTTACTTATAATTTATTTATTTTAAACCGTATAATTTAATCATATATGTACTTTTAACTATAAATTAATATATTATAATAAATTATTCTTTCTAAACCTATTTCTGAATTAATTTAAACCTATATATGTTTATAAAGTTATTTTCTATATAAATTTATAACTTATAGACAATATTTTCAATGCTTATTTTATATTTATTTTATAAACTTTAATAATAAACTCAAAAGGTGGATAAGTTTTGATTTTGCGATTTAAATGCGAGGTTTAAAGAATTAAATTTATATAACGATACTTGATTCAATGAATTTGATTTTTAATCAACTAAATGCGAATTTTGAATTGACTTAAATATTGAACTGTATAGGTAATGAATGTGAACTACATAATTAATTGGAATTTGAATTTATAATTGATATGAATATATGAATTCGATTATAAATTGATTGAGTATGAATTGAAACAATTTTATATAAGGAATTGATTCATAAACTGTTTGGTTTGAATTAAAGAAATTTCTTAAATCAATTTATTTCAAGATATGATTTTATTAAAATGGCCACGGTGTGAAAAATGTAAACGTTTGGTTGTTAAAGAGACCGGGATCGGATATTGTCATACTCTCTGCCAATACCGAAAACCACTTTGACAACTGTGTACGCGGTGGAGTTCCAGAATGAAGTAGGATGGTTTGGTGGCGATTACTGGAATGAAGAAAGAGAACGTTGATGGATAGCCTTGACCTTCGGGTCATAATTAAAATGACTAAAACAGGTGCTATACCGTGATTAAGTGAGGTCGCACCTCCATCGGACACACTTCTTCGAACTATATCTATTACTTTGTGATTTGATTGGTGGCCACCCTTGATTATGGGAGTGTTGTTCGAGGTGGGCGGTAGTTGCGGCTATGCGTTACCACCGGTCCGGGCGTGCATCGGTAGAATCCTACCGTGGGTATTCCTCGTGTGCCTTGTCATATTATCCTGATCGAGCCCCTACGATTTTGATTTGACGTTGTCGTATAGCGGCGCATCCCTATCCACCGACCGTTACCGGTGTTTTATATGCAATGTTTACGATAATGTTTATAAACAGTGTAAGGGTAAAAATGTAATCCCGCTTACGCTATTTTAATATGTTATATTTAACCATAGCCACTATCATAATAGCGTATTATATTATATGATATTAGTTTGACGGATCCTTAAAGGATGGTGATCCCAACATCCTTTAAGTTACTGATTGCATTTCATTAAACATTTCATTTGAGTTGATTTACTTCCATGAGAATGTTAGTCCTGATCCGAGTTGTTTGTTTTTCATTATTGCTCGGGTCAGATCGAGTAATGCAGTGTTGAAATTTCACCTTCTGAAGCTGGAGACTGTTGAAGATATCACCTCTACCTGTTGATTCTGTCTTTTATCCTTTGTATTATAAATTCATGTATTTCGACTTCCGCTGTATTTAAATTTGTAACTCTGATATTATGTATAAATTTTGATTTTGATTTAGTAGCTTCATGAACTACTATTGTATAATTTATTTATTCTGCTGCGAGATATAATGTTCTCTATGTCTGTGATTCTGTGATTTATTCTATTTACCTCAGGAGCTAATAACATTCTGTCATTTCGAACGGTTTGAGTTGGTTTAATTACCAGCTTGAAGTGGACGAAAGACGGTATGTTACAATTATTATCATACGGTGTAAATTCACATTTTAATTACATAGAAAAAAGTAGTTTTTATCATACGGTGTAAATTCACATTTTAATTACATAGAAAAAAATGAAATTTTTATCATACGGTGTAAATTCCTATATAATTTACATATAAAAATGTAAATTTTAACATACTATGTAATTTCTCATTTCCATGTTACAAAAAAAGTAATTTTTCATTTACGATACAAATTCCTACTTTTTATATCAATGCAAATCCTACTTTTTATTTACATTATAAAAATGTAGTTTTAATTTACATGCCCATTTCTTACTTTTATTCATATTAAAAATAATGTAAATTTCACACGATGTAAATTTCTACTTTTATTCACATTAAAAATAATGTAAATTTTACACGATGTAAATTTCTACCTTTATTCACATTAAAAATAATGTAAATTTCACAAGATGTGAATTTCTACTTTTATTCACATTAAAAATAATGTAAATTTCACACGATGTAAATTTCTACTTTTATTCACATTAAAAATAATGTAAATTTTACACGATGCGAATTTCTACTTTTATTCACATTAAAAATAATGTAAATTTCACACGATGTAAATTTCTACTTTATTCACATTAAAAATAATGTAAATTTCACACGATGTAAATTTCTGATTAACCCGAATGGTTATTCTATTTATACAAGTCATTATACGAGGTAATGTATTCCATAGCAAGCACAAGATGATATATTTTTATACATGATTCATATCCACAAGGCATACTTCAACAAATTTAAACAAGGTAAAACTCTAATTTTTTTTCTACCCATCTATAATTTTAATTAACAGATCTAAGATTGAAAATAACGGATCTAAAATCATAACATCACAAACAATTCAGATCCATAATCTATGGTAACATTCATCGCAGAGCCATTTGTATTTGACTTTCAACTTCACATAACGCGAGAATAATATTTAAATTAATTGAATTTAATTAAAAATAATTTCTCACATTGCTCGAGACTGAAATGAAGGTCCAAACTCGATCAGATCTCGTGTTCGAAGTCACGGCGATTCCAGATCTGAAACATTTCAATTTGAAGTTCATATGTATAAATTAGAAAACACTTTTAACTACTGTCACTGTTACATTTAAAAGTGTGGCAAAACTGAGATTGAAATTTACCTTGAACTTCAGAAAGTTCAAAACTTTGAATCCGATTTTCGGAAGATGTAGTTGACGGTTTCAGGTGAGGTTTGTTGGAGATTGGAGAGGGGGGAGGGGCGCACAAACTCCTGGAAGGCGGTGGACTTCGGCGCTACGGTGGCGGCGCGACGGGCAGCGAAGGTCGCGGGTTCGGGCACAAAATCCGGGAGCTACAGGCCACGAGGGGAGATGATTCTTGTCGGGGATGGAAGAGGAAGAGAAGAGCTTTAAAAAGGCCCAAAAGGGCCTGTGCTAATTCTCCATGGATTTGGAGAAAAATAAAAGAGAAGTTGGGAATGTTTAGGCGGCTATGGGTTCAATTGATCGGGAGAGACGATGAAAGGTACGGTATATATAATAATATAAAATTAGGTTTAGTTTATTAATTTTTATTAGCCCAATAAAGCCCGTTTAGCAACTTTCACCAATTTCAGCCCAACGACTGTCATTCGTACCTATTTACCCCTATTTCGGACTCATTTGGCTATGTCTCGCAGGCCCAAATGATCGTCTTGGCCCCCATTTCTCAGTTTTAAATTATAAATCATTTATTTTAATTTAACCATTCAAATAAATTTACCGGGGCTACAAATTAACTCAGAAAAATCCAGAAAAATTATTTTTGGCTTTCTTATGATGATACGGTCCTAACAAAATTTATTTCGTCGAATTCTGAGACTGTTTGAAAAATGGCTATTTTTCAGTCAATTAATTTTGACCGAAATTGACAAAACGCAGTTTCTTTTACCACGCTCACATACTAGCTTCAAAAATCATGAAATTTGAAACCTAGCAATAATTTTACATCCCGGATCCAACAAAAGTGGTTTCGTCGAATTCCGAGGTCGTATGCAAAATGTTGATTTTCAAGAGCAATATATTCTCTATAGCTACCTTTCTGAAAATTCATTTGGCCATAACTTTTGATTCCCGCTATGAAACTTCGATTTCTTAGATTCGTTAGAAAGATATTCATTAACAGATTTAAATATTTTTGGTTTCACCAAAATCCGGTTTATTCGGCATCCTGTGTGGTCAGTCAAAGTTCAGGTTTGACTTTTCAAACTACCGTCCTTTTTCTAATTCCTTTTATAATTAAATTCAATATATTCGCATTAAATTCAGTCAAAATAAATTTCTAGTCATTTTTATTTAAAATGATTCATTTCAACTATTTAAACACCTCTAAAATATCTAAAATGAAAATTTTAAATTGGCCCCAAATTCCGGGTTGTTACACAGCGCAAGAATAAGATATAATAGAACATATAAGACAAGTAATAATAGTGAAATCCAATTGCACAGAAACTGAAAACTCTATACAGAACCCTTATAAAGATCCATACAACTTAGGATAATATTTCTGTACAAAGGTCATCACTACATCCCTCCGAGTATAAAGTATCAGCAGAAACAAAAAAATACTAGATAGTAGTAAAATTGATACGTGAGCCTAATGCTCGCCATGGATCAACATTATAGTCCTTACTAAAGCATCACCTGTCACCTACTACTCAGCCTGCCCATCCACAACCGGGTGAACATCCCAAGGTAATAAGAGGGAAACATAAAACCTTGAGTCAGACTACAGTCTTAGTGAGTGTTAAAACAGCTAACAAACTTCATCAATAAAGCATACGAGAATGGGTAGATTTACAAACCACTACCAAACACTAGAGAAGAACTCATAACCATCTTCTCCACATCCGACAGTGATAGACTTTACAATCCATAACATCCAAGGTAACAACAATTTATCCTTGGCAATTAGAACAACCATCTATAAAATTCATAGCGTCCAGATTACTTAGGTCTCACGTAGACGATCCTAATCGAGCTTAACATCCCTCAAGTACTCTCCCTAGAGGCCTAAACCAATATCGGTTAAGCACTCAAGAGACATCTCCCTTGACGTTGGATAATCCACATGAGATGGTATAACAAAAAATCAAGACATTCAAACATCCATGACAGACTCTGCCTATCACCTTCAATCCTTCTTTGAAACAATCGTTACGACTAGCATTCAATCATCCATGACTGACTTTGGCTATCACCGCCAACCAAGCTTTGAAACCCCCGTTATCGTATGACTGGCTAACAACATGCCAATGATTTTTAAGGACCATACACGACGTCCCGGTTCTAACAAAACCCTATACGCTATACACAACTCGTGTCTAGGCTATACACGATGCCCTGGGCACTCAAACTATAACTTGTCTTCAATTGTACCCCCTGCTTTGAGCCAGCTAGTACCTACAACAATGACAATTACTCGACCTTCTCGTCTCTAGCCATTATCCATTACGACTATCGATTAGCTCAGAACAATTTAGAGCAATAACTTTACTAAAACTCAATACATCCTTGAGTCGTCACCACATTCGTTACATCCAACGAATAAATCTCATCACTTCGACATTTCCCATGGAATTAACTTTGAGGTTATCACCACTTTCGAACCAAAGAATAACATCAATCATACGATCCGAAATAATCCATAGCATCTCCTCAAATTGCTATTGAAAACAAACCACAACACTTAGAAGCGCTGTTAGAACTCTGGGTATATGACCGACCGAACACCTCTACACGACCGACCAGCACCACAATTCCATGATCGACCTGACTACGTGAGTGCGACTGATCCTGGTCATGCTCGACACAAACCTTGCAAGAACAAATGCTGCCCGACCCGGAGTACGCACGCCTGACCACCTACATGTACATACCAAAGACTTCCTCCTAGTTCATGACCGACCCTCATCGAGACCAACCCGGAGCAACCGACTCGGCCCTGATGAAACCGACTGACCAGGACATTGCTTCTGACTTTTCCACAAGATACATATTGGGACCGACAGACCAACCATGGCTCGCTCGGCCGACCAGCCCCGTTCTCCATTCTTTTCGACCAGGTACTGCTATATTAGTGCGACCGACCATCCTTCTCTTGTTCTCCCAGATAGACATTATGGTGCGACCGCCCCCATGCATGACCAGAAGCCTGCACCCCACTGATTCGACTCCGGTTTCGATCAAAACTTCGCCAAATGATAAATCCAACGAAACCAACTCGTCCCACTTGTCGATTTTGGCCATAAACATGGTATGAAACCATCATCAACATGAATACAATAATTTTTATCGAAATTATGCAAATCACCTCAAATCATGGAAAAATGATCATATGAACAAAACTATAGATCTGACTTGCATATACGTATGAAACAACATAGAAACCACCTATCTAAACTTGCTAAATTAGATCATAGGGTGATTTATATGAAAATGGACTTGTCAATGCATGGATCTATGGAAGATGCTTGAATTTGATAAGAAACATGATCACCTACTCGTACACTCGTTTGAATCCATGTGAGAGATGTAAATCACTCATTGATTCTCCAAAATAAGCTAAATTTGATGCAATAAGAATCCGGACAGCATGTACCTCACAACAAACTCCTTGATCCGATGAATCCTTGCTTCAAATGATGTAGATCCAGCCTCCAATGGTGTAGATCTATGATTTCCCTCCTCGGATATTGATTTTTAATGGTAGAAAGGTGTTAGACCAAGTCGGGGCACAAGGCTACCTAATGAGAGAAAAGGGAAGTAAACTATATCCCATATCTCTCACCCTCTATTTATAGTTTCCACCAGCCCAATAACGAGCCTCTCCCAAATAAACTCTTTAGGCTCCCTAAACCTGGAAAGCCAACTGAAAAACCTTAAAAAAGCGATTCCTCCCAAACCGCTGAGCCAAAATTTTAATTTATCCACTCTATGGAAAGGCAATCATCAATTCATTTCCAATGGCGCAGATCTCACCATCTGATTCGACCTGAGTCAAATGTTATGCCCTGTACAAGACTAATAAGTGTAAAATGGTCACAAACAAAATCGATAAAAATTATGGACATGACTCACATCTCAATAAGCAACATACTAAAAGATGAGAATAAGATAAAAATATTTTCCGATCTTTCAATACGTAAATTGCGGGCTGTTACATTCTCTCCCCCCTCCACCCTTAAGAAATTTCGGTCCCAAAATTCCACGCAACCACAATAATTATGCATGTCTATCATCCATGAGAAGCCAATTCTATAACCCAAACTAGCAACCATGAAGCCATGCATCCATAGTCTTTCTAGAACGTAGAATTCTATCAAACAACAACAATATACAACAATATGATATCATAAGGTCCTACCGATGATGAGTTCTGGATGAATCACCCACATGCTCTCTTTCGTCTCCCACGTACAATCGTCACCATCCTCACTCCATTGTACCTTGACTAGCTTAATCGTCTTCCTATGATTCTGTTTCGTGTCATTCCCCACAATACGAAGTGGCTTACAAGGTTCTGCAACTTTGGTTTCTACTTCTAAGTCTTCATGATGCTCTGGAGATACCACTACATTCAGATCATGCACTAACGTCCATAGAAACGAAACATGAAACACATTATGCACACTCAACGTCTTCTCAGTTAACTCCGATTTATATGCGAGCATTCCAATTCGCTCGACTATCGGAAATGGTCCAACAAACCATGGAGCTAATTTCCCTTTATTTCTGAATCGAACCACATGCTTTAATGGCGAAATATTCACAAAAACCATATAGCCCACATTGAATTCCAAGTCCTTAGGAACTTATCGGCGTAACTCTTCTAACGATCTTGGGCTGCCTACATTCGTTGCCGAACGATCTCGATACAATCGAGGTTTCTCTAATCATCTCTGGCCCAAGTATCAACTTATCTCCAGTCTCCAACAAACATGACGGAGAATTACCTGGCCTTCCATAGAATACATCACATCGTGCCATCCCAATGCTATATTGTTAGCTATTGTTATAAGCAAACTCGACTAAATGTAGATGGTCCTCCCACGATCCACCAAAGTCTAACACATAAGACTTCTGGAGATCTTCCATAATTCGATTGACTCTCTCGGTTGGACCATCAGTTTGGGGATGATAAGCCATACTCAAACATAACTCAGTTCCCAAATCCTCTTGGAAACTTCCCCAAAATCCACCCGCAACAATGGATCTCAGTCACTTACTACACTCTTCGGGACACCATTGAATCGAACTATCTATTTCACTTAAATTTCAGCCAGTTTGACCCCGTCCTAATCGACTTAATAGGAATGAATCTCGCACTTTTGGTCAAGCAATCCAAAAAGACACAAATCCCTTCATTTCCTGCCATGGATCTAGGTAGTCCATCGATAAAATCCATCGATACTTGCTCCCACTTCCATGTAGGAACTTCCAATGGCTGAAGCAAACCACCCGGCTTCTTTTGTTCAGCTTTCACCAACAGACAGTTCATACATGTGGGAATGAACTTTCCAATATCTCGCTTCATTCCCTCCTAGTAGAAGACTCGGTTCATGTCCTGATACATCTTATTACCACCAGGATGAATTGTCAACTTCGAGTGATGACATTCTCTCAGAACCTCATCCCTCAATCCATCTATATTCGGAACAACTAATCGCCCTTGCTTTCGAAGCCTACCTTCTCGATCGACTTCGAACTCTTTATCACCTGGTTCTAGTGTTTGGATAAACTCGACAAGTTTTGCATTTCGGTTTTGGCTCTCGCCAATCCTTTAGATGAGAGTAGGTCTTAGCGATAAGCTTGCCAACATTTCAGGTCCCAATTCGCATTTTTCCTGAAATCAAACTTTTGCAAATACTCAAGGCTCTTCCATTCTGAAAACATCGCTCTCAAACTTTCATAACTTCGAATCAACGCATTTGCAACTGCGTTACCTTTTCCCAGAGTATAGGCTATACCAATCATATGATGCCAGAAACTCTAACCATTGTTGATGCCTAAGATTCAAATCCTTTTGCGTGAAAAGATACTTCAACAACTTATGATCCATAAATAACTCGAATCGAGCTCCCAACAGGTAATGTCCCCACATCTTCAGTGCAAACACAATTGCCGCCAACTCTAAATCATGAGTTGGGTAATTCTTCTCATGCGGCTTTAGCGGTCGACTCGCGTAGGCCACAACCTTAACCTTTTGCATCAGTACCTCTCCAAGCCCAGTACCACATGCATCGGTATATACCACCATCTCTTCATTCCCACTCGGAATGGTAAATACAGGAGCACTCGTTAATCTTTCCTTTAGGATTCCAAAATCTTGCTCTCACTTTGTATCTCATGTGAACACTTGGTTCTTCTTTGTCAATCCCATCAATGGTGCATCTATCTTTGAGAAATCCTTGATAAACCGTTGATAATAACCAGCCAACCGAAGGAAACTTCTCATATCCATCGCATTCTTAGCTTTATCCCTATCCTAGATTGATGCCACTTTAATGGGGTCAACCTTTATCCCATTTCCAGAAACAACATAAACTAAGAACTCCACTTCATTTCTCTAGAAGTGATACTTTGAAATTTAGATCTCAGCTAATGCTTTCACAAGATTTGCAACACAACTTTGAATTGCGTCTTATGTTCTTCCTCATTCCTGGAATAAACCAGAATATCATATATGAACACAAGAACGAACTTGTTTAACTGATCTCTGAATACCCAATTCATAAGATCCACAAAACACGCCGACGCATTAGTCAATCCTAATTGCATCACCAACCAATCGTAAAACCTGGATGGTGTCATAAAAGTAGTCTTTGGCATACTATCATTTGCTAATCTCAACTGGTGAAACCCCGTTGACAAATCCATCTGAGAAAAGACTTTGGCTTTGTGAAGTTGATCGAATAAGTCACCAATCCTTGGCAACGGATACTTGTTCTTCTTAGTCACTTGGTTCAGCACACGATAGCCCACACACTATCTTAACAAGCCATTTGCCTTGGTTTGAAATACGACCGGTGCACCCCATTTGGAAACACTTTTCTAAATGAATCCTTTTACTAAAAGTACTCAAACTAGCACCTCCAACCCTCGCTGCTCCTTAGGCCCCATTCGCCCAAGAGGAATAACAATTGATCTAACACCCTGAAACGACCTGAAAATTGCCCTTGCGGGAGATCTCAGACACACTTACTTTGGGCTACAATACATCAGAACAACAACAACAGACTTTTATAAACATCATAATGATGTTACATCAGAATACAGAAAATATCAGAGTACATCAAATAAAATTACAGCGGAAGATAATTTATATTATTTGAATATATTGCAGCGGAAACAATAAAATAGATACAGCGGAAGACAACTATGCTCTGGACACAGCTTTAGGCTTCGATCCAGAATCCTGCTCAAGAGATAAATATCTGTAAAAAGGTACTCGACTGCCCATGTGGAAAAGAAGGCACCCGAGTTTGCAAAGTGAAACAAACTACGAGTCAGTCATGGGACTGGTGTGAGAATTCTTAACTAATATAACTAATAATAATAAGGCTAATCACAGGACCACGCCGCTAACAAGGAACGGGTTTACTCCATTGGATTGCCAAGGAATAAAATAAAGTGAATCGTTAAACAATGCAATGCTTTTTAGAAAAATGAAATCATCATAAGACTCAAGTCCCATCACACAATGTAACGCAAACCGAAGGATAGAGTTTTACCTTATGATGATTAAACATGCTTGGTACGATAAAAACGAATTTGATATTATTATTAGTGTATATATGTTTCAAAAACATTTCAAAGTAAATGTATCAATCCTAGGAAGCATAGCTGCAATATACTATGCCTCCATACTAGTAATACAATCAAGTACGTAGGGTCGTATTGGGAATTGGGTTTCCATCATGAGCCAAGGCTAGGGAGGAGCTCCTCACCTATTCGAGACACTCTAGCTAATGTCTCTGGATCCCCCGCAGTTAACCCTTGGATCCTGTAGGGCCGGTCCACACATATAGCTTCGTGGATTGGAAATTCCTAAACACACGTTTCCCGGGCCTATAGGACCTATCATCCGAGGCGCGCCACATTCCATCATCCACATAAGTAAATATCAGCCAGTTTAAGCACCGACATCAGTTCTAGCTAGAAGGAAACATGCTGCTCTCCCTGTGTTCCCTTCTCTCGTTTTAGACTCAACTGGGTTGTGAGGCTCGTGAAGTAATGTTATAACCACAAGGTCTGCTTCTCAACAAAGCTTTATCATCTTCATCTTGGCGTGCCACGTTGACAATTCACGCCATGCTATTGATAACTTTTAATACCCAATCTCTAAGTGTGTTAAGCAAGAGAATAAATTCTCCGCCACTAACGGTCGTACATAAATAGAAATCAATTTGCACAGAACAAAATTCAACGTCAGACACACATCCATTTATAAGCTTATACTCTGGGTCTGAGCAAAAACCAAATCCGTGCAATCAACCTATACATCCGGAAAATTTCTACTTCAACCCCTTCAAGGTAGCTGCTCCAATCACGGGCATTAGCAGTCGTCCATTCGATATGAAGATCGCCGGTCTTCAATCGCCGTCTTCAACTCTTTGACTTAGATCGATGTATAATCATTTGAAATGAGATTGAACTCAGACTTTCCAAATGATCCTCGCATATATATATAATTTAAAAATCATTTCTTATCGTTTTTAGTATCCAATAACGATCTATTGCTATTTTTTTTTTATATAAAAATAGCTCAAATCAATTTAGCAACGCTTCAAGTCAAGAGGCGACCTTGGCGCTGTTTTTACCCAAATTTGTTTTACACATTTCTCTAAATCTAACCGTTGGATTTTAACACAATTCATATCGTTGGAAAGATCTTCCCAAGGCGAACCTAACGGTTTCAGTTTTGGGAAAATCCGACGGTCGGATCTTTCGGTATAACCGTTTAAAAGTACAATACCAAAACGCGAACTACCACGCTCGATTCGTTAAATTTTAATTTATTTATATATAATTATATATAAATAATTCCTTCGCCCATTTCATTATTGTGATTATCATAACAAGTAAAGAACACTTGGTCTCATAACATTTTGATATTTATAACCAAGTTTCATAACATTTTGATATTTATAACCTAACACACAATAATGTTTATTTTATTTTAATTCACATACACATCCTAGACATAACACTAAATATGTTTGTATTTCCTTTGCATTAACGTAACGCTAAACTATGTTCTTTTCTTCCTAATGCATTTAACATATCACTAATATGTTTATATTTCTGTTCATTTTCTTGACTCTAAAATATGAATATATTTCATATGCATTATCCTGACTACAAAATATGAATGTATTTCATATGCAATATCGCTACAACCAAATATGATTATACTTCATATGCAATATCGCTACAACAAAATAGGATTATACTTCATATGCAATATCGCTACAACAAAATATGACTTAATTTCATATGCAATATCGCTACAAGAAAATATGACTTAATTTCATATGCAATATCGCTACAACAAAATAGGATTATGTTAAAAAATTATTTCTAACACATACTAACATATTCCAAAACACATACATATTATGCGCTTCTCATTTACTTCTTTACTAGCATGTTAAAAATAACGTTTTAACATACAAAATATTTTCTAACGTTACACATTAACATGAAAAGAATATGTTTACATTAAATCAATTCTAACATTTCATGTTAACATATAAAGTGTATTTTTATGTTTAATCAATTCTAATACACATGTTAATATGAAAAGGATATTTATGTTTAACATGATATCTCTAAATCAAATGGCATATTCATATTAACATGACCGTTCTACTAAAACGTGTTTTTATTTGCATGAATTCACAGCATGATTCTAATGTGTTTTTATTTCATACACAAATTCTAATATGTAGTGACAATAAAATGTTTTTTACACACAAATTCTAATATGTACTGAAAATAAAATGTCTTTTTTTATACACAAATTCTAATATGTACTGACAATAAAATGTTTTTTTTTTATTTTTTTTTAATTAACATACAACCTCCATCTCAATAGAATACCTAAAAGTGATGCATTCATTTTTGTTGACAATTCTAGTTCAATAAAAATGTAATTTTGTTTTTGTAATGACCCGAAAATCCGGTCCAATTTGAGCTGACCAAAAACACAAGTCCAACCCCAAATTAAACTGAAAATCAGGAAATTAATAGAAAGAAAACAGAGGGTGAGGAAAGATAAGATAGAAACTTAGAATAGAAGAAGAAGAACAACACAACATCAGAGTAACATGAACCTCACAACGGAACGAATAACATATAATATATATAACATAACTTGAAATATACATCTGTACTTAAATATACGTCGTTATCAAAGTACAACACTTACAACACAGTGGAAATAACTATAGCTATATAATCCTGAAGCCTCCAGCTCCAAGCTCTTCCATATATCTGTAAATCCCGACTACTTGATTGCCTGTACAAATTTAGGCACCCAAGAGTTTAGGGAAAACAACAAAATAAACTCCGGGTCAGTCATGGGACTGGTATGAGTAAAACAGTTTCAAACAGTTCAAGCAGGTAAATGATATCTTATAAGACCACGCCTATAACGGAACAAGTTTTTCCCTTATGAGTATACAAAATATCTTTATATCAAAAACCTTTTGATATTATAATAATGTCTATCAACCACAATATAATAATCGTCTAGCAGAAACGCTTTCATTTCACGTTCTACATATATAGTATACAATCAAAACCACAAGCATGTATTGGGAAATGGGTTTCCAACTATGACAAGGTATAGAACCGCCTTTCGCTAGTGTATCTCTAGAAAGGAATACACTGGGTTTAACTAGAACATCTTGCAACCCGGCCACACATGACCGACCACTCATTTCGCTTGAGTGTATCGAATGTATATCACCAACTGTTGGGACCAGCAACCGTTTCCCGAATGGGACAGTATCGACAATAGATTTTTAGAAGTAAATGAAACTCTAGATCAGGTGATTATACGCCCTACTTTGGAGCGACCGACGTAGCCATGCTGCCTGCCCAATTTCTGTCATTTACCGGGTGATGAGGCTAGAAGCTACGCTTATATCATCACACCAGATTCACTTTGAATGCCACATCATCAAATCCATCAAATCACCGATTGACGTCCTCAACCATACATTATATGTTAGCTAAAAGAAGTTTCCTTCTCCGCTTGCACTCTTGGTACGGTTGGAGAAATCAATATACGTGATCGTCTGGAAATACTCTGTCAGACATCCGTCCATACAAGTCATCCAGGAACAGGATGAACCCGAAGGCACTATTCAATACATCCATCATAGATGTTGTTATCTAAGACTTATACAATAGCCCTTGCACTTTACTCTGTCTTCAATTATCTTTGGCATATATGATTCGCAACGCTTATGCCAATACAGAGTGGTTCTTTGGATAATAATCCAATCGGTCTCTCCATATTAACAACGTTAAAAATGGTCAAAACATCGATAGTCTGTGATTTAACTATCAAAGAAAAACACGTGTGCAAACAATGATATCATTTCCAAAGGGAAATTATATCGATCAAATATCATTTAACATTTATCTCCTTAGTTCATTTTTTCATCTCCTGTTTCCCTATATTCAACATTTCTTATTTTCTAAATTTAGAAAATATATGTTATTACCATTGGAAAACATTTCCATTTCTTGTTTTCTATATCAGAAACATTTTTGGTTCTTATTTGGAAAACATTTCCAAAACTCCTTCATTGGACTTAGACAGATGTTTAAACAAACCATCGCGATGCCAACTCAAACCATTACGATTATTAACTAAATTCCTTTAACCAACCTTCACTATCGAACCTTAACCATTCCTTAGTTAAAAATGGAGTCAATCAAGTTAGGGTAATACTACCTCTCAGACCTTAACCGAACAACGTTTCTAACCTTGAAATAGACAAAGTTCACCTTTTAATTCTTTAACAAACTTCCTTACGTAACTCTCTTTCGAATCATCTCTATTCGATAATTCTTTCCTTCGAATAAGGTATATTCAATAACTCTATTCAATTTACCCTATTCGATTAACCCTTATCAATTAACTCTATTGCACTAACGCTATTGGATTAACTCTATTGGACTAACGCTATTTGATTAACTCTATCGGACTAACGCTATTGGATTAACTCTATCGGACTAACGCTATTGAATTAACTCTATCTGACTAACGCTATTGAATTAACTCTATCGGATTAACGCTATTGGATTAACACTATCACACTAACGCTATTGGATTAACTCTATCGGACTAACGCTATTGAATTAACTCTATTGGACGAACGCTATTGAATTAACTCTATCGGACTAACACTATTGGATTAACTCTATCGGACCAATGCTATTGGATTAACTCTATCGGACTAACGCTATTGATTTACTCGTTTCACTTAACTCCCTTCAAATAAGCTATATTCAATAACTCCTTTAACTCTATTCGAATAAACTATATTCGATTAACTCCTTTTACTTTATATTAGAATAAACTATATTCGATTAACTCATTTGATCTAACTCTAATCGATTAACTCCATCGAATAACTAAATTCGATAACTCCTTCGAATAACCAAATTCGACAATTCCTTTCGAATAAACTATATTCGATTACTCACTTCGATTAAACTAATCGATAACTGTTTTCGAATAACTAATTCAATAACTCTTATGTGTTTAACTCTATTCGAATAACAAATTCGATTTGCTCTATTTATCTAACCCTAATCGATTAACTCTTTTCATTTCGTAAACAAATATTCCTTTATCCTATTTATTTCCTGAACAAATATTCTCCTTTATAATCTCCTATTTATTTTCTACGTAAATAGTCCATTTTATAACATCTTATTTGTTTATCCTAAATAAATAATTCACTTTATAATTATTCCAATTTATAAATATTTCTTATTTATAAATATTCCAATTTATATTTATTATGTTTTCAATATCACTTTGAAAATCTCCTTTTCCCATTCCGATGTTTTATGGTACTTAACACATCAAATCACGATGTCCAATATCGTTCAAACACATATAACCGACAACAGATTATATAACACATCATATATTACCATATATGAAAAACAATAAAATAACTGTTGAGGAATCCAGTCGGATTCCTCCAACCTCTCTCCCTACATCCACGGATGTTATACAATATAAAATCAACATCACTTTCAGTTCCATATGATATATTCTGTTAAACAGAATCAATATAGAAATTCAACTAACTGACTAGTAGTTCAATCAAACAGTCAACACACAGTCAATCAGCAAATATTTAACAGTTCTAAAAATACAACATGAAATTATAAACTGTTCAGATTTAGTGAGATTTACTCACATTTGCAGTTCATCGTTAAAGAACGACAAACTGTTTGTTTGATTTGAATCAAACAATTTGTTTCGCCATAAATTCAGACGAGCTCCAATCCACCCCCAGTCAGTTCCATTGTGGAGCTCTCGTCCTTACGATCCTGTCGGATCTTGTTTCGTCCAATTCTGATGTCATATGATATAATTATCAATTTTACAAATTTAATAAAATTAAACGATCATTAAATTTAAACAATAATTATTTATTTACACCTTAATTAGTTGGATTAGCGGCCTGACCCATGTTTTCCGCCCTTAATTCCATCCTCCAACTATATCTTCCCGAATACCAATCTCCATTTTGACCTTCCTAAATCACGCTTCACACTAATTATCTTGAATAAAAAGGTTACTATCACTCTAAACAAATCAATCCTGTTATACCTTCTTTACTTCAATGAAAGTCACAAACTCCTTCTCAGTAACACTCACCATTTGACACTTCCGATCCCAAATAAATAATCACCACAATACTCCCTTTACAACAGTTAAAACAAAACCAACATCACCCTTAATTATCACAAATCTCACGTTTAAATACCTGCTAATACCTTCCAGTATTACTCCACTCGACATCGACTTCTTTCTACCGCCGTCCTTGCTTCCACCATCACCAGGGTCCAACGCATCCAGTCCGCCAGCACCGTCGGCCTCCGTCAGCTCACACCGACCAATCCCCATCACTTCCGAGGGCCCTCAGAACACCAACGTCCTCCCAAAAACTGGAACCCTAAACAATTTGAACAACCGAGTTCGACGGAAATGAATTCGAGCGCTCCAAAACCCCTATCAAAATGAAGAGTGAAATCCCAGGAACCCAAATATGTCCCTGAATTGATTTATAGATTTTATTTGGATATCTTACGAATTTTTCTTTGAGGATATTTCCGTTTGAAACCAATAAACTGATGGCGGCTTGTTTGAGTGGTTTTATAAGGGGGCGGGATTCCTTATGCGGCTGAGAAGGTTGAGTTGTGGCCTTGTTTTGGACCATGGAAAAATTAGGATATTTTATATAAATATTTTATTGATTTTATATTCGTCTCTCGTCTTTAAAAATTCCTGCGACCACATACGATACCCAAAAATCACGAAATTGGACATGCCGCTACTGTCTGACATTATGGTCCCAACGAAACTGGTCTCGTCGAATTCCGACTTCGTTTGCAAAACCAGCTATTTTTACATCCCTGAATGACCCATTTAAATATATAAATATAATTAAATTAAATATAAATAAATATTATTGTATATGTTCACCGTGGAATACCATACAGCTCCAGAATAATCCTACATGAATTTCCAGCTTGATATTTCAAATCCTGATTAAATCGATATTCGATTTAAAATGAAATTCCTTTTTAAAATATAAATAATTCCTTTATAAATTATAAAGGAATGCCACAGCGACTTTTCTAAAATTTGTCTTGGATGTAAATCAAAATCTACACGACGAAATCCCGATTTTTCTCTTCCACTAGAAAGATATACTCCACCAGCTCCACACGTTTCTTGTTTCACAGAAAGCCGGCTTAAAACGAATCCTGTACATTCAGTTGAAGTTCGAACCGCCAATTTACGAACCACAGCGCCATTTCGAGCTCGATTTTAATTATATTATAACTCTACGTTCAATCTGTCGTTTATATAATATATTCGTTATTCAAATTAAATTCCAAGCTGAATAAAATATCACGGATGATCCGGTTTACACCATATCGCCATTTTAGCCAATTCTGAATATTTCAGAATTAAATATATTATTTAATTTATTATTTTAAATTAAATATTCACCATTATTTAATTCCACGACCATTAAATATTCTATATCACTATTTATATAATTAATAAATTAATTATAATACCTCTGCCAATGCGGGTCATTACAATCTTCCCCACTTAAAATAATTTCGTCCTCGAAATTGCTAAGGTAGAGAACGACCCTATCGACTGGTTAGAACATATTTGTTCACTTCTTAACTTCAGTTTCAACTAAACCAATTAAATTTCAATTAAATTATTAATTAATTCTTATCAACGAAAATTTCCAAAAAAAAATCCTGAAAATTTTCTAACGCCTTAACTCTTCGAAAAATTTCGCCCGCACCTCCTTTGTACTGGTCAATCGGTCAAACTCCTACTTGCCTCTCTAGGCCATCTCCAACCCCGAAGAAAACCAAACAACCAAGTGGCTTGCCAATTCAGCTCATAAATCTTATATCCAATAAAAATATAAACTTGTACCTTTTGTCGGCATATCACTTTATCCTTTCCGCTTGTTATCAATTCAGTAGATACAAGGGTCATCCCAATCAAATCACAATCTCCTTTTATCCACAACACCACCATTCGCTTATATCCGAGCCAAATATCATCTCAACTCGAGTTTCTTCTCGATTCTCAACTCTTAACTTGATTATCCCATTACACTTCAAATTTTAATCTCACAATCCAATTTGTCTTGATATCATTCTAATTCAATCTCAGTTTCTACTTTACTGGCTTTACTTTAATTCAATTTTGCTTTCACAAATTTCTGTTAAATTTGTTTTTAATTCAAACAGTCTTTCCCTTGGAGTTTTAAACAGTTTACTCCTTTCAAAAAAAAAAATATCAAAATTTCCTTTTGAACATGTCACTGAGCCCTTAATTAATATTCCATTAGTTAAATCACTTCTCTATTTCTTTATCAATATTTGTTAAACAAATATTTTCAATAACCATATTGGCCTTTTATGTTATTTGGAAAACATTTCTGAATATCGCCTTTCTTTATTTTCTAAACTTTAGAAAATATATGCTAGTTATAGTTGGAAAATATTCCAATTACTTATCTCTTTTCCGATCTCGTTTATTTCTATACTTAGGAAATATTCTTTATTATATTTCCAAGCTTACACTTATTTGGGTTAAAACGGATGTTGTGTAAAACATCGTTACGACAACCCAAATACTATATTCAACTAACTCTTATTCAACATTGATCTTCGAGCCTGAAATCTTACTATTTATTTGTTAATAATGAAATCAATCAAGTTGGGGTATAATTACCTCTCAGACCTTGACTGAATAACATTTATAACGTCAAAACAGATATGACTACTTACTCGAATAGTCAATACCATACAACTACTTATTCTCTTTCAAACACGTATACGCTTCCTCTTTCTATTCTTACTAGAGTTTGTTCTTAGTCTTCCTTTTTGATTTTACTATTCTATTTCTAAGTTCGTTTCCTTATCGACTTCTATATATATATATATCGATACATTGATTTCTAACTATCAAATTATCTTAAAAATATTCTAACTCCTTAAGTTCTCGGAAAAATTCGCCATAACCTCCTTTGTACCAGGAGCATCGGGATATTTCAAATAGCCTCCCATGGCCCTCACCAATCCAAAAGAAAAAGCCAAGCGGCTAGCCGATACGACTCATAAAATCTCATATATGAATTAAATACATACCTTTTCGTCGAGCATTCTATTTATATACCTTCATACCTTATCCATACCTATCTCATGTATATTTATACCTGCCCAATCTATTTTAACTATACCTGGTCGTTTTAACTCAATTCGTTAATTAATTTTTTAATTAACTCATTAGTCTATTTCACTTTTATATTTGAACATGACATGTTCAAATATATTTTAACTTGCTTATTAACTAATTTGAATCTAAATTTTCAAATTTAAGTTCTATATTCGTTTTCGAATATCCATTTACAAATCCAGTTCACCTTTCAAAGTTCAACTTCAAATTCAAAACTCGATTAACTAATTCCTCTTCGACTTAGTTAATTCTATTCAATTTCTATTCATATTTTATATTATAAATCCTATCTTGAAATTCAACACAACTTGTCTTTCCTAAAAAAAATTCAAAACAGTATCTCTAGTAGTAATTCGTCTCTTACAACTCGAAAATGAATACTGATGATGCAGCTGTCATCATCAGAATCTATTTTCCAGCGATCAAAGTGAGTTCAATACTATAAAACCATTTCTAAACACTTCCACTTTGAAATTCATTTCAAAATATATTTCACACTGCTTGTAAACCAATTTAAAATCTCCTAGGATCTTAAATTTTCCTTATTTTTAACCCAAATCCATTTACAAACACTTATCCAATTCTGCAGAGTTTTAACTCAATTTCTGGTTTAAATTCCAGACTTAACTCATCTGATTTCACGAATTTCACTTATATGAATTCTGATTGGATATTTACATAACCATTTAATTTATAATCTTACTCGATTAGAATCACAACCAATATATCCAATATATTATAATCATTCCAATATAAATCTATGTCAAAATATAATTTGGGTAAAATTATTTCAGTTACCCTCTTTTCAAAACATACCATGACGGTCCATCGTATTCAAGTGTTTACCAACTCCTTTCGATAAAGTGGATCAAACTGATCGACCAGAACTCATAAACGACTCAACCAATAAATCTCCACAATATAAATTTTTTTTTTATATCAATAACAAATACGTTCACTCGTATATATACACTCAACTCAATCTAGGGTATTACTAACCCCATCTCTACCGAGTCACACCAATGAGCCAAGGTAATTCACTTAACTTAAGATCTGATACCAACTGTAACGACCCGAAAATCCGGTCCAATTTGAGCTGACCAAAAACACATGTCCAGCCCCAAATTAAACTGAAAATCAGGAAATTAATATAAAGAAAACAGAGGGTGAGGAAAGATGATATAGAAACTTAGAATAGAAGAAGAAGAACAACACAACATCAGAGCAACATGAACCTCACAGCGGAACGAATAACATATAATATATATAACATAACTTGAAATATACATCTGTACTTGAATATACATCATTATCAAAGTACAACACTTACAACACAGCGGAAATAAATATTGCTATATAATCCTGAAGCCTCCTGCTCCAAGCTCTTCCAGTATATCTGTAAATCCTGACTACTTGACTGCCCGTACAAATTTAGTCACCCAAGTGTTTAGGGAAAACAACAAAATAAACTCCGGGTCAATCATGGGACTGGTTTGAGTAAAACAGTTTCAAACAGTTCAAGCAGGTAAATGATATCTTATAAGACCACGCCGTATAACGGAACGGGTTTTTCCCTTATGAGAATCCAAAATATCTTTATATCAAAAACCTTTTGATATTATAATAATGTCTATCAACCACAATACAATAATCATCTAGCAGAAACGATTTCATCTCACGTTCTACATATATAGTATACAATCAAAACCGCAAGCACGTTTTGGGTTATGGGTTTCCAACTATGACAAGGTATGGAACCACCTTTCGCTAGTGTATCTCCAGAAAGGAATACACTGGGTTCAACAAGAACGTCTTGCGACCCGGCCACACATGACCGACCACTCATTTTGCTTGAGTGTATCGTATGTATATTACCAACGGTTGTGATCAGCAACCGTTTCCCGAATGGGGCAGTATCGACAATAGTTTTTTAGAAGTAAATGAAACTATAGATCATGTGATTATACAACCTACTTCGGAGCGACCGACTTAGCCATGCTGCCTGCCCGATTTCTGTCATTTACCGGGTGATGAGGCTAGAAGCTACGCTTTATCATCACACCAGATTCACTTTGAATGCCACATCGTCAAATCCATGAAATCAATGATTGAAGTCCTCAACCATACATTATGTGTTAGCTAAAAGAAGTTTCCTACTTCGCTTCCACTCTTGGTACGGCTGGAGAAATCAATATACGTGATCATATGGAAATACTCTGTTTGACATCCGTCCATACAAGTCATCCAGGAACAGGATGAACCCGAAGGCACTATTCAATACATCCATCTTAGACACTGTTATCTAAAACTTATACAATAGCCCTTGCACTTTACTCCGTCTTCAATTATCTTTGGCATATATGATTCGCAATGCTTATGCCAATACAGAGTGGTTCTTTTTTTTTAGAGGAAGACGGGTGTGTAGCGTGGAGCTACACAGCCGATTACTAGTAGAAATATTAGATAATAAAATAAGCTGGTTGGCAGGCCCAACCAGTGGCAATAAAGTCTAGACCCAGCAGGTCAATAACAAAGTACAACCATAGCGTAAAATATGTATATCAAAAAGGGATAAATACATCATAGATAATAGCATAGACTAGATAGAGCATAAGTAGAATAAGCCAGCCTTAGTTGATTCAGCGAGGTGGGAGCGTGCTGCTTTCATGCGATCCAGGAGAATCTGGCCTAGGAAGGGCAAGCCTGAAGCGAGCATGTCTCGCTAATCCTGTCCATAAGTCGAAGAGATGTAGGATATGATAACAGGTACCCAAAAGAAGTTTCGGTGATCTCCATATTAACAACATTAAAAATGGTCAAAACTTCAATAGTCTGTTATTTAACAATCAAAGAAAAACACGTGTGCAAACAACGATATCATTCCCAAAGGGAAATTATATCGATCAAACATCATTTAACATTTATCACCTTAGTTAATTTTTTCATCTCCTGTTTCCCTATATTCAACATTTCTTATTTTCAAAATTTAGAAAATATATGTTACTACCATTGGAAAACATTTCCATTTCTTGTTTTCTATATGAGAAACATTTCTGGTTCTTATTTGGAAAACATTTCCAAAACTCCTTCATTGGACTTAGATAAATGTATAAACAAGCCATCGCGATGCCAACTCAAACCCTTACGCTTATTAACTAAATTCCTTTAACCAACCTTCACTATCGAACCTTAATCATTCCTTAGTTAAAAATGGAGTCAATCAACTTGGGGTAATACTACCTCTCAGACCTTAACTGAACAACATTTCTAACCTTGAAATAGACAAAGTTCACCTTTGAATTCTTTAACAAACTTCATTACGTAACTCTCTTTTGAATCATCTCTATTCGGTAATTCTTTCCTTCGAATAAAGTATATTCGATAACTCTATTCAATTTACTCTATTCGATTAACCCTTATCAATTAACTAAATTGGAATAACATTACTGGATTAACTCTATTGGACTAACGCTATTAGATTAACTCTATCGGACTAATGCTATTGGATTAACTCTATCGGACTAACGCTATTGAATTAACTCTGTCGGACTAACGCTATTGGATTAACTCTATCAGACTAACGCTATTGGTTAACTCTATCAGACTAACACTATTGGATTAACTCTATTGGACTAACGATTTGGATTAACTCAATCGGACTAACGCTATTGAATTAACTTTATCAGACTAACGCTATTGGATTAACTCTATCGGACTAACGCTATTGAATTAACTCTATCGGACTAACGAAACTGGACATGCAGCTACTGTCTGACATTACGGTCCCAACGAAACAGGTTTCGTCGAATTCCGACTTCGTTTGCAAAACCGGCTATTTTTACAGCTCTGAATGACCCATTTAAATAAATAAATATATTTAAACGTAATTAAATTAAATATAAATAAATATTATCGTATATATTCACCGTGGAATACCATACAGCTCCAGAATAATCCTATATGAATTTCCAGCTTGATATTTCAAATCCTGATTAAATCAATATTCGATTTAAAATGAAATTCGTTTTTAAAATATAAATAATTCCTTTATAAATTATAAAGGAATTCCACAGCGACTTTTCTAAAATTTGGCTTGGACGTAAATCAAAATATACACGACGAAATACCGATTTTTCTCTTCCACTAGAAAGATATACTCCACCAGCTCCACACGTTTCTTGTTTCACAGAAATCCAGCTTAAAACGAATCCTGTACATTCAGTTGAAGTTCTAATCGCCAATTTACGAACTGCATCGCCATTTCGAGCTCGATTTTAATTATATTATAACTCTACGTTCAAACTGTCGTTTATATAATATATTCGTATTCAAATTAAACTCCAAGCTGAATTAAATATCACAGATGATCCAATTTACAGCATATCGCCATTTTAGCCAATTCTGGTTATTTCAGAATTAAATATATTATTTAATTTATTATTTTAAATTAAATATTCACCATTATTTAATTCCACGACCATTAAATTCTCTATATCACTATTTATATAATTAATAAATTAATTATAATACCTCTGCCAATGCGGGTCATTACAGTGTTTTTAAAAATATCTTTTTAACAAAAATATAATTTTTGTTCTCAACCATCACATTTAACAAAATGTACATTTTTATTTCAACTCTTTCCTTTAGACAAAAATGTGAATTTGACGCTACTAATATATATTGACAAAAATGTGAATTTTGACGCTACTAATTTATATTGACAAAAATGTAAATTTTGACGCCACTAATTTATATTGACAAAAATGTGAATTTTGACGCCACTAATTTATATTGACAAAAATGTGAATTTTGACGCCACTAATTTATATTGACAAAAATGTGAATTTTTGATGCCACTAATTTATATTGACAAAAATGTGAATTTTGACGCCACTAATTTATATTGACAAAAATGTGAATTTTTACTCTACTCTTTTATATCAACAAAAATGATAATTTTTGTCGCAACTCTTATATTTGACAAAGATGCTAATTTTTGTGTCGCAACTATATTCTCTAATTATCATAAACATTCATTTCGACATTCTAATAACAAAATGATAATTATGTTTGATTCAATTCTCTAATTAACATAAACGTTAATTTCAATATTCTAATAAAAAAATGATAATTTTGTTTGATTCAATTCTCTAATTAACATAAACATTAATTTCAACATTCTGCATAATACAACAAACACAGATCAAATCACGTATAGAAAACAGCAGAGTGTTACGGCATATGAATAATACTACAATTATCATTAAAAAAAAATTATTATAAAATGAAAGAATAGAATTTCTCACATCATTATTGAGTTCTGCGCTGTTCAAATCCAAAATTCATCAAAAATTCGACTTGCTCGGAATCAAGCCTAGTCAGTTTCATCGCGAAGATCTCGGTCTCACGATCATGGCACACCTGAAATCGTTCCGTTTCGAGTTCTTATGAGTGAGATACAATTAAATTAAGATTGGATAATTTGAATTTAAATTAATTAAATAATTAAAAGTTGGAAAAATTCAACCTTCCTCCTTCTTCCTCCTTCCATATTCAGGACGCTACTTTCATTATTATTGTACCCATTAGGTTCAAAACTAGGTTTCCACTTATCTCGGGATTGGTGAGGCTGGAAGTCGATCGGAAGGTGGAAAATCGAAGAGGGAGGAGAGGGCTACGTGCGCGGAAGTGGTGAGGGGTGCGGTGGGCCATGGTGGGTGCGGCGGGGTTGTTTTGAGCACGGATTTGGGGTGCTTTCCTTCAAAATCCGTGCGCTTTTTGTCGATCATAACCGTATGGATCTGTAGATCTCTCCAAGAGCTTCGATTTGGTATATAATATTTTGAATTTCATTGAGCGGATCAAAAGTTATTGAGAAGGGAAGTTTCGGCCATTCTAGGCCATGGAAAATGTAAGTGGCGACTGTGTTCTGGTAGGGTAGGATTAGGGTTGAGGTTAATTTGTATTATATAATTAGTTAATTAGCCCATTAAGGCTCGATTTGACCCAAACTCAGAATTAGGCCCAACGACTGTCGTTCTTACTCATTAACCCCCATTCCGGACTCATCTAGCTATGTACCGCATGCCCAAATGACTGTCTTGACCCAGTTTTCTTCAATTTAAAATATTTTCTTTTATTTTTAATTCAATCGTACAGAAAAATTCACTGGGGTCACAAATTAACTTCAAAAATTCCCAAAAAATATATTTAGTTTTGTTTTGACGCTGCGGACCTAGGAAAATTAATTTCGTTCAATTCCGAGCCCGTTTAAAAAATGGCTATTTTCAAGTCGATTAAAATTGACCGAAATTGACAAAACTGAAATCTTTTTGCCACGGCCACAAATTAACTCTAAAAATTATGAAAAATTAAACTTAGCCATATTTCGTCATTCCGGATCCAACAAAAGTGGTTTCGTCGAAAAAAGAGGTCGTTTGTAAAATGACTATTTTCAAGGGCTACATATTTAATATTAAAACAACATTTTTAAACAAATAATTTTCGAAACTCAAAATATATAAGTGTTTACTGCTTTGAAATGCAGATTCATCATTCTGAACTCAATGGAAGTGGTTTCGAGTTCAAATTCCTTCGTATGCAAAAAGTGGCATTTTTGACCTTTATAAATTTCGTAGCGACCTTTCTAAATTTTAATTTGGGCATAACTTTTGATTCCTGCTATGAAATTTCAATTTTTTCGATTCGTTAGAAAGATATTTTTAAATAGATTCCAATATTTTTGGTTTCACTAAAATCCGTTAAATTTTGCATTCTGTATGGTCAGTCAACGTTCAAGTTTGACTTTTCAAACTACCGCGCTATTTCTAACTCCTTTTATAATTAAAATTAAATTATTCATTCTAACTTCAATTTAAATCAATTTTTAATCATTATTATTTAAAATAAATTATTTTAAATATCAAAAACTCATTAAAATTACTTAAAATAAATTTTAAATTTACCCCAAAATTCAGGGTTGTTACAGTCTCCCCCACTAAAAAACTTTTCGTCCTCGAAAAGGAACGAAGGTAAAAAGTAGTTTAAGTATCTAACTCATCTTGCATTCTTTAATTCGTTTCTATAATTTTATTAGTTGAACTAATAATTACACTACACAACCATCAATCAATTAGTTGATTAGCTTTTTAAAATGTATTCTTTTATATATTCAAAAATCATATTTCCTAATAGCAGACTATATATATAATCAAAATATGTTAATTATAAACTGGGCACTCTCAACTCATTCTAGGGCATTACTAACCCCATCTCTAATGAGTTTTCTCATTCTAGGATATTGATGATCCTATCTCTAATGAGTATTCTTATTGGATATTACTAATCCAATCTCTGATGAGTCTTTTGTTCAGTTCTAATGAGTTGTACCCCAAAGATTTGAGCTAACCAAAGCTTTGATACCAAAATGAAACGACCCGAACATCGCCCTTGCGGGAGATCGCCGGATAAGCTTACTTTCGGCTACAACACATCAGAACAACAACAACAGACTTTTATAAACATCATAACGATGTTACATCAGAGTACAGAATATATCAGAGTACATCGAATAAAATTACAGCGGAAGATAAATTACAGTGTTTTAATACATTGCAGCGGAAACAATAAAAAAGATACAGCGGAATACAACTATGCTCTGGACACAGCTTTAGGGTTCGATCCAGAATCCTGCTCAAGAGATAAATATCTGCAAAAAGCTACTCGACTGCCCGTGTGGAAAAGAGGGCACCCGAGTTTGCAAAGTGAAACAAACTACGAGTTAGTCATGGGACTGGTGTGAAAATTCTTAACTAATATAACTAATAATAATAAGGCTAATCACAGGACCACGACGCTAACGTGGAACAGGTTTACTCAATTAGATTGCCAGTGCATAAAATAAAGTGAATCGTTAAACAATGCAATGCTTTTTAGAAAAATGAAATCATCATAAGACTCAAGTCCCATCACACAATGCAACGCAAACCGGAGGATAGAGTTTTACCTTATGATGATTAAACATGCTTGGTACGATAGAAACGAATTTGATATTATTATTAGTGTATATATGTTTCAAAAACATTTCAAAGTAAATGTATCAATCCTAGGTAGCATAGCTACCATATACTATGCCTCCATACTAGTAATACAATCAAGTCTGTAGGGTCATATTGGGAATTGGGTTTCCTTCATGAGTCAAGGCTAGGGAGGAGCTCTTTACCGATTCGAGACACTCTAGCTAATATCTCAGGATCCGCCGCAGTTAACCCTTGGATCCTGCAGGGCCGGTCCAAACATACAGCTTCGTGGATTGGCAATTCCTGAACACACGTTTCGCGGTCCTATAGGACCTATCATCTGAGGCGCGCCACATTCCATCATCCACATAAGTAAATATCAGCCAGTTTAAGCACCGACACCACTTCTAGCTAGAAAGAAACGTGCTGCTCTCCCTGCGTTCCCTTCTCCCGTTTTGGACTCAACTGGGTTGTGAGGCTCGCGAAGTAACGTTATAACCACAAGGCCTACTTTTCAACAAAGCCTTGATCATCTTCATCTTGGCGTGCCACGTTGACAATTCACGCCATGCGATTGATAACTATTAATACCCAACCTCTAAGGGTGTTATGCAAGAGAATAAATTCTCCACCACCAAAGGTCGTATATTAATAGAAATCAATTTACACAGAACAAAATTCAACGTCAGACACACATCCATTTATAAGCTTATGCTCTGGGTCTGAGCGAAAGCCAAATCCGTGCAATCAACCTATACGTTCGGACAATTTCTACTTCAACCCCTTCAAGGAAGCTACTCCAATCACGGGCATTAGCAGTCGTCGTCCATTCGATATGAAGATCGCCGGTCTTCAATTGCCGTCTTCAACTCTTCGACTTAGATCGACGTATAATCATTTGAAATGAGATTGAACTCGGACTTTCCAAATGATCCTCGCATATATATATATATATATATATATATAATTTAAAAATCATTTCTCATTGTTTGTAGTACTTAATAACGATCTATTGCTATTTTTTTATTTATATAAAAATAGCTCAAATCAATTTAACAACGCTTCAAGTCAAGAGGCGACCTTGGCGCTGTTTTCACCCAAATTTGTTTTACACATTTCTCTAAATCTAACCGTTGGATTTTAACACAATTCATATCGTTGGAAAAATCTTCCTAAGGCGAACCTAACGGTTTCAGAATTGGGAAAATCCGACGGTCGGATCTTTCGGTATAACCGTTTAAAAGTACAATACCAAAACGCGAACTACCACGCTCGATTCATTAAATTTTAATTTATTTATATATAATTATATATAAATAATTCCTTCATCTATTTCATTATTGAGATTATCATAAAAAGTAAAGAACACTTGGTTTCAGATCATTTTGATATTTATAACCTAACACACAATAATGTTTATTTTATTTTAATTCACATACACATCCTAGACATAACACTAAATATGTTTGTATTTCCTTTGCACTAACGTAACGTAATACTATATTTTATCTTCCTAATGCATTTAACATATCACTAATATGTTTATATTTCTATCCATTTTCTTGGCTCTAAAATGTGAATATATTTCATATGCATTATCATGACTACAAAATATGAATGTATTTCATATGCAATATCGCTACAACCAAATATGATTATACTTCATATGCAATATCGCTACAGCAAAATAGGATTATACTTCATATGCAATTTGTTACAACAAAATATGACTTAATTTCGTATGCAATATCGCTACAACAAAATATGACTTAATTTCATATGCAATATCGCTACAACAAAATAGGATTATGTTAAAAATTATATTTCTAACACATACAAACATATTCCAAAACACGTACATTTTATGCGCTTCTCATTTATGTAATAACCCGGAAAATGTGAACCAGTTTAAATTTTTTTAATTAGGTTATTAACAAGAAATTTGAATGATTAGAATAGCCTATTCCCATAAAATATAGAATATTTCAATAAATTAGTGAGTTAAGAAATAGTAAGTCAGTTGGAAAATTGATATTTTGCATATGGCATCGGAATTCGACGAAACCACTTTTGTCGGGTCCGGGATGTCCAACTATTGCTAGGTTTCAAATTTCATAATTTTTCGAATCAATATGTGAGCGTGGCAAAAGAAAACGCGTTTGACCAGTTTCTATTGAATTTAATCGACAGGAAATTGGCCATTTTGCAAACGGTCTCAGAATTCGACGAAACTAGTTTTGTTAGGACCGTATCGTCCATACGAAACTAGAAAATATTTTTCTGGAATTTTTCTAGTTAGTATGTGACCCCGGTAATTTGAAATGTACATTTAAAATTCAATATAAGGATTTAAATTGTAAATTCAACGGAAACTGATTGTAACGATCAAACCAGCTTGCGATACATATCCCATTGTGTTCGGAATGGGGGTAAAATGCTATGGACGACAGGCGGTGGACCTCGTTTCGTGATCGTATGTAAAAGTCAACCCTTGTGCATAATTTAATAATTAAATAATAAAAAAAAAAAATATACTTCTCCTCCTTTTCTTATCTGTTTGGCCCCCCCCCGATCAGTTATTTATAAAACGAAAAAAAAAAAAAGACCTAACCCTAATCTAAAAATCGCGCCGCCTTCCAGCAACGACGCCGACGAGCCCCTCGCGCCAGACCACCTCCTTCCAGCAAAGACGCCGCCGACCAGAATCAAAGCAACCCCCGCCTCATCGCGACACCCTCGACACCTCCGAAACCACCGCCGCGACAACCCCGTCACCTCCGAACGCCACGAGCCACCGCCGACTTCCTCCTCCTCCCATTCGAAGCTCGGTGAGCGTTTAATTTAATTTTATTTTATTTTTGCTTTTTGTTTTTGTTTTACAGTGAATGTATAAACTGTTTTTTTATATATGAATTATAAAACTGATTTTTGTTTTAAGTTTTTAAAACAGAATTTTTAAAGGAAGAAACTTATAAAAACTGTTTTTTTTATATAAAGTTTTAAAACTGTTTTTTTTATAAAAGATTTTAAAAACAGAAATTTTTAAAAGAAATAAAAAAAACTGTATTTTTAAAGAAATCAAAAACTGTTTTGAAAAAGTAAAAAAAACTGTTTTGAAAAAGGCAAAACTGCATTTTGAAAAAGAATATAAAAACTGCATTCATTTTTAAAAGGGATTTTTAAAACTGCATTTTTCTAGAAGATGAAAACTATTTTTCTAAAAAGAAAAAAAACTGCATTGTGAAAGAGAATAAAAAAAGAAAAAAACTGCATTTTTAAGAATAGAAAAACTGCATTTTTAATAAGAGTAAAACTGCATTTTTAATAAAAGAAAAACTGCATTTTTAATAAGAGTAAAACTGCATTTTTAATAAAGGAAAAACTGCATTTTTAATAAAGAGTAAAACTACATTTTTAATAAAAGAAAAACTGCATTTATTTTAAAAGAAAAAAAAGGATTATAAAAGCAGTTTTGAAAGAATAATAAAAATATAATCTTTATATTTAATAGCGAAGTCAAAATGCAATCGAAATATATTGAATAACATAGTGAAATTCGATTTTTACCTATGTAGAGGATACAGTCAACGAAAGCAACAAGAAGGCGGAGTTTCTATTAAAGAAGAATCGTGTGAGTGGATAGCTATTGGTGAGGATTTCTCACTCTTCAATCCCTTTTTATATAAATATGTCTATGTTGAAAATGAAAGTGAATTGCTATATATAAATATTTATATATATATATATACGCCCCTCGTCCACAAACCATGGACGATATTTATTGGTTGAAATTGTGGTGAAAATTGATTGATAGTTTGGGATTGTTTGTGATTGATATGGATTGATTGTGGTTGAAAAATACCCGTTTGTGGTTGAGAAATATTTGGTTGAAACCACATAGGATTAGTTTGTGGAAATGAAATAAAAAATAAACATGCCGCCTGCGTGCGAATTAGATGCATGATTCCCATTGTCAAAAACCGCGAGGTTTTAAGGTAGAGCGAGGAGCCGTACTAGGGACGGTGCCGGTGTAACTACCCTGCCGTTATGCTGCCGAAATTTTGAATAATATTCTTGTGTTTGAATTATTTTCATATGCTTTAACTATATTTATTCATTGTATAGAAAACATTCATGTGTTGAATTGATATTCATTCGTTGTTTAGCGATTCATGTGTTGAATGGTATTCTTATTTTAAAATAAACTGTTAGATAATAAAAATCACATTTTTATCTATATATAGAAACTATAGAAAACATTCATGTGTTGAATTGATATTCATTCGTTGTTTAGCGATTCATGTGTTGAATGGTATTCTTATTATAAAATAAACTGTTAGATAATAAAAATCACATTTTTATCTATATATAGAAACTATAGAAAACATTCATGTGTTGAATTGATATTCATTCGTTGTTTAGCGATTCATGTGTTGAATGGTATTCTTATTTTAAAATAAACTGTTAGATAATAAAAATCACATTTTTATCTATATATAGAAACTATAGAAAACATTCATGTGTTGAATAGCTATTCATTCGTTGTTTAGAAATTCATGTGTTGAATGATATTCATATTTTGAAACAAATTGTTTGATAATAAAAATCACCTTTTATTGACTATATGAACTGTGTAAAATAATCTCGTCTTAAAAGGAATTGTTTTATGATAAAAATTCCATTTTTATCACCAACTTGAACTATATAGAAGAATAGTGTTTTGAAATGAATTGTTTTACAATAGAAATCACATTTTTATTGTATGCATAAACCGTTGAAATGTGAAGTGTTAAAAATAGCCACTTGTTCAAAATAAACATATATGAGTTGAAATATTCATTAATTAGCTAATGAAATGATTTGCACCTATTTATGTAACATTAGAATGAATGGTGTTTTTAAACCAAACAGAAATCAAATATGAAGTTGAATAGAAAATGATAATTGATAAGAACTGTATATATATGTACATGCATATTCATTGAACAGGTTATAGCAAAGGGGCTAGAGAAGAGGAATAAAATTTGTGCCCGACAAATAGGTACACATTTACTGATTTGTTTGGGTGATGATTTTGAGCCTGTTGGCTAGCCGCTTGGCTTTTTCTTTTTCTTTTTGAGATTAGAAGGACCGGGACGCTATTTGCGATTTCCCGATGCCCCCGGTACAGGGGAGGTTATGGCGAAATTTTTCCAAAATTTAGGGAGTTAGAAAAATATTTGAAGTGAAAACGATATAGAAATCATCGAATGAACTATATTTATATAAATATATAAATATAAATAAAATTAAAACGAAACGAGGCCGTGCAGTTCGTATTTTGAAACCGTGATTTCTAACGACTAGTGCGGGAAATCCAACCATTGGATTTTCCCGAAACCTCAACCGTCGGGTTCGCCTTGGAATAATCTTTCCAACGGCACCAACCTTGTAAAAATCCAACGGTTGGATTGTCCGGAATGTTTAATTCAAAATTAAGGAAAAACAGCGCCAGAAACGATTATATTTATATATATATATAAATATAATTTAATTTAATCGAATAACGACGCTGCAGTTCGTAAATTGAAATCGTAAATTCAAATGGTTAGTGTGGAAGATCCGACCGTCGGATTTTCCCAAAACTGGAACCGTTGGATTCGTTTTGAAAAGACCTTCCTAATGATGTAAAATTTGTGAAGATCCAACGGTTAGATTTTCCGATATGTGTAAAACAAATTTAGGGAAAAACAGCGCCAGTGACACGAAACGACCTGAAACGTCGTTTAATTAAATATGGCCATTTTTAAATAAATAAAAATGGCGAAAAATTGTTATAAAATATTATAAGCAACATAGGTTGCAAATAAACCAGTTGGGCTTGAATTGTTTGATATTTGATGCTTGTATGTGTATGACATGAAAATAACACTAAATAACTGAAAGATGGATGTCGAATAATATAACCATATAAAGAATCGATTTAAATTCTAATGACGTGAGTTATTTGAAAAGGCCGAGCTAACCCTCATTTCAAATAATTCATCGAGCGATTCGAATTGGAAAATGGAAAGACGATTCAAGACCGACGATCTTCGTATCGGTTGGATGGGCGCTACTGAGGTTCCTAACCGGAGTAGCTACCGGAAAGGGACGGAAGTAGTAGCCGTCTGAACGTGTATGTTGATTGGACGGATATACGAGGAATTTGACGCCTCCGGTTTCGTTCAGACCCAGGACGGACTTGTAAATGGACTGTGTGTCTGACATTGGATTTTGTTCTATACTGATTGATCTCTGTTAAATATATATCTGTTTGGCGGCGGAGAATTTATTCTCTTGCTTAACGCCCTTCTCTGAGACGTACGAGCTTAGAGGTTATATATCGATGGAAATCAATCGTATGGAGTGGACTGCCTATGTGGCATGCCAAGATGCTGTGATCAAGGCTTCTGTTGAAAAGCAAAGTCTTGTGGATGATGATCAAAGCAAGGCCTACGTGGCCTAGCTTTGTGTATTTCGTAGATTCGCGAGCCTCACACCCCGGTATGAGTTAAAAACGGGATACGGACTGCAGGGAGAGCACGACGTTTCTTTCTAGCTATGGTGGTGTCAGTGACTTACCAGCCCTGACATATATATCTACTTTTCACCTTTGTGGTTGTTGGAATGCGAGGCGCCTCGATTATAGGTCTGTAAGGACCGGGAAACGTGTGTTCAGGAATAACTAATCCTCTAACGTAAGTGAGGACCGGCCCTGAAGATCCAGGGGTTACCCAGTGTGCGTAATCCTGAGGCATTTGCTAGAGTGTCTCGAAGCGGAGAGGAGCTTGCCCCTTGCCTCGACTCATGACGGAAATCCAATTTCCAATACGAAATTACGGACTTAATTGTAGAACTAGTATGGTGACATAGTATATGGTAGCTATGCCGCCTATGATTGATATTTATGATGCTATTCGTTTTTGAAACATATATGCACTAGTAATAATATCAAATGATTTATCTTTATACGTATCAAGCATATTTGGCTATTATAAGGTAAAACTCTATCCTCCGGCTTGCGTTGCATTGTGTGATGGGACCTGAGTCTTATAATAGCTTCATTCTTTCTAAAAGCATTGCGATTGTCTTAAAAAGAATTTACCTTGTTTTAATTGCACTAGCAATCACTGGAGAAAACCCGTTCCGCGAAAGTGGCGTGGTCCTATGATTTGCTATTACTATTGTTTAACTGTTAAATGGATTCCTCATACCAGTCCCCATGACTGACTCGTTGTTTGTTTCACTTTGCAAACGCGGGTGCCCTTATTTTCACACGGGCAGCCTAGTACACAGGTGACAGGTGATTTTTGGTTCTGCACTGCTGCATAGCATGCACTTTTGGCTCATGGCGAGGCTGACTTCATAGAGATGACTTAGATATTTTCCGCCATTCCTGTATTTATGTTTATGATTCCGCCACTGGCGATGCAGACTGATTTACTTTCCGTATTTCGCACTATATGTATATGTATTCCGCCTTCGGCGATGTAGACTGATACTCTTATTATGTCACTGCATGTATGTATTCCGCCTCTGGCGATGATGACTGATCACTTCCTTTTCTTTTTACTAAGTGTATCCCACGTTATGCTATTCTGATATTCCTACATGTTGTGATTCCGCTGTCATATCCATGTTAAATTATTTTATTTATTGTTTCTGCTATTATCTGTACTCTGCTATGATGATTAATGTGTTATTTCCTAATGATTATCCTTAATACCGCCCCTCGGATTTTGGGATTGTCACAGTTGGTATCAGAGCTTTGGTTAACCTTAGTTCCGGGATCTAACACATTAAACACCTCGTCAGAATAGAATCAGTAGTGTTCTAATGCGAGTAGCTCATTAGAGATAGGATTAGCAATGTCCTAGAATGAGCTAAGCAGATTAGCAAAACAATTTGATCAGTACATCATCATTATCTTTCCTTGTATTTCCTTGCTTTATCATTTATGAAAATTATCAAATCTGTGAGCTTGACTCTTTTCTTGCTTATACAGTACTCTTAGATGGCTACACGAGCAGCAGCAGCCAGAGGAGGCCGTGGAGGCCGAGGAGATGCAGCAGGAGGACGGGGGAATATCCCCGTAGCTGCAGAAATCCCTATTATTCAAGCACCAGCACCAGAAGACTTTGAGCTGGACAAAGTGGCAAAGAGATACCGAAATCTTGGAGGGAAACCTTTTACAGGCACAGGCACAGTGACCGAAGCTATCGCTTGGCTAAAGACCTGTGAGAAAATCTTCGAAGGTATGGGCATGGGAACTAACAATAAAGCCCGACTTGGCATTTGGCTTCTTCAGGAAGAGGCAGAGCTGTGGTGGGATGCCATTACTTCTGGAGATGCAGCTGGTACTATCCGAACATGGGAACAGTTCAGGACTTTATTCAATGAGAAGTTTGTGCCAGAACAAGCTCTTGAGAGGATGCGGGAGCAATTTGCTAATCTCCAACAGGGGGACCTCTCTATTCAAGACTATCTGAATAAGTTCACTCAGCTATCGCGCTATGCTCCAGAGTTGGTTTTGACCGACAAAGCGAAGAATAAGAGATTCATTTTTGGGCTGAAGCGCAAATACCATGATAGGGCTATGAGCAACGTCAAACTTCCCTTTTCAGAACTCGTAGAGATGGCTTGCAACTACGAGGACATGGATGAGAGGCATGCTAGCCAAGACCGCGCTAAGAGCCAAGCAGGGATTAAGCGCAAGACCTCAAATGACCAACCTGAATCTAGCATCACCGCGGCCGCGACTCAAAAACCCGCAAAGATCCCAAAAGGCAACTGCTATAATTGCGGGAAGCCCGGCCATTTCTCTAATGTATGCAAAGCCCCAAAGAAGCCAAGGGCCAGTGACTCAGTTGAATGCTACAATTGCCACAAGAAGGGGCACTACAGCAATAATTGTCCTTTGAAGAAGAGCGCACAAGTAGCCCATGTTTATGACGGGAATACCCCGCCAGCTATCACCGACGGCTCAGGTAAACCCGATGTCTTGGGAGGTACCCTTACTATTAAAAATATTCCTGTTTCTGTACTTTTTGATACCGGTGCATCTCGTAGCTTCATTTCTGGTAAAATTGTTCATAAGTTAAAATTGAAACAAAGAATTCTAAAGGAACCAATTAAAGTTCAAAACCCGATAGGAGGTTCTGTTAGTCTCAGTTCATACTGTAGAGCGCCTATCTCTTATTCTTGCTACAAGTTCTCTTTTAAGGTGATTGTCATGGACCTTTCCGAATTTGATATGATATTGGGACTTGACTGGTTGACAACATATAAGGCCGAAGTTAGATGTGCCGAAAGAATTGTGAAAGTTGAAACAAAATCGGGGCATATCACTATACCTTGTCTCGGTGCAGAAATAAATAGAACAGAATTCTGGGCTTCTTTAGAAATTACTCCCCCTTCAATAGAAAGGATACCGGTCGTGAAAAATTATGCGGATGTGTTTGAAGAAGTAGAGAACTTACCGCCGCAAAGAGAAATTGAATTTAGAATTGATCTAATTCCGAATGCTCGACCAGTAGTCCATCCAATAAGAAGAATGGCCCCGAAAGAAAAAGAAGAGCTAAGTAGTCAAACCCGAGAATTACTTTGGAAAGGTCTGATCAGACCAAGCTTTTCAGCATGGGGAGCCGCGGTAGTATTTGTCCCTAAATCAGACGGTACTCTAAGACTTTGCGTCGATTACAGGGATCTCAACAAACAAACACTGAAGAACAAATATCCTTTGCCCCGAATAGACGATCTGTTAGATCAATTAAATGGAGCAACCGTATTCTCCAGAATGGACCTAGCTACAGGTTTCCACCAATTGCGTATAGCAGAAGACTGTGTTCCTTTGACAGCCTTCAGGGGTCCCGATCTATTCTACGAATGGTTAGTAATGCCGTTCGGCTTGTGCAACGCTCCGGCATACTTCGTTGATCTTATGAACAGAGTGTTCCGTGGTGTGTTGAATAAATTTGTTCTAGTCTTCATCGATGACATTCTAATCTACTCTAAGTCGGAAGAAGAACATGCAAAACATTTAGAACAAGTGTTGGAAATTCTAAGAAGAAATGTCTTGAAAGCTAAATTTTCTAAGTGTGTCTTCTGGCAGAATGAAGTTAAATTCCTTGGCCACGTCGTATCGAAAGAAGGAATTGCTGTAGACCCAAGCAAAATTACAGCGATTCAAAACTGGAAACAACCTACTACGCCCACTGAAGTTCGAAGTTTCCTTGGATTAGCTAGTTACTATCGGAAATTCGTTCAGGATTTTTCCAAGATATCAGGAGTTTTGACCAAGCTTACAAAGAAGCATGAGAAATTCAAATGGACTCCCGAATGTGAAGAAGCTTTCCAGGAGCTGAAACTGAAGTTGACAACCGCTCCGGTATTGACAATAATAGAAGGTAACCAAGACTTGACAGTATGGACAGATGCTTCTATTAGAGGGCTAGGAGCAGTGTTAATGCAAAAAGGCCAAGTGATCGCATATGCCAGTCGTCAACTAAAGCCGCATGAAAGAAACTATGCTACTCATGATCTTGAGTTATTAGCTATCGTGTTCGCTTTAAGAATATGGAGGCATTATTTACTGGGCGAGAAATTCGAGCTATTTACCGATCATCAATCCTTGAAATATCTGTTCACCCAGAAAGATTTAAACCTGAGGCAACAGCGTTGGTTAGAATTCCTTGCAGCATACGATTTTGAAATTATATACACTCCAGGGAAAGCCAATGTAGTGGCAGATGCGCTCAGCAGGAAAAATGAAATCATCGCCAGTTTTGTCATCACGTCTTCATTAATAGACAAGATTGCGACTCTTCAGAAAGACGATGAATTTATTCAAAGAATCAGTCAAAGAGTCAAAGGAGGTGAATCCACAAGTTTTAGACTGGATGACAAGGGAGTTCTAAGATTAAAGGGTAGAATCTGCATCCCAAACCTTCCCGAGCTCAGGAGAGAAATACTTGATGAATGCCACAAATCCAAATTAAGTATCCATCCCGGTGTGAGCAAAATGTATAACGATATCAAACGCACATTCTGGTGGAGGTCAATGAAGAGAGATATCTCATTATATGTTAGCAGATGCTCCACTTGCCAACTAGTCAAGAGTGATCAGCAGAAATTGGCTGGATTATTACAACCATTAGAAATTCCAGGTTGGAAGTGGGAACAAATCTCGATGGATTTTATCGATGGCTTGCCTCGGACTAGAAAAGGAAACGACATTATATGGGTAATCGTAGATCGCTTCACGAAGACTGCCCATTTTATACCTGTCCGATCCAACAGAACGGCTCAAAGTATGGCACAGATTTACTTCAAAGAAATTGTTAAACTTCATGGAGTACCGCTCAATATAGTCAGCGATAGAGATCCCCTGTTCACTAGCAAATTCTGGGAAGCATTCCAAGAAGAATTGGGAACCAAATTAAATCTAAGCACCGCTTATCACCCTCAGACAGACGGCCAAACTGAGCGGGTGAATAGAATTTTAGAAGATTTGCTGCGGGCTTGCGTTATTGATTTTGGAGGCTCATGGGAAGATCATTTACATTTAGCAGAATTCTCTTACAACAATAGCTATCAAGCAAGTTTGGGAATGTCCCCATTTGAAGCACTATACGGTAGACCATGCAGATCTCCCGCATGTTGGGTAGAACCTGGCAACAGACTTGTGTTAGGGCCCGATATGATTCAAGAAGCATCGGATAAAGTCGATTCCATTAAGAAGAGATTAAAAACCGCACAGAGCCGACAGAAAAGTTATGCTGATGCGAGAAGAAGGGATATATCGTTTGCCGTTGGCGATTATGTTTATTTAAGAGTTTCTCCAATGCGAGGAGTAATCAGATTTGGCAAGACTGGGAAGTTGGCACCGAGATTTATTGGTCCCTTTCCTATACTTGAACGGATTGGAACTCTTGAATATAGGGTTTCATTACCTGATTGGTTGCCTGGTGTACATAATGTGTTCCACGTATCTCAACTCAGAAAACATGTTCATGATCCAGATCTTGTTGTGGAAGAAGCAGCACAACAGGATATTGACATAACTCCTGAATTAGCACTCAAAAGAGATCCATTAAAGATAGTTGGCAAAGAAACCAGAGAGCTAAGGAGGAAAAAGATTCACTTAGTCAAAGTGCAGTGGAGTAGTGATCCTAGAGACTGTACTTGGGAAACTGAGGAAAGCATTAAACAAGCCTATCCCAAATGCAGAGTGGACATCTCTGACTAACTCCGGTGCAAGGTACCTTTACAATACTTTGCATTTACATTTTATTTCCTGCTTAACTATTATTTCCTTTTCGAGGACGAAAAGTTTTAAGTGGGGGAGATTGTAATAACCCGGAAAATGTGAACCAGTTTAAAATTTTTTAATTAGGTTATTAACAAGAAATTTGAATGATTAGAATAGGCTATTCCCATAAAATATAGAATATTTCAATAAATTAGTGAGTTAAGAAATAGTAAGTCAGTTGGAAAATTGATATTTTGCATATGGCATCGGAATTCGACGAAACCACTTTTGTCGGGTCCGGGATGTCCAACTATTGCTAGGTTTCAAATTTCATAATTTTTCGAATCAATATGTGAGCGTGGCAAAAGAAAACGCGTTTGACCAGTTTCTATTGAATTTAATCAACAGGAAATTGGCCATTTTGCAAACGGTCTCAGAATTCGACGAAACTAGTTTTGTTAGGACCGTATCGTCCATACGAAACTAGAAAATATTTTTCTGGAATTTTTCTAGTTAGTATGTGACCCCGGTAATTTGAAATGTACGTTTAAAATTCAATATAAGGATTTAAATTGTAAATTCAACGGAAACTGATTGTAACGATCAAACCAGCTTGCGATACATATCCCATTGTGTTCGGAATGGGGGTAAAACGCTATGGACGACAGGCGGTGGACCTCGTTTCGTGATCGTATGTAAAAGTCAACCCTTGTGCATAATTTAATAATTAAATAATAAATAAAAAAAAAATATACTTCCCCTCCTTTTCTTATCTGTTTGGCCCCCCCCCCCCGATCAGTTATTTATAAAACGAAAAAAAAAAAAAAGACCTAACCCTAATCTAAAAATCGCGCCGCCTTCCAACAACGACGCCGACGAGCCCCTCGCGCCAGACCACCTCCTTCCAGCAAAGACGCCGCCGACCAGAATCAAAGCAACCCCCGCCTCATCGCGACACCCTCGACACCTCCGAAACCACCGCCGCGACAACCCCGTCACCTCCGAACGCCACGAGCCACCGCCGACTTCCTCCTCCTCCCATTCGAAGCTCGGTGAGCGTTTAATTTAATTTTATTTTATTTTTGCTTTTTGTTTTTGTTTTACAGTGAATGTATAAACTGTTTTTTTATATATGAATTATAAAACTGATTTTTGTTTTAAGTTTTTAAAACAGAATTTTTAAAGGAAGAAACTTATAAAAACTGTTTTTTTTATATAAAGTTTTAAAACTGTTTTTTTTTATAAAAGATTTTAAAAACAGAAATTTTTAAAAGAAATAAAAAAAACTGTATTTTTAAAGAAATCAAAAACTGTTTTGAAAAAGAAAAAAAAACTGTTTTGAAAAAGGCAAAACTGCATTTTGAAAAAGAATATAAAAACTGCATTCATTTTTAAAAGGGATTTTTAAAACTGCATTTTTCTAGAAGATGAAAACTATTTTTCTAAAAAGAAAAAAAACTGCATTGTGAAAGAGAATAAAAAAAGAAAAAAACTGCATTTTTAAGAATAGAAAAACTGCATTTTTAATAAGAGTAAAACTGCATTTTTAATAAAAGAAAAACTGCATTTTTAATAAGAGTAAAACTGCATTTTTAATAAAGGAAAAACTGCATTTTTAATAAAGAGTAAAACTACATTTTTAATAAAAGAAAAACTGCATTTATTTTAAAAGAAAAAAAAGGATTATAAAAGCAGTTTTGAAAGAATAATAAAAATATAATCTTTATATTTAATAGCGAAGTCAAAATGCAATCGAAATATATTGAATAACATAGTGAAATTCGATTTTTACCTATGTAGAGGATACAGTCAACGAAAGCAACAAGAAGGCGGAGTTTCTATTAAAGAAGAATCGTGTGAGTGGATAGCTATTGGTGAGGATTTCTCACTCTTCAATCCCTTTTTATATAAATATGTCTATGTTGAAAATGAAAGTGAATTGCTATATATAAATATTTATATATATATATATACGCCCCTCGTCCACAAACCATGGACGATATTTATTGGTTGAAATTGTGGTGAAAATTGATTGATAGTTTGGGATTGTTTGTGATTGATATGGATTGATTGTGGTTGAAAAATACCCGTTTGTGGTTGAGAAATATTTGGTTGAAACCACATAGGATTAGTTTGTGGAAATGAAATAAAAAATAAACATGCCGCCTGCGTGCGAATTAGATGCATGATTCCCATTGTCAAAAACCGCGAGGTTTTAAGGTAGAGCGAGGAGCCGTACTAGGGACGGTGCCGGTGTAACTACCCTGCCGTTATGCTGCCGAAATTTTGAATAATATTCTTGTGTTTGAATTATTTTCATATGCTTTAACTATATTTATTCATTGTATAGAAAACATTCATGTGTTGAATTGATATTCATTCGTTGTTTAGCGATTCATGTGTTGAATGGTATTCTTATTTTAAAATAAACTGTTAGATAATAAAAATCACATTTTTATCTATATATAGAAACTATAGAAAACATTCATGTGTTGAATTGATATTCATTCGTTGTTTAGCGATTCATGTGTTGAATGGTATTCTTATTTTAAAATAAACTGTTAGATAATAAAAATCACATTTTTATCTATATATAGAAACTATAGAAAACATTCATGTGTTGAATTGATATTCATTCGTTGTTTAGCGATTCATGTGTTGAATGGTATTCTTATTTTAAAATAAACTGTTAGATAATAAAAATCACATTTTTATCTATATATAGAAACTATAGAAAACATTCATGTGTTGAATAGCTATTCATTCGTTGTTTAGAAATTCATGTGTTGAATGATATTCATATTTTGAAACAAATTGTTTGATAATAAAAATCACCTTTTATTGACTATATGAACTGTGTAAAATAATCTCGTCTTAAAAGGAATTGTTTTATGATAAAAATTCCATTTTTATCACCAACTTGAACTATATAGAAGAATAGTGTTTTGAAATGAATTGTTTTACAATAGAAATCACATTTTTATTGTATGCATAAACCGTTGAAATGTGAAGTGTTAAAAATAGCCACTTGTTCAAAATAAACATATATGAGTTGAAATATTCATTAATTAGCTAATGAAATGATTTGCACCTATTTATGTAACATTAGAATGAATGGTGTTTTTAAACCAAACAGAAATCAAATATGAAGTTGAATAGAAAATGATAATTGATAAGAACTGTATATATATGTACATGCATATTCATTGAACAGGTTATAGCAAAGGGGCTAGAGAAGAGGAATAAAATTTGTGCCCGACAAATAGGTACACATTTACTGATTTGTTTGGGTGATGATTTTGAGCCTGTTGGCTAGCCGCTTGGCTTTTTCTTTTTCTTTTTGAGATTAGAAGGACCGGGACGCTATTTGCGATTTCCCGATGCCCCCGGTACAGGGGAGGTTATGGCGAAATTTTTCCAAAATTTAGGGAGTTAGAAAAATATTTGAAGTGAAAACGATATAGAAATCATCGAATGAACTATATTTATATAAATTTATAAATATAAATAAAATTAAAACGAAACGAGGCCGTGCAGTTCGTATTTTGAAACCGTGATTTCTAACGACTAGTGCGGGAAATCGAACCATTGGATTTTCCCGAAACCTCAACCGTCGGGTTCGCCTTGGAATAATCTTTCCAACGGCACCAACCTTGTAAAAATCCAACGGTTGGATTGTCCGGAATGTTTAATTCAAAATTAAGGAAAAACAGCGCCAGAAACGATTATATTTATATATATATATAAATATAATTTAATTTAATCGAATAACGACGCTGCAGTTCGTAAATTGAAATCGTAAATTCAAATGGTTAGTGTGGAAGATCCGACCGTCGGATTTTCCCAAAACTGGAACCGTTGGATTCGTTTTGAAAAGACCTTCCTAATGATGTAAAATTTGTGAAGATCCAACGGTTAGATTTTCCGATATGTGTAAAACAAATTTAGGGAAAAACAGCGCCAGTGACACGAAACGACCTGAAACGTCGTTTAATTAAATATGGCCATTTTTAAATAAATAAAAATGGCGAAAAATTGTTATAAAATATTATAAGCAACATAGGTTGCAAATAAACCAGTTGGGCTTGAATTGTTTGATATTTGATGCTTGTATGTGTATGACATGAAAATAACACTAAATAACTGAAAGATGGATGTCGAATAATATAACCATATAAAGAATCGATTTAAATTCTAATGACGTGAGTTATTTGAAAAGGCCGAGCTAACCCTCATTTCAAATAATTCATCGAGCGATTCGAATTGGAAAATGGAAAGACGATTCAAGACCGACGATCTTCGTATCGGTTGGATGGGCGCTACTGAGGTTCCTAACCGGAGTAGCTACCGGAAAGGGACGGAAGTAGTAGCCGTCTGAACGTGTATGTTGATTGGACAGATATACGAGGAATTTGACGCCTCCGGTTTCGTTCAGACCCAGGACGGACTTGTAAATGGACTGTGTGTCTGACATTGGATTTTGTTCTATACTGATTGATCTCTGTTAAATATATATCTGTTTGGCGGCGGAGAATTTATTCTCTTGCTTAACGCCCTTCTCTGAGACGTACGAGCTTAGAGGTTATATATCGATGGAAATCAATCGTATGGAGTGGACTGCCTATGTGGCATGCCAAGATGCTGTGATCAAGGCTTCTGTTGAAAAGCAAAGTCTTGTGGATGATGATCAAAGCAAGGCCTACGTGGCCTAGCTTTGTGTATTTCGTAGATTCGCGAGCCTCACACCCCGGTATGAGTTAAAAACGGGATACGGACTGCAGGGAGAGCACGACGTTTCTTTCTAGCTATGGTGGTGTCAGTGACTTACCAGCCCTGACATATATATCTACTTTTCACCTTTGTGGTTGTTGGAATGCGAGGCGCCTCGATTATAGGTCTGTAAGGACCGGGAAACGTGTGTTCAGGAATAACTAATCCTCTAACGTAAGTGAGGACCGGCCCTGAAGATCCAGGGGTTACCCAGTGTGCGTAATCCTGAGGCATTTGCTAGAGTGTCTCGAAGCGGAGAGGAGCTTGCCCCTTGCCTCGACTCATGACGGAAATCCAATTTCCAATACGAAATAACGGACTTAATTGTAGAACTAGTATGGTGACATAGTATATGGTAGCTATGCCGCCTATGATTGATATTTATGATGCTATTCGTTTTTGAAACATATATGCACTAGTAATAATATCAAATGATTTCTCTTTATACGTATCAAGCATATTTGGCTATTATAAGGTAAAACTCTATCCTCCGGCTTGCGTTGCATTGTGTGATGGGACCTGAGTCTTATAATAGCTTCATTCTTTCTAAAAGCATTGCGATTGTCTTAAAAAGAATTTACCTTGTTTTAATTGCACTAGCAATCACTGGAGAAAACCCGTTCCGCGAAAGTGGCGTGGTCCTATGATTTGCTATTACTATTGTTTAACTGTTAAATGGATTCCTCATACCAGTCCCCATGACTGACTCGTTGTTTGTTTCACTTTGCAAACGCGGGTGCCCTTATTTTCACACGGGCAGCCTAGTACACAGGTGACAGGTGATTTTTGGTTCTGCACTGCTGCATAGCATGCACTTTTGGCTCATGGCGAGGCTGACTTCATAGAGATGACTTAGATATTTTCCGCCATTCCTGTATTTATGTTTATGATTCCGCCACTGGCGATGCAGACTGATTTACTTTCCGTATTTCGCACTATATGTATATGTATTCCGCCTTCGGCGATGTAGACTGATACTCTTATTATGTCACTGCATGTATGTATTCCGCCTCTGGCGATGATGACTGATCACTTCCTTTTCTTTTTACTAAGTGTATCCCACGTTATGCTATTCTGATATTCCTACATGTTGTGATTCCGCTGTCATATCCATGTTAAATTATTTTATTTATTGTTTCTGCTATTATCTGTACTCTGCTATGATGATTAATGTGTTATTTCCTAATGATTATCCTTAATACCGCCCCTCGGATTTTGGGATCGTCACAATTTACTTCTTTACTAGCATGTTAAAAATAACGTTTTAACATACAAAATATTTTCTAACGTTACACTTTAACATAAAAAGAATATGTTTACATTAAATCAATTCTAACATTTCATGTTAACATAAAAAGCGTATTTTTATGTTTAATCAATTCTAATACACATGTTAATATGAAAAGGATATTTATGTTTAACATGACATCTCTAAATCAAATGGCATATTCATATTAACATGACCGTTCTACTAAAACGTGTTTTTATTTGCATGAATTCACAACATGATTCTAATGTGTTTTTATTTCATACACAAATTCTAATATATACTGACAATAAAATGTTTTTTACATACAAATTCTAATAAGTACTGACAATAAAATGTCTTTTTATACCAAATTTATAATATGTACTGACAATAAAATGTTTTTTATTTTTATTTTTTTTAATTAACGTACAACCTCCATCACAATAGAATACCTAAAAGTGATGCATTCATTTTTGTTGACAATTCTAGTTCAACAAAAATGTAATTTTGTTTTTTTTTTCAAATCTCTTTTTAACAAAAATATAATTTTTCTTCTCAACCACAAAATGTACATTTTTATTTCAACTCTTTCCTTTAGACAAAAATGTGAATTTGACGCTACAAATATATATTGACAAAAATGTGAATTTTGACGCCACTAATTTATATTGGCAAAAATGTGAATTTTGACCCCACTAATTTATATTGACAAAATGTGAATTTCGATGCCACTAATTTATATTGACAAAAATGTGAAGCCACTAATTTATATTGACAAAAATGTGAATTTTTGACGCCACTAATTTATATTGACAAAAATGTGAATTTTGACGCCACTAATTTATATTGACAAAAATGTGAATTTTATTCTACTCTTTTATATCGACAAAAATGATAATTTTTGTCGTAACTCTTATATTTGACAAAGATGCTAATTTTTGTGTCGCAACTCTATTCTCTAATTATCATAAACATTCATTTCGACATTCTAATAACAAAATGATAATTTTGTTTGATTCAATTCTCTAATTAACATAAACGTTGATTTCAACATTCTAATAACAAAATGATAATTTTGTTTGATTCAATTCTCTAATTAACATAAACGTTAATTTCAACATTCTACATAATACAACGAACACAGATCAAAACATGTATAGAAAACATCAGAGTATTACGGTATTTGAATAATACTACAATTGTCATTAACAAATTTTAATTATGAAATGAAAGAATAGAATTTCTCACATCGTTATTGAGTTCTGCGCTGTTCAAATCCAAAATTCGTCAAAAATTCGACTTGCTCAGAATCAGGCCTAGTCAGTTTCATCGCGAAGATCTCAATCTCACGATCGTGGCGCACCTGAAATCGTTCCGTTTCGAGTTCGTATGAGTGAGATACGATTAAATTAAGATTGGATAATTTGAATTTAAATTAATTAAATAATTAAAAGTTGGAAAAAGTCAAACTTCCTCCATCTTCCTCCTCCCGTATTCAGGCTGTAACTTTCATTATTATTGAACCCATTAGGTACAAAACTAGATCTCCACTTATCTCGGGACTGGTGAGGCTATAAGTCGATCAGAAGGTGGCAAATCGAAGAGGGAGGAAAGGGCTACGTGCGCCGGAAGTGGTGGGGGTGCAGTGGGCCATGGTGGGCGCGGCGGGGCTGTTTTGTGCGCAGGTTTGGGGTGCTTTTCTTCGAAATCCGTGCGCTTTTGGTCGATCATAACCGTATGGATCTGTAGATCCCTCCAAGAGCTTTGATTTGGTATATAATATGTTGAATTTCACTGAGCGGATCAGAAGTTATTGAGGTGGGATGTTTTGGCCATTCTAGTCCATAGAAAACGTAAGTGGCGGCTGTGTTTTCGTAGGGAAGGATTAGGGTTGAGGTTAATTTATATTATTTAATTAGTTAATTAGCTCATTAAGGCCCGATTTGACCCGAACTCAGAATTAGGCCCAACGACTGTCGTTCTTACCCATAAACCCCCATTCCGGACTCATATAGCTATGTACCGCAGGCCCAAACGACTGTCTTGACCCATTTTTCTTCAATTTAAAATATTTTCTTTTATTTTTAATTCAATCGTACAGAAAAATTCACCGGGGTCACAAATTAACTTCAAAAATTCCTAAAAAATATATTTAGCTATGTTTTGACGCTGCGGACCTAGGAAAATTAATTTCATTCAATTTTGAGCCCGTTTAAAAAATGAATATTTTCAAGCCGATTAAAATTCACCAAAATTGACAAATCTGAAATCTTTTTGCCACGGCCACAAATTAATTCTAAAAATTATGAAAAATTAATCTTAGCCATATTTTGACATTCCAGATCCAATAAAAGTGGTTTCGTCGAAAACCGAGGTCGTTTGTAAAATGTCTATTTTCAAGGGCTACATATTTAATATTAAAAATACATTTTTAAACAAATAATTTTCTAAACTAAAAATATATATGTGTTTACTATTTTTAAATGCAGAAACATCATTTTGAACTCAATGGAAGTGGTTTCGAGATCAAACTCCTTCGTATGCAAAAAGTTACATTTTTGACCTTTATAAATTTCATAGCGACCTTTCTAAATTTTAATTTGGGCACAAATTTTGATTCCTGCTATGAAATTTCAATTTTTTGGATTCGTTAGAAAGATATTTTTAATAGATTCCAATATTTTTGGTTTCGCTAAAATCCGTTAAATTTTGCATCCTGTATGGTCAATCAAAGTTCAAGTTTGACTTTTCAAACTACCGCACTATTTCTAATTCCTTTTATAATTAAAATTAAATTATTCATTCTAACTTCAATTTAAATCAATTTTTAATCATTAGTATTTAAAATAAATTATTTAAATATCAAAAACTCATTAAAATTACTTAAAATAAAATTTTAAATTTACCCCAAAATTCAGGGTTGTTACACACCCCCAACCAAATCGATGCTAAAACGAATCTAACGATGCAGCGACAACCCTCTGAATTTGTCAAAGACATCGTCAAACTCATTAGCGATCAACAAAGATGACAAATCTTCTTATGGATTCGCAATAGAATATAGATTGTTAACGAAGACACCTCTTCGCGCTTACACTTTATCATCACCTTTCGCCCTTCCACATCCCCAACTCTCATCTCTAGCTTCTCGCAATTTATCCTTGCGCATACCTCTTGAGCCAATCCGTGCCTAAGAAGATCCCAAACCCAACGAAGTTAAGAACAAAACAATCACACACAAAAGAGCAACCATGACTCGACAATACTAGACCACGACATAACATGCACAAACGGGACGAACCCCCAACTGGATTGGTCACAATCAATGGTCTACCACAAATCTCGTCTTCCAAACGCAAGAGACACACAAGCTCATTGCAAATAAATGAATGTGATGCTCCAGTGTCAAATAAAACTCGAACTAAAACACCTTGAATAAAAAGAGAACCTCGCACCATGACACCTTTTCCATTATCCTCAGCAGTAGGAGCTCTTGATGAAGTTGGCATGCCTTCCAAAGCATATGCCTTCACAATCTGCTTCCTCTTAGCTGGTTTCTTACAGTGCTTCTTTAGATGTCCAGTCTTGCCACAATTTTGACACTTCCTCTCAACCATCGGATACTTGCACTCACTAGCAAAATGGCTCTTCTACTAACAATTGAAGCAAGTAACTACATTCTTCTGCTTCTTTTGGCCATCCTTTCCCTTCTATTGTTCTTTCTTTCTCTTTTTATTATTATCACCTTGCTCTGGCTTCTGTTCTTCCTTAGTTGCAACAATAGACACCTTCTTAGGAAACTGTGGCACCCCACGTCCGTTAATGTCATTCATTAAGAGAATGCATTAAGTTTCGTGAAGCATTAAAGGTCAATAGAAATAGAAACATTACAAGACAGATGTAAAATAGTAGAGAAAATTAAAACTTTATTAATCATAAAGTGTCATGGTTCGAAACCTTGTTACATCATAAGTCTGAAATACACAAAACTCAATACCTTAATTTTAAACTTCCATCTTATACTGAAATCATAAGAGTACAATATTAAAAGAAGCATAGTTCCCCATAAATATAGCCATAGTAAAGAAAGTACGGAATCAAAGCAGTACATCTAGCTGCTCCAAGCAGATTGAAAGAAGAATCTTGATCATGCTGGAGTATTCCCACCCTGAAACTTGATGGGTGGGGAAATGGAAGAAAAAGAAGAGGAAACAAATAGGTTAGACATAAAGTATGGTGAGTCCAGTTACTTTCAGCATATAAATAAGCAAAAGTATCATGACAAGCATATAAATAGGACAAGAGAGATATAACATTTGAGGCTGGTATGACAAGGTAAATAGGATAAACTGAACAGAACGTGCAATGCACTTCGCTACTACTTTTCTCTTTCTCTACACCAATACTAGCGTAACTGTAACATGATGATCCCAATAAGTGTAAGATGGTCGACTTAGGTGTACTTCTAGTGAGAGGTTTTAATCCCATACAATACAGGTAGCCTAACAGAATTGACGGGTGTTATCCCCAAACTATAATAATGGACTCCTAAACAGACATGACTAGATGTACCCTAATTACTACCCCAATCTGTTGGCTCCTTAACCTTCGTTGATACCTGTGTTGGCCCCAAAGTAGGATGTATCACTTCCTAAAGTGGCAACCCCGTTACAAACAAGATACACAGCCATACATACAGATGTTACGGCGTCTCAAAACCTCCCTGGTCCGGATCCATGCGCGTACATGACCCCGTCGGAATGCGCCGCCCACACCTCCTCCCAAGTGACCTCTTAAAACTAGCTCAGTAAGCATGCTCTGACCACGACCTAGTCCGGGGTTTCACGTTTGATACCGATATAGGTAACTAACTGAAATGGGTCCCAAAAATAATATGACACAAGCTTCTCCCTAGGCTTGTATTCCCACTACTAGGTTTTGCACATGTTATGCCTTGTAGTTTCTCAAGATTGCATAACCCCTAACAGGTTAAATTTGTGGGCCTATATATACAAATATAACCCACCAACCCAAGGTTTACTTAGCCCACCCACTGATTCAAGCATGTTTACTTAACCATTACTCAGGTTAACAGGTTCATGTAATCCTTAAGAATCAAAACAGGTTAAGTATTACAAGTTCACTACCATTTCCATTTATAGTTATAATGCACTAGACATCCCAAATTAAGCCTACAGCTTGTGGATATTGGATATGCTGACTGGGTCCGGGCAGACTTCCTCCACAAGTCGGACTTAACCTCGTGTCTTAGTGCGTTATGTGTTTGTACGCCTAGACCCCTCACATTAGATTCACGACTTGTGGTCGCTGGATATGTCGGGCGGGTCCGGGCAGACATCTACCATAAGCGTAATCTAACCTCGTGTCTAAGCGTGGTTACAGTTTCTTATTATTGTAATCCTAGGCATTTCATTCTTTATTTAATAATTGTCCTATTTCATTATAAGTTTTCCCGCCCTTTTCCAAGTCATATTCATCATTAACCATATGTACCCAAACTAAATCTAAATCACAATTTCATTTATGCCACAAATCTATATTTATGTACTCAACTCAAGTTATGCCCAATTTCCCAATTCAAGTTATGCATTAATTTTTAACATTTTCTAATCATTCCCAAGTTCGCGCGTTCGTATATTTCAATGGTATGCCTAGGCTCGAAGATAGCGTGGCTATAAAAAAAGGAAAATAAGAAGGGAAGGGAAAAGAAATATGCATAATAACGAGATGGACACATGTTGACAAAAATAGGCATAGAAACTGAATAAGCATATAGCGAAAAAATTGGGCATAATGACAAGATGGGGATATAAGAACAGATATGATGAACATGTGATAATAGAACCGATTAGGCATAGTGACATGATCATAAACATGCATGATGAGATCTAATCAGTGAATTAGATATATAAATAATAGCAGATCCGACATGATTCAAGTAGTTACAAGCTTAGGTCCAATTTATAACATGTCAAGACTAACTTAGATAAACAGGTTATGGCAGATCTTATACGATTCAAAAAGTCATAGGCTTAGATACAATTCATAATATGTCAAAATAAATTTTAAATGTTTATATCTAAAAATAACTTAGACTCACTGTGATTGGATCTAAGAAACAGAGAAGAGTAATTGCAGATGTTGAATTATAGATCTGTAAACTTGAACGACTTGATGGTTGAAGAAGAAAGGCTATTTCAATCTAGGCACAGGCAGCATCTAGTTCTCCATTGTGTTTGGTGTGTAAAAAAAATGAGAATGGGGTCTTATTTATAGCCTAGGGTACATGATTGTGGTCAGAAAACAAGTCCACGTACGCAGAAATGAGTTTCGCCCGGATCTACGGGATGTCGACATAGGTGTTGACACCCCCTTATGTGTCGACCAACGGGTCAACACCCCTAGGGTATGTCGACCCACAACGGGTCCAATTCCCACCTAGACTTCCCACTTCTGATTTTGAACTGTTTTGAAATTACGGGCTTTATTTATTTATATATAATTCTCTTGTGCGTATACGAACTTCTAACCTTAATATCGTCTTCATATGATGTCCGCTTTATGCAAACTCAAAGTCCATCTCAAACATAATTTCGAGATGAACACAATGGCGCAGTCCGTTTTACTTAATTCCCAATATTTAATCAAGTATTCTTTAATTTATCATTTTAATGTGTTATAAATTACGGGGTGTTGCACTCATCCCTACTTACAAGATTTCATCCTCGAAATTTCCAAGTTAAGAAGAATGTATATCCTAACATTCATCATCCATCAATCACCAGCATCCATTGTGCTTAAAAGATTTCTAATGCTTATATGAACATATGAAAATTGTGTGTATGTGTCCCTATACTAATCTGGAAAAATCAGGAGGTCTACTAATTTAGTCGACCTCCTTAATGCAATGTATGTTAGTGCCAAGAATCCAACATGTATGCAATTAATCCTATTATAACATGTAAGTTCTATATGTGTCCGAAAATATCCATCTAAATGCAACATCCATATGATGATACACCCACTTTCATCCATTAAAAGAAGAAAAATGCACACACATCCATATGTAGTATGAGAGTTATTGAGCCGATCTAGTGCATAATGTTTATGTATATGCATCTATGAGCAACCACTTTCATCCACGTGCATCCATCAAACATAACATGTCTCAAACACATGTTTTTCATCCATGGGATTCCTACTTAAAGGTCGAAGATTCGATCGATAGGATATATTCATACGATGGAAACAAACATGGGTAAAAGCTTCGGAAAAGAAGTTAAGAACATACCCTGGAAAAGAAAAGGGTACGAAGCGTGAATCTTGTCTTCAGTCTCCCAAGTTGCATCCTCTTGGTTACCCTCTAAAGGACTTTCATCAACTTAACCTCACGGTTGCGTAGCTTCTTAACCTCCGATCCAAGAATACGGGTAGGAACTCATCTGACGGTCGCCTCCCGTTCCACCCCTACTTCCTCAAGCATACTCGGCTTAACTACTTCCGCGCTATCGAGCAAGCACTTCTGTAAAATGAGAGATGTGGAAAACATCATGAGCGCCAGACAGTCTATCTGGTAGGATTTCTCTATAGGCTCTTTGGCCAATCCTTTCTGCTATGGTAAATGGTCCTACAAAGCATGGTGCCAGTTTCCCTACAGATCCAAAGCGAAACACATTCCTCAAAGGTGACACCTTGATGAAAACCATGTCTCCCACCTCAATCTCAATGTCAAACCTTCTTTTATATGCATAGGTCTTATGCCTATCCTGAGCTATCTTCATATGCCATCTAATATGATCGACCTTTTCTGAAGTTTCTCTAATCATATCTGGTTCAAGCAGAAGTCTTTGTGTGGATTTCCACAAACAAATTGGTAACCTATATGGTCGTCCGTACAATGATTCAAAGGGTGCCATGCCAATACTAGCTTGAAAACTATTGTTGTAAGCGAACTCTACTAAAGGAAGATGTTACTCCCAAGTCCTTCTGAAGTCTAGGATACACAGCCTTAAAAGATCTTCAAGGACTTTAGTCACCCTCTCTATCTGTCCATCGGTCTGTGGGTGATAAACAGTGCTCAAACACATAAGTATACCTAGGGCCTCTTATAGGCTTCTCAATAACTCACTGGTGAAAATGGGGTCACGATCACTTATGATACTGGAAGGTGCCCCATGAAGACGGACTATCTCACAAATCTAAACTGCTCTCTTACTGTTAACCGGAATGAAATGAGCTCTCTTAGTGAGCTTGTGAATTATAACCCAAATATTGGTGTTGCCTATCCTTGATCTAGGCAAACCATCAATGAAATCCATGGAGACGCTTTCCCACACCACTGTGGGACCTCCAAAGGATGTAGTAAACCACCAGATTTCTTTTGCTTAGCTTTGACTCACTGGCAAATCAAACATTGAGAAACAAACCCTGTCACATCTTTCTTCATCCTAGCCCAAAAGAAAACCCTCTTCATATCTCTATGCATCTTATCACCACCTAGATGTATAGTCAACTTGGAATGGTGGGCTTCCTCAAGGACTGTCTTCAACAGACTCCCAATACGGGGAACACAAAGCCTTCCATCTCATCGCAACCACCCTCCATCGTCTGTGGAATATCTACTGAGTTGACTAGAAGTCTTTCCTTTATAGAGGCTATACAAGATATCAACTAGCTATGGGTCCTCTCGTTGCGAAGTCCCTATTTGATCCGACAAAGTAGGCTGCACCTCTAATGATGCCAACAAACCCGGTGTAAACTCTGTGGAGGGTCTGAAATTAAATGTCGGTATGTACTCCAAGCTTTTCCTCTCCACAAACAGAGGACTAAATTTCATCCTCTTCCCACTCAATGCGTCCACGACCACGTCACCCTTGCCAGGAGTATAAGCAATCTCAAGGTCGTAGGATGCTAGGAACTCCATACATCTTTGCTGCCTTAAATTGAGATCCTTTTTCGAGAACAAGTACTTGAGAGATTTATGATCGATGTGCAATTCGAACCTCTCTCCTAGTAGATATTGGCACCAAGTCTTAAGAACGAATACTATGGCAGTTAACTCCGAGTCGTGGGTAAGGTAGTTCTTCTCATGAACTCTTAGCTTTCTACCTCCATAACATACTACCCTTCCCTCTTGCATCAGAACCGCACTAAGCCCGGTACCACATGCATCAATGTATAATGTAAACACTTTGTTCCCGTCGGGTATGGTCAAGAATGGGGTTGTTGTCAGGGCCCTCTTCAATCGCTGAAAAGCATCATCATAATCTACATCCAAAGAGAATATCAGATTCATCTTCGTTAGCCTGGTGAGCAGGGCTGATATCTTTACGAAGTCCTTAATGAACTTTCTATAATAGCCTACTAATCTAAGAAAATTCCTCACATCTGTTACGTTCTTTGGGTTCTGCCAATCTTGAACTGCAACTACCTTTGTGATATCTACTGTTATCCCGTCTTTAGAAACCACATGCCCTAAAAATCTTACTTCTTTTCTCCAAAATTTACATTTGGAGAACTTCATCTTAAGCTGATGTGCACAGATGGTTTTCAAAACCTCCTTTATATATTGGGCATGCACTCCCTCACTCTTCGAGAAAATTCAGATATCATCAACGAAGACCCCAACGAACTTATTTAGAAACTCCCAGAACACCCTACTCATCAGATCAACAAAATACGCGGGTGCATTCGTCAACCAAAAAGGAATAATGAGCCACTCGAAGAAACCATCTGAATTCTAAATGCTGTCTGGTCTATACTTTCTTCGGCTACCCCCAACTGATGAAACCACATGGCCAAGTCTAATTTAGAGAAAATAGATGCACCAATAAGCTGGTCAAACAAATCATCTATCCTCCGAAGTGGGTGCTAGTTCTTCTTAGTGAGCTTGTTCAATTCTCTATAATCCATACATAAGAGAAGTGAGCCATCATCCATAGTAGCGAAGACCACTGGAGCACCCCATTCAGTTATTCTTCGACTAATGAACCCTTTCTCAAGTAGCTCCCCTACTTGCTTGGTAAGTTCCCTCCTATCTGTAACAACCCGAATTTTTATAACGTGTTAAAACTAGAAATCAAGGCAGATTTAAATTTTAAAATCAGAATCACGGGAAACGGATTGCTCCATTGCGTTCGTCTCGAAATTCTGCTTGGAAGCAAGTCCGAGTTTCCGAGAATCGGAGTCCGTATGAGGGAGATATGACCCTCCGAAGTTTCAGGAATTTTCAGAATAAAAAACTGCTCGAAATTCGAATTCGAAATTTGAATTCAAACCCCGCAGCAGGCAGGGCGGGAAAACTCCCGCCCATATGCCAGGTCGACCTGGGGGTTGACCATAGTGTTGACCTCCCAAAAACCAGGTCGACCATAGTGTCGACCTGGGGGTCGACCTGCCTCCCGAGCCACTTTTCTGAACCAGATGCATTCTGATGTATTTAGACTCATTTTCTGTTCAGATTCGTCTGCCTAATCATATTTAAACAGCCCCCTAGCTTCATTCTCTCCACACCATTTCTTTCTGTCCTTATGTTGCTTCCAAGATAATCAAATAAAAAGGAAGATAAAGGACTGCTCCTTCTCCATCAAGGCTACGCTTATGGATTTGCAAATTGGGGGATTTCAATTAGAACACGGTCGATCAAATAGAGATTCAAAAGTCAAATTCTGCTTTCTAATTCTCGGTCCACGCACTGTAAGTTCAAGTTACTTTTAGATAAAAACTGTAAATTTAATATCCATGTTGTAAATTGGAATTGGATCTATGTATGGTAATTGATTCGTATCTATTCTTGTTCGTCTAGAATCTTGACTTTCGTGAATATTGCTTTGGACCTATTCATGTTGTAAATCAAACTCTCTCGTGTCTATAACCTTAACATGCCTATGACGTTGAAACTATAGTTAATGGACAAGGACTATGACTGAGAACATAAGTCTGCCTATGACTAATATGACCATGCCAATGACTATGACGGTGAACATAAGACTGTCTAATACTAATATGACCATGCCAACGACTATGACGGTGAACATAAGACTGCCTATGACTAATATGACCATGCCAGTGACTATGACGGTGAACATAAGACTGCCTATGACTAATAAGACTAAGCCTATGCCTATGACGGTGAACGAAAGAATGTTGCCTATGACTATGACAAGGACAATTGTGGCTAATCAACTATGACTCTTGACTATGAGAATTATTCCCTATGGTTATGAACATAAGGCCATTATCTAGGACCATGACTTTGAAACTATTACTGTTAATTGCCTATGACTATTACCTAGAACTACTTTGGATAATTAACCATGACTATTGTGATTAATCGCTTAGGATTCTTAGTTACGAGATTTCTACCTATGACCATGACTATTGGGGTTAATTACCTGGGATTATTATAGTTGATTGAAACCCATGTTGTATACTGAATCTGCAGTTTGTTGGATCTCATACCAAGGGTGTGACTTGCTTAGTTTATTCGCTATTATGTACACAAAAACCATGGGATCCATTATTCTTGCATTTGGCTTACCTTTGCATGCCTATTCTTTTATGTCAGCGTTTACCATGACTATCACCTTATCTTGCTAGATTTGAAATCCTATATGCCAGTGATGTTGTAACCAATTATCTCAAGTTATGTAATGCTAGTCCTGTAACCCCTTTTATTGCTTTATGCTAGTCCCTTTTGCCTATCATAGTTTTGATGCTATTCCCTCTATTTCGAGATTTGGATTTATTTGTAGTATAGGTCGATTCACGTTCACGTGCGATGGGAATACGATTTGGGTATAATAGGCATGAACATGAATTGGTTATGAACATGAATTATGAACTTTATAAAAGGCAAAACTTGAAACATGAACGTTGTTATAACTTGAACCTGGATATGGACACGAACTTGACATCGACTTGACACGAAACTTGCCTTGAAAACTTGACACGAACTTGACATGAAACTTGAACATGGTCATAACACTTAGAATGAACATGAAAATGGCCAACTCGAGGTTGGGTTAAGTTTGCGGTGTAAATCTGCCCGGAACCGCCCGGCAAATCCAGTGGCTGCAAACAATAGGATCCAATGTGAGTAGTTGGTCATATCGCGCTTGAAACCCGAGGTTAGACTGAGTTGTGGTGTAAATCTGCCCGGAACCGCCCGGCATATCCAGTGACCACAACAATAGGTCTAATATGAGAGGTTAAGGTGCATTAATGAATTAATGCCACATGACAGGATTAACTCATGAACCGCTTGAATATACTTAACCAATTTAACACGATGATTTTGATAGGGTTAAGTCATGAACCGCTTGAATATACTTAACCAATTTGACACGATGATTTGATAGGGTTAAGTCATGAACCGCTTGAATATACTTAACCAATTTAACACGATGATATGATAAGGTTAAGTCATGAACTGCTTGAATATACTTAACCAATTTGACACGATGATTTGATTGGGTTATGTCATGAACCGCTTGAATATACTTAACCAATTTAACATGATGATTTGATAGGGTTAAGTCATGAACCGTTTGAATATACTTAACCAACTTGACACATGATTCGTAGGGCTAAGTCATGAACTTGAACGACAACACTTAGCCAATTTGACATGACACGTAGATGGGTTAAGTCTCGAATTTAAATGACAACACTTAACCTGCTGGACGGAAACCCTAGTTACACGGTCCTTTTCAGCAGTAACCCACTAGAGGTATCATGGTACCCTGGAACTAGGCAGGGTGGGGCACGATTACTGGGTTGATTGTAAGTGACCAGAACGACGGCTGTGTGGTTGCGCCAGTGTAGGTTCTAATGGAGTGCGGGCGTGCACACACTCCGGAGCAGAAAAAGCAGGCATTTTGCATTAATAGGTTTATCTGTGCGTGCTTGATTCGTTTCGATTGTTGGCACCATAGGACTTGATACACCCTATGGTGGACTTAGCACAAGTGACTACATTTCCTGATTGGGCCGTATGACACAGACACATGAACGAGCTAGGACTTGTATGAAGCCGATCGATTAATAGATCGTTACATGGAATTCGTTATGTTGCATAATCCCTAGTGGTCCTAGGTGGCGTAAACCCTAATCGAATCTAGAAAACGTTCAATAGGTAGCATAATCCGTATTGGCCCTAGGTGGCATAAATCCTAGTTGAACACGCGATAGCTCATGATAAGGAAACCTAGCCAGAACAAGGGTGGCAGTCCCAACGATTTCAAGAATGGCGGCACTACGTTGAAGTAGTATAGAAATACGTGATGAAACCCGTACAATATACGACAGGGGACAGTACATATACATGGAAAGGATGATTCGTTTTGGGATACTAGTACAGTTGGTGTAGAGAATTTAGGAAATCAGAGCAAATAGATATCATTTTAATGGTGAAGCAGAGAAATCTTGCGATGATAAAAATCTTACGAAACTATACTTAGTTCATCCTGAATGGGAACCTTGCAATGTTATACATGACAGAAATCCTATGATGTTATTCTTAGTTATCTTGCCTGTAGCTTATCTTGTCATCATGCTTATCTTAACTTTCAGTTTATTCATACCATGTTATCTTTACCTGGTTTTATGCTGAAAGTTACTAGGACTTACTCAGTCTTTATGACTGACCCAGTTTGTTTCGCCTCTTTTTCTTCCATTCCCCCCCCAGGTTCACAGGGTGGGAACACAGCTTAGTTCGGATCTTACCGAGCTCCAAAGCTATTTCATGAAGGCTTGGATTGCTCTGGGCTATGGCTTGCTTTGCTGCTTTATTGGGGAATGATTTATAACTGTGGTTTTATTCTTCTTTGCTATTGCAAGACAGATTTCGATGTAATGGATTTAGTAGTATTTTGATATAAAAGACTTTAGACCTTTCTAGATTTTAAAGCAATGAAATTTGGTTCTTCTTCCGCTGTTTTATATGTTCTGTCTTGTAATATTTCTGTGTATGTTTACCTATATAATGCTCCACCAAAGCTAGTGCATTCCCTATGTGAGTGACCCTAGCGGAGGTGGGGTGTTACATTTGGTATCAGAGCAGAAGGTTACCAGACTGGGCAAAAGTTTTTAAAACCTTCTGAAATTATTTTGAATACCGTTTACAAAGAAGCCTTTTTCAAGAAAAATCTTGTTTTATTTAAAGGCTATTCCCCAAAGACATATGCACTATCTTTTGATTCTCTCCTTGAGTCTCTTCTCCCTTTCTTTTTCACCATAGTTTGTAGGCATGCGACACATTTCGGAGGGCAAAGTAGTACCCAACCTCCATCTGTAGCCGCAGTAGTTTTACTTGCGACTAATCTTATATCAAGCTTTGTAGGGTGCCGTGCGATGGAAGTAGCTTTCGAGAAATTGTCAACAAGCTATACAAGGATTGTAGGAACGAGGATAAAGAACACAAGTCTAAGGATGAGAAACTTGTTGATATGGCTTAATCCATGAAGAGGAAAAAAGTGAAAGGAAAGAGGCCAAGTGAAAGAATAATAAAAACCCATGACAAGAAAGAACATCGTTGGTATGGTAAAAAGGGACATGTAATAAGTATCATAGGACAAAGACAAGGGCAAAGAACAAGATCGTCGAGAGGGCAATTGTATGCTCTCACTACTAGCATACCTTAGAGAGGTGGTAACGCTTCTGTTAAAAGTTTAGCTGCTCTTTTCTATCATACCGTGGGAACTTTGTTTTTATATACATCGCATCCTTTTAATTCTGCTTCGATAGTTGAGTCTCTGCACCTTAGTACTAGCATAGTAGAGGATCCCATTGTTTTTCTCTCAAATCCTGTTGGGGAATCAACTCATTTATTCATAACTTGTTTAGATTTGAGAATGTATATGCTAAGCAGTGCATATATTTTTGGGCTATGGGCTGATTCTAGGGATGGAGTGGTTGTCCAAAAATGGTACCGTTCTCGAGTATGAAAAGAGGGTAGTTAGATTCTTGACTTACCTTGGTAATGGCCTCGAAGTCTAGTGTAACCCTTGGGGTTCTGCCATGTTTAGTTACCTAGAATCTCTTTATACATTTATTGATCTGCTCGAGTAGTGTTCGCCACTAAGGAGAATGGTTCATTTCGCTTATGCATGAGTTATAGCAAATCACCTTAGTAAGTACATTTGATAACATGGTTGGCATTTGTTTATTTTCAAGAGAAAACTCATTTATGTGTAATACCTTCTAGTAAGTGAACGAGATCCGAAATTAACTAGTGAATTTTGGAGAGCTTGCACGAAACCATGAGTACGTAGTTATGCTTGAATCGGGTATACTAGAAAGAGAATAAGCGAAAGTGGAACGAGAGGCGACAGTGGAATGGGTTCCAACTCATATTCTGGGAACAATAATTAAGGAACTACGAAATTGTGAAGTTAAAGACGGTCAAAGCCCAATGGAGTTAAGCTCAAGGAAATACGACTTAGAAGATTGAAGACTAGATACGTGCATCATATCTCTTTTTAAGAGTATATCCTTGATCCCTCTTTTCCCGTAGATCTTACTTGCATGCTATCTTTTATATGTATCCTCTCGGTCCTATTCTCAATGTTATTTCTGTTGCAAACCTCATAAGGGGTATAACTCATCTGGTTGTAATACATGTTGGGGCTTGAGGGTGTCCGTTGGGTTGACTAAACTTTTTGGGTTTTATAGGATATGGGCTATTGCTTAGGGAGTTCTTCTCCTATTCAGTATACATGTGACATAGATTTCCAGCTTTGACACTACCTAATGGGCACAAAGTTTTTACTTGTTTCTATCATTCGGCTATATCTTTAGGAAGGAACAATTGGGTGAAACATGTGTTTGAGACATGTTATGATTGATGGTTGCAAGTGGTTGCAAGTGGTCGCAAGTGGTTGCTCGTGGTTGCATAACACACATTAGGCACTAGATCGGCTCAGACACATTTTCATATTGCATATGCATGAGTGTTTATACTTGTTTATGGATGAAATTGGATGTGTTATCATACGGATGATGCATATGGATGGATGTTTGTGCACACATATAGTGTTTATGTGATTAGGGCTATTTGCATACATGATGGACTCAGGGCACTAAACATATTTTGCATTAAGAAGATCAATCAGGCCTGTCCATTTGCATTAGATAAGGAACATATACACACACTTTCTGCATATGTTCATACATCATTAGAAATCTTTTAAGGACAATGGATGCCTGTGATTGATGATTGAGTAGATGGATGATTGGATGGGAGGACACATTCTTCTTAACTTGAAGATTTCGGGGTCGAAATCCTTTAAGGATGGGAGAATGTAACAACCCGAATTTTTATAACATGTTGAAACTAGAAATCAAGGCAGAAACGGGTTGCTCCATTGCGTTCGTCTCGAAATTAAGCTTGGAAACGAGTCCAGGTTTGCAAGAATCGGAGTCCGTATGAGGGTGATATGACCCTCCGAAGTTTCAGGAATTTTCATAATAAAAAACAGCTCGATATTCGAATTCGAAATTCGAATTCAAATCCCGCAGCAGGAAGGGCGGGAAAACTCCCGCCCATAGGCCAGATCGACCTGGGTGTCAACCATAGTGTCGACCTCCCAGGGACCAGGTCGACCATAGTGTCGACCTGGGGGTCGACTTGCCTCCCGAACCACTTTTCTAAACCAGATGCATTCTGATGTATTTAGACTCTTTTTCTGTCCAGATTCGTCTGCCTAATCCTATTTAAACAGCCCCCTAGCTTCATCCTCTCCGCACCATTTCTTTCGGTCCTTATGCTGCTTCTAAGATAATCAAATAAAAAGGAAGATAAAGGACCGCTCCTTCTCCATCAAGACTACGCTTAGGGATTTGCAAATTGGGGGATTTCAATTATAACACGGTCGATCAAATAGAGATTCAACAGTCAAATTCTACTTTCTAATTCTCGATCCACGCACTGTAAGTTCAAGTTACTTTTAGATAAAATCTATAAATTTAATATCCATGTTGTAAATTGGAATTCGATCTATGTATGGTAATTGATTCCTAATCTATTCTTGTTCGTCTTGGATCTTGACTTTCGTGAATATTGCTTTGGACCTATTCATGTCGTAAATCAAATTCTCTCGTGTCTATAACCTTAACATGCCTATGACGTTGAAACTATTGTTAATGGACAAGGACTATGACTGAGAACATAAGACTGCCTATCACTAATATGACCATGCCAATGACTATGAAGGTGAACATAAGACTGCCAATGACTAATATGACCATGCCAATTACTTTGACGGTGAACATAAGACTGCCTATGACTAATATGACCATGCCAATGACTATGACGGTGAACATAAGACTCCTTATGACTAATAAGACTAAGCCTATGCCTATGACAGTGAACGAAAGACTGTTTCCTATGACTATGACAAGGACAATTGTGGCTAATCAACTATGACTCTTGACTATGAGAATTATTCCCTATGATTATGAACATAAGGCCATTATCTAGGACCATGACTTTGAAACTGTTACTGTTAATTTCCTATGACTATTGCATAGAACTACTATGGATAATTAACCATGACTATTGTGATTAATCGCTTAGGATTCTTAGTTACGAGATGTCTACCTATGACCATGACTATTGGGGTTAATTACCTGGGACTATTATAGTTGATTGAAACCCATGTTGTATACCGAATCTGCAGTTTGTTGGATCTCATACCAAGGGTGTGACTTGCTTAGTTTATTCGCTATTATGTACACCAAAACCATGGGATCCATTATTCTTGTATTTGGCTTGCCTTTACATGCCTATTCTTTTATGTCAGCATTTACCATGACTATCACGTTATCTTGCCAGATTTGAAATCCTATATGACAGTGATGTTGTAACCAATTATCTCAAGTTATGTCATGCTAGTCTTGTAACCCTTTTTATTGCTTTATGCTAGTCCCTTTTGCCTATCATAGTTTTGATGTTATTCCCTCTATTTCGAGATTTGGATTTATTTGTAGTATAGGTCAATTCACGTTCTCGTGCAATGGGAATAAGATTTGGGTAGAATAGGCAAGAACATGAATTGGTTATGAACATGAATTATGAACTTGATAAAAGGCAAAACTTGAAACATGAACGCTGTTATAACTTGAACCTGGATATGGACATGAACTTGACATCGACTTGACACGAAACTTGCCTTGAAAACTTGACACAAACTTGACATGAAACTTGAACATGGTCATGACACTTAGAATGAACATGAAAATGGCCAACTCGAGGTTAGGTTGAGTTTGCAGTGTAAATCTGCCTGGAACCACCCGACAAATCCAGTGGCTGCAAACAATAGGATCCAATATGAGTAGTTGGTCATATCGCGCTTGAAACCCGAGGTTAAACTGAGTTGTGGTGTAAATTTGCCTGGAACCGCCCGGCATATCCAGTGACCACAACAACAGGTCTAATGTGAGAGGTTAAGGTGCATTAATGAATTAATGCCACATGATAGGGTTAACTCATGAACCGCTTGAATATACTTAACCAATTTAACACGATGATTTAACAGGGTTAAGTCATGAACCGCTTGAATAAACTTAACCAATTTGACATGATGATTTGATAGGGTTAATTCATGAACCACTTGAATATACTTAACCAATTTAACACGATGATTTGATAGGGTTAAGTCATGAACTGCTTAAATATACTTAACCAATTTGACATGATGATTTGATAGGGTTAAGTCATGAACCTATTGAATATACTTAACCCATTTAACACGATGACTTGATAGGGTTAAGTCATGAACCGCATGAATATACTTAACCGACTTGACACATGATTCATAGGGCTAAGTCATGAACTTGAACGACAACACTTAGCCAATTTGACATGACACGTAGACGGGTTAAGTCTAGAATTTAAATGACAACATTTAACCTGCTGGACGGAAACCTTAGTTACGCGGTCCTTTTCAGCAGTAACCCACTAGATGTATCATGGTACCCTAGAACTAGGCAGTGTGGGGCACGATTACTGGGATGATTGTAAGCAACCAGAACGACGGCTGTGTGGGTGCGCCAGTGTAGGTTCTAACGGAGTGCGGGCGTGCACACACTACGGAGAAGAAAAAGAAGGCATTGGGCATCAATAGGTTTATCTGTGCGTGCTTGATTCGTGTCGATGGTTGGCACCATAGGGCTTGATACACCCTATGGTGGACCTAGCACAGGTGACTACATTTCGTGATTAGGCCGTATGACACAAACACATGAACGAGCTAGGACTTGTAGGGAGCCGATCGATTAATAGATCGTTACATGGAATTCGTTAGGTAGCTAAATCCCTAGTGGTCCTAGATGGCGTAAACCCTAATCGAATATCGAAAACGTTCAATAGGAAGCATTATCCCTAGTGGCCCTAGGGGGCATAAATCCTAGTTGAACACGCGATAGCTCATGATAAGGAAACCTAGCCAGAACAAGGGTATCGGTCCCAACGATTTCAAGAATGGTGGCACTACGTTGAAGTAGTATAGAAATATGTGATGAAACCCGTACGATATACGGTAAGGGACTGTACATATACATGGAAAGGATGATACGTGTTGGGATACTAGTACAGTTGGTGCAGAGAATCTAGGAAATCAGAGCAAATAGATATCATTTTAATGGTGAAGCAGAGAAATCTTGTGATGATAAAAATCTTGCGAAACTATACTTAGTTCATCCTGAATGGGAACCTTGCAATGTTATACATGACAGAAATCCTATGATATTATTCTTAGTTATCGTGCCTGTAGCTTATCTTGTCATCATGCTTATGTTTACTTTCAGTTTATTCATGCCATGTTATCTTTACCTGTTTTTATGCTGAAAGTCACCAGGACTTACTCAGTCTTTTTGACTGACCCAGTTTGTTTTGCCTCTTTTTCTTCCGTTCCCCCTCCCAAGGTTCATAGGGTGGGTACACAGCTTAGTTCGGATCTTACCGAGCTCCAAGGCTATTTCATGAAGGCTTGGATTGCTCTTGGCTATGGCTTGCTTTGCTGCTTTATTGGGGAATGATTTATAACTATGGTTTTATGCTTCTTTGCTATTGCAAGACAGATTTCGATGTAATGGATTTAGTAGTATTTTGATGTAAAAGGCTTTAGACCTTTCTAGATTTTAAAGCAATGAAATTTGGTTCTTCTTCCGCTATTTTATATGTTCTGTCTTGTAATATTTCTGTGTATGTTTACCTAGATAATGCTCCACCAAAGCTAGTGCATTCCCTTTATGAGTGACCCTAGCGGAGGTGGGGTGTTACACTATCCCTTGGAGTCATGCGGCACACAAATTATATTTTAGTCGTTCCGCTGTGAGATTCGTGTTACTCTGATGTGTTGCGTGTTCTTCTTCTTCTATTCTAATTTTCTACCTTATCTATTCTCGCCGAAATTCTTCCATTAACTATCTGGTATTTCCGATGCTTGGATAGTCGACATTGAGTTTATGTCGATAAACAGTATCACGAAAATCCGGGTCGTTACAAATTGATAAAAACTGAACTCATCTAAGGCCGACTGCTCCCAACTAAATAAGAGGCAACTAACATGAAATTAACAGTATTATTTGCGAAACCTATCATAAATCTCACAACGCAACGATAAGATATAATAGAATAAATACGACAGGTAATAACAGTGAAATCCAATTGCTCAAAAACTGAAAACTCTTAACAGAACCCGTATAAAGATCCATATAACTTAGGATAATATTTATGTACAAAGGTCCTCACTACATCCCTCATGAGTATAAAGTATCAGCGGAAACAGAAAATACTAGATAGTAATAAAACTAGTACATGAGCCTCCTGCTCGCCATGGATCAACATCATCGTCCTTACTAAAGAATCACCTGTCACCTACAACTCAGTCTGCCCATCCACAACCGGATGAACATCCCAAGTTAATAAGAGGGAAACATAAAACCTTGAGTCAGACAAAAGTCTTAGTGAGCATTAAAACAACTAACAAACTTCATCAATAAAGTATATGAGAATGGGTAGATTTACCAACCAAACTCACACTCGTCTTCTCCACATCCGACAGCGATAGCCTTTACAATCCATAACATCCAAGGTAACAACAAATTATCCTTGTCAATCAGAACAACCATCTATTACACTCATAGCATCCAGATTACTTAGGTAACACGTAGACGATCCTAATCGAGTTTAACATCCCTCAAGTACTCTCCCCAAAGGCCTAAACCAATATCGGTCGTGCACACAAGAAACATCTCCCTCGACGTTGGATAATCCACATGAGATGGTATAACAAAACATCCAGACATTCAAACATCCATGACAGACACTGCCTATCACCGTCAATCCTGCTTTGAAAACATTGTTACGACAAGCATTCAAACGTCCATAACTGACTTTGGCTATCACCGCCAAACTTGCTTTGAAACCCCCGTTATTGTATGACTGGCTAACAACTTGCCATTAATTGTCAAGGACTATACACTACATCCCGTTTCTAACAAAACACAAAACGTTATAAACAACATGTGTCTAGGCCATGAACGATGCCCAAGGCACTCGACCTACCGCAAGTCTTCAATTGTACCCCCTGCTTTGAGCCCGTTAGTACCTACAACAATGACAATTCCTTGGCCTTCTCATCTCTAGCCATTATCCATCACGACTATCGATTAGCTCAGAAGAATTTAGAGCAATCACTTTACACGAATTCAATACATCCTAGAGTCGTCACGACATTCGTTTCATCCAACGAATAAATCTCCTCACTTCGGTAATCCCATGGAATTCACTTTGAAGTTATCACCACTATTGAGCCGAAGAAGAACATCAATCATACGATCTGAAATAATCCATAGCATCACCTCGACTTGCTATTGAAAACACACCACAACACTCAGAAGCACTGTTACAACTCTGGGTACATGACTGACCAAACACCTCAACATGACCGACCAGCACCACAATCGACCCAACTACCTGAGTGCCACTGACCCTGGTCTTGCTCGACCCAAACCTTGCAAGAGCCAATGCTGCCCGACCCGCAGTATGCACACCCGACCACCTGCATGCATAACCCAAAGCCTTCTTCCTAGTTCACGACTGACCCTCATCGAGACCGACCCGGAGCAGCCGACCCGACCCTGATGAGACCGACTGACAGGACATTGCTTCTGACTTTTTCCACAAGAAACATATTGGCACCGATCGACCTACCATGGCTCGGTCGACCGACCAGCCCAGTTCTCCATTCTTTTCGACTAGGTACTCCTACATTAGTGCGACCGACCATCCTTCTCTTGTTCTCCAAGACAGACATTATAGTGCGACCGCCCCCCATGCATGACCAGAAACCTGCACCTCACTGATTAAACTTCGATTTCGATCAAAACTTAGCCAAATGATAAATCCAATGAAACGAACTCGTCTCACTTGTCAATTATGGCCACAAACATGTTATGAAATCATCATCAACATGAATACAACGATATTTATTGAGATTACACAAATCACCTCAAATCATGGAAAAGTGATCATATGAATAAAACTATAGATCTGACTTGCATAGACATATAAAATAGCATAGAAACTACCTATCTAAACTTGCTAAATTAGATCATAGGGTGATTTATATGAAAATGGACTTGTCAATGTACGGATCTATGGAAAATACTTGAATTTGATAAGAAACATGATCAACTACTCATACACTTTTATTAATCCATGTGGGAGATGTAAATCACAACCGATTCTCCAAAACAAGCTAAAATTGATGCAATAAGAATCTAGATAGCATGTACCACACAACAAACCCCTTGAACCGATGAATCCTTGCTTCAAATGATGTAGATCCACCCTCCAATGGTGTAGATCTATGATTTCCCCCCTTTGATTTTGATTTTTAATGGTAGAAAGGTGTTAGAGGAAGGAGTAGCACAAGTCCACCTAATGAGAGAATAGGGAAGTAAACTACCTCCCATATCTTTCACCCTCTATTTATAGTTTCCACCAACCCACTAACATGTCTCTCCTAAATCAACCCATTAGGCTCCCAAAACCTGGAAAGCCAACTGAAAATTTTTAAAATAGCGATTGCTCCCAAACCACTGAGCCAAATTTTCAATGTAACCACTCTAAGGAAAGGCAATCATCAATTTATCTCCAATGGCGCAGATCTCACCCTCTGATTTGTCCTAAGTCAAAAGTTATGCCATGTACAAGACTAATAGGTGTAGAATGGCCACGAACAAAATCTAAAAATTATGGACATGTCTCGCATCCCCATAAGCAACATATTAAAAGACGAGAATGATCCAACCCTCATAGAATAAGATAAAAATATTTTCCGATCTTGCGATACGTAAATGACAGGCTGTTACATCCCTCCATTAAGAAATTTTGCTCCCGAAATTCCAAGTAACCACAACAATTATGCATGTCTATCATCCATGAGAAGCCAATACTATCACCCAAACTAGCAACCATCAAGCCATACATCCATAGCCTTGTCCTAGCATGTAGAATTCTATTAAACAACAACAATATACAATGATATCACGATGATATGATATCATAGGGTCCTACTGATGATGAGTTCTAGGTGAGTCACCCGCATGCTCTCTTCCATCTCCCACGTACAATCGTCTCCATCCTCGCTCCATTATAACTTGACTAGCTTAACCGTCTTCCTCTTAATCTGTTTCGTATCATTCCCCACAATATGAAGTGGCTTACGAGGTTCTGCAACTGTTGTTTCTACTTCTAAGTCTTCATGTTGCTTTGGAGATACCACTGCATTCGAACCGTGCACTAACTTCCGTAGAAACGAAACATGAAACACATTATGCACACTCGACATCTTCTCAGGTAACTCCAGTCTATATGCGAGCTTTCCAATTTGCTCGACTATCGGAAATGGTCCAACAAACCATAGAGCTAATTTCCCTTTATTTCTGAATCAAACCACATCCTTTAATGGAGTAATCTTCACGAAAACCATATCGCCCACGTCGAATTCCAAGTCCTCAAGACGCTTATCGGCATAACTCTTCTAACAGTGTTGGCCTGCCTACATTCGTTGGCGAACGATCTCGATACAATCGAGGTTACTCTAAACATCTCTGGCCCAAGTATCAACTTATCCCGGTCCCCAACCAACACGATAGGGAATTACACGGCCTTCCATAGAATACATCGCATCATTCCATCCCAATGCTATACTGATAGCTATTGTTATAAGCAAACTCGACTAAATGTAGATGGTCCTCCCATGATCCACCAATGTCTAACACATAAGCCCTCAGGAGATCTTCCAAAATTCCATTGACTCTCTTGGTCTGACCATCAGTTTGGGGATGATAAGCCATGCTCAAACATAACTCGGTTCCCAAATCCTCTTGCAAATTTTTCCAAAATCCACCCGCAACAATGGATCTCAGTCACTTACTATACTCTTCGGGACACCATGGAATCGAACTATCTATTTCACATAAATTTCAGCTAGTTTCGACCGCGTCCTAGTCGACTTAATAGGAATGAATCTTGCATTTTTGGTCAAGCGATCCAAAATGTCCCAAATCCCTTCATTGCCTACCCTGGTTCTATGTAGTCCATCGATAAACTCCATCAATACTTGCTCCCACTTCCATGTAGGAACCTCCAATGGCTGAAGCAAACCACTCGGCTTCTCCTGTTCTGCTTTCACCAACTGACAGTTCATACGTTTGGAAATGAACTATCCAATATCTCGCTTCATTCCCTCCCAGTAGTAAGTAGATTTTCTTCATGTCCTGATACATCTCATTACCACCAGGATGAATTGTCAACTGCGAGCGATGACATTCTCTCAAAACCTCATCCCTCAATCCATCTATATTGGGAACATCTAATCGCCTTTTCTTTTGAAGCCTACCTTCTCGATCGACTTCGAACTCTTTATCACCTGGTTCTGGTATCTGGTTAAACTTGACAAGTTTTGCATCTCGCTTTTGGCTCTCGCCAATCCTTTAGACGAGAGTAGGTCTTAACGATAAGCTTGCCAACATTTCTGGTTCCAATTCGCATTTTGGCCTGAAATCAAACTTTGGCGAATATTCGAGGCTCTTTCATTCTGAAAACATCGCTCTCAAACTTGCATATCTTCGAATCAACGCGTCTGCAACTGCGTTACCTTTTCTCGGAGCATAGGCTATACCAAAATCATATGATGCCAGAAACTCTAACCATTGTTGATGTCGAAGATTCAAATCCTTTTGCGAGAAAAGATACTTCAACAACTGGTGATCCATAAATAACTCAAATCGAACTCCCAATAGGTAATGTCTCCACATCTTCAGACCAAACACAATCGCCGCCAACTCCAAATCATTAGTTGAGTAATTCTTCTCATGCGGCTTTAGCGGTCGACTCGCGTAGGCCTTAACCTTATCCTTCTGCATCAGTACCTCTCCAAGCCCAGTACCACATGCATCGGTATATACCACCATCTCTTCATTCACACTCGGAATGGTCAACACAGGAGCACTCGTTGATCTCTCCTTTAGGATTCCAAAAGCTTGCTCGCACTTTGCATCCCATGTGAACAATTGGTTCTTCTTTGTCAATCGCGTCAACGGTGGACCTATCTTTGAGAAATCCTTGATAAACCGTCGATAATAACTAGTCAATCGAAGGAAACTTCTCACATCCGTCACATTCTTAGCTTTATTCCAGTCCTGGATTGCTGCCACTTTAGTGGGGTCAACTGCTATCCCATTTCCAGAAACAACATAAACTAAGAACCCCAATTCATTTCTCCAGAAGTGATACTTTGAATATTTAGCTCTCAGCTGATACTTTCGCAGGATTTCCAACACAACTCTGAAGTGTGTCTTATGCTCTTCCTCATTCCTGGAGTAAACCAGAATATCGTCTACGAACATAAGAACAAACTTGTTCAACTGATCAATGAATACCTATTTCATAATATCCACAAAACACGCTGGCGCATTAGTCAATCCAAATGGCATCACCAATATTTCGAAAAACCCGGATAGTGTCATAAAAGCAGTCTTTGGCACACTATCCTTTGCAACCCTCAACTGGTGAAATCCCATTGACAAATCCATCTAAGAAAACACTTTGCCTCTGTGAAGCTGATCGAATAAGTCATTGATCCCTGGCAATGGATACTTGTTCTTCTTAGTGACCTAGTTTAGCTCACGATAGCCCACATATTATCTTAACGAGCCATCTACCTTGGTTGCAAATACGACCGGTGCACCCCATTTGGAAACACTTCTCTAAATGAGTCCTTTTCCAAAAAGTTTTCAAACTTGCACCTCCAACTCTCGCTGTTCCTTAGGCGCCATCCTCCCAAGAGGAATAACAATTGGTCTAGCACCCTCGACCAAATCGATCCTAAAATCGATCTAACGATGTGGCGATAACCCTCTGGCCGTTTCAAAGACATCGTCGTACTCATTAGCGATCAGCACAGATGACAAGTCTTCTTATGGAATCATACGAGAATGTAGATTGCTAATGAAGACACCCTCTTCACGCGTACACTTTATCATCACCTTTCACCCGTCCACATCCTCGACTCTCACCTCTAGCTTCTCGCAATTTATCATTGCACATGCCTCTTGAGCCAATCCATGCCTAAGATGATCCCAAACCCAACGAAGTTAAGAACAAAGCAATCACACAAAAAAGTGCAACCATGACTCTACCATATTAGACCACAACACAACATGCACAAACAGGATAAACCCCCATCTGGATTGGTCACACTCAATGGTCTATCACAAATCTCGGGTTCCAAACCCAAGAAACACACAAGCTCATTGCTAATGAAAGAATGCGATGCTTTAGTGTCAAACAAAACTCGAACTAAAACACCATGAATAGAAAGAGAACCTTGCACCACAACACCCTTTCCATTCTCCTCAGCATTAGGAGCTCTTGATGAAGTTGGCACGAATTCCAAAGCACATGCCTTCACAATCTGCTTTCCCTTAGCTGGTTTCGGATAGTGCTTCTTAAGATGTCCAGTCTTGCCACAATTGTGACACTTCCTCCCAACCTTCGTATTCTTGCACACACTAGCAAAATGGCTCTTCTGCCAACAATTGAAGCAAGTCACCACATTCTTCTTCTTCTTCTGCCCATCTTATCCCTTCTATTGTTGTTGCTTTCTATTTTTATTATTACCACCTTGCTGTGGCTTTTGTTCCTCCTTAGTTGCAACAACAGACAACTTCTTAGGAAATTGTGACACCCCATGTCCGTTAATATCTCTCATAAGAGAATGCATTATGTTTCGCGAAGCATTAAAGGTCAATAGAAACAGAAACATTACAAGACAGATGCAAAATAACAGAAGAATTTATAACTTTTTTAATCTCAAAGCGTTGAGGTTCAAAACATAGTTACATCATAAGTCTGAAATACATAAAACCCAATACATTAACTTTAAACTTCTGTCTTTTACTAAAATCATCAGAGTACAATAATAAAATAAGCATAGTTCCCCATAAGTATAGCCAAGTAAAGAAAGTACAGAATCAAAGCAGTACATCTAGCTACTCCAAGCAGAATGAAAGAAGAATCTTGATCAAGCTTGAGTATTCCCACCCTGAAAACCTGAGGAGTGGGGAAACGGAAGAAAAAGAAGAGGAAACAAATAGGTTAGACATAAAATATGGCGAGTCCATTTACTTTTAGCATATAAATAAGTGAAAGTATCATGACATGCATTTCAACTGGATAAGAGATATATAACATACAAGGCTGGTATGACAAGTCAAACATGATAAACTGAACAAAACATGCAATGCACTTTTCTACTACTTTTCTCTGTCTCTGCACAAATACTAGCGTAATTGTAACATGATGATCCTAATAAGTATAAGACAGTAGACTTAGGTGTACTACTAGTGAGAGGTATAAATCACATACAATAAAAGTAGCCCAACAGAATTGACGGGTGTTATCCCCAAATGATAATAACGGGCTCCTAAACATACATGACTAGATGTACCTGAATTACTACCCCAATCAATTGGCTCCTTAACCTTCATTGATACCCTGTGTTGGCCCCACAGTAGGATGTATCACTTCCTTAAGTGGCAACCCCTTTATAAACAAGATGCGCTACCATATCTACAGATGTCACCACTTGTGGTCGCTGGATATGGTGGGCGGGTCCGGGCAGACTTCTACCAAAAGTGTAATCTAACCTCGTGTCTAAGCGCGGTTACAGTATCTTATTACTGTAATTCTATGCATTTCATTCTTTATTTAATAATTGTCCAATTATCATTACTAGTTTTCACGCCCTTTTCCAAGTCATATTCATCATTAACCATATGCACCCAAACTAAATCTAAATTAGATATTGATTTATGCCACAAATCTATATTTATGTATTTAATTTAAGTTATGCCCAAAATTTCCCAATACAAGTTATGCCTCAATTTTTAACATTTTCCAATCGTTCCCAATTTCGCGCGTTCACATATTTCAATGGTATGCCTAGGCATGAAGGTAGCCTGGCTATAAACAAGGAAAATAAGAAGAGAAGGGAATAGAAATAAGCATAATAACAAGATGGACATACGGTGACAGAAATAGGCATAGAAACTAAATAAGCATATAGTGATAAAATTTGGCATAATGACAAGATGGGGATATAAGAACAGATATGATGAACATGTGATAATAGAACCGATTAGGCATTGTGACATGATCATAAACATGCATGATGAGATCTAATCTGTGAATTAAATATATAAATAACGGCAGATCTAACATGATTCAATTAGTTACAAGCTTAGGTCCAATTTAGAACATGTCAAGACTAACTTAGATACACGGGTTATGGCAGATCTAATATGATTCGAATAGTCAAAGGCTTAGATCCAATTCATAATATGTCAAAATAAATTTTAAGTGTTTATATCTAAAAATAACATAGACTTACTTTGATTGGATCTAAGAAATAGAGAAAAGTAATTGCAGATGTTGAATTATAGATCTCTAAACTTGAATGACTTGATTGTTCAAGAAGAAAGGCTATTTCAATCTAGGCAGAGGCAGCATCTTGTTCTCCATTGTTTTTGGTGTGTAAAAAATTGAGAATGGGGTCTTATTTATAGCCTAGGATTCACAAATGTGGTCAGAAAATAAGTCCACGTACGCAGAAATGAATTTTGCCTAGATCTGCGGGATGTCAACATGGGTGTCGACACCCCGTTATGGTGTCGACCAGCGAATCAACACCCCTAGAGTATTTCAACCAACAACGGGTCCAATTCCCCGCCTAGACTTCCCGCTTCTCATTTTGAACTATTTTGAAATTCTGGGCTTAATTTATTTATATATAATTCTCTTGCGAGTATTCGAACTTCTAACCCAATTAACGTCTTCATATGATGTCCGTTTTACACAAACTCAGAGTCTGTCTCAAACCCTATTAATTTATTTCGAGACGAACGCAATGGCGTAATCCTTTTTACTTAATTGCCAATATTTAATCAAGTATTATTTAATTTATAATTTTAATGTGTTATAAATAATTGGGTGTTGCATTCTCCACTACTTAAAAGATTTCGTACATGAAATCTCCAATTTAAGAAGAATGTATATCCTAGCAATCATCATCCATCTACTCGTCCATCATTCACTGGCATCCATTGTCCTTCAAATATTTCTAATGCTTATATGAACATATGCAAAAGTATGTGTATATGTCCCTATACCAATGTGAAAAAATCAGGCGCTCTACTGATTTAGTTGAACTCCTTAATGCAATGTATGTTAGTGCCATGAATCCAACATGTATTATAACATGTAAGTTCTATATGTGTGTGAAATCATTCATCCAAATTCAACATCCATATGATGATACACCCACTTTCATCCACTAAAAGAAAAAAAATGCACACACATCCATACGCAGTATGAGAGTTATTGAGCCGATCTAGTGCATAATGTGTATGTATATGCATCCATGAGCAACCACTAGTAATCACTTACATCCACTTGCATCCATCAAACATAATATGTCTCAAACACATGTTTTACATCCATGGGATTCCTACCTAAAGGCCGAAGATTCGATCGATAGGATATATTCATACGATGGAAATAAACATGGATAAAAGCTTTGGAAAAGAAGTTAAGAACATAACCTTGAAAAGGAAAGGGTACAAAGCATGAATCTTGTCTTCAGTCTCCCAAGTTGCATCCTCTTGGTTACCCCCCACTGCACTTTCATCAACTTAACCTCAAGGATGCGTAGCTTCTTAAGCTCCGATCCAAGAATACGGGTAGGAACTCGTCTGACTATCACCTCATATTCCATCTCTACTTCCTCAAGCATACTCGGCTCAACTACTTCTGCAGTATCGTGCAAGCACTTCCGTAAATGAGAGACGTGACAAACATCATGAACGCCGGACAGTCTACCTGATAGCTTTAATCTATAGGCCCATTAGCCAATCCTTTCTATTATGGGAAATTGTCCTACAAATCATGGTGCCAGTTTCCCTACAGATCCAAAGCGAAACACATTCCTCAAAGGTGATACCTTGATGAAAACCATGTCTCCCGCCTCAATCTCAAAGTCAATCCTTCTTTTATATGCATAGGTCTTAAGCCTATCCTGAGCTATCTTTATGTGCCGTCAAATAAGAACGATCTTTTCTAAAGTTTCTCTAATCATGTCTGGTCCAAGCAGAAGTCTTTATGTAGATTCCCACCAACAATTTGGTGACCTACAGGGTCTTCCGTACAATTATTTGAATGGTGCCATGCCAATACTAGCTTGAAAACTATTGTTGTAGGAGAACTCTACTAAAGGAAGTCGTAATTCCCAAGTCCCTCCAAAGTCTTGGCTACACAACCTTAAAAGATATTCAAGGACTTTATTCACCCTCTCTGTCTGTCCATCGGTCTGTGGGTGATAAACAGTGCTAAAACGCAAATGTGTACCTAAAGCCTCTTCTAAGCTTCTCCAAATATCACTGGTGAAAACGGGGTCACGATCACTTACGATACTAGAAGGTTCTCCATGAAGACGGACTATCTCACGAATGTAAACTGCTACTAGCCATGTTGCCATCCTCTTACTCATAACGGGAATGAAATGAGTGCTCTTAGTAAGCCTGTCAATTATGACCCAAATACTGGTGTTGCCTTTCCTTTATCTAGCCAAACCATCAATGAAATCTATAGAGACGCTCTCCCACTTCCACTATGGGACCTCCAAAGGATGAAGCAAACCACCGGGATTCTTTTGCTCAGCTTTGACTCGCTGGCAAATCAAATATTGAGAAACTAACTCTACTGCATCTTTCTTCATCCTAGCCCGAAAGAAAACCCCCTCCATATCTCTATGCATCTTATCACTGCCTAGATTTATAGTCCACTTGAAATGGTGGGCTTCCTCAAGGATTGTCTTCAACATACTCCCAATACGGGGAACACAAAGCATTTCATCTTGTTGCATCTTATCTACTTAGTTGACTAGAAGTCTCCCCTTTACAGAATCTAAATAAGTAATAACTTTCGGTCCCGTTTTTGAATCTCTTTCATTTTCTTTTTCATCATGTCTGGGGAACCTAATATTCCATAGGGCGTTACGATACCAGGCTAGTTCTGTAGATATCTGGAGGCCAGGGCGCCTACCGAAGGCCAAGGAAACATTCCTCCCCCAGCTGGACCCGTTGTTCATCCTCCTCCTCCGCGTGCAGACAACTTTTCCAAGATCTACAAAGATTTCCATGCTATTGAAGGAAAGTCATTCCATGGAACTGAGACAAACGTAGAGGCAATTAATTGGCTTAAGGAGACTGAGGGCTTGTTTGTAATCTTTGAAGTGGAAGATCGAAGGAAGATTTAGCAAGTTGCCTGGCTACTGAAAGATGAAGCTTCGTTTTGGTGGGAAGTAACCCAAGTTGGACGTCCGGTAGAGACATGTTATGATTTTAGGCAAAGATTTTAAATGAAATTTCTTTCCCAAGCTGAGAAAAGCATGTGAATGGAGAGGTTCTTGGCACTTAAACAAGGAAACTTGACTGTTAAAGAATATGTGAACAAATTCAACCAACTAGTGAGGCTTGGATTAGAGTTGGTGGACACTCCACATAGGAAGGCTTTGCATTTGTCAAAGGACTTAATGAGCCCCTTCATGGGTTGGCTATGTCCCAAATTCCAATGGAAACTACTTTTGAAAGGCTTGTTGATATGGCCTTGATGCATGACCAAGACAAGTGAGAAAAGAAGGAAGTAAGTGCTGAGGAAACAATGCAAAACAAGAATATTTGGCCAAAGAAGGGATAACAATAACAACAATAGCAGCAACAGCAACAGAAGAAGGGAGGAAAGAATGACAAGGCCAAGGATAAAAGGAAGTGCCACAGTTGTCGGCGTGAGGGTCACATAGTGAAGGACTACAAAAGAAGGAAGAATTCTTGCTTCAGCTGCAGAGAGGTCGGACACTTCGCTAGGGAGTGCCCAAAGAAATAGGGACAAGGTCAAAGGACAGGAACTTCTGGAGGGCAGGTGCATGCCCTACCGATCAGTGCTCCTGATAGAGGTAGAAAAATTTATGTGGAAGGTTTAATTTCTCTTTCAAATCATCTTATTAGAACACTTTTTGATTCTGGCGCTTCACATTCATTTATATCTAGTTCTTTAGTTGAATCTCTACACTTAAATGCTAGTATGGTAGTGGATCCTGTTGTTGTCTCAAATCCCATTGGTGGTTCGGCTCATTTGTCTATGATTTGTCGAGGTTTGAGGATATCTACCTTAAGCGTTGAGTTTGAGTGCGACGCGTATGTTCTCGGTTTATGGGCTATGGCTCGATTCTAGTGATGGATTGGATAACCATGTATGGTTCCACTCTAGAATGCGAGAAGAGGGTCGTTAGGCTTTTGTCTTATCGTGGGAAGACCCTCGAGATTTCATGTGACTGCAAGGGTCAGTTATGCTTAGTTTCCTAGAGTCTCTTGATGCATCAATCGATGATCTACATTCTGCTCCTGTAGTCCGAGATTATTCAAATGTTTTTTATGAGGTATGGGGTTTACCTCCGAGGCGCGAGATCGATTTCGTATATATCTGGTGGATAATGCAAAGCCAGTTGCATTACTAGTGCGCCATATAGATCCTAGGGAAAGGTGGGTGCTGCGTAAACAAGTAGGGGAACTACTTAAAAAAGTGTTTATCAAGCGAAGCATATCTGAATGGGGTGCTCCAGTAGTATTTGCAACTAAGGAGGATGGTTTACTTCGCTTGTGTGTGGACTATAGAGAGTTGAATAAACTCACCAAGAAGAACATACACCTGCTCCCAAGGATTGATGATTTATTTGCGCCATATAGCTCCGAGGGAAAGGTGGGTGCTGCGTAAACAATTAGGGGAGCTACTTAAAAAAGTGTCTATCAAGCAAAGCATATCTGAATGGGGTGCTCCTGTAGTATTTGCAACTAAGGCGGATGGTTTACTTTGCTTGTGTGTGGACTATAGAGAGTTGAATAAACTCACCAAGAAGAACATACACCTGCTCCCAAGGATTGATGATTTATTTGGTCAGCTTGTTGGTGCCTTGGTATTTTCTCAAGTAGACTTTGCCACGGGATTTCATCAGTTGAGGGTGGCTGACGACAGTATAGATAAGGTTGCTTTTAGAAATATGGATAGTTTCTTTGAATGGCTAGTTATGCCTTTTGGGTTGACGAATGCACCTGCCTATTTTGTTGATCTAATGAGTAGGGTGTTTCGGTAGTTTCTAAATAAATTTTTTGTGGTCTTTGTTGAAGGTATCTTAATCTTTTCCAAGAGCGAAGAAGAGCATGCCCAGCATTTGAAAGAAGTTTTGAAAACTCTCTGTGCACATCAGCTTAAGGCAAAGTTCTCCAAATTCCACTTTCATACAAAAGAGGTGAGATTCTTAGGGCATGTAGTCTCCAAAGAAGGGATATTTGTAGATCTCGCAAAGTATTTGCAGTGCAAGATTGGCAAATTTCGAAAAATGCAACAGATGTAAGAAGCTTTCTTGGATTGGCAGGTAATTATAGGAAGTTCATTAAGGACTTTGCAAACGTATCAGCCCCACTCACCAGGCTGACAAAGAAGAACTTGACATTTTCATAGGATATAGATTGTGATGTTGCTTTCCAACGTTTAAAGAGGGCTCTGACAACAGCCCCAGTCTTGACCCTTCCTGATGGGAGCAAATTATTTACGCTTTACACCGATGCATGTGGTACAGGGCTTGGTATGATTCTGATGCAAGAAGGAAAGGTATTGTGTTATGAAGGAAGATAGTTGAGAGTTCATGAGAAGAACAACCCTACCCATGTTTTAGAGCTAGCTGTCGTAGTATTCGCGCTTAAGAAGTGGCATCATTATTTACTTGGAGAGAAGCTCAAACTGTACACTGATCATAAATCTCCCAAGTGCATGTTTTCGCAAAAGGATCTTAATTTAAGGGAACAAAGATGGATGGAGTTCCTACCCTCTTATGACTTTGAAATCTCTTATACCCCGGGCAAGGGTAATGCGGCGGCCGACGCACTAGGTAGGAAGAGGATCTCCTTAAGTCCTCTATTTGTAGAAAGGAAGAGCCTAGAGTTCATATCAACTTTTGACTTTAGACCCTCCATCGAGATTTTGCCTGATTTATTTGCATCGCTAGAAATACGACCAACTCTTATGGATCAGATAGGAGCTTCAAAGGGAAATGGTCCACATATTTTAGATATAATGGATTAGCTCAGAAAAGGGGAGACTTCCAGGCACCTCAGTAGATATTCCATAGATGAAAAAGGGTGGTTGTGACGAGATGGACGGCTTTGTGTTCTTCAAACGGGAATCTTGATAAAGGAAGTCCTAGAAGAAGCCCACCATTCTAAGATGACTATTAATCCTGGTGGTGATAAGATGTGTAGAGAGATGAAGAGGGTTTTCTTTTTGGCTGGGATGAAGAAAGGTGTGGCAGAGTCTGTTTCTCAATGTTTGATTTGTCAGCAAGTCAAAGCTGAGCAAAAGAAGCACGGTCGTCTACTTCATCCTTTGGAGGTTCCACAATGGAAGTGGGAGAGCATCTCCATGGATTTCATAGATGGATTTCCTATATCAAAGAAAGGCAACACCAGTATCTGGGTTGTGGTGAATAGACTTACTAAGAGCGCTCATTTCATTCCAGTTAAGAGTAAGAGGATGGCATCATGGTTGGCAGCAATTTATGTTCGTGAGATAGTCCATCTTCGTTGAGTACCTTCCAGCATCGTAAGCGATCGTGACCCCATCTTCACCAATGAATTTTCGGGGAGCTTGCAAGAAGCATTAGGTACACAGTTGTGTTTGAGCACCGCTTATCATCCTCAGATAGAGGGCCAGACGGGGAGGGTGAACAGAAATCTTGAGGATCTTTTAAGGCTATGTATCCTAGACTTCGGAGGGACTTGGGAAAAGCATCTTCCTCTAGTAGAGTTTGCCTACAACATACTTTATCAAGCTAGCATCGGGATGGCACCCTATGAAGCATTGTACGGATGACCCCATAGATCACCAACTTGTTGGTGGGAATCTACAGAAAGACTGTTACTTGGACCTGATATGGTTAGAGAAACGTATGAGAAGATTGACCATATTTGACGACAAATGAAGACAACTCAAGATAGGCGGAAATCCTATGTGAACAAGAGAAGGACTGACATCGAATTTAAATTGGGAGACATAGTTTTAATTAAAGTATCATCTCTGAGGAATGTGGTTCGCTTCGGATTTGTAAGGAAGTTGGCACCCAGATTTGTGGGACCATTTCCCAAAACCGAAGGATCGGCCAAATGGCCTGTAAAGTAAAGCTACTAGAAAATTTATCTGCCGTTCATGATGTTTTCCATGTTTCTCATTTGTGGAAGTGCTTACATGAAACCGCGGAAGTTGTTGAGCTAAGTATATTGGAGGAAGTAGAAGTAGAGCCGGAGGCGATGGTCAGACAAGTCCCTACCCATACTTTTGGATCAGAAGTAAAGAGGTTATGCAATAAAGAAATCAAGCTGGTAAAGGTTCGGTGGGGAAATAACCAAAAGGATGTGACTAAGGTGAACGAAGGCAAGATTCGTGCTTCGTACACTTTCTTTTTCGAGGGTAGGTCCTTAACTCCTTTTCCAAGTTTTATCTATGCTTGTTTCTATCATTTGAGTATGTCCTATCAATAGAATTTTCGACCTTTAGATAGGAATCATGTGGATGTAAACATGTGTTTGAGACATGTTACGTTTGATGGATGCAAGTGTTTTTAGTGGTTGCCAGTGAATGCATATACACACACAATAGGCACTAGATCGGGTCAATAACTCTCATACTTCATATGGATGTGTGTGCATTTTTCTTTTCTTTTAGTGGGTGAAATGATGTATTAGCATATGGATGTGGAATTTGGACTAATTAGTGTGCACACATATAGAACTTACATGTTATAATAGTATTATTTGCATACATATTGGATTCATGGCACTAACATACATTGCATTGAGGAGGTCGACTGAATCAGTAGACCGCCTAATCTTCGCATTAGTATTGGGACATATGCACACACCTTTGCATACGTTCATATAAGCATTAGAAGTCTTTAAGGACAATGGATGCTAGTGAATGTTAGATGAGTAGATGGGTGATGCATGGTAGGATATACACTCTTCTTAACGTGAAGATTTCGGGGATGAAATCCTTTGAGTAGGGGAGAACGTAACACCCCATAATTTCAACAACATTAAATAGGATAAAATAAATAATAATTTAATTCAATAATTAGAATTAAGGGAAATAGACTGTGCCATTGCGTCCATCTCGAAATTCTGGCCAAGGTAGACATTTGGTTTGCTTAAAATGGACAAAGTATGATGAAGTTATGAAGGTTTGAAGGTTGTATACGTGCAAGATAATTATATATATAGGGACCAGGAATTCAAAATTTTAGTTCAAATTTCGAAAATCCCTTAGGCGGTAAAATTTCTGCCTAGGGGGTGTCGACCCCAAAGTAAGGGTGTTCACCCTATAGGAGTAGGTCGACCGCATAAAGGGGGTCGAACCCGGGGTCAACCCCCTAGTGCTGAGGTGGCATTCGATTTCTGGGAGGCTGGCAGCTATAAATAAATGTCCATTTCTCTTGTTTTCTTCACTGAAAATCAATGGAAGCCAAATACTATCGATGCCTGAACTGAAACAAATTCTTTTCTTCAACAGGAATCAACTAAGAGCTAATCATTTAGCGATTCACATATAGATCTGAGATTCAACACCAACAATTTCTCTTCAATCTTCTAAAATCCAAACACTACGAGTTAAGTTACTTTTAGATTTAAATGATTTAAAGTAAAATGTGATATAACTGTGGTTTGGATCTGGTATAAATTGTGAATCTATGATGCTCTTGGATCTTAAAACTTTATCATGCTACATCTACCTTTATAGATCTAATTCACTTGTAGATAATTTATCATGTCACATTTGTGGATCTTAACCTTTATCTATGTCTGTGGTAAATTTGAATCTAGCATTATTTGGACAGTTAAATCCTTGTTTAGATCTAATTATCTATCTAGATCATCTTGTACCTATCATGTTGTGGTTAAATTAGATCTTTTATTAATTCAACATGTGAATCCTTATTTATATCTAATCATGCCTATTATGACTTCCTTAGTATGTTAGATCTAGTTTTATTATGTTCTCTAGATCTATTTTTACGTGTCAACCATATCACTTTGTCAATTACATGTCTGTTTTAGTATACACACTTATGCCAGTTATGTTAGAATAATCACCATTGTCATCTTCCTATCAACTTTCCCTTTTATTGTTTATGGCCAGGCTACTTTCTAGCTCAGGAATGCCACCAAATATATGCAAATGCATTAGTTAGGGAACAACGGAAAACATTAGAATTGGCATAACTTGAGTAATGAATATGAATTGGGACATATAATTCTCTATGAATATAATTGGGTAAATGTGCATGAACACTTAAAAAGACATAGGCATAGTTAATTGGTTTATAATTAAAATGCCTAGGATTATAGTAATTAGAAACTATAACTGCACTTATGACATGAGGTTAGATTGCATTTGTGGTGGAAGTCTGCCCGGACACGACTGGCATGTCCAGCAACCGCAAATGTTGAATCTAATGTGAGGTGTCTAAGTGCACAAATATGAAACTGGCTAATACACGGGTTAGGCCCAACTTGTGGAAGTAGTCCGCCCAGACCCGACCGACATATCCAACACCCACAAGTTGTAGGCCTAATGTTGGAGGTATACCCATTATAACTATAAATGGACATGGTAACGAGTTGGAATACTTAACCTGGTCGAATCCATAGGGATTGCGTGAACATGAACATAAATAGGGGTTAAGCAAACTTGGTTGAAAAATGGGAGGGTTAAGTTAAGTATTAAGTATATCTGAGAATGGTAGGTGATATTTAAATATAGGCCCACAAAACTTAACCAATTGGGGGTTATGTATTAAAGACACCTATAAGTAAGTATAACTGGTAGAAAGATTGGGGTTATATAATTAAAAAACCTTTTTGGGTAAATATAACTTGTGGAAAACCTAATAGGGGATACAAGACATAGGGGAGAGCTTGTATCATATTGTGTGGGACCCGTTTCAGTCAGTAAACCGAAGTAGGTATCAAACAAAGTACTATGAACTAGGCCGGAGAAGGGACACGCTTACTGAACTCATTGTAAGAGATCCAAACGTGGAGGATGATGTGGGGGGCGCAAACCGACCGGGTCATGTGTGTGCTTGGGCAGGGCAGAGGGGGATAAGATGACCGTGACACCTGTAGATATAGGGTTGTGCATATCAGCGAAGGATTGCCACTTAATTTGGAATTTTATGTATTATGGACGTGGTTGAATTCTTTTCATAAATTAAAATTTTAATAATAAAGTTCTCATTTAAATATGAGTTACGCTATTAATTAAAAGGAACGATTAATGTAGAATTCTTTGGTTTTGATATGAATGCATGACAAAACTAACGTTTTAGCATAATTTATATTTTTAATCCGGAATATAACCCATTACAATTTGAGGATTTGGAAGAATTTTTTTATTTTTAAAGCATGTCTTTGGATTTAAAGTTTGAAATATTAGTTTAAAATAGTTAGTAAAATTTTGTTTCGAATTAATGTTAAACATAAATTTATTTCAAAATTGCAATAATCGAAATACGGTTGGTGTAATAAAAAATAAAAATAAAATAATGAATCACATAGTGAGTACGCATATATATTTTCGTTCGCGTTAATTTGTTTTATCATAGCGTAGTCGTTGAAATTTAAAATTCGTTGACGCAAACAACGCCGTATCCCGTTCTCTGGTAACGTTCATTCATCCTAGTAGTTCGTTCAAACCACTTACCGTTTAGCCTATTGTTTAGAATTTGGACAATATCTGGTGAAATCTCAACTCCAAGATTTTGTCTGAGCACCTGAATAATTTATACTGAAATTTATTGCCATCTATATTCCTCTTTCTGAATTTTTTTACCACGTTAATTTCTCTTCCTATGTCAGGCACAGTTCCTTCTATAGTGCACAAAGATTTTGAAATCTTGTTTTGTCAGTAATTTTAAGATTTCGAAACTATAGAAGATTTCGAAATCTCCTTATATCTGTAACTCCATCGTGATATAATTAGTACCTCTTCTCTTCATTTAGCAAAAAAAATAAAAAAATTCCACTTCATTCTCTTCACATCTGAAATTTCTTTCATCTGCTTCCTTTCTTTATCTTTTTATTTTACCAAAATAAACCTGGAAGGTAAAAATCTTGTTCCTCTCTCTCTCTCTGTGGTCTATTTGGACGGAAAGGAAGATTCCGATGAAAAAGACCAAAGCCTTATTTTCTGTTCGTAGACAAGTTAATGGAACCGGAATCCCAAGCCTCCAAAGCCAAACTCGCGCGTCCTCCTCCTTCACCAACCCCATCGAAGCATCACCGCGGTGTCCACTGGGCGGCGCAATTACAGCGTCTCATCTCGAGCTCATTCCTACTACCTCAATCCTCGCTACTCCCATCAGAAACGCTAGATCTATTTCCGTAGTCATCGCTCCTAAACAACAACGACTGCCGCCTCTCACAAGCGTCAGCTATGCTAGAACATCGGCATCAACCTAGAGCGCCATCAACTCGACGCCAACCCTCCTCAACGTTGACCCCGCCAGCTTCGAACAAAACCGAGGCCCTCATCTCCAAACAAACGCGACCAATGATCCCTACTAACCCAAAACTAGGCACTGCCAGGCACCAGTAGCCACTATGTTGTTTGTTGTCCAAGGAGCCTAAGCATATGCACTACCCACAGAAGTCTGATATCCTCTAGATTGTTGCAAGTGTCACTTATGGCAGCATGCCTTTTCGGTGCTTGAGGGAATACCTGAAAGACTGATGGCTAAGATTTTATGTACTATTGAGTCGGATTTTGGGTTATGACTCCTCGGCACTTCGCGGGTCTACGGTAAAGCCTTGGATCGAGTTGGAATAGGGTTTGTACCTCTTAAATGTCACATTGTATGTACCTATGTATATATGATAGCAAATTTATGGGATGTATGCTTGTCGATTCACCAACAAATTTTATCCTTAGATCTCATGTCATATTTCATGGTCATCTTCTAGCCACAAAAGGTGAATTTTCTCACTCACGACTAATTGATTATTAAGTGAATTAAACACTTGGAATGTTGAATGGAATGTTAGGATGCTCTAGATTTGTTTGCTTCATGGTTGTGCATGTGTGACACACACTGTTATTTCATATGACACAAATGGATGTATGGTTGACATGCTATGTTATTTTCTCACCATGCAAGTTCCCTTTAGATTAGAAAACCATTACGAGTTGAAATGATACATACCCGAACCCCTTGTGTATTCGAATCAGTTTGGGATGCGGGTTGAAATGATACATACCTGGGATTCAAATATTAAAAAAAAAACGGATTGAAATGATAAATATCTGTATTACCTGACCATAGGATAGAAAATTATATATGGACATTTTGGTCAATAAATTAAAATTATTTTGAATAATTTATATCCATTTTGGAAATATAAATTTTAAAGGAATCCCTATATAGTATAAAGGAAAGTTGAAAAGTAATTTGGTTCAAATATTTACCTGAAATTTTTATGAAATCCAATTTATAGTTAAATAATTTTTAAAGTTATTTTTGCAGGTTAACATCATGTTAAATTTATTTAAATAAATTCTGTATGACTTTACGTTCATATAATGAATTTAATAATGTGAGTCTTTGAATTTAATAATTGAATGTAGGGGATTTACATATATTTAATTAAAAAATTTCCCAAACTTATTTTGCTATATGATTTGTTAATGAATTTTCGCCATGTAAATATAAGAGTGATTTGTCAAAATATAAGTATTAAGTCCAAGTATTAAAATGAATATTTTTATTTAAATCATGGTGAATATGACTTGTTAACAAGCTAGAACTTAACAATCGCGTTTTGATTTATAGTTGACGCTAAAAGTGATTTGGGAATTTATTATATGAAATAGATATGTCGAATCCAAGGTAAACATTGGTTTTAAAACCGTTTTAACCATAAAGTGTTGAAATTGAACCAAATGAATGGAATTTGTTTAAAAATGAAATTTTGATGGGAAAAGAGTTCTAAGGCATGGATTTGGATTTGAATTGGATCAATATTATTTAAATAGAATATAAAATTTCATAGAAGTAATTTTTCCTCATTACTTGATTTTTGGAAATATTTTTCAATAAAATGGTTTGATTACTTTAACTATATAAACATTATAATACTTTTCCAACTATATATATTTATACATTACTTTCAATTAAATATACGAATACCTTTCCAACTATATGTATTATACATTACTTCAATATACATATACTGTTTTCAAACTTAAATTTTCTAAACATATTTATAAATTGAATAAAAGATATATCCAATCCAGTCTAGTGAATCCAAAGGGTGGAATAAAGGATTTTGAGCAATAACGATATTTTGAGCATCTTGAAACGTTCAAGCCAAATGGTGAATTTTTTGGGGTAATTGATTTTGGGGCAAACATGAAATAAATCATTTTGTGATACGTGTAATGTGATTTCAAATCTAATGACCACGGTGTGAAAAATGTAAACGTTTGGTTGCTAAAGAGACCAGAATCGGAAGATGTCATACGTGCTTCCAATACCGATACCACTTCAACAAATGTGTATGCGATGGAGTTCCACAAAAGAAGTAGGATTGTATGGAGGCGACTACTGGATTTGAAGAAAGAGAATGCTTATGGATTAGCCTTGACCTTCGGGTCATAATTAAAATGACTAAAATAGGAGTCATGCCCGGGTTAAGTGAGGTAGCACCTCTGATCGAACAAACTTCTTCGATACCATCTCTATTACTATGTGATTGATTTGGGACTGTTTTTGATTATTGTAGTGTTGTTCGCGTGGGCGGTAGTGGCTGCTATGTGTTACCACCGTTCCGGGAGCCGTAATTCAGTAGAATCCTACCATGGGTATTCCTCGTGTGCCTTGTCATATTATCCTTATCGAGCCCCCTACGATTTTAATTGGTATCGTACCTATGGAGTGCCCTCTGATTCCATCCGTGTTAGGGTGGGTTTACGGTACTATATAGACTACGGTATTATAAACAATGCAAGGGTAAAAATGTAATCGCGCTTATGCAATTTTCGTTATATTTACTTTACTAAATAGACATTACAATAATAGCATATTTATTTATAGATACTAGTTTTGCGGATCCTTAGAGGATGGAAATCCCAAACATCCTTTAGGTTATTGTACATTTCAGTGGACACTTCATTTAAGTTAATTCACTTATATGAGACTGTTAGTCCTGACTCTTGTATTTTGTTTGTTTTCTTGCGAAATGCCCGGGTTAGACCAAGTATTTCATCTTAGATAAATATCTGTTAGAGCTTGAGATTCCTTGAAGATCAGCTCATCCACTTGTTTTCACCCAAGCAGTTATTCCCACTTCATTCAGTTATTCATGTTTAAGTAAGGTTCTTAGTCTTCCGCTATTTCTATATTGATTTTATACTATAATATTATGTAAATTCAAAGATTTTGTAATAATGTATAAGTTTTTACTTCCGCAGTGAGATATTCTGTGTATGTTGTTCTGTGATGATTTATATTTCTACTTCAAAAGCAATGACAATCTCTCCTTTTGAATGGTTTGAGTTGGTTTAATTACCGGTGCAAACCTGTCAAAAAGCCAGGTCGTTATTGTAACACCCTGTATTTTCTATGAACGTATAAGTAACAAATTAAAGTATACTTAATTTTAGGAGAAGAATTAAGGGAAACGGGTTACGCCATTGCGTTCATCTCGAAATTCTTCTTGAGATAGAGTTCGAGTTTGCGTAAAACGGATACCATATGAAGAAGATATGGACGAACGAAGTTAGGCAGAAAAACCGGAAACAAGCCAGAATACACTGGCGCACTTGTGAAGTGCACCAGCACAAAAATACACTGGTACGCCTGCCAAGTGCGCCCATACCGATACAGCATAGAATTCTGGAGTATTCTGTGATGACATGTCTTCTTATGAGTGGATGGATGACCTGTCTTCGAGCTGGGTGGTTCTGATGACTTCTGGACTGATCTGAAGGCTCTAAATCACCCTATCCTCCTATAAAAACACCCCCCAAACCTCACTTTCTCTCCACACAATTTCATTCTGCCTATATGTAACAAGCCGAATTTTAATAACATGTTAAATCCATAAATCAAGGAAGAATTAATTTTTAAGATAAGAATCAAGGGAAACGGGTTATGCCATTGCGTTCTTCTCGGAATTCTGCTTGAAATAGAGTCCGAGTTTGCGTAAAATGAATACCGTACGAAGAAGATATGGACGAACGAAGTTAGGCAGAAAAACCAGAAATGAGCCAGAATGCAATAGCGCACTAGGGAAGTGCGCCAGAACAAAATTGCACTAGGGCACTTGGGAAGTGCGCCCATGCAATTTTGCATTGGCACACTTGGCAGGTGCGCCTAGGCCGAGCAGAAACTTGCTTGGTCAGGCCCTAGCTGGCCTGGTCGGGTTCTGGTCGAATTTCTGAGCTCTGTTGTGTCATTAGGGCTGACTTGTCATTTCCTGGTTGGCTTTTCTAGAGATGGATGGCCTTGATTTCTTCTAGCTTCATCGACGGCTCTAATTAGTTTGAAATTCTATATAAATAGCCTCCTAGCCTCGTTCACTTTATACCATTCTTCTCTAACCTTATGCTGCTCAAACTCTTGATGATCATGGCTTCTTCATCTTTCTCTAAATTAAATCAATTAAATTAAAACGCGAACATTATTTCTTGAAGATTATGGCTAGGAATGGCATATTTGGGTATTTTCTTCCGTTCCCCCCCCGGTTCTCATGGAGGAAACTCTAGCACTTAGTTTGGATTTCGCTTGCTTTTGATTCAGCTCATGTACGGTTTGATCTTGGGCTATGCTATGGCTTCATTTTCTGCTACCTTTGGGGAATTAAGCTACTTTTGATGTTTTAAGTTTATGCTTCTTTGTTTATGCAAGACAGAATTTGTTGTAATGGAAAATAATGACTTTCGCTATTTGGTTCTTTGAATGAAAAAGGCATTGACTATTTTGAATGTAGTGAAATTTATCTTTTGATTCTTCCACTGTTTTATTTATGTTCTGTCTTGTAATATTTCTGTATTTGTTTACCTCGATAACGCTCCTCCAAAACTAGTGCATTCCCTTTGTGAGTGACCCTAGCGGAGGTGGGGTGTTACACTATACTTTGCCACTATTCTAATTAAAATAAAATAATGGCGTCGCCACTCTGCTGAAATCAAAGCTAGAACTAGTGCATCTTCTTCCAATCTAAATAGAATTAAAAGAGAACAACTATTTTCTAATCTAATCGATAGTCTACGCCAAAGAAGAGCTATTCAGTGTCAGAATACAGAGTCCATAATACAAGAATCGTTCCCTTTTTGTGAGTATAGTTATTTTCTGATATGAATTTTAATTATGATCTTGAAATGGCTATAAATCTGAATATGAGGTTATGCATATTCTTATCTGTTAGATCTGTTTTTCTATGACTATTCTCTTTCTTTTTTCTGCTCTATAGCCAGGCTACTACGAGCCTGCGCCAAATCTCATAAGAGATAAACGCACGAACGCTAAATTTTGGAGCAAATAATGAATAATGCATAATTGGACATGACTGATCTGTGTTTGATTTGAGAAAACGACAAATGTTGTAAATTATGTCTACATCTGTGCATGCTCTGTGATTTGGAAGAAGAGGAATCATTGAATGATAACATATGGCTTAAAACTTGGGGACATAATGCACATAAAAATTAAGATCTGATTTTGAGAGGATATAATTTAAAGATCTAGATTTTGGGGTATATTTTATATAACGATTCATGACTTGAAAAAGGAATCTGAAACTTATGCATAAGGACCTATATTAAAATAGGATAACTATTAATTTGAATGCACCTAAATATGGATTTTTGGATATTGGCATTAAAGGCTATAATTTGGCATAATTCATATCATTATTTGGGGCTTTTAGAGAGTGTTCTGTACTATGCAAAGTTTAACGAAAATTTGGGGGCATATATTGTATTATGAATTATGACCATGATTTGAGCATGTAAGTTTAGGAATAATTTATGATTAGGCAAGATATGTAAATAGAATTTTTAAGAAATGTTAAATCTGCTAATCTGCTGAATTGCCTAATCTGCTAAATCTGTTGAATTGCCTGTTCTACTAATCTGCTAAATTTCCTAATCTGCTATATCTGTTATCTGCTAAATCTGTTGAATTGCTTAATCTGTTGAAAGCTGAATAATTGTAATTTGGAGGCTCGATCTAAAATTGAGCAAAACATGTTAATAGAACTTTGGATAATCTGTTGTAACTTGTAAAGAAGTTAAATCTGCTAAATGGACATAATTAGTCTATTTTTTTCTATAATGGAATAAAGTGACTATGACACGAGGTTAGACTCTGTTTACGGTAGATGCCTGCACGGAACCAACCGGCTTAACCAGCGGCCGCAAACTGTCAATCTAATGTGAGAGGTTGTAGGCATAACTAAAATATGCTTAGACACGAGGTTAGATCTGACTTGTGGCAGAAGTCTGCCCGGAACCGCCTGGCATATCCAGCGGCCACAAGCTACCGTCCTAATGTGAGAGGTCTGTGCATTAATATTTAATCAATGCAAATCTGAGATAAATATGATGTCTAAAACGTGTTGGGTGGATATGGTTAAACCAACTGGACTGATGAATTTAACAAACCCGTTTCGTGAATCTGTAGGCCTAATACAAAGTTAGACAATATGTAAGTCTGTTAAAACTGTAATCTGATCCGTTAGTCTGAAAACTTGTTAACTTGATTGTCTGATCTGTGAACTAGTAAATCTGAACTATGCATGTCTTAAACTTGTAAACAAGTTAATCTGAAATTTGTTGGTTTGGGGACACAACGTTAGGAGGGGAAATACTTGTGTCATCTGATGTTTGGGACTCATTTTAGTCAGTAACCCTTTCTGGTATCAAAAAATTTGACCCTACGCTATGTAGGGGTCTGGGCACGCTTACATTACTAATTATAAGCGGTTCATTCTGATAATGGCGAGGGGTGTTGATGGTGCATTCCAACCGGGTCATGTGCGTGCATGGATCCGGTCTGCTCTAAGGATGTAAGACACTGTGACATCAATAAATATGTCTGTGCCAATAGTTTGCCACTTTAGGTAGTGATACACCTTACTGTGGGGCCGACACAGGGTATTTATGTATTAGGGAGCCGATCGCTTGGGGTAGGACTTAGGGTACACTTAACTCTGTCTGTTTCTGTTGGAACCGTCTGTTTCTGTTGGGTGGTAACACCTGTCTGTTTCTGCGTGGTACCGTCTGTTGGGGTGGTAAAGGCCCATTACTAGTGTACACCTAATTCTAACATTTTGTTTCGGTAGGGATTATTTTGTTTCCGTCTCCGATTCAATTTTCGATTCTGTTTCCATACCTTCTGTCTATTGGGGTGGCAAAGGCTCATTATTAGTATTCTGTTTCCGTATCTTCTCTCTGTTGGGGTGGTAAAGGCCCATTATTAGTATTCTGCTTCTGTACCTTCTGTCTATTAGGGTGGTGAAGGCCCATTACTAGAATTCTGTTTCTATATAGGTTATTCTGTTTTGATTCTGTTTCAGTTTAGACACTAGGGTAACACCTAACCGTATTATACTAGTATTAGTGCAGAGAAGTAAGATGTAAGTAAGGAACATAACTTGGTATACATCATTCTGTTTCTTCTTTTAACTTATAGCATATCTGTTATTCCTGTTGATGTAATCTCTCATCCAGCTTTATATACATGTCATGATAATATTATCTATTTATATGCTGGAAGTCACTGGACTCGGCAGACTTTATGTATGACCTCGTTTGTTTTCGCCCCTTTTCTCCCCCCCCCCCCCAAGTGCTCAGGGTGGAAACATAGGAGCTTGATTATGATTCTTCTGCTTGAAGTACTTGGAGTATTGCTTAGCTTTGACTCTATCTTTTCATGGAAGTTTATGTTGGGGATTATGGCTTTGAAACTTTACATTCGGAAGGATTTTGTATAAGACTGATTATTGTGTACTTGAGTTTTGGTATTGTGATTTAGAAAGATGTAAACAAACTTATTTCTGCTTCTGCTGTAATAAAGTTATAATTTATCAAGTAATACTTATTTTTCCTGTAATATTCTGTACTTTCTACTAAAACGCTCCGTCAAAGTTAAGGCGGTTGGCAAGCTTTTTGACCAAGCCACCAAGGTTCGTACTCATGAGGAAAATATGAAACTTCACGCCTCTAGCTCTCGAGCACCCGATCGGATTACCCTACCTTCCACGGATCGCGCCCTCCCCCATGTCCCGCGATCTGATCCGACCCTTTCATCTCGACCCGTCCTCGTCAGAGCTTCGAGACCCGATCCGTCCATAGCAGAGCGATCCGACCCGTACCCTCTGCCTCATTACGATACGAACCCCAGAAGTTAAGATGGAGGTTACGACAAAGTCTACGATGATCCGAGAATGCGGGATCTCACGACATCTGTCCATAACTGCCATTTTTACCAATTCTTCATCAAGCCACGAACCAGTCCGAGATCTTTGGGATGCACGCCACGTATGACCGCGATCCGCCTACAAGTATCATCTATAAATAGCCCCGAACTTTGCATTTTTAGGGATCTTTTTGGCAATTCTGAGTTCTGGCTCCACCATTATTGCATCTCTTTTATTATTATTCAGAGTTTCCCTAAATGTATTGAGTGAATCAACATTGTAAAAGTGAGGTTGAGGGATAAATCATCGATTGTACTTGAAATTTAAGTACAGTCATAGATATAATGTGGACGTAGGCTCGTTAACGCCGAACAACTATAAATCTCGTGTCTTTCTTTTTTTTTCTTGCATTCTTTCTGATATTAATTTCTGCACAATTGAACAGCTTGGGTGTTGGAGCAAATTTTGGATCTAACATTTTGGTGCTTTCATTGAGAACAAAGTCTCAACATATTGGATTGTAGTTCTATTATTCGGACAATCAAGTTCGAAGAAAACGGTACAAAACTCCACTGTTTCGATTTTTGAAAGATTTTAGTAAAGCTCAGATATCATGGCTGGAAAGAAGTCTAAGGAAGTACGAGCTTCCCAAGCGATTGAAGCTACGAACGAAGCGGTTGAAGAGAACGTTCAGGAGCGGATCGAAGTCCTGTCCCCGGATCGTGGTGAAGAGGGGGCGATCCGACTCGATGAAGGTACGACAATCCAACTAACTTAGGGTGTCACGACCGATCCCAAGGTAACGTTGACATCCCCCTTACTGACCCTCCTGCGGTCCGATCCCAGGGAACTACCACGAGCCACCAGCCTAGGAAAACCACGATCCGGACTAATAATCAGACTGCTATCTGATCCGGGAAGGATATTATGGCACATTCCGCTCGTGTCGGAACTTCTGCTCAACCCAGTTCAAGTTCCTTGCGTATCATAGAAGATGAAGATGACCAGTTCGACCCTTCTGCCCCAGTTACCGAAGGACATCTGACTCGAATACTTGAAGCATTGGACAGGCAAACTGATGAACTGGCTGCTAAAAGGCAGGAGGGCTCGTTGCTGCGTCAAAACATTACTGCCCTAGGCAGAAGAATTGACGATATTCAAAGGCAGGTTTCACCACCTCCATCTCACCCTTTCTCTCTGGAACATACGTCGTCGTCTGAAGAGCCCCGAAGGAACAAACGATGGCCCCCGTTAGAAAGGCCCAAGAATATAGAGCAGCTTCGATTAGGGTCACTTCCATCTTGTGAAGAAGAGGCGCTTAACCAGGGAACTAATAACCGTAACTTAAATGAGCCCACTCTACCACCAAGAAATGGCGTGCCTCCCACTCGTCGCATGATCGACTGCGGCAATAGGGTCCAGGGGAGTTCTGCTCAAGGACCAGATTTTGTAGTAGCAAGTCAAAGAAATTCTGGAGGAGGCCGTCGGGCAAGAAGTGCTGATACTGAATCTAGCCTGACCCATCCAGAGGTTGAAGCAATGATTAGGCAAGTCATGGTAGATAGTCATGGACATAGCAATGAAGATTGGGGCATAGATCGCAGTCACACGCCTTTTACTGACAACGTACTGGATGTTACATTCCCTAGGCGCTTTAATATGCCAACCATGAATCGCTATACAGGCAGGACTGGCCCCATCCAGCATTTAATGCGATACTCATGGTCGATGAATGCCGCTACAGCTACAGACACGGTAAAATGTAAAGCGTTCCCTACATTCTTAGAATATGTGGCGTTATTGTGGTTGACCCGCCTACTAGCACGGTCAATATCCAGCTTCAGGGAATTGAGTGAGAAATTCGTGAACCAATTCCGACTTCATGCCCAGAGGTCTAAGAATGTGATTGAACTATCCCTTATTAAACAACGACCAGATGAAAGCCTGAGATCATATTTGGATCATTTTAACTTGACTGTCACAGATGTCAAAGCTCCACATGAGAAAACTGTGTTGATGGCCTTGTCCGATGGCATCGATAAAGATACAGAGTTTGGAAGATATCTGGCTGGCAAACCACCCCCGACCAGAGAAATAATTCATGACAAAGCCAATATTCACCTGCGTCGGGAGGAGATATACACTAGTTCAAAAAGAAAGGCTACTGATAAGGAAGATATCCAAAGCAATGTGGACATCAAGCAAACGAGAGATAGCTTAGGTAAAGTTGAAGTTAACGTTGGAAACAAAAATCAAGGCAGCGGTCGCCAATCAGGGAATAATAACAATAATCGAAAAAGAAATCGAGGAAATGACTCGCAATGGAGATCCCGGCCTAGACCGCTTGAGAGCTTCACATCGTTAAACGACATGTTGGAAAACATCTTCCTGGATACATATAATGTCCTCGAATATAAAAGGCCTCCTCCGAGAGATTCTACAGAGAAAGAGCGTGAAACTGGAAAATTCTGTCTTTTCCATCAATTCCACGGTCATTCCACAAATGAATGTCGTAACTTGAGAGACGTGGTTGAAAGGCTTCTCCAAGAAGGGAAGCTCGATGAGTATAGGGTGACTCCTAGGGACAAGGGGCAAGCCATACAAGCCCCGAACCAAGGCCAACCCACTGCAAACCGAAGGCTCAGCAAAAATGAAATAATATCGTTATCAATACCGTAATTGGTGGGCTTCACCTTGCAGGGCACAGTTTCAGAGCTATGGATTAATACATAAATGCCGCTAAACAGCATTTCGAAGTAGGGGAATGTAGTAACCCCGAGGACAACGCTCTGATTAAGCAACAAAAGACAAAGTCCGATGATGTCATATTTTGCGAGCGAGAGAGTATTGGAGTACACTCCCTAAGTGAAGATCCGTTGGTGATTACCGTCAACATTGGCGTAGCTATAGTTCATAAAGTCTTGGTAGATAATGGGAGTTCAGTCAACATTTTGTTCAAGAAAACGTTCGATCAAATGAAACTCGAACCGAAGGATTTGAAGCCATGTGAAGGTTGGATACGTGGATTTAATGGGGCCTCGACCGCCCCGATAGGATACATGGAATTATCAATAACCGTTGGGGAAGGATAATGCCAGAGAGTGAGTATCCTCCCCTTCGTGGTCCTAGATATTGAATCGCCATACAATGCCTTCTTAGGTCGACCGGCCCTAGCCAAATTCAGGGCCTGTATTGCACCCTGGTGCTTATTGTTGAAATTCCCAACGGATTCTGGTGTGGGTGTTGTGAGAGGAGATCAAGTCATTGCACGAGCATGCTACATTGTAGAATTAAAATTGCTCCGTAAAGAAAGAGATGTAGATGCAAAAGGTGGTTCCTCCCCTCCAAGCGATGAATCGTCATAGGAACTAAAGGAAATACCTTTGGGAGGGTCGCCCAAAGAGTTGCCCGAGGACGTAGATCCCAGAGAGGATGAAGAGCTTGGGGGCAGAATGGCAACTCCCAATGAAGCAACTATGGATGTACCAATCGATGATAGTGACCCAGAGATGGTCCTGAAGATTGGATCCTAGTTGGATCCTGTTCGAGCAAAGGAGTTAACAAATTTTCTGAAAGCTAACACGGATTTATTTGCCTGGACCCATGCAGACATGTGTGGGTTATCTCCCTCGATTATGAGTCATTCGCTAAGCATTAACCTGAAACATCCTCTTGTCAAGAAGAAAAGGCGAATGCTGGGTCTACAAAGGTTTGCCACTTTGAAAGAAGAAGTCGAAAAACTGAAAAGTGATGGATTTATTAAAGATTCAGCGTATCCTGACTGGATTTCATACCCGGTTTTGGTAAAAAAAGGCCAATGGAAAGTGGCGTACGTGCATCGATATCCCTGATCTAAACAAGGCATGTCTGAAGGATAGCTTCCCATTGCCTAGAATCGATCAATTAGTAGATTCAACCGCAGGTCATGAACTTCTTTCTTTTATGGATGCCTAATCAGGGTATAATCAGATCCCCATGCATGTCCCAGCCCAAGAGCATACCAGCTTCATCACAGATTTGGGATCATACTGCTATGTGGTGATGCCTTTCGGTCTGAAAAATGCGGGCGCTACATATCAGCGGTTGGTAAACAGGATGTTCTACAACCAAATCGGGAAAACGATGGAGGGATACGTCGACGATATGTTGGTAAAGTCCGGACAGTTGTCCGATCATGCCAACAATTTAGCAGAGATGTTTCAAATTCTCCAAAAATACGGGATAAAATTGAATCCTTTGAAATGCTCATTTGGGGTAGCATTTGGAAAATTCCTAGGGTTCATTGTAAGCTCGCGCAGAATTGAGATCAATCCAGACCAAATTACATCAATCCGAAATATCCAAGAACCAAAGCAGATTAAAGATGTGCAAAGCCTAGCGGGAAAAGTGGCAGCGCTCAACAGATTTATCTCAAAAGCTATAGATAAATACATCCCATTTTTCGAGCTAATAAAGCGAGGCAAGCGCAACTTTAAATGGACTCCTGATTGTATAAAAGCATTCCAGAACCTGTTGGACCATTTGGAAAGACCTCCGATACTGTCTAAGCCCGTGGATCACGAGCATTTATTTGTGTACATGGCAGTGTCATCCCATGTAATCATTTCGGCTTTGGTAAGAGAAGAGGATAAGGTGCAAAGACAAGTACACTATGTGAGTAAGAAATTGGCAGCTGCAGAACGAAATTACCCAAGGAGAGAAAATCTTGCGTACAGATTGATAATTGCATCTAGGAAACTTCGTCACTATTTCCAGGCTCATCCCATCACTATTTATACTGATCATGCCCTTAAGCAAGTCCTACAAAGGCCAGAAGCATCGGGAAGATTTCTCAAATGGAACATTGAGCTGAGTCAATTCGACCTAAACTTCCAACCCCGGAGATCGATAAGAGGGCAGGCACTTGCATATTTTATAGCAGAATTTACCATCCCAAAAGATGATGCGGTAACCGAGGAAGATGATCCGCCAAAGCTGCTCCTCGATCCTAACGCCTGGAAACTATACACTGATGGGGCTAAAAATGACAGGCAATCAGGTGTCGGAGTGGTTCTTGAGACTCCAGAGAAACGGCTAATATAGTATGCTCTTAGATTGGATTTCCATGCAATTGATAATGATTCCGAGTATGAGGCTCTAATTGCCAGGTTGAAGCTTGCAAAGGAACTAGGCTAACAAAGCTGGACATCTTTTGTGACTCCAATTTAGTCGTGAACCAAGTTAATGATAAGTTTCTGGCTAAGAGTCCATGGTTGATATCATATTTGGAAAAAGTGAAGGAGGTTTTGGATGGTTTTGATTACCACAGTATATCTCACATTCCTCGAACGGAGAATCAAAGAGCGGACAAGTTAGCGAAGATGGCTAGTTCCGATAATTCAGAAGATACGGAGCTAGTTTCGGTTGAAGAATTACTGTTTCCCAACATGGATCATATGGAAGTTAATCCAGTACTAGAGATTGAACCTGAAAGGGAGTCATGGCTGACCCCCCTAAAGAATTTTTCGATAAATAGAACTCTCTCGTCAAAGAAAAGTGAGAGGCGTGCAATTATACGGAAGGCTTCTTGATATGTGTTACAGGGCAATGTCCTATACAGACATGGCTTCTCGATGCCCCTCCTCCGGTGCAAGGCTCACAAAGACATCAAGCGTGTGTTGAAAGAGGTCCATGAAGGCGAATGCAGCGATCACACGGGGGGGCAAACACTGGCAAAGAAGATATTACGATATGGCTATTTTTGGCCCACCATAAACAACGATGCAGCCAAGTATGCACGGTGTTGCGACGCTTGCCAGAAATTCTCCAGGATTCCTAGGGCGCCACCTAGTCAGTTGAAGACAATGACAAGCCCGTGGCCTTTCGCCATGTGGGGAATTGACATTATTGGGAGCCTTCCCCTGGCAAAAGGTGGAGCAAAGTTCGCTATTGTGGTCATGGATTATTTTACTAAATGGGTAGAAGCGGAGCCTTTGACCACGATCACAACCAAGCGAGTGATCACCTTTGTCGTTAAGAATATCATTTACCGATTCGGGATTCCAAAAGTCGTCATAACCGATAATGGGACCTAATTTGACAGCACGGAATTTCAAGATTTCTGTCGGAAGTATCACATCGAGAAAAGATACACCTCTGTGGCACATCCGGGATCGAACAGACAAGTTGAAGCGGCAAACAAGGTGATCAAGTCCATTTTAAAAAAATATTAAAGAGGGCCAAAGCTATGTGGATTGATGAATTACCCCTAGCACTATGGGCCTATAGAACAACGTACAAGTCGACGACGGGTCACACCCCATTTTCCCTTGCTTTCGGAGCTCAAGCAGTTATTCAGACCGTGTTAGAAGCACCATCTCATCGAACTATTTATTACGATCCGATGACCAACAATGAGTTGCTCCTTGAATCCCTAGACATGGTTGAGGAAAAAAGGGATGAAGCCGACTTACGTGCCCTGAGACACACACAACAAATAGCTCGGTACTACAATAGAAGAGTCTGAGCTCGGACATTTGAACCCGGAGACTTGGTTCTGAAGCGCGTCTTTCTGCCCCGGTACATATGGGCCCGAAATGGTAAGGACCATACTCCATTTTACGAAGGTTTGATAATGGAACCTTCAAGCTAGCGACCGTAGATGGAAACGAAATCCCCAGAATGCGGAATGCCCAGAATTTGCGGCTTTATCTGACATAAAAGTGTCAGTTGTACTCTTTTGTTTTTAGAACCATGTAAAAGAGCTCGACTTGCCTAGAACAGTCCTGTTATTTGAACAAAAGATTATAAAGTGGACATATGTCATGATTCGACCAAACCACTATAAAAATACTATTAGACCAAAAAGTGGTTCTAACACCCAAATTGACTAAAATTAGAATAAAATGAGATCAAAAAAAAAAAAGACACAAATTTATAGTGGTTCGGTGTTAAAGAGCCTACGTCCACTTTATATCACTTTGTTTGATGATGTAGATGGAAATACAACAAGATATTCACTCAATCTCACTCACTTTTCATATACATTCACTCAATTATACTCCAAATACATTGCGAATGATAATTTGGATTGTTTGGGAGTGCTTGAATTCGGTTCTCAAAGATACTCAAACTCTCAGAGTGCCAAAAGCCCCTTCTAAATGCCTCTTGGTGGGGTATTTATAGGTGAAAATCCTTCACAAATTCGGGTCGGATCGGGTACACGTGTCCTACATTCCATGACTTTAGGGATCGGATGAGTTCTGATGTCGCCAGCACATCAAGTTAGTGGCCATCGTGGGTAGAAAGTGGGTGTAACTGCCCCGAATATCCAGGAGATCGTGGAGCGGAGTAGCAAGGTGCACTGGGTTCAGATCGGATTGGCTAGCAGATGGGGTTCGGATTGGCCCTGCTACATCCGATCCGATCCGAATACTTTCCTTCCTCCTTTGTCTTGTTTTGTTCCTACTTCTGTAATTCCGATCCGAACCGGATGCATAACAGAGTGTCTTTTGTCTACTTGATCTTCTGACTTCTTGACTTTGTATAGCCTAGTTCACAAAGTTGGCTAACATTTTGCCCACTCAAAGGATGCTTTTGTTGGAGACGAAGCATGCTTTGATGTTATCTATTCATTGGTCTTTGAGCTTGAGTCGCTGAGAAGTTGTTTCCGTTGATGTGTAGGGATATATATTGCTTCAGACAGTCACATCTCTTGCTGTTTATATATATATATCACGTTGCGTTAAGGCTACTTTCTTCATTTTTTAACAAGTTAAAGAGCTTTTCTTGATTTCCAGTGACCTCTCCAGGTAATCTCTATCTTTATCTTTATTTCTATTTCGTATTTAACTTTCTTGTTAGGTCTTTGTGTTGAATCCATTCGGTTCGGATCCGATCCGAATGAAATTCCTTCTAGTCTTGCTTAATACTGAACTAGCAGGCCAAAAGCGACTCGTGGGCTTTTATCCCGGTCCGAGCGGAGAGAAAGAGGGGGAATACGAGTAGTCACCGTAACTCTATATAAGTTCATTGCCTTCTTCTTCTTTTCTTTATTTCACTGTTCTTGTTCAACTGATTTCCACGCTGAAACCCTAGCCTTCAGGAAATCTTCATAAAACTCGCAAATCCTTCTCATTTTCCTTTAAATCGAACTCGTAAGTAGACTTTTAATCTTGATCTACCTACTTTTGCCTGACTTCGGCTTGGATTCACTATTATATTAGGCGATTCGAGCATCATTTTTTGCCCAATTCTGTCTCCATGGCCTTTTTTACTTCTCCATCATCGCTAATGGCTTTAATTCCCTCTCGAGGTGATGGTAGGGGGTTAAGATCTATCGCTGAGTCATTTGAGTACGTGGGTACTTGATTTCAGAGACTTTCGATAGAGGATCGGGTTTAACCTTAAAGAGGAGGAAGAGTGAAAAGAACAGTACAGGGGATCGGCTCGGATGAGGAAGTATGGGAGATGGAGGAAAAGGAAAGATGGTGAGGTTCACAAGGCCGGATCTGGTCGGGGAAAAGAAGTCAAAGATGGGAATAGAGCTCATTTGACTGGATCGGATCGGACAAGATTCTCAAGATCGAATCGGATCTGAAAGTGAAAATGAGGAGAGGTGCATGGCTGCTTAACATGTTCCGCTCCGTTCAAGGAATCCAAGTCCAAACCGATCCGACCTTAATTCCTCAGCTCTAATATTTGTCTTAGGCCAAGACTAGTCCGTTTCCCCCTGATCCGATCCCAATGGGGGCCTCCGATCCGAACCAAAGAGCAGTCCAACTTAATGCATAAGAACTTGCTTAACTTGCCAAATCAATTCTCGATATAATCTTCAACTAAATGGACAGTTAGGGTAGTGCCTTGCGAATATAAACAAACATTGAGGACTATTCTGAACACTGCTTTGCCAAAACTTTGCATTATACTTTCAAGTGTTCACTTTACATCTTCTGCACACCCCGTACACACTTTAGTTCACACATGTGCACATGGGGACACGGGCTAATTTACTCTAACTTCTGTTTTACTTCTTCGATAGTTTAGTGATCATGGCTGACAGACATTCTTCTAGACTGGAAGAAAAGAAAGAGGTCCCAGAGACATCCAATAAAGTCACTCTTGACGACATATCTTCTTCCTCAGACCCTGAATGGGACGACGAGGGATCAGATTATGAAGTAGAGGCGCATAACAGCGAAACGCCTTCTGACAGTGAAGTTTCTCTGGGCTATGAAGAGGAAGGAGGGGTTGGAGATAATCGAGCTCCTGATGAATTTGAATCTGCCATCGTATTGGAATCACCTCAAGATTCTGTTGAATCGACGATTGACAACGATAGACTTACTCGAATAAGCATAAATCACGGGATACTAAAAAAGGATACCCTGGTGCCGTCGAAAACTGACTGTCCTCATAATCCTCCGGAGGGATTTATGGCAATCACCCGATTGATGTGCATGGCTGGAGTTATTCCACCGTTTGCTCCTTTTGTCGTCGACTTTCTAAGACAGATGCGGATTGCCCCCATCCAGCTGCATCCCAACTCCTATGCTTACCTGTATACCTTATATGTAGCATACCGCGAGATCTTAGGCACAGAGCTCACTTTTGATGACGTTCATTTCTTTTATAACTTCAAGCATCGAACTCGAGAAACTCCTTCTTTCTATTACTTCGAGTCTGTCCCAAAAAGAAAAATAATTTCAGCACCGTTCAGCAACAGGGCCGGCGATTCCAAGCTGGAATGGTTTTATATAAGGCGGCAGCTGGGGTGTGCTAGGAGATGGAAAAAATCAAGTAAGGCAATGTTTTTCTAAATCTTGACTCTGAATGTCCACGCCACCACATTAATCCATTTTCTTTTTGTTTGCAGTTGATAATTCAAAACAAATATCAGGTCAAGTGTATTTTGATTGGATGCATCAGCTCCTCAATGGTGACCAAAAATTTCTAACTATTGACGAGGTCCTCAAGGACGAATATCTTCATTACCAAGGGCTACTGTCCATTACCCGTAGCATAGGTCACGAGTCAGGTCCATATGTATATATCCCTCCGCTGGATGTAATTCCAGAAATGGGCGAGAGCTCAAAATGCCCCACCATGCCACTTCGAACTTCACCTTCTCCAAGTTCGACCCAAGACGATGAGCTGGCTAACATACCTAAAAAGCACCGAGAAGGGTACATCACCCCTGGGTATGCTATTTCTACTAAAAAATCAGTGTCTCCTAAAGAACCGCGAGTAGACGCTTCCTAAGGAGATGCTCCTACTACTGATAACCCTATATTCCGGGGCTTGGTAGATCTCCCCCTACCTGAAACTATCTACACTTCCGAGGATTTTGGCACAAATCCTTTAGTTTTTACTTCTTCGGAGGAGGCTACTCCTGTTAAGGCCAAAGAGCCCACTCGCACTGGCTCGGCTTCAGACTCTGGTTTGTCGGAGGGGGCACACCACTTAGGATGCACTCAACACAATAGCACCCCACTTCACAGCACTTACTTCTTATGAGAATACTGATTATGAATTCCACTTACATTGTTGTGCAGGTACATTGTCTCCTACTCACTATGACATCAGGAATCTATGCCGCAGCCTGACCAGAACCCCTCATGATGTTGAGCATGATCGTCGCGAATGCCGCGGTAGGGAGGATAGAAGGCCTTATGATTCTTATCAGTCGCGGACCTCGCGCTCTCGCTCTCCCGTTCGGTCAGATCTAGAGCAATATAAGGGCTACCAAGGTCGTCGAGGAGATGACACGTCGCAGTCAAAAGACTAAATCACTTCTCAAGAATAACATAGTAGGGAAAGGAGCCCGCCGAGAGATACCGACTCGCGAAGCAAATGGAAGGTTCCTGCTAAGCGGCCTAGAAAGGGTGAGGAGGCCATTGAGCCCTCCACACATAAGGATACCGAGCTGACATTCCCCGCACCTCCACCATTGGACGCTGAATCTGCAATTAAGCGAGCATACTTGGAGGAGCAGTTCCCCGATCACTACTTCGAAAACTTGACTTTCTTACCTACTCTTGAGCCTATTTCCTCGAGGTGGGCAGATGAGGCCAAAGAAAAAATTGATGCAGTTGAGAAACAATATTCGGAGATGTTCAAGTACTCGCGCAACCTCTCCAGAATTATCTGAACTCTAATCACGGATACTAACTCGATGAAGAAGACTGCAGAAGCTGAAGCAAAGGCATTGAAAAATTTAGGGAAAGACCTTGAGGATACACAAGCCCAACTTGGTATCGCTCAACGGGATGCTTCTAGCTTCAAGCAATAATTTGAAGATCTACAAAAACGTTATCATGACTTGCTCGAGTCCCATAATCAAAAGCATTCGGAGCTGAAAAAGCAAGCAGAAGACGCCAAGTAGGATAGCGCTAGAATACAACTTGCTTATGCTACTCTTTAGCGAGAAAAGGCCGAGTTAGCAAGTAAAAACGCCAAATTGGAGAAGAAAAATGCTGACTTCTCTTCCAAGTTGATCGAGGCCGAAAACAGGGCTGCCCTAACGGAGGGCAATGTTGAAAGTGTCATCAAGTCGGCCGAAGAGTCCCGCAAGCAGCTGGCAGAGGCCCAGGAGGATGTGCAGGGCTTCTGTGAATTAATGATCGAATTTTTTGCACATGTAATCCGTCACCGAAGCATCTCTTGGATTGAAGATTATCCGATGACCTTGGTTCACGTGTGGAGCCAAATTGTTGAATGGGAGAAAGAAGAACTCATGGTATATTCCATCGACAAGGACAAGCTCATGGAAAAATATCTAAGAGATGACGAGCCGGCACGCCTGGCTGAGGGGCGTCGCCTGATCGCTGCTGCTATGGAGGAAAAGCGGAAGGCTAAACAAAAGGACATCTTGGAGGCTGGTTCTTCTTTCACTGCCGCTGAAACTTCTGAAGTAGAGGGATATGACCCCGAAAACCAGGTGATCCCTCAGGCATCTCTTTTGTCTTCTATTCCTGAGTCGGTTTAAGAGAAGGCAGCTACTGCAGTTGAGAAATCATCTAAAGGTATTTCTACCTTTTCACCCCAATTCGTCAAAGCTGTTTCCACTTTCCATCGCATAGTCGGGCAATCGACGAAGGACCCTTTATTTTCTCCCGAGTTGATAACTGTTGCTTCTCATTCCACAGGTGCTGAACCGTCCGAGAAGACAGACGTGCCTCAGGGGACCACCGCCGGAACAGAATCCACGGAGAAGGCCGAGGGATAAAAAGATAAGGATGATGCTCCCCATGATGACGAGATGATAGCCGCCTTGAAAGATGATGGCGGTGGCGAGGAGCATGAGGAAGACCCTGAGGTGGATATAGTTGGGGAATCAGGGAGCGCTGATGACATCACTTTAGCTGTATTGAAAGCCGAACAAGACAAATGTATGCAGCTTAAAGTTGAATACCTAGACCCTGAAAGCCTTAAGCCTCTCGCAGCAGTGGATGCTGGATCAAGGTTAGTTGTTAAGCTTTCAACTAGATCTATTACAGAAGAACTTGCTAAAAAGACTTCTCTTGATTCCAGTGTTCCGACTCCTGGGTAAAAATCAACCGATTCCAGCAGTTCAGTCTCAGGGAGGAAAAAACAAAGGCGCATTTTAACTGATGTTGAAAGAGAGGCGAAGGATGCTCAGAAGGCTGCTAAAAAATCCAAGTCCACTTCAACGTCTAAGTGATGAAGTGTTTTGCTTTATTTTAGTATTTAATTGGCCCACAATTGTTGCAGCTAGTGTGGCCCTCGCATCTTCTTTTTTGCTTGTTTTCCTGTATAAACACATACGTTTGTAAATAAAAATAATTCATTTCCTACAATGCCTGTTAGTCGTTAGTTCAGTACTTATGTAAAAATGCAAATGCTTGTCATACTAAAGTCATGTAACGGAGTCTTAAGGGAGGGGAATATGAGTGTACATGTATGCCCCCAGTCAATCTTGAAAAACTATTCAAGATTAAATTAAAAAGTCTGAATGTTCCCGATTCTTTGACGGGGGTCACATTCCTTTCGTCATTGATGCCTGTTCTTTTCTGACGTCTTTTATACTCTCCTGTCTTATATACAGGTTAGTGTTCTTGCTGAGGCAGTCTCTCATCTGGGTGCACCTTCACGCCTCAGAGGACGTCGTCTTCCCATCCTGTATACTCTCTCTCAATTCCTGAGAGTTAGAGTTAAGAATGTCGTCTTCCCATTCTTTTATGTCTTATTGTACAAACAGTCATTGTGTTTGTTCCTGCATATAAGCCATCTCCAACTTTCCAAATTTTAATTTAACATCTCGTATTCCACAGTCACAATAGAATAATAGTTGAAGATATAAATAATGCAGGAAAGTAAATGGCACACGATATTTTTATAGTGGTTCGGCTAAATCGTTGCCTACATCCACTTTGTAGTCCTTTGTTCGCATCAACAGAATTTTCTAATGCAAGTCGTGCCTTTTTACAGGGTTCATAAAAAAAAAGAAAATACAACATCCCTAATTCAAATATCGCATCAAGTGTTGGGCATTCCAAGCCCTAGGAACTTCATTGCCATCTACGGTCCTTAACTTGAAGGGTCCTGTCTCAATTTTCCGTTGGACGGCCAATGGTCCTTCCCACTTTGGACCGAGATGAGGAAGGGATGGAAAAACTCGCTTTAGCACCAAATCCCCTGGCTCAAAGGTTCTAAAGCGAACTTTCTTGTCATAATAGCGTGCCATCTGACGTCGATGTCTTGACGCACGCAAGTCGGCCTCGTCCCTTTTCTCTTCGACTTCATCAAGGGACTCGAGGAGGAGTGCATGATTCGTCATCGGGTCATAATATGTCACCCTGTGAGAGGGAACTTCAAGCTCTACCGGGATTACCGCTTCTGAACCAAATGAGAGAGAGAAAGGAGTATGGCCAGTAGCCGTCTTAAATGTTGTCCGATATGCCCACAAAGCCAAGGGCAATTCATCCACCCATTTTGCTTTTGCACGTTCCAACCGCTTCTTGTGGATAGACTTTATGACTTTATTTATTGCTTCTACTTGCCCACTCGACTGTGGATGGGCGACTGCAATGTACCGCTTGTCAATCTTGTATTTTTGGCAGAAATTTCTGAATTCGGCACCATTGAACTAGGTTCCATTATCAGTTATAATGGTCCTTGGAATCCCAAATCGGCATATGATATTTCTAACCACGAAACTTATCACCTTTCTCGCTGTGATTTTGGTTAAGGGCCCAGCTTCCACCCACTTCGTAAAATAGTCCACAACAACTATTGCATACTTCGCTCCTCCTTTGGCAAACGGTAGAACTCCGATGATATCAGTTCCCCACATGGAAACGGCTATGGACTCACCATCGACTTGAGCTAGGTAGGTGGAGCTCTAGGGATCTTGGCGAACCTCTGGCATTTGTCGCAGCATCGTGAATAACCAGCTGCATCTTTATTAATTGTGGGCCAGAAATACCCATACCGCAATACCTTTTTTTGCTAAAGTCTGACCCCCCGTATGATCTCCACACTTACCTTCGTGTACTTCCCTTAGTACACGCTTGATATCGTCGTGCACTATACGTTGTAACAGGGGCATAGAAAATCGTTGCCGATAAAGGGTATCATCTTGAAGGATGTATATGGTAGCTTTGCGAACTATGGCTCGCCTCTCACTCTTCTTTGGCGGTAGTACTCCGTTTCTAAGGAAATTCTTGATTGGGGTCATCCACGACTCCCTCTTCGGTTCTGCCTCGAAAGCTAATTCAATTTCAATTAACTCAAAGCTTGGCGATCCCAACGTCTCAATTGGAACCATTTCGGTTTCCTCCGGATTGTCGGAACTTGCCATCTTCGCTAGTCGGTCTGCCTTCTGGTTTTCAGCTCTTGGGATATGCATTATGTTATACCGCTCTAGGTTGCTCGACAGCTCCTTCACTTTTCCAAGATAGGTAATAAGTCGAGGTCCCCGGGCCACAAACTCCTTTTGCACTTGGCAGACGAATATTTTGGAATCGCAGAATATATCCAATGCCTTTATTCCGTATTCCTTAGCAAGTTTCAGCCCGGCAATCAGGGCTTCATATTCAGAGTCATTACTGGTCGCTGAAAATTCTAGTCGCAGAGCATAATATAACGATCGTCCTTCAGGAGTAACTAAGACGACTCCAGCTCCAGACCTTCGGTCGTTCGTGGCTCCGTCTGTGTACAACTTCCATGGATCTAATTATAATTCCTCCTCTGATTTGACCACCTTATCATCGATCATCTCTTCCTCCGGAATTGTGAACTGTGCTATAAAGTCAGCAAGAGCTTGACCCCTGATTGATCTTCGCGGCTGAAAATTTAAATCAAACTGACTTAATTCAATATTACACTTGATCAACCGTCCTGATGCTTCGGGTCTTTGCAACACCTGTCTCAGAGGATGATCAGTGTATATGATTATTGGGTGTGCTTGAAAATAATGGCGGAGTTTTCGGGAGGAAATTAGAAGGCTGTAGACAAGCTTCTCAATCTTTCGGTAGTTACGTTCTGCAGCTGCCAATTTCTTACTTACGTAATATAACGGCCTTTGCACCTTGTCTTCTTCCCTGACCAAGGCGGTGCTAACGGCATGAGCCGATACTGCTAGATAAACAAACAGTTCTTCATGATCCACCGACTTCGACAAAATCGGTGGTCTCTCTAGTAAATCCAATAGATTTCAAAAAGCCTCAACACAGTCCAGAGTCCATTCGAAATTTTTCTTTCCCCTTTTTATCAAGTCAAAAAACAGGATGCATTTATCTATCGTTTTGAAGATAAATCTATTTAACGCAGCAACTTTCCCCGCAAGACTTTGGACATCTTTGATTCTTCGTAGTTCCTCAATGTTCCTTATCGCTGCTATTTGACAGGGATTAATTTCAATTCCTCGAGAGCTCACGATGAAACCTAGAAACTTTCCAGACGCCACCCCAACGAGCACTTCAAAGGATTAAGCTTCATCCGATACTTTCGCAGGATACCGAACATCTCTGCCAAGTCTTTCATATGGATAGAGGACTGTTTTGATTTGACAAGCATATCATCCACATAAACCTCCATAGTCTTCCCTATTTGGTTATAAAACTTCCTGTTCACCAAGCGTTGGTTGGTAGCTCCAGCATTTTTCAATCCGAAAGGCATGACCACATAGCAGTACAACCCCAAATTTGTAATGAAGCTCATGTGCTCTTGATCGGGCACATGCATGGGAATCTGGTTGTATCCGGAATATGCGTCCATAAAAGAATGAAGTTCATGTCCCGCCGTCGAATTCATAAGCTAGTCTATTCTGGGGAGTGGGAAGCTATCTTTCGGGCAGGCTTTGTTCAAGTCTGAAAAATCAATACACGTCCGCCACTTTCCGTTTGACTTCTTTACCAAAACAGGATTCGATACCAAGTCGTGATATGTCGAATCTCTAATAAATCCGTTCTCTTTCAGCTTCTCCACTTCTTCTTTTAGAGCTGCCGAGCTCTCTGGGCCTAGCACACGTCTCTTTTGCTTTACAGGCAGGTGTTTTGGGTTTATACTCAGCGAATGACTCATGATGGATGATGATATCCCACACATGTCAGCGTGGGTCCAGGCAAACACATCCATGTTTGCCTTCAGAAAGTTAGCCAGTTCTTTGGCTCGGTGCGGATCCAAATGGGATCCAATCTTCAAAACTTTTGTTGGATAAACTTCATCAATGGGTATATCCACTGTCGTTTCGTTACCAGTTGCCTTTCTATCCTCAGGTTCCTCATCTTCTCTGGGATCCAGGTCTTCAGGCATTCCCTTGGGCAACTCCTTCGGGGCTGATCCCCCTAATTGCTACGCCGAACCCTCCTTTGGAGGAGGTGAAGTACTTTTAGTCTCGATGTTGAGTCCCTTCATCAGCATCTTTAATTCAGCAATATAACAAGCTCGTCTGGAGACTTGATCTCCCCTCATTACTCCTGTTCCGGCTTCAGTTGGGAACTTTAGCAATAAGCACCATGGTGCAATACAAGCCCTAAACTCTGCAAGGGCAGGCCTTCCTAAAAATGCGTTGTAGGGCGAATCTATATCTAGCACTACGAACTGAAGCGTTCGTACTCTTCGACGATCCCCTTGTCCCAATGTTATGGGTAATTCTATATACCCCATTGGAGCTGTCGATGCCCCGTTGAAGCCTCGGATCCAACCTTCACAGAGCTTTAAATCTCCAGACTCGAGTCTCATCTGATCAAACGACTTCTTAAACAGAATGTTGACATAGCTTCCATTGTCTACAAGTATCTTATGAACCAGTGTTGGCCCAGTAGTAGTGGTAATAACCAACGGATCTTCGGTAGGTGATTGGATTCCGGTGTCGTCTCTGCTACGGAACACCACATCATCGAACATTGTCCTCTGCTATTTCACAGGGGTGATATCTTCCAAATCATCGCACTCGTCCACATCTATGTGCTTAACTGCATTAACGTATTGGTCCATTGCTCTGAAACTGTGGATACCCGGATGGAGTCCACCTACTATGTTGTTAATGACAATCCCTTTGCCTTTTTGTTGCGCTGTAGGCTTGGGAGCAGATTCATTCTGGTTTGGGGCCTGTCCTCCTTGCCACCTGACCCTTGGGGCAGCCTTATACTCATCCAACTTACCTTCACGCAACAACTTCTCAACAACATCTCTCAAGCGTCGACATTCGTTCGTTGAATGTCCGTGGGTTCCGTGAAATAAACAAAATTTTCCGGTAGCAGTTTCTTTCTCTATTGAATCTCGTGGCGGTAATTTTTTGTATTGCAAAACATTATACGTGTCCAAAGAAATGTTCTCCAACGTGTCATTCAATGGTGAATAATTTTCAAAAGTTTGGAACCGGGGTCTTTTGTCAGAATTACTTCCTCGGTTCCTATTTCTCCAATTACCATTCCCATTACGGTTGTTGTTGCCCCCGCTTCCATTATTATTGTTTCCATTCTTGTTTCCAACATTCACTTCGACTTTCCCAGAGCTTTTTCCGGACTTCTTTACAGCAACATTACTCTGAACAACTTCTTCTGAGGTCGCTCCGGATTTCCTCTTTCTGTTTGCCCATGCTTCCTCCCGTCTTAATTGAATATTGGCCTTCTCATAAAACAACTCTCTTGTGGGAGGTGGCTTCCCAGAAAAATAATCTCCCAACTCCGAATCAGGATCAACTCTCTCCATTAAGGCCATCAAGATGGTAGGCTCATGAGGGTCGCTGACTTCTATTACAGCTAAATTGAAACGGTCTAGATACAACTTCAAGGATTCACCCGGCGCTTGCTTAATTCTCGATAATTCGATAACAGTCTTAGACTTTCGGGCGTGGAGACGGAATTGATTCATAAAAGGTTCACTTGATTCTTTGAAATTCGATATCGATCGAGGAAGAAGTTGGGTAAACCATAGTAATGCTACGTCTTCTAAGTAAATCGGGAAAGCCTTACACTTCACAGCGTCGGGAGCAGTTGCAGCATTCATAAGCCATGCGTATCGCATCAGATGTTGTCCCGGGTTAGTTCTCCTGTTATATCTGTCCATCTACGGAAAATTAAAACGTCGGGGGAACTGAAAGTCAAGAATATCATCAGTAAAGGGAGTATGGCTTCGCTCAATACCATAATCTTCATTGGTGTAATTTCGACTCTCAGACATGATCTGGCGTACCATGGCCCATACATTAGCATCGGTCAAGGGTCGTTCAGACTCCCTGGCTCTGATGTTCGGGTTTCGTTTGGGTTCCTGATTCGGGGACAGTCTCCTTCTTCTAGCGGCTTCTGCTCTGCTTTGCTCCCTACGTTCCCGGTCGATCTCGGGAGGAAGGGGATGAAGCATTTGTCCCTGAGTGTGGTTGGTAAGGTTAGGATCTCTAGGCAGAACATGGGATCTTCGCATTGGTAATAGCATAGGCTCTCTCAAGCTTGGGTCATCGGGTCCTAACACATAAGCAACGTCTTCGCGGGATCCAGAGATCCGAAAGTCATTTGTTTCAAATTCTGAGGTCGTACGAGCGTCCTTCTTTCACGAGGCCATTCTTACTCAGAAGAAGAAGACTGATCCATTGTAGAGTGATGAACTGGGGAAGGGGTTCTCTGCCTGCGAAGCTTGCCAATTTCCCTACTCATGATTCTAATATTCTCTTGCATCATAAGGTAGGTGCACTCGTGGATTCTCATAGCCTCCCTAGTGCTCTCAAGCATGTCGAGAAGGCACGAAAAATCTCCTTGGGTGACAGGCGCAGATGGATTGATCAGGTCATTGGTCCTGGTGGCGGGAGTCGGAGCTTTTGGAGGGGCTCGAGTAGAGGTTCCAGCATCAACTAGAGTCGGATAGGATCCGAGCAATGTGACCTGACCGGATCGGTTCGGGTTGGGGGAGCGCACCTCTTCAACATCTTCTACTCGGGTTGGATCGGAGCTTTCCCTCTACGACCGGTTCGGATTTCCTGAGCCAGTCCGATCTGCTCCCGATCTTTGCCCACGAGACCTCGTCACGACCTCGTTTTGCTGATCTTCACCGACTTCGTTCCCTCGACTGGTTTGAACTTCCTTACCATTTCCTTTGGCCATAATTCTTCAACTATCAACCAACAAGTACTTGAAAGCGTCGGAAATTGGGGATTAACTTCTTCGAACTCAACGGTCCAAAAAGTAGAACGATAATCCAGAAAAACAGAGAATTCAAATGATTTTCAGTGAAAGCACCAAAATGTTAGACCAAAAAGTGGTTCTAACACCCAAATTGACTAAAATTACAATAAAATGAGATCAAAAACGGAAAAAAAGACACAAGATTTATAGTGGTTCGGCGTTAAAGAGCCTACTTCCACTTTATATCATTTGTTTGATGATGTAGATGGAAATACAACAAGATATTCACTCAATCTCACTCACTTTTCATATACATTCACTCGATTATACTCCAAATACACTTTGAATGATAATTTGGATTATTTGGGAGTGCTGGAATTTGGTTCTCAAAGACACTCAAACTCTCAGAGTGCCAAAAGTCCCTTCTAAATGCCTCTTGGTGGGGTATTTATAGGTGAAAATCCTTCGCGAATTCAGGTCGGATCGGGTACACGTGACCTCCATTCCATGACTTTTAGGATTGGATGAGTTCTGATGTCGCCAGCATATCAAGTTAGTGGCCATCGTGGGTAGAAAGTGGGTGTAACTTCCCCGAATATCCCGGAGATCGTGGAGCGGAGTAGCAGGGTGCACTGGGTTCGGATCGGATGGGCTAGCAGATGTGGTTCGGATCGGCCCTGCTACATCCGATCCGATCCGAATACATTCCTTCCTTCTTTGCCTTGTTTTGTTCCTACTCCTGTATTTCTGATCCGAACCGCATGCATAACAGAGTGTCTTTTTTCTACTTGATCTTCTGACTTCTTGACTTTGTATAGCCTAGCTTACAAAGTAGGCTAGCAAATATTGTGTGTCATTTACCATCACTGCACCATTTCTTATCTGCTCTTTTATGTTTGGTTCGCATATACCGTTACCGCTTCGAGATTTGTTTTAAATTTACGCAGTAATCTCAAAACAGCTAATTCAAAATGTCGTCCAGCAAATTGGAAGGCTCACGGTAATTAAAGTTCCAAAAGGTGACGCGAGGTAAATCGCACAAGAGATTGCACTATAACTCCCAAGATTAGGGAGAGAGTATAAAGGACGCGAAGATAACATCACCTAGGCATGAAGGTGCACAATGATAAAACCGCCTTGACAACACTCTAACCCGCTCAAGGATCAGGAGGGTATAAAGGCGCTAGAGACTTAGCGCCCCCAGAACTCCTGCCCCGTTAACGGATCGGTGAGCAGACCAAAAAATCGAGCTCGAACTCTAACCCGCTGAAGGATCGGGAGAGTATAAAGGTGCTAGAGACTTAGCACCACACGAACTCTAACCCGCTGAAGGATCGGGAGAGTATAAAGGTGCTAGAGATTAGCACCAAACGAACTCTAACCCGCTGAAGGATTGGGAGAGTATAAAGGCGCTAGAGACTTAGCGCCACAGAAACCATTACCCCACTGAAAGATCGGAATAGTACGGATATAACCCTAATCGATTGCCAATTAGCCCGGGCCAGGCACTATAATGATGATTAATTAGGAGTATATACGTGCATCACTACACATTTACTTAGCACATGTATTTCCCGACGATGGTTTTCCTTATGATTAATGATCGTTACTTAATATTTAACTATGGAAGTTTCAGTTATGATTATTTAAACCCTATTAACATGATGAAGTTGCAGGAACCCAATGGTGCAAAAGGAATGGATCTTTATTTAATGGAAGCAGATTTACAAAAAACAAAAAAATAAACAAAAAGTGAGGACCACTCTCACGACTACATCTTTTGGCCAAAGGAAATCCTAAAACTAAAATATAAGCTAATAACTTCATTCTATTTACGCTTGGGAGATGGCTTTGATTTCTTCTCCCTCCTCTGTTTCTCCAACTCCTCTTTATCGGTACCAGAGCGATTACTTTTCTTCCTCTTCCTCTTATCGACAAGAGGCTCCAGAGAAGGGCTGGAAGGTTCGGAGGCAAGCTGTGAAGTTATCGATTTAGAAGAGAATCTTATGACCAACCCAGTTTTGGGGTCGATTTCAGAAATAGGGGTCACAAACACAGGATTATGTTCCTCCCTCCTAGGAGCCAACTGCTTCTCTTTCCTAGCTTGTATGTCGGCCAAGGTTTCGCTATCATCACCCTTGTCATCTTCAATGATTTCTACCTCCTCTTCCTCGTCTCCATGACCGCCATCCGTTTCATGCAAAGCAGTGATAATCTCAGCATCTGCAGGAGCGCTGGTGCCAAATTCCGTAGGTGCTACTGCAACTCTATCACTCGTTGTGCCCTCGGTTTGCTTCGGAATCTTCGAAACTTCAACACTAGAACCCAAAGGAAGGTCAACTTTCTCCACCACCATTTTCTCCCCTACATCCTTATCGGCCGCCTTGATACCTACACCATGAGAAGCAATGGTTAGTTGATCAGGAGGAGATATGGCCACGTCAGTTATCTGTCCCGTGAGACGACGACAGGTTACGATTGCTTTAATGAATTATGCAGACGATATGGAGAAACCTTCAGCTGACTCATCTCCCAAACTTGTATTGGTCGTCCCGACAATCGGAGGAGTAGTTGCCAAGGGGGTCAATGGATCATCGAGGTTATATTCCTCAACTTCCGAGGTTTTGGCTCTACCACCGAGCTCGAGCAATCGCCGACCTTATCCTTGCCCTTGAGCCTGCTCTTCTCCCTGTCCATTTCCTCATGGATCAGGCTTCTGGCTTCCTCCAGAGCCTTAGGTTCTTCACCTCTGATAAAGGTCTGCATCAACTGGCTTTCGTCAGTCTCGTCGACCCCCAGTCGCCGCTTCTCGCCCTCGACAATTCGTCCCATACATTAGCCAAGGTAACATGGTAGTCTAGAATCCAAGAGATGTCTCGATTCTTGATGACTTGACCAAAGAAATCGAATAATAGTTCCTCAAAACTATCTATGTCTTTCTCTCTTTCGGCGAGCTTATCGGCCGCAACAGGTGCTGACTCAACAGCGCTATTGGCATTGCTCACGGCGAGAGTTGCACGCTATTCAGCTTGAGCAAGTTGATCATTTAAAAACTACTTCTCCTTCTTAGCGAGGGCAAGGTCATATTTTAAGCTTGCCCTCTCTTTCTCCCAGGCCTCTTTCTCAATAGAAAAGCGATCCTGTACTGTCTTCAGTTCGGTGTTAACCGCCCTGAAATCTTCTACTTCCTTCCTCATGGCCACCCGCTCCTGGCTATTTAAGTCAAGCTCGTTGCGAAAGAGCTCCCTAGCACTCACCAACTCGGATCTGTAATTCTCTGCGTCTCGCCGAGCTAAAGTCAGTTGGGCCTGTGCATCCTCTAGTTCTTTTTCCATTTTGCACCTAGCCCTAGCATCATTATCAATCTTTACTCTGGCTCTGGCTGCGTCCGTCTCCATCTGACGGATTCCAGTAGAGAGTGTAGAAGCATGCTTCTTCATTACCCCGTATTGTTTAGCTGCATGGCATACATATCCTATCACCTCTGTGTCCCAATCCTCAGTGACAGGCTCAAGATCTGGGACGAACACCATTCTCTCAAAGTAAATATCAGGAAATTGTTTTCGTAAGCGCTCTAGTCTGGCCATGATCTCAGAATTAGGGGCAACATCTTTTAGATCAGTAGTATCCAAGCCGCGCTCACTAGAGGAAGCAGGAACTGTCTTCCCCTTTTCCATAACCATGCCCTCATCTTTTCTTTTGTCCTCTGGCTCGGGGTGTCTTTTGGAAGATTAGGCATGAGAAGGAGTGCTTTTTGGAGGGGTTAAATCTCTGGGAAGTTGCTTTCCCCCAGCTGGTGGCAATGGACGACTATGTGGCTTTCAATAACATTGCCTTGGTGGAGATCGAGGTCGTGCAGAATAAGATTGATGAGAATCCCGGAGCCGATGACTATCCCTTCCCCAACTATCACTACGAGTGTGCTCAGGATCTGAAAGGAGGATTGGTGTGCCCTTGCGAAGGTAACGGTAAGAATAAGACCGTTTACGAGACATTTTTCCTACAAAGGAAACAATTGCGTATTAGAACTATTAACCACAGTAGCAAAAAGGTATTATGATAAATGGTGCATGTGATTTGTGCATCCTGTGAAATCCCCTTTTTAAACGGACCCGGGCCCAGAGTTAGGCCCGTTTGAGCAACTTCTTTTTCTCTAACTGGGGCACTTGTCTCTTCGAAGATAGGAAAATTTGGTTCTCCTTCGAAGTCTTCTTGAGTATAAATATCGTCTGGTAAAGGAATTTTATTTAATTCTCCGAGAATTTGTTCCTCCGTCAATTCGTCTTGGGCGACATACTCAACTGGCGATGAAGTTCCTAAGGGAGACTGCCCCTCGGAGGATGGGACTTCCTTTGGTTCATCGTCTTGTTCCTCATCTCCTTTGTATACGTTTAAATCCTCATCATCCTGATTAATCATCGGCGAAGGACTCTTGTGAAGAGTGGTTGTCTTTACAGCTTGAGAAGTTCCTTCTCCTTCAGTCGGAGGTATATATTTGTAAGGTTTACCACCCGCTCCAAGTCCGAACCTTATGTCTAAGAGACGGTGTTTATGAAGGTTTTCGTCAGTGATAAATTTCTTAATCCTTAAGAAATTTGAGTTACTCTTGAGGAGGCAGCACATTCGATCGTCGTATATCGATCCTTCTTTTCTCTCAAAGTTGTGATCTTTGTGGAACAAAATGATTCGTTAGCACTAAAGTTATGCTTTCGAATTAAACGCGGAAAAGTTGGAAACGTACTAGCTTGTAGCCACCTCCTCGCGCATCTGACCTGGTGTTTTATATAGAACCAATCAGATTTGACTTCCCCCATATTGCTATAACCATCTGTCACAGCTTTTCTATTAGCGACCGATTCAAAGAAAGTGAAATTGTGAGCCCCTGCGGAACGATGTTTGAAATGGTAATAGAACTTCAAATCTTTAAGAGTAAGTTAGGCCTGCAAGATCTCCATATAAGCAATGTACAGAGTATACAAAGCCGCATAAGCATTCGGGTGGAGCTGCATGGGGGCAATCTGTAACTGTCTCAAAATATCAACGACAAATAGAGGAAAAGGAGGAATGGCCCCTACCCAGCATATGAGTCGACTAATGGTCATGTACCCCTCTGGGGAAGAATGAGGTCTATCATTGTTTTCTAGAACTTTCACGTCATCCCAGGGAATTCCGTGTCTTAAACATATCTTCTTAAGTTTTATATCGTCTAGCTTAGAGGGTAAGGAATCTGTGAATTTTTCTATCTCCTTAGCACCCGGAATTTCATCGGGAGCTCTATCATCCTCATCTTCAAGGGACGTGCTTTCAGAGGTTGTTGATTCTATATCGATCTCTGTTTCATAATCAGGATCAGATTTTTCCTCGCTTGAATCTGAGGAAAGCGCATCAGGATTAAGATGTATTAATGTCTCTGATTCGTTACTTTCACTCGATGTCTCGGTCGCTCGTTTATCCGACATAGCTGTGTTGGCAAGCAAAAAATAGAAAATACTTACCCGTTCCCCTGTGTGTAAGTGTAAGTGTATGCATGTGCATACATTAAGAAAACATGAAGTTAATCAGATAAGCAGGATATTGACAATGGTCAGCTGTTAAGTTATGTTGTTGCCCATTTCAAAAAGTTCGTCTCGAGGGCTCTACCCTAACTGTCCATTGGTATATTAGAATTACATTGTATTTTTTAGTCAACATGTGTATCGGATCGTTGGTCTAGCTGGCTTAAGAGACAAAGTTCAGCTCGTGATGCCAAATTGGTTCGTGGAGCAAGATCCGGCCCGTGGGAAAGCATCAGCTCGTGGAAAGGGATCGGATCGTGGGACACTCGAGCCCCTGATCTATTACCTGAACGTATCGTGACAGTGTCTCCACGATCCACTTTACTTCTTGTTTCTCACGACCTGATCCGCTATCCAATTTAACACTCCGTTTCCATCTTTAATCCTTCTACCTCTCTAATACCACAATCTGATCCACTCGTCAGTTTAACACTTCATCCTCATTCCCTCTCCCATCGTCTCTCCATCACCACGAATCGAGCTATGTCGATTGTCCCATACATGAACCTTGCTGACGATACTCTCCTCCCTCCTCTCCAAGACTTTCCTTCTGCTACACGTTCGTCACCGCCATCGCCATACCCAAGCTCTCATCACCGCCATCACCATACAGGCGAAAAGAGAAGTGAAAAGAAGCGAAAAAGAAAACAACACAGGGTAGGAATCTATCCTACCACCATTACCTATAGATTGTGGAGTAATCTTGATTGTTAGTAAAACCTTGATTAGGGTTTCGATTCAAAGACTGGATGGCGGCTGCAAGGCCAAAAGAAAGGAAGAAGGGAAAGAGAGAGAAGGAACCAGTATACATAACTAAAGAGGAAACCTCTGGCCTCACCCTTTTTGTCATATACGACTCGTGAGGCCTGATGGGCCGGGAACGCGGAAGGAGACCACCATGGTTCGCGCATGGGCCACCCAAGGCGACGATCCATGATATATCCAGCTACTCTGCACAAACGCGTTGAATAGTCTACCACGATCCGAGCGCAAATCTGACGGATGGATCGGAAAGGCGACTTGTATATTCGTAGAAATACAAAAAATTGTGAAATACTACTTCATACAGGGAATTTTGAGACTTACTCGTTGATTTGATAGCAATATCCCCAGGAATTCAAGAGATGATAATTACCCAATGAACAAAGAAATAATGGAAGAGTTAACTGGACATTTATGCAAATCGAGAGACACAACTCCCTGGAAACATACGACATTTCAAGAAGATACGACCTTTGATTTGCATCACTTCATGAAAAGATATCTTAGTAATTTCGAAGCATGTTCCATCTCTGATAAAACATACTTCGAGGGGGCAAAATGTTGGCTAGCTTTTTGATCAAGCCAACAAGGTTCTTACTCACGAGGAAAATATGAAACTTCACGCCTTTAGCTCTCGAACACCCGACCGGATCACCCTACCTTCCACGGATCGCGCTCGCCCCAATGTCTCGCGATCCGATCCGTCCCTTTCATCTCGACCAGTCCTCATCAAAGCTTCGAGACCCGATCCCTCCAGAGCAGAGCGACCCGTACCCTCTGCTACTTCATGATCCAAGCCCCAGAAGTTAAGATGGAGGTTACGACTAAGTCTACGACGATCCGAGAATGCAGGATCTCACGACATCTGTCCATAACTGCCATTTTGACCAATTCTTCATCAAGCCACGAACCAGTCCGAGATCATTGGGATGTGCGCCAAGTATGACCGCGATCCGCCTGCAAGTATCAGCTATAAATAGCCCCGGACTTGGCATTTTTCAAGATCTTTTTGGCAATTCTGTGTTCTGGCTCCACCGTTATTACATCTCTTTTATTATTATTCAGAGTTGGCCCGAATTTATTGAGTGAATCAACATTGTAAAAGTGAGGTTGAGGGATAAATCATCGATTATACTTGAAAATTAAGTATAGTCATAGATATAAAGTGGACGTAGGCTCGTTAACGCCGAACCACTATAAATCCCGTGTCTTTCTTGTTTTTTCTTGCATTCTTTCTGATATTAATTTTTGCATAATTGAACCACTTGGGTGTTGGAGCCAATTTTGGATCTAACAAAGGCATTCCCTTTGTGAGTGACCTTAACAGAGGTGGGGTGTTACACTTGGTATCAGAGCTGAAGGTTACCAGATTTGATAAAAAAAAATTGAAAACTATTTTCAAAAAGGTTTTAAAAAGGAAGTATTTTCAAAAGTAAAGTTTATTTTGAAAAACATAATCACCAAAAGCCATATATCTATCCTTTCTCCATTTTGAATCCCTTTTCTTTTTCATTTTAGTATGTCTAGGGATCTTAACCTTCCATAGGGCGTACCGGTACCTAGTTGGTTTAGAAGGTATCTAGAAGCTAGGGCTAATGATGCGGGCCCAGCAGACGTCACTCCTCCCCCAGGTGCAATGGTTCCTCCTCCTCCCCCGCGCGTGAATACTTTCCCGAAGATATGTAGAGACTTTCGATCCATGGGTGGGAAGAACTTTAATGGAACTGAATCATTCGTGGAGGAAAGGAACTGGCTCAAAGAAACTGAGGATTTGTTCGTTATCTTCGAGGTGGACGATAGGCAGAAGATACAGTTGGTGGGTATGGTTGCTAAAGGACGAAGCTTCTTTTTGGTGGGAGGTCACAAATGGAGAGCGTCTGGTAGAGACATGGGTGGATTTCAGGCATAGGTTCGAGATGAAATTTCTCTCACGAGCGGAAGAGAGTCCATACGTAGAGAGGTTCTTGGAGTTGAAGCAGGGGGATTTATCAGTGAGAGAGTACATCAACAAGTTTAATCAGTTGGCGAGATTCGGCTTAGATTTGGCAAATACACCGCATAAAAAGGCACCGAGGTTTGCTAAATGTAACACCCCACCTCCGCTAGGGTCACTCACAAAGGGAATGCACTAGTTTTGGTGGAGTATTATCTAGGTAAACATACACAGAGATATCACAAGGCAGAACATAAATAAAGCAAAGGTAGAAATTAAAAACCAAATTTTTATTACTTTCAAGAAAAGCGTCAAAACCCCATATATCCAAGATACAAATTATTACATTACATCAAGTTCCAAATAAAGAAGCGTAAACTTAAGATAACAAAAGTAAATTATTCCCCATAAATAGCAGAAGCAGCCATAATATAGCTCAAGACCAAACCGTACATGAGTTGTCAGAAAAGCAAGCTAAATCCAAGCTAAGAGCTAGTGTTTCCTCCCTAAGAACCTTGGGGGGACGAAAGAAGAAGAGGCGAAAGAAAAAGGGTCAGTCATAAGACTGTTAAGACCTAGTGACTTTCCGTATAAAAACTAGTAAAGGTAACATGACATGCGAAAATTGGAATTAAACATAAGGATGATAACAGGACTGATATGATAAACAAGATAGGTCAAGTCTAGCATCGCATATTCAAGGTTCGCTGCACCATCTATACTAGTGTTCTAACCCATGTCAAGTATTAATCATGAAATAATCCCTTGGCCCAGTATCATGAAGTGACCCATTACGGGGTCCTAAGGTACGATCTACTAATCGATCGGCTCCCTACAAGTTCTAGCTCGTCATGCGTCTGTGTCATACGACCCTATCCTGAAATGTAGTTAACTGTGCTAGGTCCACCATAGGGTGTATCAAGCCCTATGGTGCCAACCACCGACATGAATCAAGCACGCACAGTTTAAACCTACGGGTGCCCAATTCCTTCTTTTTCAACTCCGGACTACGTGCACGACCATAGTCCGCCTGAACCTACAATGGCGCACCTACTCAGCCGTCGTTCTGGTCGCTTATAATCAGCCCAGTAATCGTACCCCACCCTGCCTAGTCGCAGGGTATCGTGATACGTCTAAGTGGGTTACTGCTGAAAAGGACTGCGTAACTAGGGTTTCTAATGGGCTAAGTGTTGTCATTCAAATTCGTGACTTAACCCTATCCAAATCATGTATCAAGTTGGTTAAGTGTGTTCAAGCGTTTCATGACTTAACCCTATCATGTGGCATTAATTCATTAATGCCCCTCAACCTCTCGCATTAGACTAATTATTGTGGTCACTGGATTTGTAGGGCGGTTCCGGGAAGATTTACACCATAATATAGTATAACCTCGGGTTTTACGTGTGATATGACCAACTACTCACATTGGATCCTATTGTTTGCAGTCACTGGATTTGCCGGGCGGTTCCGAGCAGATTTACACTGCAAACTCAACCCAACCTCGAGTTGGCCATTTTCAAGTTTATCTAAGTGTCATGTCCAGATTCAAGTTTTCAAGTCTAAATTCGTGTCAAGTTTTTAGGTCATGTTTCATGTTAAATCGTGTCAAGTTCATGTCCATATCCAGGTTCAAGTTATAACAACGTTCATGTTCAAGTTCAAAGCCAATTCATGTTTTACCTAGTCTACCCAAATCGTATTCCCATCGCACGTAAGCTCGAATCGATACAAATAAATCTAATTAGTGAATACATAAAAAGGAACGGGTATAAGGTGGCAAAAGTGATTACTAGCATAGCATGGTATGACTTGAGATAAATGATTATAACATTATTGGCATATGGAATATTGTCCTCAAACATAAAGATTCCAAATCTAGCAAAATAAGGTACTAGTCAAGATAACAGTTGTCATAAGGTGATAGTATAGTCATGGTAACAGTTGACATAAGGTGATAGTATAGTCATGGTAACGATTAACATAAGGTGATAGTATAGTCATGGTAACGATTGACATAGGGTGATAGTCATAAACTTGTGACTAATAGAAGATTCAGCATGATAATATGAGGGGTTTTTCTTTTTGATTTACAACATGAATAGGCCCTCAATCAATGTCATGGTAATATACCCAAAAGTCAAGATCCGAGATGAACAAGAACGGATGTAAAACAGTCATCATACACAGGTACAATTTCAATTTACAACATATTCATAATGCATTTACATTTTAAATCTAAAAGTAACTGGGGCTTACTGATCGTGGTTCGAGAATTAGAAAAAGAGAGTCAATGTTGAATCTTTATATGCTTAGTCAAGTTCTAATAGAAATTCCCAGATCAGCAATTCTCTTAACGTAGTTTCGACGTAGAAGAAGTAGTCCCCTTTCTCTAACTTTTAAACCAGAATTAGAGCAGCATAAGGTCAGACATAATTTTGTGTAGACAGACTAGTGTTAGGGGCTGTATATATAGGGTCAGGTCAACGAATGTAGACAGAAACGAGGCCAATAACATCAAAGTGAATCCAGCTTCAAAAGTGGGTTCGGCCACCAGGTCGACACCCAGGTCGACACTATGGTCGACCTAGTCCTGGGCAGGTCGACTACATAGTCGACCCCTAGGTCGGCCTGGTCCTGGGCGGGAAATTTCCCACCCAGTCCATTCTGAGGTTTGAATTTCGAAATTTGAATTCGAATTCTGAGTTGTTTTGAACTTGAAAACTTCTGAAAACTTCGAAAGGTCATAACTTGGTCATACGGATTCCGATTTTCGAAAACTCGAACTCATCTCCAAGCAGAATTTCGAGACGAACGCAATGGCGTAACCCGTTTCCCTTGATTCATATTTAAAAATTAATTCTGCCTTGATTTATGGTTATTACACGTTATAAAAATACGGGTTGTTACATTCTCCCCCCTTAAAGGATTTCGTCCCCGAAATCTCTAAGTTAGGGAGGATGTGTCCTACCATCCATCATCCATCTACTCAAGGCATCATCCATATGCAACCATTGTCCTTAAAAGGTTTCTAGTGATGTATGAACATATGCAGAAAGTGTGTGTATATGTACTTATCTAATGCAGAAGATCAGGTGGTTACTGATTCAGTAAACCTCCTTAATGCAAAATATGTTAGTGTAATGAATCCAACATGTATGCAAATTCCTAACATAGTTTATAATCTCTACATGAGTGCACAAACATTCATTCATATGCAACATCCAAGTGATAGCATAACAAGTTCCATCCATGTACAAGTATAAGCACTCAAGCATATGGAACATAAAAATGTGACTGAGCCGATCTAGTGCCTAATGTGTGTCATGCATCCACTAGCAATCACTTGCAACCATTTGCAAACATCAACCATAACATGTTTCAATCACATATTTGCATCCATATGGTACTACCTAAGGTTCTCAAGATAAGATCGAGAAGATAACAGGACAAACGTAGGTAGTAAAAGCATGATACGAAAAAGGTTTTCAAGTTTATAGGAAAAAGAGAGATCGAGAATGTATCCTAAAAAAGAAATGGGTAAAGCGCGCGTATCTTCTCTTCGGTTTCCCAAGTTGCGTCTTCTTGGGCTTCACTCCACTGCACTTTAACTAGCTTGACTTCTCGATTCCTTAGCTTCTTAATCTCCGTTTATAAGATACGAATCGGAACTTGCCTCAATGTTGCTTCTTTTTCCACTTCTACGTCTTCAAGGATGCTTGGCTCAACCACTTCGGCCGACTCATGCAAGCACTTTCGGAGATGCGGGACGCGAAAGACATTGTGTACTCCAGATAACTTCTCGGGTAAGTCTAAATTATAGGCCATCCGTCCAATCCTCTCAGTGATGGGGAACGGTCCTATGAACCTTGGTGCTAGCTTTCCAACTGCTCCAAAACGAACTACATTGCGTAACGGAGAAACTTTTATAAAGTCCATATCCCCGACTTCGAATTCTAGGTCTGTCCTTCTCTGGTCCGCATAAGATTTCTGTCTATCTTGGGCCGTTTTCATTCGTCTTCGTATCAACTCAATCTTCTCAGAAGTGTCTCTTATCATATCAGGGCCAAGTATAAGCATGTCTGTCGTCTCCCACCAACAAGTTGGCGACTTGCACGGTCCTCCATACAGGGCTTCGAACGGTGCCATTCCGATGCTAGCTTGTTAACTGTTATTATATGCAAACTCCACGAGAGGAAGATGGTCTTCCCAAGCACCACCAAAGTCAAGAATGCATAGACTCAGGAGATCTTCTAGTACCCTATTTATCCTTTCGGTTTGTCCAACCGTCTGTGGGTGATAGGCCGTGCTTAAACTCAGACGTGTACCCATTGCTTCTTGCAGACTAATCCAAAACTGGCTAGTGAAAATCGGGTCACGATCACTAACTATACTAGAAGGAACCCCATGCAACCGTACTACTTCTCGAAGGTAAATAGACGCTAGCCATGATGCGGTTCTCTTTCTTTTCACTGGAATGAAGTGAGCACTTTTCGTGGGTCTATCAACTATGACCCATATGCTAGTATTTCCCTTCCTTGACCTAGGTAGTCCATCCACGAAATCCATCGAGATACTCTCCCATTTCCGTTGCGGAACCTCCAAAGGATGAAATAGCCCACCAGGCTTCTTCGACTCGGCCTTTACTTGTAAGCACACTATGCACTTCGAAACGAACTCTGCCATATCCTTTTTCATTCCATCCCAAAAGAAAATGCGTTTCATATCCCTGTACATCTTATCCCCTACGGGATATATAGTCATCTTCAAGTGGTGCGCCTCTTCGAGAACTTTCCTTACTAGATCTCCCACTTGTGGGACACAAAGCCTTCCATCGCGCCTTAGCCATCCCTTGTCATCTATGGCATACCTACTGAGGTGACTTGACGTCTCACCACTAATCAGCTTGTCCATGATTTCGACTATTTGTGGGTCTTCCTTCTGTGAAGTCCCTACTTGATCTAGAAGTGTAGTTTTTAATTCAAGAGATGCTAACGTAGCAGTCAATGACTCAACAGCAGGTGTAAAATCAAAGGTTGCTATAAACTCAAGGATTTTCCTTTCAACAAACAAGGGGCTCAAAGTCAACCTTTTTCTACTTAGCGCATCCGCCACCACGTTACCATTGCCAGGGGTATAAGCTATATCGAAGTCATATGATGCCAAAAACTCCATCCACCGCTGTTGTCTCAGATTCAAATCTTTCTATGAGAAGAGATACTTAAGCGATTTGTGGTCGGTATACAGCTCGAACCTCTCCCCTAGAAGATGAAGGCGCCAAGCTTTAAGTGCAAAAACAATCGCGGCCAACTCCAAGTCATGCATGGGATAGTTTTTCTCATGAACTTTAAGTTGTCTTCCCCCATATCATATTACTCTTCCTTCTTGCATTAGGACAGCGCCTAATCCCGTGCCGCACACATCTGTGTACATGGTAAACATCTTACCTCCATCGGGTAATGCCAAAACTGGAGTCGTGGTGAGGGCTCTCTTAAGTCTCTGAAAAGCAGCGTCACACTCTATGTCCCATGCAAAATCTAAGTTCTTATTTGTTAACTTAGTAAGAGGGGATGAAATCTTAGCGAAGTCCTTAATGAACTTCCTGTAGTAGCTCGCCAAACCGAGAAAGCTCCTCACCTCCCTTGCATTCTTAGGAATTTTCCAGTCCTGTATCGCAACTGCCTTTGCAGGGTCCACGGCTTGCCTTGCTTAGAAACTACATGTCCAAGGAACCGAACTTCCTTCCTCCAAAAATGGTATTTGGAGAACTTAGCCTTTAACTGGTGTGCTCTAAGCGTTTCCATGACTTCCTTGAGATGTCTAGCATGCTCTTCTTCTTCTTTTGAGAAGATCAAAATATCATCCACGAAAACTACCACAAACTTGTTAAGGAACTCCCGAAACACCCTACTCATCAAATCCACAAAGTATGCAGGTGCATTCGTTGACCCAAACGGCATGACGAGCCATTCGAAGAACCCATCTGGAGTCCTAAACGCAGTTTTGTCAATGCTATCCTCAGCCACCCTAAGCTGATAGAATCCTGTGGCTAGATCGAGTTGAGAGAAAACAGATGCTCCCACAAGCTGGTCAAACAAATCGTCGATTCTTGGTAGTGGGTGCCTATTCTTCTTTGTCAGCTTGTTTAATTCACGATAATCTACGCACAAACGAAGCGATCCATCCGCCTTAGTAGCGAATACCAATGGAGCACCCCATTTAGAAATGCTTCGTCTTATGAAATTTTTCTCAAGCAACTCGTTAATTTGTTTACTGAGCTCTCTTGTTTCTCGCGGGTCCATGTGCCTAACGGGCAATGAAATGGCTTGGCATTATCAACAAGATAAATTCGGAAGTCTATCTCGCGTTTAGGAGGTAACCCCTTCACTTCATCAAAGACATCTGGATATTCTCGGACCACTCTTAGAGATAGCAAATTATCGACGGACGAGTCAGGAGATTCAAGATAACACAACATGACCGGACCCTTTGGGTTACAAGAAATTTCAAGGGTATTACCAAGGTGAGTCATGAGCCTCACTACCCTTTGTTCACAATCAAGAATGGCTCCATAATCGGACAGCCAATCCATACCTAGGATCAAACTGTATCCCATAAATCCGAGAACATAAGCATTACACGTGAATTTTTCGCTTAAGATAGAGATCCTTAAATCCATACACATCATAGATAAATGGGCGGAGCCCCCAATTGGATTTGAAACCATAATGGGATCCTCAACCAGACTTGTACTTAGGTGTAGATTTTCAACAATATCAGAAGAAATAAAAGTGTGCGATGCGCCAGAGTCAAATAAGGTTCGAACAGGTAAGTCAGAAATGTAAACAAGGCTTTCTACGGAAATATTACTACCTCGGTCAAGAGCTGGAGTGGTGTTGAGAGCATGCAACTGCCCTCCAGAAGGTCCTGCCCGCTGGGTCTGTCCTTGCCCCTGTCCTTGCTTCTTAGGGCAATCCTTGCTGATGTGTCCAGTATCTCCACAATGAAAGCATTCACCCAACTTCCTCTTCTTCTTTCTACAGTCTTTAGCTAGATGTCCCGTAATACCACAAAAGTTGCACTTCTTCGTCTCACGTGGTTTGTTGTTGCTCTTAATATTCTTGTTATTCTTGTTGTCCCCCTTCTTGAAGTCAGCTTTCTTATTTTGAGTCTCAGTAGGCTCAACCTCCTTCTTGCTATTCTTGTTTTCCTCATGAAGTAGAGCCATATCCACCAAGCTTTCAAAGGTCGCCCCCATGGGTATATGTGTTATGGCCAAACTGCGTAGTGGCTCGTTCAATCCTCAAGCAAAGCGTACAACCTTTTTTTGGGCCATGGACCAAATCCAAACCGAACCGAGCAAGCTGATTAAACTTATTCACATACTCCCTAACAGACATGTCCCATTGCTTGAGTGCTAGGAACCTCTCCATCTGAAGGTTCTCTTCTGCTGACGATAAGAATTTAAGCCCAAACCTCTCTCTAAAGTCTGCCCAAGTCTCAACTGGTCTGGTAGCGTTGGTGACTTCCCACCAAAATGCAGCTTCCTCTTTTAACAACCATGCTACCAACTGAACTTTCCTATGGTCCTCCATATCAAAGATAATGAACAAGTCTTCCGTCTCCTTTAGCCAGTTTCATGCCTCAACAAAGGTTTCAATTCCAGCGAAGTTCTTACCGCCCATTCCTTTAAAGTCTTTGCGTATTTTGGCAAAGGAGGTACCAGGAGGAGGAGGAACCGCGGCCACCGGGGGAGGAGGAGGAGAGATGTCTGCCGGGGCCGCGCCGTTGGCTCTGGCTTCTAAGTACCTTCGGAACCATCCAGGCATAGGTATTCCCTCAGGAAGGTTAAGATCAGCCATGCTGAAAAACGAAAAGAAAAATATTCAAACGAGGAAACAAAGGAAAGTTCTAATGGCTTTTTGGGGAATAGCCTTTTTAAACATAAAACTTTTCATGAAAATTGCTTCTTTATAAATGGTTTTGAAAATAGTTTAAGAAGGTTTTTAAAACTTTTTGCCCAGCTTGGTAACCTTCTGCTCTGATACCAAATGTAAAACCCCATCTCCGCTAGGGTCACTCACAAAGGGAATGAACTAGTTTTGGTGGAGTATTATCTAGGTAAACATACACAGAGATATCACAAGGCAGAACATAAATAAAGCAGCGGTAGAAATTAAAAACCAAATTTTTATTACTTTCAAGAAAAGAGTCAAAACCCCATATATCCAAGATACAAATTATTCCATTACATCAAGTTCCAAATAAAGACGCATAAACTTAAGATAACAAAAGTAAATTATTCCCCATAAATAGCAGAAGCAGCCATAGCATAGCTCAAGACCAAACCGTATATGAGCTGTTAGAAAAGCAAGCTGAATCCAAGCTAAGAGCTAGTGTTTCCTCCCTGAGAAACTGGAGGGAGGGGGGAAATGAAAGAAAAAGAGGCGAACGAAAAAGGGTCAGTCATAAGACTGGTAAGCCCTTGTGACTTTCAATATAAAAATTAGTAAAGGTAACATGACATGCGAAAATTGGAATTAAACATAAGGATGATAACAGGACTGATATGATAAACAAGATAGGTCAAGTCTAGCATCGCATATTCAAGGTTCGCTGCACCATCTGTACTAGTGTTCTAACCCATGTCAAGTATTAATCATGAAATAATCCCTTGGCCCAGTATCATGAAGTGACTCATTACGGGGTCCTACGGTACGATCTACTAATTGATCGGCTCCCTACAAATTCTAGCTCGTCATGTGTCTGTGTAATACGGCCCTATCCTGAAATGTAGTTACCTGTGCTAGGTCCACCATAGGGTGTATCAAGCCCTATGGTGCCAACCACCGATACGAATCAAGCACGCACAGTGTAAACCTACGGGTGCCCAATTCCTTCTTTTTCAACTCCGAACTACGTGCACGACCATAGTCTGCCTGAACCAACAATGGCGCACCTACTCAGCCGTTGTTCTGGTCGCTTACAATCAGCCCAGTAATCGTACCCCGCCCTGCCTAGTCCCAGGGTATCGTGATACATCTAAGTGGGTTACTGCTGAAAAGGACCGCGTAACTAGGGTTTCTAATGGGTTAGGTGTTGTCATTCAAATTTCTGACATAACCCTATCCAAATCATGTATCAAGTTGGTTAAGTGTGTTCAAGCGGTTCATGACTTAACCCTATCATGTGGCATTAATTCATTAATGCACCTCAACCTCTCAGATTAGACTAATTATTCTGGTCACTGGATTGGCCGGGCGGTTCCGGCCAGATTTACACCACAACATAGTCTAACCTCGGGTTTTACGTGCGATATGACCAACTACTCACATTGGATCCTATTGTTTGCAGTCACTGGATTTGCCGGGCGGTTCCGGGCAGATTTACACTGCAAACTCAACCCAACCTCGAGTTGGCCATTTTCAAGTTTATCTAAGTGTCATGTCCAGATTCAAGTTTTTGAGTCTAAATTCATGTCATGTTTTCAGGTCATGTTTCATGTCAAATCGTGTCAAGTTCATGTCCATATCCAGGTTCAAGTTATAACAACGTTCATGTTCAAGTTCAAAGCCAATTCATGTTTTACCTAGTCTACCCAAATCGTATTCCCATCGCACGTAAGCTCGAATCGATACAAATAAATCTAATTAGGGAATAACATAAAAAGGAACGGGTATAAGGTGGCAAAAGTGATTACTAGCATAGCATGGTATGACTTGAGTTAAATGATTATAACATTACTGGCATATGGAATATTTGCCTCAAACATAAAGATTCCAAATCTAGCAAAATAAGGTACTAGTCAAGATAACAGTTGTCATAAGGTGATAGTATAGTCATGGTAACGGTTGACATAAGGTGATAGTATAGTCATGGTAACGATTGACATAAGGTGATAGTCATAAACTTGTGACTAATAGTAGATCAACATGATAATATGAGGGGTTTTTCTTTTTGATTTACAACATGAATAGGCCCCAAATCAATGTCATAGTAATATTCCCAAAAGTCAAGATCCGAGATGAACAAGAATGGATGTAAAACAGTCATCATACACAGGTCCAATTTCAATTTACAACATATTCATATTGCATTTACAGTTTAAATCTAAAAGTAACTGGGGCTTACTGATCGTGGTTCGAGAATTAGAAAAAGAGAGTCGATGTTGAATCTTTATATGCTTAGTCAAGTCCTAACAAAAATCCCCAGATCAGCAATTCTCTTAACGTAGTTTCGACGTAGAAGAAGTAGTCCCCTTTCTCTAACTTTTTAACCAGAATTAGAGCAACATAAGGTCAGAGAGAATTTTGTGTAGAGAGACTAGTGTTAGGGGATGTATATATAGGGTCAGGTCAATGAATGTAGACAGAAACAAGGCCAGGAACATCAAAGTGAATCCAGCTTCAAAAGTGGGCTCGGCCACCAGGTCGACCCCCAGGTCGACACTATGGTCGACCTGGTCCTGGGCAAGTCGACTACATAGTCGACCCCCAGGTCGACCTGGTCCTAGGTAGGAAATTTCCCGCCTAGTCCATTTTGAGGTTTGAATTTCGAATTTTGAATTCGAATTCTGAGCTGTTTTGAACTTGAAAACTTCTGAAAACTTCGAAAGGTCATTACTTGGTCATACGCACTCCGATTTTCGAAAAATCGGACTCGTTTCCAAGCAGAATTTCGAGACGAACGCAATGGCATAACCCGTTACCCTTGATTCTTATTTTAAAAATTAATTCGACCTTGATATATGGTTATTACACGTTATAAAAATATGGGTTGTTACACTAAAGGTTTGAATGAGCCGCTGCACGGATTAGCGATGTCCCACATTCCTATGGGGAAAACCTTCGAGAAATTGGTGGACATGGCGTTAATGCATGAAGAGGACACCAAAAGTAAAAAGAAAGAGGAAAAGCTCGAAGGACCACAGAACAAGAAGGCATGGCCCAAAAAGGAAAAATAAAAGAAGGATGAAAAGTCTGAAGATAAGAAGGAGAAAAAGAGCTTTACTTGTGGAAGCTCGACTCATCTAAAAAACGATTGCTGAAAATAGGAAGGGCACTTGCTTCAACTGTGGTGAGATGGGACACTTCACTAGGGACTGCCCGAAGAAACAAGGGCAAGGGAAAAGGACAGGTCCTACTTCTGGAGGGCAGGCGAATACCCTCAAGGCTGGTGGATAGGATAGAAATAGGAAAAAAATTCTATAGATGGTTTAATTTCCTTATCTGATTGTTGAGTTAAAAATCTTTCTGATTCTGGCATTTTGATTCTGTAATTGATACTCTGCACTTTAATACTAGTCTTGTTTCTGATCCCGCTGCAGACTCAAACCCATAAGGGTTATGACTCATCTGTTTGTGATAAGTTGGGGTTTGAGGGTATCTATGTTGGGCGTTAAGTTTACTATAACGCATACATTATGGGCTTTTTTTATCATGCTTGGTTTCCTAAGAATCATTTGATAACCTGATCTGTACCAGTAGTACGTAAGTATCTGAATATTTCTGATAAGATTAAGGGTTTTTACTCGAAGCGTGAAGTAGATTTCCAGTTTGGCATTGTTTAATGGGAGTAATTCACTGGGTGTCAATCTGATGTTGATTTCGGTCTTCGGGGTTGATACTTAGGGAATTATTTTAGTAACTGATGTCTAATAGGAACAGAGCTCTTTTTTAATCGTACTTGCTTCTATCACTCAGCTGTATCCTATTGATCGATTCTTCGACCTTTAGGTAGAAAATAATGGGTGTAAACATGTGTTCGAGACATGTTATGTTTGATCGTTGCAAGTAGATGCAAGTGGTTGCTAGTGGTTGCTCGTGGATGCATATACACACACTAGGCACTAGATCAGCTAAAAAACACTCTCATACTGAATATGAATGTGTGCGCATTTTTCAATTTTTGTGGATGCAAATTGATTGACACATCACATGGATGTTGCATTTGGATGAATGGTTATGCACACATATAGAAATGATGTGTATCTAACAGGATTTCTTGCATACATAATTGGACTCATAGCACCAACATGGTTCGCATTGAGAGGTCAACTGAATCAATAGACTGCCTGATCTTTGCATTAGATAAGAGACATATACACACACTTTTGCATATGTTCATATAACATTAGAAGTTTTCTAAGGACAACGGATGCTTGCGGATGATGTTTGAGTAGATGGATGATCGGATGGTGGGGCACATTCTTCTTAACTTGAAGATTTCGGGGGTGAAATCCTTTAAGGAGGGGAGAATGCAACACCCCATATTTTCTATGAACGTATAAGTAACAAATTAAAGTATACTTAATTTTAGGAGAATAATTAAGGGAAACGGGTTACGCCATTGCGTTCGTCTCGAAATTCTGCTTCAGATAGTGTCCAAGTTTGTGTAAAACGGATATCGTATGAAGAAGATATGGACGAACGAAGTTGGGCATAAAAACCGGAAACAAGCCCAAATACACTGGCGCACTTGTGAAGTGCGGCAGTACAAAAATACACTGGCGCACCTGCCAAGTGCGCCCATACCGATCCAGCACAGAATTCTGGAGTGTTTAGTGATGACGTGTCTTCTTCTAAGTGGCTGGATGACCTGTCTTCGAGTTGGGTGGTTCTGATGACTTCTGGACTGATCTGAAGGCTCTAAATCACCCTACTATCCTATAAAAACACCCCCCAAACCACACTTTCTCTCCACACAATTTCATTCTGCCTATGCTCTCCTCTATTCTAATTAAAATAAAATAATGGTGTCGCTACTCTGCTGAAATCTAAGCCAGAACTAGTGCATCTTCTTCCAATCTGAATAGAATTAAAAGAGAACAACTATTTTCAAATATAATCGATAGTCTATGCCAAAGGAGAGCTATTCAGTGTCAGAATACAGATTCCAGAATACAAGAATCGTTCCCTTTTTGTGAGTATAGTTATTTTCAGATATGAATTTTAATTATGATCTTGACATGGCTATAAATCTGAATCAGAGGTTATGCATATTCTTATCTGTCATATCTGTTTTTCTGTGACTATTCTCTTTCTTTTGTTTCTGTTCAATAGCCAAGCTACTACGGGCCTGCGCCAAATCTCATAAGTGATAAACGCACGAATGCTAAATTTTGGAGTAAACAATGAATAATGCATAATTAGACATGACTGATCTGTGACTTATTTGAGAAAAGGACATATGTTGTAAATTAGATCTAGATCTGTGCATACTTTATGATTTGGAAGAAGACGAATCATTGAATGATAACATATGACTAGAAACTTGGGGACATAATGCATATAGAAATTAAGATCTGATTTTGAGAGGATGTAATTTAAAGATCTAGATTTTTAGGTATATTTTATATAACGATTCATGACTTGAAAAAGGAATATGAAACTTAGGCGTAAGGACCTATATTAAAATAGGATATTTATTAATGTGAATGCACTTAAATATGGATTTTTGGATACTGGTATTGAAGGCTATAATTTGGCATGATTCATATCATGATTTGGGGCTTTTAGAGAGTGTTCTGTACTGTGCAAAGTTTAATGAAAATTTGGGGGCATATATTGTATTATGAATTATGACCATGATTTGAGCATGTAAGTTTAGGCTTAATTTATGATTAGGCAAGATATGTAAATAGAATCTTTTAGAAATTTTAAATCTGCTAATTTTATAAATTGCCTAATCTTCTAAATCTGTTGAATTGCCTGTTCTGCTAATCTGCTAAATTTCCTAATCTTCTAGATCTATTATCTGCTAAATCTGTTGAATTGCTTAATCTGTTGATAGCCGAATAATTGTAATGTGTAGGCTCGATCTAAAATTGAGCAAAACTTGTTAATAAAACTTTGGATAATCTGCCATAACTTGTAAAGAAGTTAAATCTGCTAAATGGACATAATTAGTCTGATATTTTCTGTAATGGAATAAAGTGGCTATGACACGAGGTTAGACTCCATTTACGGCAGAGCCTGCCCAGAACCAACCGGCTTAACCAGCGACTTCAAACTGTCAGTCTATTGTTAGAGGTCGTAGGCATAACTAAAATATGCTTAGACACGAGGTTAGGTCTGGCTTGTGGCATAAGTCTGCCCGGAACCGCCCGGCATATCCAGCGGCCACAAGCTACCGACCAAATATGAGAGGTCTGTGCATTAATATTTAGTTAATGCAAATTTGAGATAAATATGATGTCTAAAACGTGTTGGGTGGATAGGGTTAAACCAACTGGACTGATGAATTTAACAAACATGTTTCGTGAATTTGTAGGCCCAATACAAAGTTAGACAATCTGTAAGTTTGTTAAAACTGTACATCTGATCCGTAAGTCTGAAAACTTGTTAACTTGATTGTCTGATCTGTGAACTAGTAAATCTAAACTCTGTTTGTCTGAAACTTGTAAACAAGTTAATATGAAATTTGTTAGTCTGGGGACACAAGGTTAGGAGGGGAAATACTTCTGTCATTTGTTGTTTCAGACACATTTTAGTCAGTAACCCTTTCTGGTATCAAAAACTTTGACCCCACGCTATGTAGGGGTTCAGGCACGCTTATTGAACTAATTATAAGAGTTTCATTCTGATAATGGCGAGGGGTGTTGATGGTGCATTCCAACCGGGTCATGTGCGTTCATGGATCCGGTCTACTCGGAGGATGTAAGACACCGTGACATCTATAAATAGGTCTATGCCAATAGGATGACCCTTTAGGGAGTGATACACCTTACTGTGGGGCCGACACAGGGTATTTATGTATTAGGGAGCCGATCGCTTGGTGTAGGACTTAGGGTACACTTAGTTCTATCTGTTTCTGTTGGTACCATCTGTTTCTGTTGGGTGGTAACACCTGTCTGTTTCTGCATGGTGTCGTCTGTTGGGGTGGTAAAGGCTCATTACTAGTGTACACCTAATTCTAACATTTTGTTTCCGTAGGGATTATTTTGTTTCCGCTCTGATTCCATTTTCGATTTTGTTTCTGTACCTTCTGTCTGTTGGGGTGGTAAAGGCCCATTATTTGGGTGATAGAAGCCCATTATTAGTATTCTGTTTCTGTACCTTCTTTCTGTTGGGGTTGTAAAAGCCCATTATTAGTATTCTGTTTCTATACCTTCTGTCTGTTAGGGTGGTGAAGGCCTATTACTAGGATTCTGTTTCTGTATAGATTATTTTGTTTCGATTCTGTTTCAGTTTAGACATTAGGGTAACACCTAACTCTGTTATACTAGTATTAGTGCAGAGAAGTAAGATGTAAGTAAGGAACATAACTTGGTTTACATAATTCTGTTTCTTCTGTTAACTTAATGTATATCTGTTATTCCTGTTGATGTAATCTCTCATCTAGCTTTATTTACATGTCATGATAATATTATTTGTTTATATGCTGGAAGTCACTGAACTCGCCAAACTTTATGTCTGACCTCGTTTGTTTTCGCCGTTTTTTTTTTCGTTCCCCTCCCAGGTGCTCAGGGTGGAAACATAGGAGCTTGATTCTGATTCTCTCTGCTTGAAGTGCTTGGAGTATTGCTTGGCTTTGACTCTATCTTTTCATGGCAGTTTATGTTGAGGATTATGGCTTTGAAACTTTGCATTCTGAAGGATTTTGTATAAGACTGATAATTGTGTACTTGAGTTTTGGTATTGTGATTTAGAAAGATGTAACCAAACTTATTTCTGCTTCTATTGTAATAAATTTATAATTTTTTAAGTACTACTTATCTATCTTGTAATATTCTGTTCTGTCTACAAAAAGGCTCCATCAAAGTTAAGGCATTCCCTTTGTGAGTGACCTTAACGGAGGTGGGGTGTTACAGTTATAATCTGGTATTAGAGCTTTGCTTATGCAAAGCTTAGCTTATGAGATTGAAACAATCATTAGAGATAGAGTACAAATACTCTAGAATGAGTGAAATCGTCTTGGAATCACACCAAGAGAGCGTATTTTGAAAAATAAAAATATTTTAAATGCTTTTGAAAAGGATTTTCTATATATAAAAATAATTTGAAATTGTAGCCCTATTCCTTTGAACTCATTCCTTTAGATGGATCCCACGTAGGTTTGGCAATCTAAAATCCGAACCTCGTTTTCTTCACCCCTTCTTAGGATTTTGAATTGCTCATTCCTCGATCATGAATTTCTTGATGCTTCTAACTTATATTTGGACTTAGCCCAGATTAAGTAAAAATTTGGGCATGAAAATTTAAAATAACTAAGAGCTGAATACTTGGTAAATTGAATTGAGAAAAAATCCAACAGAAACGATTTATAAATTGAAATCTTATATTAAGGAAGTTCCATTGGCTAAAATATGTGTGAACTCAAATACTATACTAAAGTAAATTGTATAGAACTTGTAAATTTCGCTGGAAATAAATGATTTGATTCTCAATGACCGTAAAGGATTGAAAAATATGTTATTTTGACATATATTTAGAAAATTTGTATACAGAAATTTGTGTATACCTTTATTTTAAAAAAGATGAATTGAATATTTAGTTGAGGTCAAAAAAATTGGACTATTGATTATGTGAAGGGTTTTGGACATACGCCTGGCTAACATATGTACTAGATCATTTGTGTACTGGATAAGTACGGATTCACACCGTAGTCTCTTGAAAATGAATCCGGTGGTTGTTGCAAGATCACTAGTGTTTATTTTCTAGATTCGAAAGTGAGGAAGATATATAATTCCAGTTGAGATGTCAAATTTAAACCCTTATTAGATAGAATGAAATCTTTGATTTTGAAGCAAGAAATTAGAAAATTAGAAGTTCGTTTTTAATTAATGAAATAAAATACTTGTGTAATGAATAAAATGGTGAAAGGAAAAAAAATCTATTTTCCAAATATGATAAATGTGTATTGGTTTTACAAATAGATTTTAAAATGAAATTTTGTGGAAAGAAATATTCTGCCTGCAATTAAATTTTAGAATGACTCGTTTAATAAAAGGGATGTTTAGGTTTTAGTTTAGAAACTTAAATGTTTGAATTATGGTTTTGACTTCAACCTGACTTTGTTAAAATTTGATTTTGTTTAAAACTTTATTTTTTGTACATTAAAAACAAAGACTCACCTTAAGGCATTTCAAAGAAAAATATATGTTTTGAGCTCAGTTGGCTCTCTCAAATGGAATATAAAGAAATAAATTTTGTACAAATGAATTCGTTGAGTTCACAGGTATTCTAAAGTTAAAAAAAAATCTTCTAAAGAATGAGAGTGTTAAGTAAACATTGTTGTAATACTTATTATCACAAAGAAAAGATCATAGTTTGATTTAGGGTTTTTCCCCTTATGCAAAATAAGAATTTGGGAATAATAAATGAAGCTCGGTCCTTGAAAGCGTACAGTTCCTGACGCTTAAGGCATATCACACATCAAATCCCCAATTATGGTCCAACTAGCAAATGTGCTACCAGGTATATTATGGACGTCTAATAAGGTAGGGAGACACTACCATGCAATTGTCAGTAGACGTGATGAAGTATCCCCATGTAAATAAATAAAGAAGAGGATATTGAGCATACCTTATTTCCAGATCTTAATAGATGGGTCGAATTCATAACAAAAAGATATATTTTGAAGAAAAAAAATGGCAGCACATCGGCAGGAGAAGCAGCAGCGAGGCTGCTGTGTCCCCTCCTCTGCTATAGCAGCAACAAAAGTTGCTGAAATGAGCATCTAAAAAAAAGGGAACTGAAGAGAAAAACTGCGGCAACATAATGGAACTGCTACAAGCTGTAGCAGCAGCATAGGCTGCTGTAATATGAAAATAAACAAACTAAGTATGTAATTTTTTCTATATTAGTATTACTTTAAGTTTCATGCACAAGCAGCATTAAATAATTTAACAAAAGAGGGGCAGCAGCATTGCTGCTGCTACTATAAGACGCTGCCACGGGGCAGCATAAGATAAAGAAAAGGAAAAAAACAGAGAGAGAAAACAAATGCATAGAATGGATAAGTTACATGTTTATAGAACAAGAATTCAATGAAAAGCCGACATAAAAGAAAGAAAAACCGATGATGAAATGTATGTAGGAGGAAATTTAAGCCTTGCTTCAAATAGATCCAAATTGCCAGAACTCAAACCTTGTACAAAGCCATTTCCTCGCTAATTTACCTCCTGACATAGTTGGTATGATTTTAAATTTAGTCAAACTATTAAAGACTTTACCAATAAGATTTTTCTATCAATTCAATTTGTATGTATATGAAAGAAAAAATGAGGGGTGGGGGTTGTTGCCGACAGCAGAAGCTGCACAGACAACTGCAGCGAGCAACGGCGGCAGCTGCTGCTGCGGTAGCGCAGGAAAAAAATGATTTTAATAACTTTATGAAAAAATTATACGTGCTAAGTAGTAGTCATTGGTTTTAGCACCTGAGGCTTTAATTTCATTTTGTAGTTGAAACATCCATGTAAATAAAAGTTAGTAAAAAGGACCAAAAATAGTGTATGAAAGGTTCCTGAATAACAAAAATTAAATTGAGAGTACACTTGGTAGAAAATATATCCATCCATTCATTTACTGATAAAAAAATTGATCGAATCTTAAGTATAGAAAAAGGAAAAAGGAAAAAAAACACATACACACGCACACACAAAATTAGTAATGGCATGAAAGAAAACCGAACATATGTTGCGTAGTAATATGGTTATGAACATTGTTAGTACATTCCCATATTTGTCATAACATTACTTTTATTTCATATCATGTTTTACATATTGCTATGTTTTCTTGATTCTCATATATTTGTTGAGATTTTTAGTAGGTTGCAATGGCGCATGCTTCGCAATGGAGCTCGCTTTTACGCTAAAACGCTAAAATTTTAAACAAAGTTGCTTTAAAACACAAAACAAGGTACGTATATCGATTTCCATATTGCATTTGGGATGATTTTGTTTTATTTCCCCAATACTAGGATGCCTCATTGTGTGGATGAGATTTATATTGACATATATAGTATTTGTAAAAAAAATTGGGCAAGCTGTACAAAGGAGATGCGGCCGAAATTTTCCGTATGTTTCGGGAGTTAGAAAATTTTGAGTTTTAAAGTCTATAAATTATTTTCCTTTCAAACAAGTTTTAAATTGAGAAAAAGAGTTGTAAAGTGTTCTATGTAGACTTAATTTTTATAGAAGTTTCCTTTTCGAGGATGAAAAGTGCTAAGTGCAGGAGAATGTAACGAACCGGAAATTTAGATATTTTAAATACAAATTAAAGTGAAAATTAATCGTTGAGATAAATATTTATATTTTGGTTTTGATATAAAATTTGGAATTTTATGTATTATGGACATGGTTCAATTCTTTTCGTAAATTAAACTTTTAATAATAAAGTTGTCATTTAAATATGAACTACGCTATTAATTAAATGGAATGATTAAAGTAGAATTCTTTGGTTTTGATATGAACGCATGACAAAACTAACGTTTTAGCATAATTTAGATTTATAATGTAGAATATAACCCATTACAATTTGAGGATTTAGAAGCAAAAATTTATTTTTAAAGTGTCTATGGATTTAAAGTTTGAAATGTTAGTTTAAAATAGTTAATTAAATTTCGTTTCAAATTAATGTTAAGTATAAATTTATTTCAAAATGGCAATAATCGAAATACAGTTGGTCTAACAAAAAATAAAAATAAAATAACGAATCACGTAGTGAGTACGCATATGTATTTTCCTTTGCATTAATTTATTTTATCATAGCGTAGTTGTTGAAATTTAAAATTTGTTGAGGCAAACAATGTTGTATCCCGTTCTCTATAAACGTTCGTTTATCCTAATAGTTCGTTCAAACCACTTACCATTCAGCCCATTACTTAGAATTTGGACAATATCTTGTGAAATCTCAACACCAAGATTTGGTCTGAGCACCTGAATATTTTATACTGAAATTTTTGCCATCTGTCTTCCACTTTTAAAATGTTTTACCACGTTACTTTCTCTTCCTATGTCAGGCACAGTTCCTTCTACAGTGTACAAAGATATCAAAATCTTGTTTTGTGAGTAATTTAAAGATTTCGAAACTGTAGAAGATTTCAAAATCTCCTTCTGTTTGTAACTCCACTGTGATATAATCGATACCCCTTCTCTTCGTTTAGCACAAAAACAAATTGCCACTTCATTCTCTTCACATATGAAATTGCTTTCATCTTCTTCCTTTCTATACCTTTTTATTTGACCAAAAATAAACGCAGAAGGTAAAAATCTTGTTCCTCTCTCTCTCTCTCTGTGATCTATTTGGATGGAAAGGAAGATACTAATGAAAAAGGAGAAAGCCCTTCTTTTCTGTTCGTAATCAAGTTAATGGAACAGGAAGCCCAAACCTCCAAAGCCAAACTCGTGTGTCGTCCTCCTTCACCAACCCCATCGAAGCACCACCGCGATGTCCACTGGCCAGTGCAATTACTATATCTCATTCTAAGCTCATTTCACTTGCCTTAGTCCTCGCTACTCCCATCATGTGATGACCCAAACTTCCGTAAAACGAAAGTAATGATAATCATGGAAGTATAACAAAATTAAAACAATAATAGATCACCGTAACATAGCAGAACATATAAATCATTGCAGCGGAAATGAAATATCATCACAACCGTTGTTTACACCAAAATTTGGCAAAACAACCAAAGTATTGCTTAACGCGTCACCTAATTGGAGGCGGAATGCTTAGGAAGCATGTCACCTTTTCATAGGCAAGGTGTAAGAATACCTTTTTTTATTATGTGAGGCCGTATCTAATATATCAAAACACCGAAATACGAAAAGAAGACAAGGGTTTATAGTGGTTCGACTCTTATTCGAGTCTACATCCACTTTGAAGATAGAATCTCATTATTCACCAAGAGTTTTACAACATCTTCTCACTTATACATTCATAAGAGCTCTTTTGACATGCATTCATCTTTACACTCCTTTGAGAATGGTAGAAAGCTTGAAACACTTATGCTTTTTCCTCCATGGAAGCCATGATCATATGCTTGATAGAGCACTCCTTTGAGAATGGTAGAAAGCCTGAAACACTTATGCTTTTTCCTCCATGGAAGCCATGATCATATGCTTGATAGATCTTCGATAAAGCATGAAGAGAAGATGTTGAAATGTTTGAAGAAATCCAAGAACCAATTTGGTAGCACCTCCTCTTGTTTCCGGAAAAATCCCCCCCCCCCCAAAATGATGCAGGTAGGGTGCTATATATAGGCGAAGGAGTGGTTGAAATCTTGTTTTCAGGGTTATGTTCGGTATTTTTGGTATTTACGAAAATGCCACTGCCAGTTGTCTCCAGCTGTCAGACCATTTTGGATGCTACGACCGACCAAAGGCCTTTATTGAAGGGAAAGACGACCAGGAGGCTTAGATGCGGAGCGGACCGACCAGATGCGAATGAACGACCAGGAAGTTGAAACCAAAAAGTGGACCGACCAGAGTAGGAGGAGCAAGATGGCGCTGTCTTCTGGAAATGCGCGACCAGGGTCGAGAAAACATCAGAATTGGCTTCTTCAAATATGGGGTTGTCCTTGAGAGAAGAACGACCAGTTGACTTCCGCATTTGGAGCGACCAGAGGTCTTCTGCATTTGGAGCGACCAGAGGTTTCGTCCACAATGACCGACCCTTCCTTCGTTGTCTCAGGACCGACCCCTTCTTCAAATGCACAGAACCGACACATATAAACTTGTTGATATCCCATCGATCGATTTAGGTAGATAACATTTTTCCCCTCGGAGTTCAAAAATTTTTCACGAAAAACTATGGACTTCGAAATATTAGACGATACACCAATGGATTGATCAGGTTTAACTAGGGTCGGTTTTAAAATTTATTCGCAGGGGTCGGTTTGCTTTCTTCGGGTTGACTCGGTCCAGTTGGTAACGAGACGGGCTGGTCGTCCAAGCTATATAACTTCTCCTTGACCCTTGGTGTTCCTCATTTCTCTCAACCCTGAGCTAATTCATTTTAATGGCGGCATGCTCTTGAAGAAAATTTCCCAATCTCATTTCGCTCCACCGATTCAATCCAAGAATCTGATCCATTCACGGCTGCTTTCCTAAAATCTTTGACAAGTGTTCGACTCTCAGTCGCTCAAATCCACACCTCGTCGAAGCCTGGAAGTCTGATCCAAACTTCTTCAATTAGTTGATATAATCGCAGGTATGTGTCTTTATTTCCTTTATTAATTCGAGAATGATGAATGTTGACTTGAATTTGAAATGGATCCCGCCTTGGGTTGAGCTGTATTCGAACTGGTTTCGACGTATAATTGTGATTTGCAGTAGAATCCTTGAATCTGAAACCCTTTGTGTATTGAAATATATTTGACAGTAATGTAGTATTCAACTTGAGTTCGTGGATCATGATTTTGAGATGAGAATCCTTGTATTTTTTCTTTGTTGCGATGATGATCACAATATGTTTGAATGACTGACGCATGCATAATTTTCTGCTTAAGCCATTATTTCGTGATATTTTCATTATGTATTCGCACTGAATAATCAAGCTAACAACACGTTTGTATGAATGTTTGATTTGATGAAGCTATGGTAACGTCTTGTGATGCACGTCTGATTTTCCTTCTAAAATCATCCCTTTATACTGTTTGTATCTAATATTTGTAGTAGTGACCACGTTTGCTTTTAAAGTACGACCGACTCAGGTCGATTTTTTATGTGTATTGCCTCTAAAACCGACCAGCTTCGAATCGACTAGGACTTTGTTTGATCGACCTGAGGTGAAGTTTGATACAAACGACACAGGCAAGTTTTGAGCGACCAGAGCTTTAGTTTTTGAATGATTTTTACGACCAAGAAATGGTCGGTTTCGTGTGACCGGAACTTTACTGGTCATGAGCGACCAGTTCCTGTTTTGGCTTTGAACCAACCTAACCTTTAGCTTGCAGCACCAACGACACTTGAATTTGATTGTTGACCACAAGTTTGTGAAATTCTTGTGTAGGATGGATATGTCTCGAGAGGAGTTTGTAAAGAAATATTTTGATAGGGACGCCAATACAACCGTCCAGCCTTCCGTGAACTCCCCTCCACTTATTCGGCCTTCTTATCCTGAACTCCAAGCTGTTATAAACAGGCCCCATTATGCCCCAGGAGTATGTGACGCTAAATTTGCTCGATGCCTTCCCGATTGGAATTTACAAGGAGTTACTTCCAAAGTAGATGTCTCTTCTTCTGATCGTCAGATTATATCCAGTGATATGAACGTTGTTAAATCAAGATTACTGAGCCGAATGGAGGATGCTTTGGAGCAGTTTAATAGACAAATGGTCATGCTGAAGGATCAAACAACTGAGAAACTTCAAGATTGGTACACTCTGGCCGAAGATTTGGATAAACTTCATAGGGAAAATCTTGAGCAAATTGCTATCTTGGAAGGGGACAAAATGAAATTGATTCAAGCTTTACGAGCTCGGGATACCATCATTGCTGCTTTCCTAAAAGGTGATATTGAACTAGCAGGTTCCTTTGACAAGAGGCATGCTTCTGGTGCTTCCTCCTGAGGTTCTGTCCCAGCGAAGAGGAAGGTCGGGAGACCTAAGAAGCGCCCGATTGTATAACCCTCTTTGTTTGATGATCTTTTCCTTCTGAACTTTTAATTTAGACTGGTTTGTAGTAAGCGAGTGCCAGCCCTCGCCTTTGACTTCTAGACTGTTTTTTGTTAGTACTCTATGTATGTACTTATGATGTTGGTGGTTTCGCTTTGGTATGTGTATGTGATGTGCTTATGTGTTACGCCTTTGTACTTTTAACCTTGCTATTACGTTTGTTTTCGCACATTCTGGTTTGTACACCACGCTTGCACATCTCACTTTACACATTTTGCTCGTTTATGGATTTTTCAACTATCTATGGTTGTAGTGATCCTTTGGTACGTAAGGAATCAAACAGTCACTTTTTGTGATATGATATGCCCCCGTACCAATGGAATATTTCAACCCAGATATATTGAAAACGGTCTTAAGAATTGGATGCTTTAAGTTGTAATCAGAGTTTAAAAAGTGCCTGTCATTGCACTGTGGCATTTGGAGCTTTTTGTTCTTCATACAAACTTTACATGTATTATTTGGAATTCTCCATTTTTTGCATCTGGGCGGAGTAGGTATTGAGAAATGAGTGGACACCTCTTGAAGAGCTTTTTTGCCCAATTTGTGACGTTATTTGGTCAGATATTTACTGACCTTTGAAGTCGATCGGGTGCCCCCGGAGAGGTCTTGGGTTAATGACTCAGTTTGGCAATAACGTGGTCAGTTTTTTGCTGACTTTGAGTTATTTGACTGAGTACCCCCGGAGAGGTTTTGGGTTAAAGACTCAGTTTGGTAATAACGTGGTCAGATTTGTACTGACTTTACGTTATTTGACTGAGCACCCCCGGAGAGGTTTTGGGTTAAAGACTCAGTTTGGTAATAATGTGGTCAGATTTGGACTGACTTTAAGTTATTTGACTGAGCACCCCCGGAGAGGTTTTGGGTTAAAGACTCAGATTGGTAATAACGTGGTCAGATTTGTAATGACTTTAAGTTATTTGACTGAGTACCCCCGGAGAGGTTTTGGGTTAAAGACTTAGTTTGGTAATAACGTGGTCAGGTTTGTACTGACTTTAAGTTATTTGACTGAGCACCCCCGGAGTGGTTTTGGGTTAAAGACTGTTTCTGTCTAGTTCCACGGAGTGGGTATTGATTTCGTTGGACATTTGAGTTGATCAAGATGCCTTGGTTATAAATCCATAACCTAGGTTGATCCTCTCGAATGATACTCCTTTGGTGGAATTTTAGCGAGTCTTCTTTGACTTTACTCTGTTGGTTTCTCCCGCTGGTTGGCCCTTGTGTTTTGTCCTTCTTTTTTATCTTATGGAGACATTTCTCACTTACCGTATTTCGACAAGAGTGCTTTATGGATTCATGTGCTTAATTTGTCCTTTCGGACTATGCTATGAACTAACACCAGGCTTTCATCGGGGCGATGTATAATTTAGACAGGAGTCAAAAGAGCTGCTTTATTCATATTCATGTAATTTCATACAAAGTATCTATTATATTAATAGAAAAACACAAAGGAATATGAGCTAAAAGAATTATTTGAAATAACGCCGGAGGTGATCGCTGTTCCAGGCCCTTGGGACTTCTACTCCGTCTATAGTCTTGAGCTTAAAGGTACCGTCGAGGAGCTTTTGGTCGATGACAAATGGACCTTCCTAATTGGGGCCAAAGACTCATGTTGCGGTCATGATCTTCTTTAACACTAAGTCTCCCACTTCGAATGTTCTATGCCTGACCTTTTGGTTGAAGTGCCGGGCAACTCTCCTTTGATGGGCGACTATCATAAGCTCCGATTCAGTCCTTTTTTCTTCGAGTAAATCGAGGTCTTCAAGTTGCAGCTTTTCATTCTCTTTCTGGTTAAAGTGAATTCTGCGGTGAGTAGGAACCTCTAATTCCACAGGTATCATTGCTTCTGATCCAAATGCCAGGGAGAATGGCGTATGCCCTGTCGCAGTTTTATGAGTCGTACGGTAAGCCCATAGTGCAAATGGCAGTTCTTCAATCTAGTTACCCTTAGCTTTCTCGAGACGTTTCTTAATGGTAGATTTCAGGATTTTGTTGACTGCTTCAACTTGCCCGTTGGCCTGCTGGTAGGCAACTGCTGCAAAGCTTTTCTGAAAGTGATATTTGTCGCAAAAGTCTTTGAATTCATCGCTTTCAAACTGTGTGCCATTGTAGGTGATGATCTTCTGCGGAATTCCAAATCTGCATATGATAATTTTCAAAACAAAATTGATCACTTTTCTTGATGTGATGTTTGCCAGTGGCTTAGCTTCCGCCCATTTAGTAAAATAGTCCACAGCAACTATGGCATACTTGAAGCCGGATTTTGCAGTAGGTAATACTCCAATCAAGTCTATGCCCCAGACAGCGAATGGCAAAGGACTCAACATTTGTGTCAACTCAGTTGATGGAGCTCTCGGAATTTTGGCAAATTTCTGGCATTGGTCACATTTTTTAGCGAAGATCATAGAGTCGAGAGTTACCTCTGGCCAGAAGTAGCCATATCGAAGAACTTTTTTGGCTAGAGTTTGTCCGCCTACATGTCCGCCACAATCTCCTTCATGTAGTTCTGCCAGGATTTCTTTGGATTCCTCCTTTGTTACACATCGTAGCAAAGGTGTTGAATATCCTCTCCTATATAAGTGACCTTCCTGAACGAGATACAAACGGGACTTTCGGAGCAACTTCTTGCGATCCTTCGGGTTTTCAGGAAGTGTCCCATGGAGTATATAATTCTTGATGGGGGTCATCCACGACTCTGGCTCGTCAGTTGTCTCCATAACCCAATCTATATCAGATTCTTCAAATTGGAACTAGATAAAACTTCAATTGGAACTAGACCGAAGATTTGAGGATCTCCGGTACTAGCCAGCTTTGATAAAGAATCGGCTTTCCAATTTTCTCCTCTAAGGATATGAGAGATAGAATAGTACTCTAGATTGTCAAGAAACTCTTTGACTTTGCGTAGATATGTCGGAAGATTTCCGCACTTGGTCTCAAATTCACCTTTGATTTGAGAAACCATCAACTGTGAAACGCTGAATATTAACAAACTTCTCAGGCTTAACTCTTTCGCAACTCTCAGTCCGCCAAGCAAAGCTTCATACTCGGCCTCATTGTTTGTGACTGGGAATTCGAATCGTAGAGCACAACATATCTGTCGTCCTTCTGGAGTTTCAAACACTATTCCTGCCCCAGCACAGTATTCATTCCTAGCACCATCAACAAAAAGCTTCCATTTGGTGACCAATTCATTGGTTTCTTTCATTTCCTCTCCTCTATCAGTGAACTCGGCAATAAAATCAGCTAGGGCTTGCCCATTTATTGCTTTCCTGGGGTGATAAGTGATATCATACTGACTGAGCTCAATATTCCATTTTAGTAATCTCCCGGAGGTTTCTGGACGGAACAACACTTGTTTCAAAGGTTGATCTGTAAGGACCTTGATAGAGTGAGATTGGAAATAAGGCCTGAGCTTCTATGAGGCGACAAGCAAAGCATATGCAAGCTTTTCTATCTTCAGATAGTTCATCTCCGCCCCAGTAAACCTTTTGCTGATGTAGTATACCGACCATTGAACTTTATCTTCTTCCCTGATGAGGGCTGCGCTTTGAGCATGGGATGATACTGCAAGATATAGGAACAGACTTTCTCCATCCTTTGGTTTTGACAGCATCGAAGGTGATTCCACATGCTTGATAAGATCCTCAAATGCTTGCTGGCATTCAGGAGTCCACTGGAAATTCTTTCTTTCCTTTTTCAATGCATCAAAGAGGGGAATACACATGTCCGTTGCCTTTGAAATGAAACGGCTTAGAGCTGCTACCTTGCTATTCAAACTTTGGAGTTCCTTTTTAGTCCGCGGAGCTCGCATTTCTCGCAAGGCAACCACCTGTGCTGGGTTTGCTTCAATGCCCCGAGCGTTGACCATGAAGCCAAGAAACTTCCTGGAAGCTACACCAAATGAACATTTGAGTGGATTCAGCTTCATGCCGTATCTCCTTAGGATTTGAAACATCTCGTCAAGTTCTTCCATATGACTTTTTTCTTCCTTGGATTTCACCAACATGTCATCAACATAGACCTCCATGGTTTTTCCAATTTGCCCTTTGAACATTGAATTCACCAGACGTTGATATGTGGCACCTGCATTTTTCAAACCAAATGGCATTACCTTATAACAATTCAAACCACGATCAGTTATGAAACTAGTACTATCCTGGTCCAGCTCGTGCATCATGATCTGATTGTAGCCTGAATATGCGTCCATGAAGGACAACAGTTCATGCCCCGTCGTTGCATCGACAAGCTGATCAATTCGAGGCAGGGGGAAACTGTCTTTTGGGCACACTTTGTTTAGATCAGAATAGTCAACACACACCCGCCATTTGCCGTTTGACTTTTTCACAAGAACTGGGTTGGACACCCATTTATTATAGGTGGACTCGCGAATGAAGTTGTTCTTTAATAGCCTATCCACTTCATCCTCCAAAGCCTCAGATCTCTCAGGGCCTTGCATCCGTCTTTTCTGTTTCATAGGATGTATGCTAGGATCAATGTTCAGCTTATGCACAATCACTTCCGGAGATATTCCACACATATCTGAATGGTTCCAAGCAAAGACATCCAAATTCGTCTTTATAAAAACAATCAATTCTTTTTGCAGCAAAGGATCCAACTGAGTGCCTATCTTTACCACCTTATCTGGATCGTTATCATGGACCTGTATAGAAATGGTAGCTTCAGCCGGTGCTGCCCTTTCCTCCCCTGCACTGGTTTTTCGCGGATCCATATCTTCTTGCATGTCGCTGTATTCTCCAGCACAGGGGGAGGTCATTAATTGTTATAAGGGGGCTTCATGGATGCAGAGAGGAGTCTCCACATCCTTCTTGATGTCATACTTGCGGGCTTCAATCAACTCTACCATATAGCAGTCTCTTGACTCTTGAGGATCTCCTTTGATTACTCCCACTCTGTTTGCAGTTGGGAACTTCATCGTCAAACACCATGGAGCAAGAGCTATCTTGAAAGTAGCTAGCGCTGGTCTTCCCAAAAATGCATTATACCCTGAAAGTGAGTCTATTATCACAAAAGACTGCATCATGGAAACTTGCTTCTTCCCCTCACCAAGCTCTACGAGGAGATCGACTACACCAATAGGCTGAGTTGGTACGCCAGTGAAACCATGTATTTTATTTTTACTTGCTCGCACATTATCCATGGACAATCCCATTTTAGAGAAAGTATTGTAAAACAGGACATTTACAGATGCCCCATTATCAATCAGTACCTTCTTCACTATTGCTGGACCCAAGCCAATAGTGATCACCATTGGATCAATGGTTGGAGTCAATAGTCCACTAGAATCCCGATCTCGGAATACCACATCTTCCCAGGATGTTTTTGGTATTTTCCAACGAAGTGAGTTGCTGCAAACTTCGAATCCATTTTCTTTTGAAGCACCGCCTAGTTCATTTGTATACCTGACAATATCCTCCCAGGTATCTCCTGCAGGATGAGGTCCACCACTGATCGTGTTGATAACGGGTCGAGAACCATTTGTAGGTGTTCTTCCGTCTTGACATGGATGAAACTGCTGCCCTTGAGTAGGCTCGGTATCTGACGAACATTTCACATACTCCTGAAGACGGTTTTTCCTTATCAACTCTTCAATCAAATTCCTCAAGTGCCGACACTCATTTGTGTCATGACCCGGTCGATTATGAAATCGGCAAAACCTTCCTGAATTTGCAGCTTCTTCGGACACCTTTATTGGTTTTGGGCTTGGATAATCCTCCGTAGCCTTAGTTTCCATGTATATGTGCTCAAGTGTATCATTCAACGGAGTAAGGTCCGTAGGCTTGAAGAAGCATCGCTTTTTAAAGTCCTTATCGTTCTTGGCATCATTACCGTTTCCTCTTTTTTGCCCCCCACCTGAATTTATTTGATTGGTTTTTGTAGAAGCTTCTTTTTTCTCCAGAACCACATTAGTTTTGGTCTTGCCAACAGAATAAATGGGATCATCTTCAGGACACATGTATTTGTCGGCTTTGTCGTAGAATTTCTCTAATGTGTTGGGCTTCTTTCTCTTTAACCACCTTCCAAATTCAGAATGTTTATCTATGCCCCCCTTCAAGGCCATTAGAATTAGCCTTGGCTCGTGGGTCCCTACTTCAGCTGTGGCAGCATTAAAACGACTTAGAAAAAATCTAATCGTTTCACCTGGGGCTTGTTCCAACTCGTTGAGGGACATAATATCTCTGACCTTCGTTGTCTGGAGGCGGAACTGATCTTGAAAGCATCTTGCTAGTGTGAAAAAATTATCAACCTGGGAGGCAATTTAGAGAACCATAATGATGCTACTCCTTCCAAGTACATTGGGAAGTACAAGCACTTAAGCTCGTCAGTTGCTTGGGCCCCATCCATGTATTGGTCGTATCGAAACAAAACACATTGGGGTCGCCTGTCCCATTGTAGGCTTGGATTGTAGGTGGCTTGAATTTCCGCGGGAAGGTTGCCTTTTTGATTCTTTCAGTGAGAGGGTTTTTGATGGCATGAACCCCCATTCAGCCTCACTATCGTTTCAAGATTTGCTTTCTTTCATAAGCTGTTGGACCATTTTCAGGAGGCGTTCCTTCTCGTGGAGGCTATCTGCGGGGCGGACGCTTTTATCTCGACCGGCCGCTTGCTTAAGCAAGCCATCACGGTTGTGACTCCGGGGTCCTGGTCTTTCATCATTAGAAAGCGCCCCTTTGGCAAAATTGGCCGCTTGACGAGAAGTGGTCCCCGCGTTATGGTTCCGATCAACATGCTTCGAATTCTCATGCTTTCCTTTATTAGGATCAGAGATCTGTTGGATAGATTTTTCTCGGTTCGGACTAGAGGAAGAAGAAATGGTACCCTCTGCACGAGCGGGCTTTGTGGCTACCTTTGCCGTAGCGGCTTGAAGAGAAAAGAGTGAATCTAGCCTTGCCATTATGGATTTGTTAGCTATTTCTTGCTGTTTTGTCAGACCAACGACAGCTTGATCAAGCTCGCCTCTTGTGACATTCACGCCTCCATTTGATGTTTCGCCTACTTCAAGCCGGTTAACAGCGGGGGTTTCCTCATTAGATGCTCTAGCCCTTGCTTCCTTATTTGCTTTTGGCGGCATTATTTCAGAAAGTAGCTTGAACTTTGAGGAGAGTTCGTCAGAAGGCCCAGCTCGTAGATTTGAGCGACCTATTTTGAGACTAGCTTAAAAACTCCAAGATCTTCACAATATAGTTGATGTCAGAAAGTAGATCGGCCCCACGGTGGGCGCCAAATTGTTTACACCAAAATTTGGCAAAACAACCAAAGTATTGCTTAACGCGTCACCTAATTGGAGGCGGAATGCTTAGGAAGCATGTCACCTTTTCATAGGCAAGGTGTAAGAATACCTTTTTTATTATGCGAGGCCGTATCTAATATATCAAAACACCAAAATACGAAAAAAAGACAAGGGTTTATAGTGGTTCGACTCTTATTCGAGTCTACATCCACTTTGAAGATAGAATCTCATTATTCACTAAGAGTTTTACAACATCTTCTCACTTATACATTCATAAGAGCTCTTTTGACATACATTCATCTTTACACTCCTTTGAGAATGGTAGAAAGCTTGAAACACTTACGCCTTTTCCTCCACGGAAGCCATGATCATATGCTTGATAGAGCACTCATTTGAGAATGGTAGAAAGCTTGAAACACTTATGCTTTTTCCTCCATGGAAGCCATGATCATATGCTTGATAGATCTTCGATAAAGCATGAAGAGAAGATGTTGAAATGTTTGAAGAAATCCAAGAACCAATTTGGCAGCACCTCCTCTTGTTTCCAGAAAAATACCCCCCCCCCCTCCAAAATGATGGAGGTAGGGTGCTATTTATAGGCGAAGGAGTGGCTGAAATCTTGTATTCAGGGTTCTGGTCGGTATTTTTGGTATTTACGGAAATGCCACTGCCAGTTGTCTCCAGCTGTCAGACCATTTTGGATGCTATGACCGACCAAAGGCCTTTATTGAAGGGATAGACGACCAGGAGGCTTAGATGCGTAGCGGACCGACCTGATGCGAATGAACGACCAGGAAGTTGAAACCAAAAAGCGGACCGACCAGAGTAGGATGAGCAAGATGGCGCTGTCTTCTGGAAATGCGCGACCAGGATCGAGAAAACATCAGAATTGGCTTCTTCAAATATGGGGTCATCCTTGAGAGAAGAACGACCAGAGGTCTTCTGCATTTGGAGCGACCAGAGGTTTCACCCACAATGACCGACCCTTCCTTCGCTGTCTCAGGACCGACCCTTCCATCAATCGATTTAGGTGGATAACAACCGTCATCGCAGAACATTAGAGTATGCAGTACAGGATACACTTAGCAAGACTGATGTCCAAAACAGGGAAAGAAATAAGGCCTCAATCTCCCAAAATACATCAATATCCAATACTGTCTCAAATCTCAAGGAATTAAAGATAAAAAAATAAAATATCTTCCAATGTCTTCAGCAATAAGCTTGAGTCCCGAAATCAGCCTTTACCTAAAACCTGTCAATTGGCTGCCCGTGTGGAAAGAGGGCACCCGAGTTTGCAAAGTGAAACAAACTACGAGTCAGTCATGGGACTGGTATGAGAAATCTTACTAAATTAATAATATGGCTAATCATTGGGCCACGCCACAATCGCGGAACGGGTTTAATTCCATTGGGTTGCCAGTGCAAAAGTTTTATAAATTTTTAAGTTAAAAACAACGCAATGCTTTTTCAAAAATGAAATCATTATAAGACTCAAGTCCCATCACACAATGCAACGCAAACGAAGGATAGAGTTTTACCTTATAATGATCAAAAATGCTTGATATGTGGAAAATAATATTTTTACTATTATTATTAGTGTCTAATATGTTTCAAAAATACTTCAAAGTAAATGTATCGATCCTAGACTGCATAGCTACCATATACTATATCGCCATATATAGGTTTACAATCAAGGCCGTAATGTTATATTGGATGTTAGTTTCCATCATGAGTCAAGGCTTGGAACGATCTCCTCACCGATTCGAGACACTCTAGCAATTTCTCAGGATTCGGACGCTGGCGAACCCTGGGATCCTACAGGACCGGTCCATAAATACTTTAGTGGATTAGTTATGCCTGAACACACGCTTCCCGATCCTATTGGACCTATAAATTGGCCATTGCAGCCAATAATAATCCGAGGCACCTCATTCCATCAACCATATAAGTAAAATGCCGGGCCATGTGAAAACCCAACACCACTCTAGCTAGAAAGAAACATGTGCACTCCCTACGTTCCCTTGTTTCGTTTTAGACTCCACCGGGGTGTGAGGTTCGCGAGGTAACGTAATACACAAAGCTATGCCTAAATAGGCTATGCTTTGATCATCATCCACAAGGCTCTGCTTTTCGACAAAAAACCCGATCTACTTTTCGACAAAAACCACGATCGATTGCATCTTGGCATGCCACATTGACAGTCCAGACCATGCGATCGATAACTACTAATATAGAACCTTCGAGCTCGTACATCTCAAAGAAGGGTGTATAGCAAAAGGATAAATCCTCCGCCACCTCAGAAATGTATTAATAGGTATCAATTAAATTTTGTGGCGCGGAATTCAATGTCGGACATGCAATCCATTTACAAATCCGTTCTGGGTCTGAATGAAACCGGAGTCACCTAGGTGCTCGCATATCCGGACGATCATCAAATACGTCCGGACAACTACCACTTTAACCCTTAATTGGTAGCAAGCTAATGCCAGGCATCAATAGCTATCCTTTCGACGTGAAGATCGACGATCTTCAATCGCCGTCTTCAATATCTTTAAATCGCCGTAAAATTATTTGAAATGAGTTGAAATCGGTCTTTTCAGATAATTTTTCGAATTATTATCATTTAAACTAGTTAATGTCAATAATATTAACTTATAACGATTTTCCTCTATTTTTATTTATTTAAAAATAGCTCAAAATAATTAAACGACGCTTCGGCTAATGGGCGGCCCTGGCGCTGTTTTTCCGAAAATTTGATTTACACTTATCTTGATATCTAACCGTTGGATTTTGATAAATTTCATATCATCAAAATATCTTCCCAAAGCGGTCCAGTTTTGGGAAAATCCGACGGTTGGATCTTACGGTATAATCGTTCAAAGTTACGATTGCCGAAACGCGAACTACCGCGCGCGATTCGTTAAATTTTAATTTATATAAATATAAATAAATCTTTTGGAGATTTTACAATTTTATTGCAATTTAAGTGAGAATGAACATTTCAACATTTAAATCACTTCTTTCATTATCATGTTTTGGTTACAACCAAATTTGTAAACAAAAATGCAACTTCCTCCTACGGTGTTGATTTTGCATCAAAATATGCATATAAAAGTGAAAACTTTGTTTTATTTGCATCTAAATATGCAAATAAAAATGAAATCCTTTCTAAATGTTTACTTGCATCTAAATATGCAAGTAGAAATGCAATTTTTTCTAAATATTTATTTGCATCTAAATATGCAAATAAAAATGAAATCTTTTTAAACGTTGTTTATTTGCATCTATATATATGCAAAAAAAAATGAAATCTTTTATATGTGGTTTATTTGCATCTATATATGCAAATAAAAATGCAACTTTTTCTAAATGTTTTGTTTGCAACTTACTTTTCAACAAAAAATTGTAACTTTTTGAATCATTTATATTCCTATGCAATATACAAAATTAAAAATGTATATTCATCCTATTGTTTATGTTTACATCTAATGTAAACAAAATGATGATTTTAATTCTAAGGTTTTGTTTTAATTCTAATGATTTGTTTGCCTCTAAAATTGCAAACAAAAATATTATTTTTATTTCTACTATTTTGTTTGCATATAAAATTGCAAACAAAAATATGTTTTAATCCTAATGATTTGTTTGCATCTAAAATTGCAAACGAAAATATGATTTTTATTTATACTGTTTTGTTTGCATATAAAATTGCAAACAAAAATATGTTTTAATCCTAATGATTTGTTTTTATCTTATTTCAATGCATATTTACGTTAGAGAATGCAAAATTAAAAGAATATTTTATATTCAAAGTTTATTTGCATAAAAGAATGCAAATAAAAGGACAATTTATTTTCAATGAATATATTTGCATAAAGAATGCAAATAAACAAACATTTTATTTCCAATGTATATTTGCATCAAGGGCTGCAAATAAAAGAACCATTTATTTCCAATGTATATTTGCATCAAAGGATGCAAATAAAAAAACAATTTATTTTTCTAAATATATTTGCATGAAAGAAACGGAAATAAAGGAACTCTTTATTTTCTATGTACATATTTGCATATAGGAATGCAAAAAAAAGAACAATTTATTTCTAATGTATATTTGCATCAAGGGATGCAAAGAAAAGAACAATTTATTTTTCTAAATATATTTGCATAAAAGAAATGCAAATAAAGGAACTCTTTATTTTCTATGTACATATTTGCATATAGGAATGCAAATAAAAGAAAAATTTATTTTTCTAAATATATTTGCATAAAAGAAATGCAAATAAAGGTACTTTTTATTTTCTATGTACATATTTGCATATAGTAATGCAAATAAAAGAACAATTTATTTATAATGTATATTTGCATCAAGGGATGCAAATAAAAGAACAATTTATTTCCAATGTATATTTGCATCAAGGGATGCTAATAAAAGAACAATTTATTTTTCTAAATATATTTGCATAAAATAAATGCAAATAAAGGAACTCTTTATCAATTCAATGATATAGTCAAAAATTGATATATTTCCATTGTATTGACAATTCAATTTCAATACAATAAAAAAATGATAAATTAATGTTTTATGTTAAATTTATAATCTTACTTCAATGCTCAAAAATGTTAAAAAGATATTTTAAATATTTAATTGACAAACTGTTCCATCCAACTAATATGATCGAGATAATAATTTTATATTGGTTTGACAATTTAAATCAGTTCAACAAAAAATCATCCAAATAATGTTTTGATGTGCAAATGGGAATCTAATGAAATTTAACATAACAAAATGATTATGTTTATCGATTTGGAAATTCTAATCCAAATCAATAAAAATGCAATAATGGCTATTCTCATCGTTTTGAAAATTCCAATCCAATGTAATTTAACATAGTAAAGTGTTTATTTTTATCGATTTGGAAATTCTAATACAAATCAATAAAAACAATAATGACTATTTTCATCGTTTTGAGAATTCCAATCCAATGTAATTTAACATAGTAAAGTGATTATTTTTATCTATTTGGAAATTCTACTCCAAATCAATAAAAACAATAATGACTATTTTCATCATTTTGAAAATCCCAATCCAATGTAATTTAACATAGTAAAGCAATTATTTTTATCAATTTGGAAATTCTAATCCAAATCAATAAAAACAATAATGACTATTTTCATCTTTTTGCAAATAAACCTTTGTTTGTACATCAACCACAATAGATAAAAACATCTACAATATCATCACATATCAGAATCGGAATTATACACATTCAATCGTCACATAATAATTAAATTAAATAATTAATTAATTATTAAAAAGAAGAATTCTCACAGTTATAACGCAAATTTGTCCAAAATTTGAACTGCTCGGAATGGGATCTAGTTTGGACAACTGTGTAGATCTCACTTTCACGATCGAATAGGATCTGAAATTTTTCAGTTTCAATATCGTATGTATTAGTTACGATTTATTCAAGGTTGTAACAATTTAAATTAATAAAATAATAAAATAATATGCCATACTCCTCTTCTCAGAACACTTCCACTGTTTTTCAGTAATGGTTTGATCTTAGGTTTTGATTTGGTGGTCGATTGGAGCAACGGTTCGAAAATCGGTTGGTTCGGGGTTATTGGGCTCGGGGAGGCGCCGCCACGCCTGGTAGGGGGAAAATCTCGGTGGTGCCTAGGGGGAGGGCGACCGTGAACTTTGGTGCGGGTTCGTGGGTCTGGACCTCGGAGTTTGGGCCACCAGAGATCGATCCAGTCGTATGAAATTGAAGAGCACGAGAATCTCTTCAAAAAATTGAACTAGAGCAAAGGATTTTACTGAGAGGATTGGTAGATATTAAGAGATGAAGTTAGGAGGTTGGTGGCCATCGATTTTGTATAGGCGGCGGCTGGAAGAAAGTGAATAGTGTTTTTTTGGGTATCTTGAATTATTTATAATATATTAATGTGATTTTTACGAATAAAACCATATCTCTTAAATAAATTCGATTTCAGTCCAACCAAAGATGACCCTAGACAATAACCCATATTCCGGACTCAATGGGCTAGGTCTTGTCAACCCAAACGACTGTCTATGGCCCAAAATCTTTAAATTATTATTTAAATCATTTAAATAATAAATTTGATCGTCTATTTAAATCCACTGAGGCCACATACGTACTCAGAAACATCCAGAAAAAATATTTCTGTCTTTGTTTTGATGATACGATCCTAACAAAATTAATTTCATTGAATTCTATGACTGTTCGAAAAATGGCTATTATCAAGTCGATCAGATTTGACTAAAATTGACAAAACACATTTTCGTTTGCCACGCTCACATATTAACTCGAAAAATTATGAAAATTGAAACCTAGCAATAATTTGACATTCTGAATCCAACAAAAGTGGTTTCATTGAAAATGAAGGTCGTTTGAAAAATGGCCTTTTATATGGGCTATAAATTATACTATAGCGACCATCCCGAATATTCAATTGGCCATATCTTTTTATTCCCGCTATGAAATTTCGATTTTTCGGATTCGTTGAAAAGATATTTTCAAATAGATTTAGATATTTTTGGTTTCACTAAAATCCTTTAAATTTTGAATTCAGTACACTCAGTCAAAGTGCAGGTTTGACTTTTCAAACTACCATACTATTTCTAATTTCTTTTAGAAATCAAAATGATTACTTTTTCTCTAAAATATTTTTTATCATGATTATCTAAAATAAATTGTTTTAACTATTCAAAATTTACTGAAATAGCCAAAATAAAAATTTTAAATTGGTTTGAATTTTCCGGGTTGTTACAATCTCCCCCACTTAAAATCTTTTCGTTCTCGAAAAGGAAATAATGATAAAGTAGGAAACAAAATGGAAAATGCAAGGTATTGCAAATGTACCTCAACACAAAAGCTACTCGAAGATATCCACTCTGCATTTGGGATAGGCCTGTTTGATTCTGTCCTTAGTCTCCTATGTACAGTCTCTAGGATCCCCGCTCCACTGCACTTTGACTAGGTGGATCCTCTTATTCCTCAGCACTCGGGTTTCCTTGCCCACAATCTTCGTTGGCTCCCTTCTCACTGCTAGAGTCGGGGTAATCTCCAAATCTCGTAGTGTTGCTTCCTCCACAACTAAATCTGGATCATGAACATGCTTCCGGAGTTGGGATACATGAAATACATTGTTGACCCCTGGAAACCAGTCAGGTAGTTGTACTCTTTAGCCTAGATTTCCAATCCTTTCGAGAATAGGAAATGGACCAATAAACCTCTACGCCAATTTCCCTGTCTTCCCAAATCGGACTATGCCTCTCAGTGGGGAAACATTCAAGTATACAAAATCACTGACAGAGAATTCTAAATTGCTTCTTCGAGAGCCTGCATAGCTCTTCTGTCGGCTTTGGGCGGCAAGTAATCGCTTCTTAATAAAGCCAACTCTTTCCGAGGCTTCGTGAATCATGTTGGGAACCAATACCAATCGATTACCGGGTTCCACCCAACATGCAGGAGATCGGCATTGCCTGCCATATAAGGCTTCAAATGGCGACATCTACAGGCTGGCTTGGTAGCTGTTATTATAGGAGAACTCGACCAAGTGCAAATGATCTTCCCATGACCCTCCAAAATCTAAGATGCACGCTCGCAACAAGTCCTCCAATATACGGTTCACCCTCTCAGTCTGGCCATCTGTCTAAGGGTGGCAAGCAGTGCCCATATTCAGCTTAGTCCCTAACTCTTCTTGGAAAGCTTCCCAAAACTTACTAGCAAATATTGGGTCACGGTCACTGACAATACTGCTGGGAACTCCAAGCAGTCTGACAATCTCTCTGAAATAAAGGTGTGCCAAACTTCGAGTTGTCCTATTGGATTTGACAGGAATGAAATGCGCAGTCTTTGTGAGCCTATCTACAATCACCCATATGCTTTCATTGCCTTTCCTAGTCCGGGGCCAGCCAACAATGAAGTCCATAGAAATGTCGTCCCATTTCCAACCTGGAAACCCTAGCGCTTGCAATAGACCTGCTAGCTTTTGCTGATCGCTTTTGACTTGCTGGCAGGTGGGGCATCTAGAAACATAAATAGAGATATCTCTCTTCATAGATCTCCAGCAAAAAGTACGCTTGAGGTCATCGTACATCTTGCTCACGCCCGAATGAATGTTGATCTTAGACTTGTGGCATTTGTCCATCACTTCCTTTCTGAACTCAGGAAGATTTGGAACATAAATTCGGCCCGATAGCCTCAAAACTCCTTTGTCATCAATCTGAAAACTTGTGGATTCGCCTTCCTTGATCCTTTTGATGATTCTATGAATAAATTCAGCATTCTTCTGAAGGACCGAGATTTTATCGATCAAGGTAGGGGTGATAATAAGATTGGCAAGGATAAGCTTAGAGTCGGCCGTATTCTTCCGACTGAGAGCATCTGCCACAACATTGGCTTTCCCTAGATATAAGATGTCTAGGTCATAGGGTGCAAGGAATTCAACCCAATGTTGTTGCCTCAGGTTCAAATCTCTTTGGGTAAATAGATGCTTCAAGGTTTTGTGATCCGTATATAGCTCGAATTTCTCGCCCAAGAGATAGTGCCTCCATATTTTTCAAAGCAAATACTATGGCCATTAGCTCAAGGTCATGAGTGGCATAATTCTTCTCATGTTGTTTTAATTGGCTGCTTGCATATGTGACAACCTTGCCTCTTTGCATAGCACTGCACCAATACCTTAAATAGAGAAAAGAATAACATGTTAAAATAAGACTTGACGTTAGAAAAGTGTCATTTTTGACATTTTTATTTAAATGGAAAGGACAACCGTCTCTGGAAGCATCAGTCCAGACTTTCAAATCCTGATTGCCATCAATGATGGTTAACACAGGAGCAGTGACCAATTTCTGTTTCAGCTCTTTGAAAGCTGCCTCACATTCAGATGTCCACTTAAACTTGGTATGCTACTTAGTCAACTTCGTCAATGGACAGGAAATTCTCGAGAAATCCTTAACGAATTTCCGATAATAACCAGCAAAACCTAAGAAACTTCTGACTTAAGTAGGCGTAGTAGGCTGCTTCCAGTCATTGATGGCCGAGATCTTTCCTGGATCTATAGAGATGCCTTCCTTAGATACAACATGGCCGAGGAATTTCACCTCTTCTTGCCAAAACATGCATTTGGAGAATTTGACTTTCAGCGCATTTCTATGCAAAATCTCCAAGACATCCTTTAGAAGTTTTTCGTGTTCAATAGTGGACTTAAAGAAGATGAGAATACCATCGATGAACACCAGCACAATTTTTTTTAGAACATCACGGAAGACTCTATTCATCAAATCAACAAAGTATTCTGGAGCATTGCATAGGCTGAAGGGCATTACTAGCCATTCATAAAATATATCTGGTCCTCTGAAAGCTGTAAAAGGCACACACTCTTCGGCAATGCGCAATTGGTGGAAACCTGTAGCTAGGTCCATCCTAGAGAATAATCGTGCTCCGTTCAGGCGGTCTAGCAGATCATCAATGCGGGCTAGTGGGTATTTATTTTTTAGAGTCTGCTTATTTAGATCACGGTAGTCCACTCATAACCTGTGGGTACCGTCTGACTTTGGGACGAAAACCACTGCTGCACCCCAGCTTGAGAAACTAGGTCTGATCAAACCCTTCCACAAAAGCTGTTTGGTTTGATTTCTCAGCTCTTCTCTTTCTTTTGGCGACATTCTTCGATTGGGATGCACGACGGGACTTGCATTAGGGACTAAGTCAATTCTGAAATCGATTTCCCTATGCGGAGGTAAGCTGTCTACTTCTTCGAACACATCTGCATAGTCTCTAACATAGGAATATTCTCTACAGAACCAGGAGTGACTTCTAGAGAAGACCAGAATTCTTTCCTATCTGTGGCTGAGCCGTGGCATGGAAATGCAATGACGTCTCCAAATGTTGTTTTGATTCTAACTATTTTTTCAGCACAAAGTAACTCAGCCTCATATTTCACTAGCCAGTCCATTCCAAGTATGACATCATACCCGGAGAAATTCATGACGATCAGATTAAAATGAAGTTGTAAGTAAGAGTAGGAGACGGGCACTCTACAATATTAATCGAGAATAAGCGAACCTCCTATCGGACTATGGGCTCTAATTAGTTCTTTGAGTTTTCTGGGTTTCAATTTAAGCTTTTTAATTGTGTCCATAGATATGAAACTTCTAGATGCACCCATGTCAAACAAAACTGTGATAGGAATGTTTTTAATGTTAAGGGTACCTTCTAAAACATCAGGCGTACCTTCTACTGAAGAAGTCGGTGCAGCCGCTCCTTCGTAGACATGTGCCACCTGAGATTTCTTAAGCAAAGGGCAATACTTGATGAGTTATCCAGGCTTGTGGCAATTGAAATATTCCCTTGGGATACGGGGATTCTGTCCACTACTCTGACTCAGTCCAGAATCGTTCCTTTTGGTCCTCTTCGGAGCTCGGCACTCGTAGTCAAAATGCCTTATCCTCTGGCAATTGAAGAAATTGACTTTGGATCTGCCTCTCTTCTTCTTCTCCCGGGGTTTGGCGGTGGAAGAGCTGCCCGCCTCAGTCTTCTTGTCCGACTGCTTCTTCTTCTTGTTGGCCTGATTCTTTTCTTTCTCTTGCTAGGAACCCTTCTGATCAATTCAAATCTGCAAGCCATCTCGACTACCTTAGCAAATGGGCACTCGATGTGTGTAGTCACCCTGTTATGGTACCTCCTTTCCAAGCCATTGATAAATCTTTTATTCGTTTGTAGCAGGTCTTGGATTAATTCTGGGCATATCTGGAAAGCTAATCAAATTTCTTAACATACTCTGAAATGGTCATGCTCCCTTGTTGTAGGTGGGTGAACTCATCGTGGCGGGGTGGAATGATCTTCTCATTGAATAACTCCTTGAATTTTCCACAAGTCACGTCGGCCTCATTACCCCCAACCATAGCTGTTTCCCACCAAATTTGGGCCTGGTCTTTTAGAAACCAAGTTTCCATGAACCGCTTTTTGTGGTCCTCGAGCTCTAATCCCCCTAAAATATTTTCCATCATCTTAAGCCATGCTTGCGACTCTGTCACCGTTTCTTGGCCTGTATAATGCACACCTCCTAGATTTTTTATTTTTTTAGCTACTTTGTCAAGATTGAAAGCACGTGGGGGTGGTAGTGGTGGCTCAATTTCTGGGGAGGCATGTCTCTATTATTGGACTGCAGAAGTCTCATCTCGGGCGGGTCCTCTTGCCCCACCTCTGCCTCGTGCTCTAGTACGGGCTCTAGTACTCATCTCTCAATTAGTCGGTAACATCAAGGGAGAGTCAAACCAAGAGAAATGATAAATTTCAAAGGAAAGATGTTAAAATACAGACATGTGACGAAATGATAATGATGTATTAACTGGTTAATATGTGTTATTTTGTTGTGCTCATTATAGGACATTACTAATCCTATCTCTAATGAGGTACACGTTTTAGAATACGATTGATTCTATTAAGACGAATTATTCTAAAAATGTTATACTCCAAATGCTAAGGTTAACCTTTAGCTCTAATACCAAATGTGACGCCCCAAACTTCCATAGAACGAAAGTAAGGATAATCATAGAAGTATAACAAAATTAAAACAATAACAGATCACAGTAACATAGCAGAACATACAAATCATTGCAGTGGAAATGAAATGTCATCACAACCATCATCCCATAACATCGGAGTAAGTAGTATAGGATACACTTGGCAAAACAGATGTCTAAACCAGGGAAAGAAATAAGGTCTCAATCTCCCAAAATACATCAATATCCAATACTATCTCAAATCTCAATGAAATTAAGATAAAAAAAGAAAAGATCTTCCAATGTATTCAGCAATAAGCTTGAGTCCCGAAATCAGCCTTTACCTGAAAACTGTCAATTGGCTGCACGTGTGGAAAGAGGGCACCCGAGTTTGCAAATTGAAACAAACTACGAGTCAATCATGGGACTGGTACGAGAAATCTAACTAAACTAATAATATGGCTAATCACTGGACCATGTCGCTATCGCGGAACGGGTTTAATTCCATTGCATTGCCAGTGCATAAGCTTTATAAAATTTTGAGTTAAAAACAACGCAATGCTTTTTAGAAAATGAAATAATTATAAGACTCAAGTCCCATCACACAATGCAATGAAACGGAGGATAGAGTTTTACCTTATAATGATAAAAAATGCTTGATATGTGGAAAATAATATTTTTTACTATTATTATTAGTGTCTAATATGTTTCAAAAATACTTCAAAGTAAATGTATCAATCCTAGATGGCATAGCTACCATATACTATGTCGCCATATATAGGTTTACAATCAAGGCCGCAATGTCATATTGGATGTTGGTTTCCATCACGAGTCAAGGCTAGGAACGATATCCTGACCAACTCGAGACACTCTAGGAATGTCTCAGGATTCGGACGTTGGCGAACCCTTGGATCTTGCAGGGCCGTTCCACAAATGCTTTAGTGGATTAGTTATGCCTGAACACATGCTTCCCGATCCTATTGGACCTATAAATTGGCCATTGCAGCTAATAAAAATCCGAGGCGTCTCATTCCATCAACCACATAAGTAAAAATGCCAGACCGTGTGAAAACCCAACACCACTTCTAGCTAGAAAGAAACGTGTGCACTCCCTGCGTTCCCTTGTTCCGTTTTAGACTCCACCGGGGTGTAAGGCTCGCGAGGTAAAGTAATACACAAAGCTATGCCTAAATAGTTATGCTTTGATCATCATCCACTAGGCTCTGCTTTTCAACAAAAACCCCGATCAATTGCATCTTGGCATGCCACATTGACAGTCCATACCATGCGATCGGTAACTACCAGTATATAACCTTCGAGCTCGTATGTCTCAAAGAAGGGTGCATAGCAAAAGGATAAATCCTCCGCCATCTCAGAAATATATTAATAGGTATCAATTAAATTACGTGGAACGGAATTCAATGTCAGACATGCATCCATTTACAAGTCCGTTTTGAGTATGAACGAAACCGAAGTCACCTAGGTGCTCGCATATCCAGACGACCATCAAGTACGTCCGGACAACTACCACTTTAACCCTTTATTGGTAGCTAGCCAATGCTAGGCATCAGTAGCTATCCTTTCGACGTGAATATCGTCGGTCTTCAATCGTTGTCTTCGTGTAATAACCCGAAAATCTGGGCCAGTTTAAAATTTTTATTTTGGCGATTTTAGCGAATTTTGAACATTTAAAATAGATTATTTTAAATAATATCGACGAGAAATTTATTTTGAATATAATTCGACGTATATATTATACGCGTCGTCGTTAGAATATAAATATTTATATATAATTATAAATAGAATTGAAAATGGCGCGGTAGTTCGATAATTCGATTTCAAACTTCAATTGAATGTATCGGGTGTAAAACAATCCGGATTTTAGTGAAACCAGAAACAGTAGGATCTAATTTATAAGATCTTTCCAACGAATCCGAAAAATCAAGATTTCATATCGGGAATCAAAAGATATGTCCAGTTGAAAATTCTGAATAGTCGCTATGGAATTCAGGCCCTTAAAAATGGACATTTTGCAAATGACCTCGGATTTCGACGAAACCACTTTTGTTGGGTCCGTGATGTCAAGTTATTGCTAGATTCCAAGTTTCATAATTTTTCGAATCAATATGTGAGCGTGGCAAAGGAAAACGTGTTTTGACCATTTCAGTTGATTTTAATCGACTGGAAATTGGCCATTTTTCTTACGGTCTCAGAATTCAATGAAACTAGTTTTGTTAGGGCTGTATCGTCAATACGAAGCTAGAAAATATTTTTCTGCAATTTATAGAGTTAGTATGTGACCCCGGTAATTTGAAATGTACGTTTAAAATTCAATATAGTGATTTAAATGTAAATTTAACGGAAACTGATTCAAACAGTCGAATCAGCCTACGATACATATCCCATTGTGTTCGGAATGGGGGTAAAACGCTATGGACGATAGGCGGTGGGCCTCGTTTAGAGGTCAAAAATAAAAGTTGCTTTTTAGTGATAAATTAAATAAAAAAAAAAGAAAAAAAAATATATAATTCCCCTTTTATCAGCCGACCCCCCCTCCTTTATTCATTCGGTAAACAAAATAAAATAAAATAAAAAGGAGGAAGAAGAAATCGCGCCGCCGCCTGGGGCTTCCCGCCGTCGTCGGAGAGGCGCGCCCCCCCCCCCTCAGCCATCGCGCCGCCGCCTGGATGCGAGCCCCCTGAAGCCCGACGAACCCAAAAACCCAGAACCCCGCGACCCCCCTCCCCTTTAACCCAAAAACCGATGCGCCCTAGCCACCCGAAACCCACCACCGCCTGCTCCTCTTCTCTCCCTTCCTCTAGCCGAATCGAATGCCGCCCTGCTACCCCTAGCGAGCCCTCCGACCTCCGACGCTAGCGAACGCCCGAACCCCCCCCTGTAAGTCCTTTTTTCTTTTTATTTATTTTATTTTTGATTTATATAAACTGAAAAAAAAAAGATTAAATACTGTTTTTATTTTAAAGTTTAAAACTAATTTCGATTTTAAGTTTAAAAACTGTTTTTTTTTTTTTGTTTAAAAACTGATTTTAAAAGTAATTTAAAACTGATTTTAAGAGTAATTTAAAACTGATTTTAAAAAGAATTTAAAAATAGAAAAGATTTTAATTCAGTTAAAAATATAGTTTTTATATTTTTAAAGAATTAAAAATATAATCTTTTATATTGCAAAGAGGTAAAAATATGATCTTTGTATTTTTAAAGTAATAAAAATATGATTTTTATATTTTTAAAGTATTAAAAATATAATCTTTATGGGATAGAGAATATAAAAATATCATCTTTGTATATGTAGCGAAATAAAAATCTGATTTTTATTTTATATACGTTGAGATAAAGTGGTAATTTTTATAATGATGAAGTCTTTATTTTTATAAAGGCGAAAACTTTATTTTCATAAAGGCGAAAACTTTATTTTCATAAAGGCGAAAACTTTATTTTCATAAAGGCGAAAACTTTATTTTCATAAAGGCGAAAACTTTATTTTCATAAAGGAGAAAACTTTATTTTCATAAAGGCGAAAACTTTATTTTTATAAAGATGAAAACTTTATTTTTATAAGGGCGAAATCTATATTTTTGAAATGGGATTTTTATATATTGAATAGCATAGTAAAAATTCGATTTTTAAATATATGAAGTGATTATAAAAATATGATTTTTAAATTGAAAGTGAATAAATAAAAATGTGATTTTTATTTTAAAGACATCGAAATATAAAAATGTGTGATTTTTATATATATAGTGACTACGGGCAACAAAGATGACGAAGATGGGATAACGAAGAAGATTTCGATTAATGAAGAGTCGTGGTATTGGATAGCTTTCGGTGAGAACTTCTCACTCTAAATTCTCTTTTTCTAGTTATATATATATATACTAGGATGTAGACGGTGCTTAGTAGCACCCGACACCCGTCATCCACAGACCATGGATGGCTTGTTTGTAAAATTGTTTGGTTGGGTAGTTGGTTAGATTATTTGGTTTGAATTGAATTGTTTGGTGAAATGGAATGGATTTGATTGATGTGTGAATGGCGTGGGCCTTCACTAGACCGGGGATAAGGCTAGGCCTCGTCCCGTTTCTAGTATCGTGCCGTTATGCCGCCGAAATTTTCTAAAATATGTTAGAAAAATAAAAATATCATTTTATTGTGTAAATGAACTGAATAGGAATTCATGTGTTAAAATAAAATATATTATCGTTAAAAATATAGTTTTTAACGTGAAAGTGAATAAATAAATATTTATAAACAAATCGGCCGATTTGTTTATATACACTGATTTGACTGATATTGATTGGGTCGATAAATTTTACACATCGCCCAACTGCACAACTAAAATCTGTGTTTGATTGTTTGAAACCCCACACGGGTGTTGGGATGAAATTTGAAGTTCACTCATCATGATTGATTAGATATGTCGATCGATTGATTGACAGGCTGTTATAAGCGTTAGATATCTATATTTGATGCTTATACAGTGTAGTGCACTTTGGTTGATGGTTGATTATTTTTCAATGCTATTATATACATGTGTTGTATGGAAATCCATATAATTGACATTATATGGTGATTGATTGGGCCTCATTCCAATCGGGAAAATAATGAATATTATAAAAGAAAATTCATGTGTTGAATATAAAAATAGTCATGTGTTGACGATGATTATGGGTTGAAACTATTCATGTGTTGAGTGAAATATTTTAAATAATAAAAATTACATCTTTATCATATTTAAAATTAGAACTACTTCCCAGTAGAAATCTAATAAAAAATCAAACGATTAGATACCATAGTTTTATAAAATATTTTACATAACAAAAATAGTGAGGTGTTGACGGTACTCATGTGTTGAGATTAGTCGTGTGTTGAAAGAAATATAGATTCATGTGTTGAATGAAATAAATATTCATTTGTTGAATAGAATAACGAATTTATTGAAATATATAAAGCCGTGTTGATTAGAGATGCGTTATTTTGACGCGAACGATATTTATATCGATTTTATTCGTTTTATAATGAATATTGAAAAGTGATTTCAAAATTTAATATTTTGAAAGGAAATTCAAATTGAATTAGATTAAAAATTGAAATTTTATTGAATCAATTTGAAATGAATTCAAATCGAATAGAAAATGAATTCGATTCGAATTGAATAGAAAGTGAATTTGAATTCGAGTAAAATAGAAATGAATTCAAATTGAATTAGATTGAAATTGAAATTTAAAACAAACTGAAATTGAATTGAAATCAATTTGAAACGAATTCGAATTAGATCAAATAGAAGGTAAATTCGAATTGAATTGAAACGAATTTGAATTTGAATTGAATTGAAACGAATTTGAATTTGAATTGAATTGAAACGAATTTGAATTTGAATTGAATTGAAACGAATGTGAATTTGAATTGAATTGAAATGAACTCGAATTGAATTGAAATCAAATCGATTTGAAATTGAATGTAGTGTTGAAATGGTTTTGAAAACGAATTTAAAACGATTTATAAAATTCGTTTTAAATAGAAATCGACGAAATATATATTATATATATTATATATATAATATATAATGGCCTGAATAGAACGCGCCGCGCCGCGGCAGTTCGTGAATTTCGACCATTGACTTCAAATTGACGTTGCGGGAGATCCGACCGTCGGATTCTCCTAAAACCGGAACCGTTGGGTTCGTATCGAAAAGAGCTTTCCAATGAATATTAGAAATTTGAAATCTAACGGTTGGATTTGGAATTATGTCCAAATCAAATTTGAAACAGGTCGCTGTAAGTGCAGTTCGATGGCCGTTGATGGAAATCGACTGTACGGGCCTTGATAAAATTATTAAAAATATCTATAATTTGTGTAAAATTATAATATGTGAATTGGAAAGAACTGGGGTGAAAAATTCCACATTTGAAAAGATAGAAATAGATTTTTATCGAAATGAACTAGTTTTGAACTAGAATTAAAATCAAATTATTTTTGAAATAAATAAATTGAATTTGAAAGTGATTTTAAAAATAATCAATATTTCCAATAGGTGAAGTGGAAGTGGAATTGAATCGAAATTATCTTCGGAATATTTCGATGTTGGATTTCGTGACTATACAGATATTGTTTTGGGGAATTTGAAAGATATGTTATATATCGTTATTTCCAATACGATATTTGTTAGTTTCAGAATTTGATATTGAATAGAAGCCGATATATTTTCTATTCAGAGCCTTGTATTTAATATCAAATGCGATTTGGTTTGTCGTGAATCGTGTTTTTGATGACATTGGTTCTTTAACCCAGTTAAAGGCAGAATATTGATTTTTGAGAAGATTAAAACTAAGTGGAGTTTTAATGAATCTTTAATTAGATTAAAAATGTGAATTGATAATTTAAATTATCAAATTTGAAAGGTGATCGAGAATGGAGTATCGCCAGTTTTGCTCCAAAGCGGTAGTTAAATCTGTAATTAGATTTGAACGTGAAATGGTAATTAATTTTACCGATAACACCGTGGTGTTAGGAATGGAGTATCACCAGTTTTGCTCCATGGGATATATAGGTGGGGATTGGGAAACAAAATAAATAATTACTTCGGTGTGGTTCGTTAATCCCGACTAGTTTGAAATGATATCCAAAGGAGGATTAAAGAATAAATTTAGAAGAATTTATCTTGGATAAAATTAATGGGAACCTTTCCCTAAGAATGTGATTTTGTGAATAAAAGAATATTCTGAATAGGAATGAGGCGTTTGTTGTGTTTGTGTAACATTTGTTTATTATATACGTGGGTTATTCAGAAAGGCCGGGTTATACCCATTCTGAATAACCGATTCGACGAGATGTCGAAGATGAAGACGGTGGTTGAAGACCGGAAGTCTTCACATCGTTTGGGTGATTACTGATGATCTTGATTGGGCTGTACACCCAGGATGAGGGAATCAGTTGGTGATCGTCCAGACGTACTTGGAGATGGATGGATATGCGAGGAAAGTGCCTCCGGTTTCGTTCAGACCCAGAACGAACTTGTAAATGGATTGTGTGTCTGACATTGGATTTTATTCTGTGTTGATTGATCTCTATTAAATATACATCTGTTTGGCGGCAGAGAATTTATTCTCTTGCTTAACGCCCTTCTCTGAGACGTACGAGCTCAGAGGTTGTATATCGATGGACATCAGTCGCATGGAGTGAATTGCCAGTGTGGCATGCGTAAGTGGCAATTGATCAAGGCTTCTGTTGAAAAGCAAAGTCTTGTGGTTGATGATCAAAGCACGGCCTGTGTGGCATAGCTTTGTGTATAACGTGGATTCGCGAGCATCACACCTCGGTATGAGTCAAAAACGGGATACGGACCCAAGGAGTGCACGACGTTTCTTTCTAGCTAGGGTGGTGTCAGTGACCTACCAGCCCTGACATTTATATACTTTTCACCTGTGTGGTTGTTGGATACGAGGCGCCTCGGATATAGGTCTGTAAGGACCGGGAAACGTGTGTTCAGGAATAACTAATCCTCAAAAGTAAGAGAGGACCGGCCTTGGAGGTTCCAAAGGATCATAGTGGGGTCTTGAGGCATTTGCTAGAGTGTCTCGAACGCGGAGAGGAGCTTGCCCCTTGCCTCGGCTCATGACGGAAATCCAATTTCCAATACGTGATAGTGCGGTTTTATTTGTAGAACCTAGTATGGCGACATAGTGGTATGGGTCATTAATGCCGCCTATGATTGATATTTATGATGTGAAATTGTTTTGACACTATACACTTATAGTAATATCAAAATAATGTGTTTTAAACGTATCAAGCATGCTTTGGCTGTTATAAGGTAAAAACCCTATCCTCCGGCTTGCGTTGCATTGTGTGATGGGACCTGGGTCTTATAACAGCTTCATTTTTCTTTATTTAGCATTGCGCTGTTTGTTTTAAGCACTGGTATTCTTGGGAGGAAACCCGTTCCGTGTTATACGGCGTGGTTCCTTGATTTACCTAACTTTAAAAATAAAGAATTATAACTGTTTTAGTTCTCACACCAGTCACATGACTGACCTGGAGTTTATTGTTTTAACCTAAACTCTGGGTGCCCCTATTTTCCACACGGGCAGCTAGTAGTTTTGGTTTTGCAGATTTATATCCACAGGGTCCTGATTTACAGCTGGAACGATGCTCGGAAAGATTTGTATCCGTGTATCACTTTCAGTTGTGTTTTGTATATTTTTCCGCTGCTATGTAATTTATTGTAATCTCTGATATTTGTTGAATGTAATTTAATCATTTATACTCTGTATATTCTTGTATCTGATGGAATTGTTGTAATAACAATGAAATGTTCTTCCGTCTGCGTCCTTTTGTGTGTTGTTCTCAAAGTATTCGTGCTTGCCTTCACGGGGAAGTTACGGGTCCTTACAGTGGTATTAGAGCTTTGGTTTACAGAGCTCGAGAACAAGACACATTAGAACCATACGAAAGAATTCATCAGATATTGGATTAGCAATATCCAATTAGAATGACTCGTTAGAGATAGGATCAGTAGTATCCTAGAACGGGTGTAAAGAGTATATTTTTCAATTGAAAAAAATTTTGTTTGGAAAATTTAAATCGTTTTAAACGTATTTGAATATTTATTTATTTTGAATATGGACAATCGAGTATATATAGATTTCGCGTATACGCGTCATGAACGTATATTCGAAGTTTTAATATACTGGATAGATATAGGGTTACACTCTAGTCGCCCGGAGATGATATTGATGATAGCGATCGCATCATCAATATTTATGTTCGTGTTACGAAGGTGTGATTGTCTATATATTTCCATTAGACTGGTGTGAGAACCAAAACTTATATAGATAGATTTATTGTTGTGAATTGGCATCAAAAACAAGATTTTCTGTATATATATCAAATTATGAATTTGAAACTCTAATTCACTAATTGATTGATGTTTGTGTTGTTTGTTTATTTGTTTGCTAATTTTTAACCATTTAGCCTAATATAACCAAATATTGAATTGTATTGGAATTGGTCGCATTTGCTTGCATATACATATATATCATTGAACAGGTCATAGCAAGGAGGCTAGAGCAGAGAATAAAATTTGTTTGCCCGACAAATAGGTACATGTTTACTACATAATTTACTGTTTTGTTTGGGTGATGATGATTTTGTGAGCCTATTGGCTAGCCGCTTGGCTTTTTCTTTTTCTTTTTGAGATCTGAAGGACCGGGGAAGCTATTTGAAATTCCCCGATGCTCCCGGTGCAGGGGAGGTTATGGCGAAATTTTTCGAAAATTTAGGGTGTTAGCCAAAATTTTGAAATTTTGAAAATTCTCAGAAACTGAAAAGTTGGAGAATGCAAGCCAGATCGAATGTAGAGCTTATTAATCAAACCACTTTCGACTTTGTTCCTTTTCGGGGACGAAAAGTTTTAAGTGGGGGAGATTGTAATAACCCGAAAATCTGGGCCAGTTTAAAATTTTTATTTTGGCGATTTTAGCGAATTTTGAACATTTAAAATAGATTATTTTAAATAATATCGACGAGAAATTTATTTTGAATATAATTCGACGTATATATTATACGCGTCGTCGTTAGAATATAAATATTTATATATAATTATAAATAGAATTGAAAATGGCGCGGTAGTTCGATAATTCGATTTCAAACTTCAATTGAATGTATCGGGTGTAAAACAATCCGGATTTTAGTGAAACCAGAAACAGTAGGATCTAATTGATAAGATCTTTCCAACGAATCCGAAAAATCAAGATTTCATATCGGGAATCAAAAGATATGTCCAGTTGAAAATTCTGAATAGTCGCTATGGAATTCAGGCCCTTAAAAATGGACATTTTGCAAATGACCTCGGATTTCGACGAAACCACTTTTGTTGGGTCCGTGATGTCAAGTTATTGCTAGATTCCAAGTTTCATAATTTTTCGAATCAATATGTGAGCGTGGCAAAGGAAAACGTGTTTTGACCATTTCAGTTGATTTTAATCGACTGGAAATTGGCCATTTTTCTTACGGTCTCAGAATTCAACGAAACTAGTTTTGTTAGGGCCGTATCGTCAATACGAAGCTAGAAAATATTTTTCTGCAATTTATAGAGTTAGTATGTGACCCCGGTAATTTGAAATGTACGTTTAAAATTCAATATAGTGATTTAAATGTAAATTTAACGGAAACTGATTCAAACAGTCGAATCAGCCTACGATACATATCCCATTGTGTTCGGAATGGGGGTAAAACGCTATGGACGACAGGCGGTGGGCCTCGTTTAGAGGTCAAAAATAAAAGTTGCTTTTTAGTGATAAATTAAAGAAAAAAAAGAAAAAAAAATATATAATTCCCCTTTTATCAGCCGACCCCCCCTCCTTTATTCATTCGTTAAACAAAATAAAATAAAAAAAAGGAGGAAGAAGAAATCGCGCCGCCGCCTGGGGCTTCCCGCCGTCGTCGGAGAGGCGCGCCCCCCCCCCCTCAGCCATCGCGCCGCCGCCTGGATGCGAGCCCCCTGAAGCCCGACGAACCCAAAAACCCAGAACCCCGCGACCCCCCTCCCCTTTAACCCAAAAACCGATGCGCCCTAGCCACCCGAAACCCACCACCGCCTGCTCCTCTTCTCTCCCTTCCTCTAGCCGAATCGAATGCCGCCCTGCTACCCCCAGCGAGCCCTCCGACCTCCGACGCTAGCGAACGCCCGAACCCCCCCTGTAAGTCCTTTTTTCTTTTTATTTATTTTATTTTTGATTTATATAAACTGAAAAAAAAAAGATTAAATACTGTTTTTATTTTAAAGTTTAAAACTAATTTCGATTTTAAGTTTAAAAACTGTTTTTTTTGTTTGTTTAAAAACTGATTTTAAAAGTAATTTAAAACAGATTTTAAGAGTAATTTAAAACTGATTTTAAAAAGAATTTAAAAATAAAAAAGATTTTAATTCAGTTAAAAATATAGTTTTTATATTTTTAAAGAATTAAAAATATAATCTTTTATATTGCAAAGAGGTAAAAATATGATCTTTGTATTTTTAAAGTAATAAAAATATGATTTTTATATTTTTAAAGTATTAAAAATATAATCTTTATGGGATAGAGAATATAAAAATATCATCTTTGTATATGTAGCGAAATAAAAATCTGATTTTTATTTTATATACGTTGAGATAAAGTGGTAATTTTTATAATGATGAAGTCTTTATTTTTATAAAGGCGAAAACTTTATTTTCATAAAGGCGAAAACTTTATTTTCATAAAGGCGAAAACTTTATTTTCATAAAGGCGAAAACTTTATTTTCATAAAGGCGAAAACTTTATTTTCATAAAGGCAAAAACTTTATTTTCATAAAGGAGAAAACTTTATTTTCATAAAGGCGAAAACTTTATTTTCATAAAGGCGAAAACTTTATTTTTATAAAGATGAAAACTTTATTTTTATAAGGGCGAAATCTATATTTTTGAAATGGGATTTTTATATATTGAATAGCATAGTAAAAATTCGATTTTTAAATATATGAAGTGATTATAAAAATATGATTTTTAAATTGAAAGTGAATAAATAAAAATGTGATTTTTATTTTAAAGACATCGAAATATAAAAATGTGTGATTTTTATATATATAGTGACTACGGGCAACAAAGATGACGAAGATGGGATAACGAAGAAGATTTCGATTAATGAAGAGTCGTGGTATTGGATAGCTTTCGGTGAGAACTTCTCACTCTAAATTCTCTTTTTCTAGTTATATATATATATATACTAGGATGTAGACGGTGCTTAGTAGCACCCGACACCCGTCATCCACAGACCATGGATGGCTTGTTTGTAAAATTGTTTGGTTGGGTAGTTGGTTAGATTATTTGGTTTGAATTGAATTGTTTGGTGAAATGGAATGGATTTGATTGATGTGTGAATGGCGTGGGCCTTCACTAGACCGGGGATAAGGCTAGGCCTCGTCCCGTTTCTAGTATCGTGCCGTTATGCCGCCGAAATTTTCTAAAATATGTTAGAAAAATAAAAATATCATTTTATTGTGTAAATGAACTGAATAGGAATTCATGTGTTAAAATAAAATATATTATCATTAAAAATATAGTTTTTAACGTGAAAGTGAATAAATAAATATTTATAAACAAATCGGCCGATTTGTTTATATACACTGATTTGACTGATATTGATTGGGTCGATAAATTTTACACATCGCCCAACTGCACAACTAAAATCTGTGTTTGATTGTTTGAAACCCCACACGGGTGTTGGGATGAAATTTGAAGTTCACTCATCCTGATTGATTAGATATGTCGATCGATTGATTGACAGGCTGTTATAAGCGTTAGATATCTATATTTGATGCTTATACAGTGTAGTGCACTTTGGTTGATGGTTGATTATTTTTCAATGCTATTATATACATGTGTTGTATGGAAATCCATATAATTGACATTATATGGTGATTGATTGGTCCTCATTCCAATTGGGAAAATAATGAATATTATAAAAGAAAATTCATGTGTTGAATATAAAAATAGTCATGTGTTGACGATGATTATGGGTTGAAACTATTCATGTGTTGAGTGAAATATTTTAAATAATAAAAATTACATCTTTATCATATTTAAAATTAGAACTACTTCCCAGTAGAAATCTAATAAAAAATCAAACGATTAGATACCATAGTTTTATAAAATATTTTACATAACAAAAATAGTGAGGTGTTGACGGTACTCATGTGTTGAGATTAGTCGTGTGTTGAAAGAAATATAGATTCATGTGTTGAATGAAATAAATATTCATTTGTTGAATAGAATAACGAATTTATTGAAATATATAAAGCCGTGTTGATTAGAGATGCGTTATTTTGACGCGAACGATATTTATATCGATTTTATTCGTTTTATAATGAATATTGAAAAGTGATTTCAAAATTTAATATTTTGAAAGGAAATTCAAATTGAATTAGATTAAAAATTGAAATTTTATTGAATCAATTTGAAATGAATTCGAATCGAATAGAAAATGAATTCGATTCGAATTGAATAGAAAGTGAATTTGAATTCGAGTAAAATAGAAATGAATTCAAATTGAATTAGATTGAAATTGAAATTTAAAACAAACTGAAATTGAATTGAAATCAATTTGAAACGAATTCGAATTAGATCAAATAGAAGGTAAATTCGAATTGAATTGAATTGAAACGAATTTGAATTTGAATTGAATTGAAACGAATTTGAATTTGAATTGAATTGAAACGAATTTGAATTTGAATTGAATTGAAACGAATGTGAATTTGAATTGAATTGAAATGAACTCGAATTGAATTGAAATCAAATCGATTTGAAATTGAATGTAGTGTTGAAATGGTTTTGAAAACGAATTTAAAACGATTTATAAAATTCGTTTTAAATAGAAATCGACGAAATATATATTATATATATTATATATATAATATATAATGGCCTGAATAGAACGCGCCGCGCCGCGGCAGTTCGTGAATTTCGACCATTGACTTCAAATTGACGTTGCGGGAGATCCGACCGTCGGATTCTCCTAAAACCGGAACCGTTGGGTTCGTATCGAAAAGAGCTTTCCAATGAATATTAGAAATTTGAAATCTAACGGTTGGATTTGGAATTATGTCCAAATCAAATTTGAAAAAGGTCGCTGTAAGTGCAGTTCGATGGCCGTTGATGGAAATCGACTGTACGGGCCTTGATAAAATTATTAAAAATATCTATAATTTGTGTAAAATTATAATATGTGAATTGGAAAGAACTGGGGTGAAAAATTCCACATTTGAAAAGATAGAAATAGATTTTTATCGAAATGAACTAGTTTTGAACTAGAATTAAAATCAATTTATTTTTGAAATAAATAAATTGAATTTGAAAGTGATTTTAAAAATAATCAATATTTCCAATAGGTGAAGTGGAAGTGGAATTGAATCGAAATTATCTTCGGAATATTTCGATGTTGGATTTCGTGACTATACAGATATTGTTTTGGGGAATTTGAAAGATATGTTATATATCGTTATTTCCAATACGATATTTGTTAGTTTCAGAATTTGATATTGAATAGAAGCCGATATATTTTCTATTCAGAGCCTTGTATTTAATATCAAATGTGATTTGGTTTGTCGTGAATCGTGTTTTTGATGACATTGGTTCTTTAACCCAGTTAAAGGCAGAATATTGATTTTTGAGAAGATTAAAACTAAGTGGAGTTTTAATGAATCTTTAATTAGATTAAAAATGTGAATTGATAATTTAAATTATCAAATTTGAAAGGTGATCGAGAATGGAGTATCGCCAGTTTTGCTCCAAAGCGGTAGTTAAATCTGTAATTAGATTTGAACGTGAAATGGTAATTAATTTTACCGATAACACCGTGGTGTTAGGAATGGAGTATCACCAGTTTTGCTCCATGGGATATATAGGTGGGGATTGGGAAACAAAATAAATAATTACTTCGGTGTGGTTCGTTAATCCCGACTAGTTTGAAATGATATCCAAAGGAGGATTAAAGAATAAATTTAGAAGAATTTATCTTGGATAAAATTAATGGGAACCTTTCCTTAAGAATGTGATTTTGTGAATAAAAGAATATTCTGAATAGGAATGAGGCGTTTGTTGTGTTTGTGTAACATTTGTTTATTATATACGTGGGTTATTCAGAAAGGCCGGGTTATACCCATTCTGAATAACCGATTCGACGAGATGTCGAAGATGAAGACGGTGGTTGAAGACCGGAAGTCTTCACATCGTTTGGGTGATTACTGATGATCTTGATTGGGCTGTACACCCAGGATGAGGGAATCAGTTGGTGATCGTTCAGACGTACTTGGAGATGGATGGATATGCGAGGAAAGTGCCTCCGGTTTCGTTCAGACCCAGAACGAACTTGTAAATGGATTGTGTGTCTGACATTGGATTTTATTCTGTGTTGATTGATCTCTATTAAATATACATCTGTTTGGCAGCAGAGAATTTATTCTCTTGCTTAACGCCCTTCTCTGAGACGTACGAGCTCAGAGGTTGTATATCGATGGACATCAGTCGCATGGAGTGAATTGCCAGTGTGGCATGCGTAAGTGGCAATTGATCAAGGCTTCTGTTGAAAAGCAAATTCTTGTGGTTGATGATCAAAGCACGGCCTGTGTGGCATAGCTTTGTGTATAACGTGGATTCGCGAGCCTCACACCTCGGTATGAGTCAAAAACGGGATACGGACCCAAGGAGTGCACGACGTTTCTTTCTAGCTCGGGTGGTGTCAGTGACCTACCAGCCCTGACATTTATATACTTTTCACCTGTGTGGTTGTTGGATACGAGGCGCCTCGGATATAGGTCTGTAAGGACCGGGAAACGTGTGTTCAGGAATAACTAATCCTCAAAAGTAAGAGAGGACCGGCCTTGGAGGTTCCAAAGGATCATAGTGGGGTCCTGAGGCATTTGCTAGAGTGTCTCGAACGCGGAGAGGAGCTTGCCCCTTGCCTCGGCTCATGACGGAAATCCAATTTCCAATACGTGATAGTGCGGTTTTATTTGTAGAACCTAGTATGGCGACATAGTGGTATGGGTCATTAATGCCGCCTATGATTGATATTTATGATGTGAAATTGTTTTGACACTATACACTTATAGTAATATCAAAATAATGTGTTTTAAACGTATCAAGCATGCTTTGGCTATTATAAGGTAAAAACCCTATCCTCCGGCTTGCGTTGCATTGTGTGATGGGACCTGGGTCTTATAACAGCTTCATTTTTCTTTATTTAGCATTGCGCTGTTTGTTTTAAGCACTGGTATTCTTGGGAGGAAACCCGTTCCGTGTTATACGGCGTGGTTCCTTGATTTACCTAACTTTAAAAATAAAGAATTATAACTGTTTTAGTTCTCACACCAGTCACATGACTGACCTGGAGTTTATTCTTTTAACCTAAACTCTGGGTGCCCCTATTTTCCACACGGGCAGCTAGTAGTTTTGGTTTTGCAGATTTATATCCACAGGGTCCTGATTTACAGCTGGAACGATGCTCGGAAAGCTTTGTATCCGTGTATCACTTTCAGTTGTGTTTTGTATATTTTTCCGCTGCTATGTAATTTATTGTAATCTCTGATATTTGTTGAATGTAATTTAATCATTTATACTCTGTATATTCTTGTATCTGATGGAATTGTTGTAATAACAATGAAATGTTCTTCCGTCTGCGTCCTTTTGTGTGTTGTTCTCAAAGTATTCGTGCTTGCCTTCACGGGGAAGTTACGGGTCCTTACACTTCGATATCTTTAAATCGCCATAAAATTATTTGAAATGAGTTGAACTCTGTCTTTTCAAATAATTTTTTGAATTATTATCATTTAAACCATTTGATGTCGTTAATATTAATTTATAACGATTTTCTGCTATTTTTATTTATTTAAAAATAGCTCAAAATAGTTAAAAGACGCTTCGGTCAATGGGCGGCCCTAACGCTGTTTTTCCCAAAATTTGATTTGCACTTATCTTGAAATCTAACCGTTGGATTTTGATAAAGTTTATATCATCAGAAAGATCTTCCCAAAGCGGTCCTAACGGTTCCAGTTTTGGGAAAACTCGACGGTTGGAACTTACGGTATAATCGTTTAAAGTTACGATTGCCGAAACGCGAACTACCGTGCGCGATTCATTAAATTTTAATTTATATAAATATAAATCATTTGGAGATTTTACTATTTTATTGCAATTAAAGTGACAAAGAACATTTCAACATTTAAATCAATTCTTTCATTATCATGTTTTGGTTACAACCAAATTTGTAAACAAAAATGCAACTTCCTCCTACGGTGTTGATTTTGCATCAAAATATGCATATAAAAGTGAAAACTTTGTTTTATTTGCATCTAAATATGCAAATAAAAATTAAATCCTTTCTAAATGTTTATTTGCATCTAAATATGCAAGTAGAAATGCAATTTTTTCTAAATATTTATTTGCATCTAAAAATGCGAATAAAAATGAAATCTTTTTAAATGTTGTTTATTTGCATCTATATATATGAAAATAAAATGAAATCTTTTATATTTGCTTTATTTACATCTATATATGGAAATAAAAATGCAACTTTTTCTAAATGTTTTGTTTGCAACTTAATTTACAACAAAAAATGTAACCTTTTGAATCATTTAGATTTCTACGCAATATACAAAATAAAAAATGTATATTCATCCTAATGTTTATGTTTACATCTAAAATGTAAACAAAATGATGATTTTAATTCTATGGTTTTGTTTTAATTCTAATGATTTGTTTACATCTAAAATTGCTAACAAAAATATGATTTTTATTTCTACTATTTTGTTTGCATATAAAATTGAAAACAAAAATATGTTTTAATCCTAATGATTTGTTTGCATCTAAAATTGCAAAAAAAAAATTATTTTTATTTCTACTATTTTGTTTGCATATAAAATTGCAAACAAAAATATTTAATCCTAATGATTTGTTTTTATTTCCTTCAATGCATATTTGCGTTAGAGAATGCGAAATAAAAAGGATATTTTATATTCAAAGTTTATTTGCATAAAAGAATGCAAATAAAAGGACAATTTATTTTCAGTGAATATATTTGCATAAAGGAATGCAAATAAAAGAACATTTTATTTCCAATGTATATTTCCATCAAGGGGTGCAAATAAAAGAACGATTTATTTCCAATGTATATTCGCATCGAGGGATGCAAATAAAAGAACAATTTATTTTTCTAAATATATTTGCATAAAAGAAATGCAAATAAAGGAACAATTTATTTTATATGTACATATTTGCATATAGGAATGCAAATAAAAGAACAATTTATTTCTAATGTATATTTGCATCAAGGGATGCAAATAAAAGAATAATTTATTTTTCTAAATATATTTGCATAAAAGAAATGCAAATAAAGGAACTCTTTATTTTCTATGTACATATTTGCATATATGAATGCAAATAAAAGAACAATTTATTTTTCTAAATATATTTTCATAAAAGAAATGCAAATAAAGGAACTTTTTATTTTCATTTTACATATTTGCATATAGGAATGCAAATAAAAGAACAATTAATTTCTAATGTATATTTGCATCAAGCGATGCAAGTAAAAGAACAATTTATTTCCAATGTATATTTGCATCAAGGGACGCAAATAAAAGAACAATTTATTTTTCTAAATATATTTGCGTAAAAGAAATGCAAATAAAGGAACTCTTTATCAATTCAATGATATAGTCAAAAATTGATATATTTCCGTTGTATTGACAATTCTATTTCAATACAATAAAAAAAATGATAAATTAATGTTTTATGTTAAATTTATAATCTTATTTCAATGCTCAAAAATGTTAAAAAGATATTTTAAATATTTAATTGACAGTCTATTCCATCTAGCTAATATGATCGAGATAATAATTTTATATTGGATTGACAATTTAAATCAGTTCAACACAAAATAATCCAAATAATGTTTTGATGTGGAAATGGGAATTTAACGAAATTTAACATAACAAAATGATTATGTTTATCGATTTGGAAATTCTAATCCAAATCAATAAAAAAACAATAATGACTATTCTCATCGTTTTGAAAATTCCAATCCAATGTAATTTAACATAGTAAAGTGATTATTGTTATCGATTTGGAAATTCTAATCCAAATCAATAAAAACAGTAATGATTATTTTCATCGTTTTGAAAATCCCAATCCAATGTAATTAACATAGTAAAGTGTATCGATTTGAAAATTCTAATCCAAATCAATAAAAACAATAATGACTATTTTCGTCGTTTTGAAAATTCCAATCCAATGTAATTTAACATAGTAAAGAAATCATTTTTATCGATTTGGAAATTCTAATTTAAATCAATAAAAACAATAATGACTATTTTCATCGTTTTGCAAACAAACTTGTGTTTATACATCAACCACAACAGATAAAAACATCTACAATATAATCACATATCAGAATCAGAATTATACACCTTCCATCGTCACATAATAAGTAAATAAATAAAATAATTAGTTAATTATTAAAAAGAAGAATTCTCACAGTCGTAACGTGAATTTGTACAAAATTTGAACCGCTCGGAATTGGATCAAGCCTGGACAGCAGCGTAGATCTCACTTTCACGATCGAATAGGATCTGAAATTGTTCAGTTTTGATATCGTATGTATTAGTTACGATTTATTCAAGTTTGTAACCATTTAAATTAATAAAATAATATGCCATACTCCTCTACTCAGAACACTGCCGCTGTTTTTCAAAAATGGTTCGATCTTAGGTTTTGATTTGGTGATCGATTGGAGCAACGGTTTGAAGATCGGTTGGTTCGAGGTTGTTGGGCTCGGGGAGGCGCTGCCACGCCTAGAAGGGGGAGGAGCTCGGTGGTGCCTAGGGGGAGGGTGATGGAGAAGTTTAGTGCGGGTTCGTGGGTCTGGACCACGGAGTTCGGGCCACCAGAGATCGATCCAGTCGTACAAAATTGAAGAGCACGAGAATCTCTTCAAAAGATTGAACTAGAGCAAAGGATTTTACTGAGAGGATTGGTAGATATTAAGAGAAGAAGTTAGGAGGTTGGTGGCCATCGATTTTGTATAGGCGGCGGTTGGAAGAAAGTGAATAGTGTTTTTTACGGTTTCTTGAATTATTTATATTATTTTAATGTGATTTTTACGCATAAAACCATATATCTTAAATAAATCAAATTTCAGTCCAACCGAAGGTGACCCATGTCAATAGCCCTTATTCAAGACCTAATGGGCTAGGTCTCGTTAGCCCAAACGACTGTCTGTGGCCCGAAATCTTTAAATTAATATTTAAATCATTTAAATAATAAATTTGATCGTCTATTTAAATCCACCAGGGCCACATACAAACTCAGAAAAATCCAAAAAAATTATTTCTGGCTTTGTCTTGACGATACGATCCTAACAAAATTAATTTCTTGGAATTTTGAGATTGTTCGAAAAATGGCTATTTTCAAGTCGATCAGATTTGACTAAAACTGACAAAACACATTTTCGTTTGCCACGCTCACATATTAACTCGAAAAATTATGAAAATTGAAACTAGCAACAATTTGACATTCCGAATCCAACTAAAGTGGTTTCGTCGAAAACGAAGGTCGTTTGAAAAATAGCCTTTATATGGGCTATAAATTATACTATAGCAACCATCCTGAATATTCAATTGGCCACATCTTTTGATTCCAGCTATGAAATTTCGATTTTTTGGATTTGTTGAAAAGATATTTTCAAAAAGATTTAGATATTTTTGGTTTCACTAAAATCCGTTAAATTTTGAATCCAGTACATTCGGTCAAAGTATAGGTTTGACTTTTCAGACTACCATATTATTTCTAATTTCTTTTAGAATTCAAACTGAATAATTTTGCTCTAATTTTTTTTTATCGTGATTATTTAAAATAATTTTTTTTAACTATTCAAAATTTACTGAAATAGCCAAAATAATAATTTTAAATTTGTTCTGATTTTTCTATGCAGCCTGTCCCAAGCCAGGGTAAAGGAGGAGGGTTGTGATAGGCTTGGCGAGCCAACGTAAAAACTTAGCCTCTCTTATGGATATGGAACCTTATGACATATCGTTGGGGCGTAACCCTCTTAGCGACGCGCTATATCGAGGCTCTGATATGGTGTAAATATGCAAGGGATGGGCCGCCATTCTCTTAGTGGCACGCTACACCGTCGCCCCAGTGTAGTGATAAGTGAGCAAGGGTCCTCGTATTTTTCTCGGCGGATGCGAGGGGCAAGGAAGCTAGTCGACGATCGTAGATTTCGGTTAGGTAGTTGGAATGTAGGGTCCTTAACAGGAAAATTAAGAGAGATAGTGGATACTATGATTAGGAGACGGGTTAACATCTTGTGCGTCCAAGAGACTAAGTGGGTGGGTCAGAAGGATAAGGAGGTAGAGAACACTGGCTTCAAATTGTGGTACACGGGAGAAGTACGTAACAAGAACGGGGTAGGCATATTGATTGACAAGAACCTTTAGAGCAATGTGGTTGACGTCATAAGACGAGGGGATAGGATCATCTTGGTTAAACTAGTAGTTGGCGAGGTATTTTTGAATGTCATTAGCACATATGCCCCCACAGGTAGGTCTAAGTGAAGAAGCCAAAAGGAAGTTCTGGGAAGACTTGGATGTCATGGTTAGGAACGTGCATAGTAGCGAGAAACTTTTTATAGGAGGAGACTTCAATGCCCATGTTGGCTCATTTAGCGAGGGTTTTGAGCAAGTGCATGGTGGTTTTGGATTTGGCAGTAGTAACCAAGAGGGTGAAGGTATTTTGAATTTCGCTCTCTCTTTTGATATCATGATTGCTAATACCTTCTTTAGAAAGAGGCAATCACATCTGATCACCTTCAGTAGTGGCCAACAGGCTAGCCAGATTGACTTTGTCCTAACTAAGAGAGATAGTAAACGAGATTGAGTTGATTGCAAGGTCACATCTGGAGAATATGTCATCTCAAAACACCAGCTCTTGGTGTGCGTGTTTCGTCTTCGGGTGGTGAAGGATAAGAGAGCGAAGGTTAGCAGGACGAAATGGTGGAAACTCAAAGGAGAGGCTTCACGGGTGTTTAAAGATAGAGTGATGGGGGAAGAGGCTTGGAATGTGGAAGGAGATGCAAATGTCATATGGAATGCGATGGCAACTTGCATTCGGAGAGTCGCTACTGAGGTATTTGGGATAACAAGAGGAAGCAAGCGAGAACCCAAGGATTCGTGGTGGTGGAATGACGAGGTGCAAAAGGCTATCAAAGAGAAGAGGGAATGCTACAAATGCATGTACCGTCATAGAAGCGAAGAGAACATGCAAAGATACAAAGTGGCAAAGAAGACTGCAAAGAGAGCAATGAGTGAAGCAAGGGGATGAGCGTACGAAGATTTGTATCAAAGGCTAAGTACAAAGGAGGGTGAAAAAGACGTTTACAGGATAGCTAGGCTACGCGAGAGGAGGACAAGGGACTTCAATCCGGTTAAATGCATTAAGGATGAGAATGATAGATTTTGGTGAAGGACGATGAGTTAAAGAATAGGTGGAGAGAATACTTTGATAAGCTTTTCAACAAAGACAGTGATAGCTCTTCGATCGAGTTGGAAGACTTAGCCGACAACACCAATAGACATTTTGTGCGGAGATTTCAAGAAGTTGAGGTAAAGGGGGCGTTATAACGTATGAAATCAGGCAAGTCGGTAGGACCTGACGACATTCCTATTGGGGTGTGGAGATGCTTTGGAGATGCAGGGATAAGATGGCTAACTAAGTTGTTCAATAATATTTTCAAATCGAACAAAATGCCAGATGAGTGGAGGAGAAGCATTTTAGTTCCAATCTTCAAGAATAAGGGAGATATTCAAAGTTGCACAAACTATAGAGGAATGAAGCTTATGAGTCATAAAATGAAGCTTTGGGAGAGAGTTTGTGAGCAACGTTTGAGGAGGCTGACAAGTGTCTCTAGGAATCAATTTGGTTTTATGCCTGGAAGGTCAACCACTGAGGCGATTTTCCTGGTTATGTAACTTATGGAGAGATACAGGGAGCAGAAGAAAGATCTCCACATGGTTTTTATTGACCTGGAGAAAGCTTATGACAAAGTGCCGAGGAGGGTTATGTGGTGGGTGCTAGAAAGGAAGAGAGTGCCATCAAAATATATTACCCTTATTAAGGACATGTACGAGGGGGTTGTGACTAGTGCTAGGGCATGCGATGGTGAGACCAGAGACTTTCCAACTAACATAGGGTTACATCAAGGTTCGGCTTTGAGCCCCTATATTTTTGCATTAGTGATGGATGAAATCACAAAAGATATACAAAGGGAGATTCCCTGGTGTATGCTCTTTGCCAATGATGTTGTGCTGATTGATGAAAGTAGAATAGGGGTTAATTGACAACTGGAGTTGTGGAGGGAGACCTTGGAATCAAAGGGTTTCAGGCTTAGCAGAACTAAAACAGAGTATATGTAATGTGAGTTTAGCAGTTTCAGGTCATATGACGGAGATGTTACCCTGGCTTGTAGAGTAGTACCCAAGAAGGAATCGTTTCGATACTTAGGATCTATGTTGCAGTTTGATGGTGAGATTGATAAGGATGTTAGTTTTAGAATTCAAGCAGGATGGGTGAAATGGAGACTAGCATCTGGAATTCTCCGTGATCGGAAGATTCCTCAAAAGCTTAAAGGAAAGTTCTATAGGACAACAATCAGGCCTGCAATGTTATATGGTGCAGAAAGTTGGCCTACTAAGAGGCAACACATCCAGAAGATAAGCGTAGCAGAGATGCGGATGCTGCGTTGGAGCTGGGGGCATACCAGACGAGATCGGATTAGAAATGAGGATATTCGGAAAAAACTTGGAGTTGCACCTATTGAAGAGAAGTTAGTCCAATACCGCTTGAGATGGTTTGGACATATCCAACGTAGGCCACACGATGCACCTGTACGCGTTAGAATTCTAGGCCGCGCCGAAGGCCCAAGGAGAGGTAGAGGTCGACCTAAAATGACATGGGAGGAGATAATAAAAAGAGATTTAAGTAACTGGAGTTTATCGGAAGAGCTGGTAGTTGATAGGAGTGCATGGAAACTGGCAATCCATGTACCAGAACCTTAGGGTTTTTTTTTTAGACTTTATTTCACGTTTACTTAACCTTTTACTTTTTATTACTATTTTAGATTTTATTTCACTTTTATTAAACCTTTTTACTTATTATTATTATTAGTTAAAAAAAACCTTTATCGGATGACTTTTTATTTGTTTGGTTATTTTAAACCCTTATATATTATTATTATTATTATTAATTTTAATTTAATTTTGGGTTCCATATCTAGCCAACCCCAACTTGTTTGGGATATATGGCTTTGTTGTTGTTGTTGTTCGGATTTTCCGGTTTGTAACACATCAGAAACCCTAGATCTATTTATGTAGTCATTACTCGTAAACAACGACGACTGCCGCCTCTCACAAGTGTATGCTACGCCTGAACATCGGCTTCAGCCTTGAGCGCCATCAACTCGATGCCAACCCTCCTCAACGTTGACCTCGTCTGCTTCGACGAAAACCGAGGCCCTCGTCTCCAAACAAACGCGACCAATGTTCCCTATTAACCCAAAACTGGGTACTGCTAGGCACTTGTAGCCACTATGTTGGCTGTTGTCCAAGGTGCCTCAGCATGTCCACCACCTGTAGAAGTCTAACATCCGCTAGATTGTTGTAAGTGTCACTTAGGGCAGCACGCCTTTTTGGTGCTTGAGTGAATACCTAAAAGACTGCTGGGTGGGATTTTACATACTATTGAGTTGAATTTTGGGTTATGACTCCTCAGTGCTTCGCGGGTCTACCGTAAAGCATTGGATCGAGTTTGAATAGTGTTCGTACATCTTCAATGTCGCATTGTATATATCAATGTATATATGAATGCAAATTTATGGGATGCATGCTTGTCGATTGGCTGTCAAGTTTTACCCTCAGATGTCATGTCAAATTTTATGGTCATCTTCTAGCCACGAAAGGTGTGTTTTCTCACTCGCGACTAATTCAGTGAATTAAACACTCGGAATGTTGAATGGAATGTTTGGGTGCTCTAGATTTGTTTGCCTCGTGGTTGTGCACGTGCGTCACACATTGTTATTTCATATGACACATATGGATGTATGCTTGACATGTTATGTTATTTTCTCACCATGCAAGTTTGCTTTTGATTTGAAAACCATTACGGGTTGACATGACACATACCAGAACCCCTTGTGTGTTCGAATCAGTTTCGGATGCGGGTTGGAATGATATATACCCGGGGTTCAATTATTAAAAAAAGGGATTGAAATGATAAATATCCATAACACTTGACAATAGGATAGAAAATTATATGGACATCGTGGTCAATAAATTAAAATTATTCTAAATAATTTATATTGATTTTGGAAATATAAATTTTAATGGAATCGCTATATAGTATAAAGGAAAGTTTAAAAGTAATTTTTTTTAAATATTTACTTGAAATTTTTATGAAATCCAATTTGCAGTAAAATAAGTTTTAAAGTGATTTTTGCAGGTTAACACAAAGTTAAATTTATTTAAATAAATTCTCTATAACTTTATGTTCATATAATGAATTTAATAAGATGACAATCTTTGAATTTAACGATTAATTGAATGTAGGGAATTTACAAAGATTTGATAGAAAAAAAATCCCAAACTTATTTTTCTATATGATTTGTTAATGAATTTTCGCCATGTAAATATAAGAATGATTTGTTAAAATAAAAGTATTAAGTCCAAGCATAAAAATGAATATGTTTATTTAAATCATGGTGAATATGAGTTGTTAATAAGTTGTAACTTAACAAATCACATTTTAATTTATAGTTGATGCTAAAAGTGATTTGGGAATTTATTATATGAAATGGTTATGTCGAATCCAAGGTAAACATTGGTTGGAAAATCGTTTTAACCATGAAGTATTAAAATTGAACAAAATGAATGGAATTTGTTTAAAAGTGAAATTTTGATGGGAAAAGTGTACTAAGGCATGGATTTGGGTTTGAATTGGATCAATATTATTTAAATAGAATATAAAATTTCATAGAAGTAATTTTTCCTCATTACTTGATTTTTGTAAATATTTTTCTATAAAATGGTTTGATTACTCTAACTATAAGAACATTATAATACTTTTCAACTATATATATTTATACATTACTTTCAATTTAATATATATACACCTTTCCAACTATATATATTATACATTACTTCAATATACATATACTATTTTCAAACTTAACTTTTCTAAACATATTTTATAAATTGAATAAAATATATGCCCAATCCAGTCTAGTGAGTCCAAATGGTGGAATAAAGGATTTTGAGCAATAAAGATATCTTGAGGATGTTGAGACATTCAAACCAAATGGTAAATCTTTTTGGGGTAATTGATTTTGGGGCAAACTGGAAATAAATCGTTTTGCGATACTTGAAATATTATTTCAAATCTAATGACCATGGGGTGAAAAATGTAAATGTTTGGTTGTTAAAAAGACCTTAGTCGGTAGAGGTCATAGTCGTTGCCAATACCGATACCACCTCAACAACTGTGTAGACGGTGGGGTTACAAAAATGAAGTTGGATGGTATGGAGGCGATTACTGGATTTGAAGAAAGAGAACGCTGATGGATTAGCCTTGACCTTTGGGTCATAATTAAAATGACTAAAACGGAAGCCATGCTCGGGTTAAGTGAGGTAGCACCTCTGGTCGAACACGCTTCTTCGATACCATCTCTATTTCTTTGTAATTTATTTGGGGGCCCTTTCGATAATTGATGTGTTGTTCGAGGTGGGCGGTAGTGGCTGCTCTGCGTTACCATCTACCCGGGAGCCGCAATCCGGTAGAATCCTAACGTGGGTATTCCTCGTGTGCCTTGTCATATTATCCTTATCGAGCCTCCTACGATTTTGACTTGTATCGTACATATGGTGTGCCCTCTTATGCCATCCGTGTTAGAGTGGGTTTATGGTACTGTATAGACTACAATATTCTAAATGGTGTAAGGTTAAAAATGTAATCCCGCTTACGCTATTTTCATTATATTTACTTTACTAATAGACATTACAATAATGGTGTATTATTATATAGATATTTGTTTCTCGGATCCTTAGAGGATGGAAATACTAGACATCCTTTAAGTTATTGTACATTTCAGTAGACACTTTGTTTGAGTTAGTTCAATTATATGAGACTGTTAATCCTAAGTCGTGTAATTTGTTTGTTTTATTTCTTGCAAAATGCTCAGGTCCGACCGAGTATTTCAGCTTAGAGAAATATCTGTTAGAGCCTGAGATTCGTTGAAGATCCGGTCATCCACTTATTATCACCCATGCAGTTATTCCCACTTCGGTCGGTAATTCATGCTTTAGTAAGGTTCTTAGTCTTCCGTTGTTTTTATATTGATTTTGTACTATGATATTATGTAAATTAAAAGATTTTGTATTATTGTATAAATTTTTAATTCCGCTCTGAGATATTCTGTGTCTGTGATTCTGTGATGATTTGTATTATAACTTCATAAGCAATAACAATCTGTCATTTTGAATGGTTTGAGTTGGTTTAATTACCGGCGAAAAACGGTCAAAAAGCCAAGTCATTACAAATTCCGTTGTTGCTTTTATATTTGTCTTCTAATGTTTCCATTTCTGTTTACCTATAACGCTTCATGAAACTTAATGCATTCTCTTAATGAGTGAGATTAATGGACGTGGGGTGTCATAACTTGTGAAAGGTGCCAATGCACAACCACTGCCATCATTTCCTCACCACTATCACTATTGCCGCAAATGCCAACACCTTGCCAGAGTTAATCTCTGATACTCGAACCTGATTGACAAAGTTGATCAAAATTTCACCTTCAAACGGCTGCTTCATCAAAACCCACTTCGCCAAATCACCTCGTGCCACTGCCATTTTCCTTTGTTTTTCTCCAGACTTCATGACCATGAAGTCGACATACCCCACCTTCATTTCCCTTTGGTGCTGTCATATAACTTCCTTCGATGTTGGTGTAGTACGACCTCAAGTAAAGGCTTCAGAACAGCCATTGAACACTTATACTAATCGAAAGTTCTCTAATCTTTCATTTAAAAATATAAGTTGTATTTTTCTATAATCTACGACCTCTAATGCTCCTCCAGATCCAACGCCATGAACCATCAACATCCACATCACCAAAATTAGATCAATAACCATTTTCCCATTACCTCGTCCTTTTTCTTCAACCACAATATTACAATTCGTGAAAATACTACTAAATTTCACTATTTTCCATAACAATCACAATTATATTCCTCAATTTCATAATACAAATGGTTGAAAATTTGAGTTTTTGCAACTCATCACTGTATATATTAATTATATATGAAAATATAGAACTTTATTCAGGTTGAAATTATTTCTAGATTACACTCCATATATATACCAACAACTTTCATGTGTAACTTATGTCCTAATACTCCCAAAAATCTAAGTAATGGAATTTTACTGTAAAAAGGAGGTGAAAGATTTAAGATCCTGTTAATCGTTTAGGTTTATTTCCATTTGAAAAGGCCTCAAATTTGACAATCAAACCAATATCTATTTAATATGGGATACAACACACCATGAACACGTAGATATAGACATACACATTTGTATCTGTAATGACCCGGATTTTTTGGTCGATTTATTTTAAATATTTAATACGATTTTAAATATTGAGTTGATAATATAAATTGATTTTTATATTTAGTTATCAATTTAATAAACGAAATACAATATATTACTAATACGTATAATTATTGTAATACGAGAACCTAAAATAATTCAATTCGAATTTAAAACCGAATCAAAATGATTCAGATGATCAAAATATAAGTTATGTTTGAATATAAACTATAATAACAATAATAATTTATTACCGAGGGATTTGATTGTTTCGGAATTCAAATTGTATTATATTGATTTAATATGATTATTTTATATATACTTTCAAATTAAATGCCAGAATCTCTTCTGTTGAGTTCAGAATAGTGTTATAATGTTGAAACGTCGGTCGGTACGTTAAAATAGTAGTTTGTGTTTTCAAATTGTGTACCCCAAGATAATTTTTGTTCGCCTTATTTCCAAACAAATCAAATAAAGGTGAAATCAAATCAAATCTTGATATGTAGTAAACCAACACTCTTTTAGTACCATGTAGGAATTGTCTCCCTTTCCTTTTATATAAATCACAACTCAATCCTACAAGTTTTGCTCAGAAAAGTCAGAAGCTTCAATAAAATTTAAATGGCCGCTACCATCCTTTAATTCTTCACTCAAACAAAATCGAACTCATTTCTCCCATTCCTCCTTTTCTTTCTTGATCTATGAATAAAAAATCCAAGTCATGTCGTTCTAGTTTTCTTCCCATCCTCAAACTTAATCGCAAATTCTTGGAAGCCACTAAAACGCATGCGCATGCTAGGATGGAGATGAGTAGTTCATGGGTTTTGCTGAAGAGTTTGGGGGAGTTGATATTTTAGGAGGACGTTATTGACAGGGTAGATTTCGATCAAAGTTTGGGTCGATGCTAGAAATATTGCGTGTGATACAGGGTATTCAAATATGGTGAACAAGGATCAAGGTAAGGAATTGCATAAAGGACAAAATCGCGATGATTAGGGGAGACGACTTGAATCTCGTAGGTTGGTCTGCTAATGATGGGCTTACTGTCGGGTTCAGAAAATGGTGTTTACTGGTGGTAACGTGATGGGTTGTTGTTCTGGGAAATATTGGTAACGTGTGACTTGGGTATATTGCAAGTTTGAAGAATATTTGTAGGAAGGTGTAACTTTGGATGCTGATGATATTGGTGATGGAGCTGTTGCAAGAAGGATCAAACGGTGAAGTATTGGATTTTCCCTAGAACAGGGAAGATAGGTAATTAATGTAAGATTTGATAATTTATTTAATTACTTAAGATAATTTACGTAAATTATAAATACAATATTTATCTCATACTAGGTCCAAAACGAGTTAAATTGCAATCTTCAAATAGTTGCATTGAATTGAGTTTCAGCTGATGTCATATATGGATTTAGAGTGGATTATTAAGGTAATTACATTAATAATTTGTCTTTGCTAATTAAATTTGTTAAATTATGTTTATTTAAATTGGTTATTTATAAAAGCAATATATTATTCATATAAAATCAGATGTGAACACTGTAATTCACATTGGGCTTATAGTTGTGGATTACATAAGCTGGAATTAATACCGGAATCCGAATGCATCGAATTAAAAATTTAGGTGAGTAAACTCACTCTCTGTTTCGACTATAATTTACTATAATAGAATTTTTATTTAATATATAATTTTATATGTTGTTTATTAGTTGATTGGTTGCTATTTATTGATAAATTGTGGTTACTATACAAATTTGTTATATAGGCTTGGTGGTTGTGGCTATTATATATATATATATATATATATATATATATATATATATATATTTGTGTGTGTGTATGTATATATGGGGGGTGTGATATTTCCCGTAGTACCATTAGCGGATGCACGCAGTATCATTAGCAGATGACCCTGTACACCCCCACAATATGATAATGGTTGACCTTCTATACTGCTATATCCAGCCTCGAAGTAGGATAGGTATTATTTATGTTGGCTAACATCTGTGGATGCGGAAAAACAGGTTGGAGGGATCCAACTGGATTCCTCAAAATTAATTATTGTTTGTTTTCATATACATACATACATACATACATATATATATATATATATATTATCATATATGATGTGTTATAAAACTTATGATTTCTAATTGGGTGTTTTTGATGTTTAAATATCACTGGGCCTAAATGTTGACTTATATAAATGTCGTAAAAAGGGATATTGAGATTTAACGGGGGAAATCTGTTTTTCTAACAATAGAATTTAATTTTTGAATGGGCTAGAAATATTAACTTGTTTTGAAATAATAAAATAAGGTAATGAATTTGTGAATGGTGTTATAAATGAAATAGAATAATTTTCATTGCATAATATGGGGAATGCAAATTCAGATGTGAATTTAAAAAGGCGTATTGAAATTAGTTTCAAAAGAAACGATGAAATCTGTTTTGATGTTCAAATTGTTAATTGAATTAAAAATAAATCTGTATGGACTTATGATTTGAATTCGATTAGATTAAATTTATTTAAATAAATTTGTTTAGAAAAGATATTAGGATTGGATTAAATGGAAGTTTAAATTAAATATGAAATTAGATTCACTGGTTATATATATATATAAGTAAAAACAAATAAAATATTCCATAATTGAAATTGGGTTTCAAATAGATTTTGAAATGAATCTTGTTTTAAATTATAAAAAAGGACGTTAAATTTATAAACATTGTTTATAAATTAAGTAAGATAATTATCATGGGACAATTTGGGATTTTTAATTCATGGTTGAATTGGAAATCGTTTCAAAAACGGAACGATGGGTTTCATTCCGGAATTTGGAATATAAACTGAATCGAGGTAAACCCAGGGAATTTATAATCAGAATTCAATTTTTTTTATTTTTATAAAGTACTTTCTTTCCATGGAAATTTATATAGCAAATTGAATTGTAAATGAATTTATAACTGAGTAATGGAAGAATCGATGTTTATGGATAAATGAACATATTAAGTCTGATTTGGGAAACTGGTTCAATATATATTAAAATATTTGAGAATGAAGTTGAAATTTATTTACAGAAGAAGTTTAAAAGTTTATATTTAAATATAATTAAAATGAACTCTTCGCAGTACGACAATTCGTAAATTGACATTTTGAACTTCAGTTGAGTATGTAGAACTCAATTTAATTCGGAATAATGTGAAACAAGAATCATTAGGACCGACTGAATAATATTTTTCTAATGGAAGAGAAAATTTTTGATTTCGTCATATAGATTTTGAGTTATGTCAAAATCATATTTTCAGAAAACTAACGCCATAACCGTTATAAAACCAAAAATGTTTATTAAATTAATGAAAGGATTTTTTAGCGAACAAAACTTACATTTCCATTTAAAAAATCCAGACCTGAGTTAAAAAATAAATATGAACTGAAGTGAAGTAAATTGTTTGATTTTTAAAACAAAAATTAGATTTTTAATTATTGAATAGTAATAATTAATTCAAACAATAATCAGTTAGTGGAATTTTAAATCAAAATTATGCATTGGATAAGTGAATTGGGTTTGTAAATTCATATTCGATATCGAATATGAAACTTGAATTAAAAATGGAATTCGACTGGTTTATAAGTCAATTAAAAATATATTTGGATGCGATATGTTCAAATAAAAAGTGGAATAAGCAAAAGACCTAATTAAATAATAAATTAGCTAATTGAGTTAAAAATGAATGGATAAAGTTGGGGTAAATTGGGATGGATGTATGTCTGTTAAATAGATGTGGAATGAAGTGTATGAAGATTACCATTCGAGTTCCCGATAAAAAGGTACATGTTTAAATTCCATATGAGTTTTTATGCGCTGAATCGGCAAGTCACTTGGCTTTTAGATTTTTTATTTTTTAAGAATGGAAAGGGCCTACAGAGGAGAGTTGGGGTTTGAGCTATTAACTGGTACGAATGAGGTGCTGGTGTAATTTTTCGAAAATTTAAGGAGATAAAAAAATTAAACAAGTTTTGATATCTAGAAATCAGCTTATCAAATATGTATAGAATTTAATAAGCGAATAAACATATAATGGAATTTTATAAGCAAGAAAAGGGGTATTTATACAATTAAATCTTGAGATGTTGGAATAAGAAACATATACACGTTTTAAGGTGAATGATGGTTTAAAAGAAAACTTTTTGTAGACTGAAATGATTTTATTGATAAGAAGCTAAGAAATGGAGTTTAGAAAATCAGAATCTAATAGGTGATTAGTTAAGTTGAATGGTTTCCTGAGTATCGATCAGATGTTGGTTTCGACCTTCGGGATTTATACGTAGAAAGTTGTTCTCTTACAAGTTTACGGTTAAAGACTGATGAACGTGGAAGGATAATGATTTATGAATATATGGAAATGTTTTCCGATGTTAAAAAGAAACATTTTCTATAATATTTGAAATAAATATAGTTGTTATAAATGGAAATGTTTTCTGAGGATTCGGAGTGTTTATTCGTATTTGGAGAAATATCTGAGTAAAGATATTGAAAAGAAATTGGGAATTGATAAATTTAATTAATGGGATATTAATTATGGGACCTAATGATCGTTTGATGCTATGAATGAATGTTTGTTTTTTCTTCGATAGTTAAATAACAGACAATCGAAGTATTGGCAAACATCGTTGTCAATATGGGGATAGCAGTTAGATTATTATCCAAGAACCACTTCGTAATGGCAATAGCGTTGTGAGTCGGATTATATAAAGCTAATCGAAGACCAAGCAAAGTGCAAGGGCTTTTTCTTCTAATCCTAGGTAGAAAATGCCTAAGATGGATTAATAGAAATCGTCTGTGATATACATTCAATACGATTAAGCGAAATGAGTGATCGTTGATTTGTAGCCGGATCATAAGATGTTTTTGTTGAACCCAGTGTATTCATCTGCAGAGATACACTATCGAAAGGTAGTTTCATACCTTTTCATAGTTGGAAATCCATTACCCAATAAGCGCCCATAGTTTTGATTGTATGTTATGTATGTGGAACGCGAGATGCAAGTGTTCTACTAGATTGTTATTTATTTGATGTAGACATTATTATAATATCAGAATGGTATTGATTTAAAAGAATGTTTTGAGTTATAGTATGGTAAAAAGCATTCGTGTTTATGTATGGATCGGTCTTATGATTAGCTTTTCATTCGAAAAGGAGTTTTAAAATTTAAACCAAGTGGTCACACTAGTTCCATGACTGACTCAGAGTTTATTTTATTTTGTTTTACCCTAAAATCTCGGGTGTCCAAATTTGTATAGGAAGCCAAGTAGTTCGGGTGTTTACAGATATACTTGGAGGAGCTTGGAGTTGGAGGCTTCATTGTTATATGGTTATTTTTTGTTGTAAGTATTGTACTCTGAAAATGATGTGTATATAGTAGAATATTTTGTATTCCAAAAGCTAATATATATTATATTTTATTCCGCTTTGATGCGTGATTATGTGTTGTTATTTGTGTTCTTCTTCTATCTTTTTTTCTTATTTCATTATGATTCGTATTTCTATGCAATTTGGGTTGGACGTGTGATGTATTTAGTCAACTCAAATTGTTTACACCAAAAATGGTCTAAGCACAAAAGGTACTAAACCGTACTTCAACAATTTGGTAAGAAAATAAATGGAACCGTGTTTAATCACAATTAAAAATGAAAAATGCAAGAATAGTAAAGTAGAGGCGAGCTTTAGAGTGGTTCGGATGTTAACTAGGCCAATGTCCACTATGACGATGAGTTTCAATCTTTTAACGAGGATTACAAAATACATCAATTCCCTCTTTTCATACATCTTTGCATTCACTCAATATACCCTCGTCTATATATTTCAATTTTGGAATTGTACAAGAGAATGGTAAGATTTGAGGAGAAGGAGAATGGGTGGATGATTCAGAAAGAGAATGGAGCCGTCTTCCATGATAATGAGATTGTTCTTGACGCCATGGTTGAATCAGTGGTTGAGGATAGAATTTGGCAGAACTTCGTGGTTTTGAGGATCCCATCCCCTTTATGTTGATAGCCATCGTGTATTTATAGGTGATCTCCCCTTGGGAAATGACCTGAAGTTGGTTTATGCCAGTTGTTGATCGCTCATTTTATTAATTACAACCATGCCATCGGCTAGTTGTAGCCAGCTATCGGTGGCTATATTCGGTTACCATGCGCTAACGACTTAGTGGAGCGAGCGCCTTAAGTGGCAGAGCGGATCCATAGGTGCGGGCATTCCTGTGAGTATAAATGCTTTGAAAAACTTGGAAACTTTTATAAAAGCGGGACGCGGCACTGGACCTGGCTCTCCCCTGATCATAGTGCGACCGTTCTTATTAGCTCAAGGGAACTCGTCTTTTGATGGCCTTCGTATAGCGCTGTTTGACCCTATGGCAATGCCACAAGGTCGCTCCCGCCTATGTTGAATGGGCGATTTGCTTTGCTTCTGTGTTTGAACGGCTTTGCCCCAGTTTGAACGATCGACCTTGGCTCCCGCACCTGAGTCACGATTCATGTCCAACTCTGATTGGAGATATGGTCACATATGATGTTGTAGGCGCTTGTACTGTAGCATCATTTCAGGCTTGGTCTTTTGACGGGAAAATAGTAAGCGACTTTACAGGATATGCGATGTCTATCCTTTTGGGCCGCATTTCTCATTTCGTATCGCCCCATCATCTTTGGTTGTACTGGTTGACCTGACTTGGGTTTGACATTTGGATCTGGCTCTGTGCGGTTGCATCCTGTCTGTTGTGAGTTGTTTAAGTGCCTTAGATAATATTATGCATGACCGACCCTGATGGCGCCCGTTCTGCATCCTTTGCTCAATGTGCGTACGGATTTTTTAGGGACTAAAACTTGCCCCTCGAAGTCCGTGATTTCTTCCTTTTAGTATGGGATTACGGGCTTCGACATATTTGATCGCACATTGTTTTGTATTTTTATCCTAACTTGTCAGGGGTCGTTCGTTCAAGGATTAAGATTGCTTGATTGTAGCTGGTTGGCGTTTTTACCTTTTAGTCAAGGCGCTTGGACTGTTTTTTTATTATTGTAAACGACTTAAATATGGGGAAGTGAACATGCCAACTGGCCTTCCAATGAGACACGCATTTCATTACTCGAGTATTAGGCTGACGTGGCGAAGAGTGCTTTTTGATGTGTGTCCTTTAGTATTCCCTTTCTTTTTCTTATTTCTAATTCAATTCTACTCTCATTTACCTTCAATAGGTTTTCTAAAATTAGGAAGAAAATATTCCGTACTTCTCTCTAGTGCTACTCAGGTTTGTTGATTCTTTCTCATGTTCATTCTTCCTTTGAATCTTATGGTTATTTCCTGATCTGTTTGCAGGATGGATCCATCTCCGGAGCGGTGTCGATGGGAAACCTTCTTTTATTTGGAGGTCCCAAAGGACGATATTCTATCAATCGGTCAACCGTCTCTATACTCTCCCTCCTGCCCTTCTTATGCAGAACTTCAAGCTATTATTAACAGGTTACGGCATGCTCCTGGACCTTGCAATCCTAGGCTGGCTAAGCGATTTCGGGGGTGGATTTTACAGAGAGTACCTTCGAATGCGGATATATCTCCATCTGTTTCTCAGACTATCTCTTATGACATGACTGTGGCAAAAAGTCAGATGTAGGCCCGCCTCGAGACCGCTGTTCGTCAATTTGAGAAACAGGTGGATTTACTGAAAAATCATTCAACGAAGCGGATGAACGGCTGGCATACATTGGCCTGCGACCTCCAAAGAATCCACAAGGATAATCTTGAACGCGCCTCTGTTTTATAAAATGATAAGGCGAAGTTAATCCAGGCCCTTATGTCCGGGGATAACTTGGTTGCTTCTTTCCCATCTGGGATATTGAGTGGGCAGTTTCTGCACATGGTGATAGGCCTCCATCTTGTTCTTCTTCGACTAAAAGGAAGGTAGGTAGGCTAAGGAATGTTAGAGATTTGTAATATCCTTCTACTTGGCTATTTTGCTTTTTGAACTATAAGACCGGTTGTGTAAGCAGGTGCCAGTCCACACTCATGACGTTAAGCTGGCTGTGACTTATTATTTGATCTGTGACACTTCTACGATCCTGATGAATGGTCGTCTGGTTGGTTTTACGATGCTCTTCGTGTCTTTGTCATTCCATGTCTCTTTGCTTTCTTGACAATACACACACATTTTTTTTAAAGTTTTTCGCGGCGATCGTGTGTTAATATCGTATTACGGGACGTTCGTTTGCACCTTAATATCGTATTACAGAGCGTTCGATCGTTTGTTAATATCGAATTACGGTTAGTCTTACGGCGTTCTTATTAAGCTGGAATCATCCAGTTTTTAGTATTTGGCTTTGACTTGGTAAGCTTTTCGTTGTTTTAACTTTGGCAATTTTAGCCATTTTAATTTTTTATTAAATATCTTGTTTATTTGTTTCGGGCATTTTCGTGATGCATTTTTATGCGTGCCCCCATGGGAGGACTTGGGCTCCAATGTTGTAATCCAATATAGGCTTTGTTTTACTTGGTTAACAACAAAGCACAAGAATGGACACTCCCATATGGCTAGGATTCTGCTTTTGAAATCCAATCTTGGCTTTGTTTAACTTGGTTGACGACAAAGAACAAGATTGGACACGCGCTTTCGGCTAGGATTTCTGTTTTTGCACTGGTCTTTCTAGCATGTTTAATCCTGCGACATTTTTATGCTTCCTCCCGAGAAGTGGACACTAATTTATCTCATCGAGCATAGACTCAGAAAGGATAAATTTCGTGCCCTTCACATAACAAGGTGCTCCCCGTGATTGGAAATTTTTTTCCGTTTCGAGACAACTTGGTTTTTCTTACTTTGTGCCTTGCCCTGGGAAATAGACACTGTTTCGCCTCATTAAAAAAAATCTCAAGTTGGAGAACCCATGTCCAACACATAAGAAGGTGTTTCTTTGGTGGGATCAGCGATTTTATCCATGGGACTTTAACCGTGGGACTTTTGAGTTGCCTTTACTTCAGCGTTGACTGCTTTAATCTGGTAGTAAGCTTTTGTTGGTCCTGTATTGAGAAAAGTCGGAACTCCTCGAGTTGGCGCCTCCCAATCGCTCGTTTGCCTACACAAGGAAGTCAACCTTTAGTAGGAGCCTGTGAATAAATGAGCTATGCATGTAATTAGAACTCCATATTCAGTCACTTTATGTACATCATTCAGATGCGAAATTTTTCATAAATCTTTACAGCATTTTCTATGCATTTGAATGACATGCTATTGGAAATAACAATGAATATGCTCGCTGTTCCATGCTCATGGAATCCGATTCCCATTTGTCATGGCCAATTTGAAAGTACCATCCTGGAGTTTCTGACTTGTAACATAGGGCCCTTCCCAATTGGTTCCGAAGAGCCCAGTACTGGTCATTATCTTTTTCAGAACAAGGTCTCCAATTTCAAAAGTTCTATGCTCGACTTTTGAATTGAAGTGCCTGGCCACCCTTCTTTGGTGTGCAGCTACTCTGAGTTCCGCTTCTTCTTTTTTCTTCAGGTTTGTCGAGGGCTCCAAGATGTAGCTTCTCTTTTTCATTGGGCTCGAAGTGTATCCTTCTATAGGTGGGGACTTCCAACTCCACTGATATCATGGCTTCAGAGCCATAGGATAAAGAAAAGGGTGTATGTCCTATCGCAGTTTTGTGTGTGGTGCGATATGCCCATAATGCCACCGGGAGTTCGTCTACCCATCTGCCTTTAGCCTTCTCTAGTCGCTTCTTAATGGTAATCTTGATGATTTTATTCACTGCTTTCACCTACTCGTTTGCTTGTAGATGAGCGACTGCTGAAAAGCTTTTCTTGATTTTGTATTTGGCGCAAAAGCTTTGAAACTACTCACTTTGGATTGAGTCCCGTTTTCTGTGATTATCTTTTATGGTATCCCAAACCTGCATATGATATTTTTCAAGAGAAAGTTAATATCTTTCTTCAAAGTTATAGTGGCCAATGGTTCCGCTTCAGCCCATTTGTAAAGTAATCGATGGCAACAATTGCGTATTTAAAACCGGATTTTGTAGTGGGGAGAGCTCCTATGAGGTCGATGCCCCAGATAGAAAATGGCCATGGGCCGACCATGTGAGTTATGGTTGTTGGTGGCATCCTTAGGATCTTGGCAAACATTTGGCACCTATCACGTTTTTAGTGTAGGTCGTGGAATCTTTATTGATATCTGGCCAGAATTAGCCGTATCGTAAGATTTTCTTGGCTAAAGTTTGTCCACCGGTATGTCCTTCGCATTCCCCTTCGTGTAATTCCGCTATGATTGCCTTGGACTCCTCCTCTGTAACACAAAGAAGTAAAGGTGTAGAAAATCCCTGCTTATACATTCGTCCGTCCTGAATAAGGTAAAAGGGAGCTTTTTGCAAAATCCTTCTTCGGAGTTTGGCTTTAGCCCGGAGTGCCCCACTTTTGAGGTATTCTTTAATTGGTGACATCCATGACTTTGACTCATCAGTTTTTTCCCGGATCCACTCCATCTAATTCTGCTACGTGCTTGGGCTGGAAAGGACTTCCACTGGAACTAACCTCATTAGTTGTGCATCTCCTGTGCTTGCATATTTTGCTAATGAATCAGCTTTGGTATTTTCCTCTCTAGGAATATGGGATATGGTGTAATGCTCGAAATTCTCCAACAATTCCAAGGATTTGGTAAGATAATCTGGCAGGTTACCCATTTTGGCTTGGAATTCTCCCAGAATCTGGCACACTACGAGCTAAGAGTCACTGAAGATCAGTATAGTTTTTATTTGCAGCTCTTTTGCTAGTTTTACTCCCGCGATAAGGGCTTCATATTCAGCTTCGTTATTGGCTGATGGAAACTCTAGCCTTAATTCATAGCATAATGATCTTCCCTCAGGGGTTTCGAGAACTACTCCTGCCCCAGAACAACAATCGTTCGATGCCCATCTACAAATAATTCCCACTGGATACTAGTCTCAGTATCATCCTCTTCCTCTGCCTCCCTCGGTCGGTAAATTCTCCGATAAAATCGGCAAGTGCTTGTCTGTTGATTGCTTTCCGAGGATGATACGTAATGTCGTATTGACTAAGTTCTATATTCCATTTTAATAATCTTCCAGAGGTTTCTGGTTAGGACAGAACTTGCCTTAGAGGGGCTGGTCTGTGAGAACCCTGATGGGATGATCCTGAAAGTAGGGCCGAATTTTCTTTGATGCAATGAGCAAACAATAAGCAAGTTTTTCAAGTTTTGTATAATTAAGCCCTGCTCCTTATAGCCTCTTGCTGATGTAATAGACCGGTTTTTGTACCTTCAAGTCTTCTCTGATCAGTGCAGCACTTAGGGCATGGGCAGAAACTGCCAGGTATAGAAACAAGTCTTCCCCATCACTAGGCTTTGATAGCATTGGTTGTGTTTCCAAGTGTTGAATCAATTCCTCGAAGGCTTTCTGACATTCAAGGGTCCACTGTATCTCTTTCTTTCCTTTTCTAAGGGCATCGAAGAATGGAAGACATCTTTCTGTCGCCCTAGATATAAAGAGGTTTAAGGCTGCGATCATTCCATTCAAACACTGAAGTTCCTTCTTGGTTCTTGTGGCATGCATTTCTCTCAAAGCCAATATTTTAACTGGATTAGCTACCCAAGGAACTTGCCTGAACCGACCACAAAAGAACATTTCAAGGGATTCAATTTCATGCCATATTGGCGTATTATATCGAACATTTGGGCTAAGTCCTCCAAATGGTCTATCTCTCTCTTTGATTTAACCAACATTTCATTGACGTAGACTTCCATCGTCCTACTGATTTGCTTTTTAAATATAGCATTTACCAGTCACTGATAAGTTACCGCTGCATTTTTTAGACCAAATGGCATCACCTTATAGCAGTATAGATCGAAATCAGTATTGAAACTTGTGTCTTCCTGGTCTGGACTGAACATCATGATTTGATTATAGCTGGAATATGCATCCATGAAAGATAGCAATTCATGACCGGCAGTAGAATCCACCAGTTGGTCGATTCTGGGAAGAGGGAAATTATCTTTCGGACAAGCTTTATTCAGGTGTGAATAATCTACGCAAATCCGCCATTTACCTTTTGACTACTTCACGAGAACCGGGTTGGACACCCATTTTGGATAGGTAGATTCTCTAATGAAACCATTCTCCATTAATATGTTAACTTCTTCTTTTGAGGTGCGTGAACTCTCCGGTCCCTGGGTTTTCCTTTTTTGTTTCACAACCGGAATGCACTGGTCAATGTTTAACTTGTGGACTGCAATGTCTGGAGATATAGCGCACATGTCGAACTGACTCCATGCGAACACTTGTAAGTTGGCTCTCAGAAAGGCAATCAACTGATATTTCAATTTGGGGCTTAGTCGAGATCCTATATTCAACACACGGTTTGGGTCCTTTGGATTTACAGCTACAGGAATCATGTCTCCGGCCAAGGTCAACCTTTCGTCCTCTGCACTGGCTTCTCTAGGATCGATCTCTTTTTGCTCTCCACTATGTTCGCCAGTGCACGAACCCTTCTTTAGTTGCTATAAAGGTGTTTTTTCGATGCGGGGAAGAGCCTCCACATCCTTTGCTGAGTCTTTTTTTCTTAAACTCTCTCAGTTTTGTCATATAACAATCCCTTGCAGCGATTTGGTCGCCCTTAATTAAACTAATTCCCTTTTCGGTTGGAAATTTCATGGTCAAGCACCATGGAGCTAATGCAACCTTGAAACCCGAAAGAGTCGGTCTCCCGAGGAATGCGTTGTAAGATGATAACTCATCTATTAGGACAAAGGTTTGTACCATGGAAACCCTACGTTCCCCATCTGCCAATTCCACAGGTAAATCTATCGTTCTGATGGGTTGCATAGGTTGACCTGTAAGACCGTGGATCTTATTTTGGTAAGCACACAACTTTGCCATAGGGAAGTTCATCTTTTGGAAAGTATTTATAAAAATCACATTGACTGATTCCCCCATGTCAACTAGGAACCTTTTTACCACCACAGGTCCAAGACCAATTGTGATCACCAAGGCATCGGCGGTTTGTGTAATTATTCCTTCCGCATATTTTTCTTTGAATATCACAACCTCGGTCGAAGTTTTGAGCATTTTCATCAAAAGCTCGTTGTTCAAGTTTATGCACCCTTCCTTTTCCATGACACCCTTCAATTCGTTAGCATATCTTTCAATCTCTGGCCAACAGCTGCTGGCCGGGTGGGGACCTCCAAATATCACATTGATTACCGGCCTCGAGTCGACTGGCTTTCAGGCTTTCGTACTCGAGTTGGGCTGGCTGGCCGCATTTTTATGTCCTTGCACAGCTAGAGTATTTTGAGGATGTTTCATGTACTGCTGGAGTCGGTTCTTCCTGATGAGTTCTTCAATTAAACTCCTCAGGTGTCGGCATTCGTTGGTGCTGTGTCCAGGTTAGCCATGAAACCGACAGAATTTTCCGAAATTTGCCTGCTGCTCAGTTACCTTCTGCGGCTTCATTTGAGGGGAAATGCCCGAGTCCTTTGTGGCTTGGTAAATTCTTTCTGGGGTTTCGTTTAGATGGGTTAGCTCGAATGGTTTGTTCAACCTCGTCTTCTAATAAGCTTTGTTATTCCTCTCGTCGTTTCCCCTTTTTTGTCCTACATCACTCTTCTGCTCAACCCTGAACTCATTGCCTTTTCCTTCTCTGGCGGCGTTACTTTCTATAGTCTTCTGGACACTTAGGGCTTCATCGTCCACACTCATGTATTCCTCAGCTTTTTTGTAAAATTGCTTCAAATTTTTCAGTTTCTTCATTTTGAGCCACATTCCAAATTCTAACTTCTTATCGATAGCTCTTTTCAGGGCCGCCAATAAGTACCAAGGCTCTGGTTCTATAACCTCTGTTGTTGCAGCATGGAAGCTTGTAAGGAAGGCTCTAATGGTTTCCCCATGTTTCTGATCCATTTTGTATAACGACATTACATCCCTTACCTTGGTGGTTTGCAGTCGGAATTGATCTTGAAATCTCCTTGCTAGGTCAGCAAAATGGTCAATACATTTTGGTGGAAGTCTAATGAACCGTAATGAGGCCACACCTTCCAGGAACACGGGAAAGTATAGGCACTTGGTTTCATCAGTGGCCCCAGCTCCATTCATGTGCTGGTCATACCTGAACAGAAAAAATTTTGGATCTCCAACTCCGTTATAAGGTGTTATTGTTGGGGGTACAAATATCTTCGGGAATTTTGCTTAATGGATTTCTTCTGTGAATGGATTTTGGCTGGGTGAAAACTCCCATTCTTTCTCTTCGTCTTCCCGGGTCACCTTCTATTTCATTATTCTCTGTATCATGTATGTGATGTGCCTCTTGCCACCTACCTGTTCATCGGGATCAGCACGGACGTTTTTATCGATGCGATCACGGTTTGAGCTTCAGCGCCTTGCATCCTTTTTGAAGGATGTTACATTAGTGGGACTTGCGACAGCCCAAGCCGCATGTTCTTCCTTGTGCTATGGAGATATGGCCTTAGGATACTCAATGTCGACCTCTCCACTATCTCCCACTGGGCTGTGAGGTCGTCCAGGGTCTGAGGCTGACGAGTCCTCTTTTTCACTAGTATTAACCACAGTGTTCGACGATAATAAGTTGGATTGAACATTAGTTTGGACATCAAACCTTTCCATTATCATTTTTGTTGTATTATCCAATTTTTCGTTCAAGCCTGTTACAACCACATCCAATTCATCTCGCGTTATAGATGGCCTAGGGTACTCCCTGCCCCTTGATTCAAGATTTGAGGTGTAGCTTCGTCGGCATTATTACCCTCATTGATCGTAGTAACTTTAGTAAATTTGCTGCCTTTCTTCGATCCAAACATGTTTCAAAAGAGAAAGCGTTTTTTGGGATTTTTTTTGAACTACGAAAGGGAACTACGGACACGGCCCCACGGTGGGCGCCAAAATGTTTACACCAAAAACGTCTAAACACCCAAGGTACTAAACTGTACTACCCCAGTTGGTAAGAAATAAATGGAACCGTGTTTAATCAGCAATTAAAAATGAAAAATGCAAGAATAGTAAAGTGGAAGCGAGATGTAGAGTGGTTCAGCTGTTAACTAGGCCTACGTCCACTGTGAAGATGAGTTTCAATTTTACAATGAGGATTACAAAATACATCAATTCCCTATTTTCATACATCTTTGCATTTACTCAATTTACCCTCGTCTATATATCTCAATTTTGGAATTGTACAAGAGAATGGTAAAATTTGAGGAGAAGGAAAGTGGATGGATGATTGAGAAAGAGAATGGAGCTGTCTTCCATGATCATGAGATTGTTCTTGATGCCATGGACGAATCAGTGGTTGAGGATAGAATTTTGCAGCACTTTGTGGTTTTGAATATCCCATCCCCTTTAAGTTGATAGCCATCTTGTATTTATAGGTGAGCTCTCCATGGGAAATGACTTGAAGTTTGTTTATGCTAGCTGCAGATCGCTCATTTTATTAATTACAAGCATGCCATCTGCTAGCTATAGCCAGCTGTCCATGGTTGTATTCAGTTACCATGCGTGAGCAACTTAGTTGAGCGAGCGCCTCAAGTGGCTGAGAGGATCCATAGGTGCGGGTGTTCCTGTGAGTATAAATGCTTTGAAAACTTGGAAATTTTTATAAGAGCGGGACTGGACTTGGCTCTCCTATGTTCCTTGTGCGACCGTTCTTATTAGCTCAAGGGCGCTCGTCAATTGAATGCCTTTGTATGGCGTTGTTTGTCCCTATGGCTATGCCACAAGGTCGCTCCCACCTATGTTGAATGGGTGATTTGCTTTGCTTTTGTGTTTGAATGGCTTTGCCCCATTTTGAACGATCGACCTGGGCTACCGCACCTGAGTCAAGATTCATGTCTAACTCCGATTGGAGATATGGTCACATATGATGTTGTAAGCGCTCGTATTGCGGCTTCATTTCAGGGTTGGTCTTTTGATAGGAAAATAGTGAGCGATTTTATTGGATATGCGATCTCTATCCTTTTTGGGCCGCATTTCTCGTTTCATATCGCGCTATCGTATTTGGTCGTACTGGTTGACTTAACTTGGGTTTGACATTTGGATCTGGCTCTGTACGGTTGCATCCTGTCTATTGTGAGTTGTTTAAGCGCCTTAGAAAACATTATGCACGACCGACCCTGATGGCGCCCGTCCCGCATCCTTTGCTCAATGTGCATATGGATTTTTTAGGGATTAACACAAATAGTACAGAAATTCGAGCTATTACAGTTGGTATAAGAGTTTAGGTTGAGCGAATACCTATGCTTTGGTCGGGGTTTACTAATTAGTGATCGGGTCAGTAGAACTGTAGAATGAGTCGAGTGTATATATATGAGAGCGGGTATTTGTTAATTGATATAAAAACTATTTTATATTGTGTTGGCTAGTCTGTTGAGTGGTTTACGTATTCTGATCAAATCGTGGGACGCCACGATGTCGATAAAAGTTTATAAATATTTGAACAGAAGGTTGAACATAATACTTCTTTAAAGGGGGTAAAAGAACTAAATTTACCAAAAATTATATTTTGATATAACAGAAATAATTTTTTGAAATTATTAAATATGTGGATGAGTTGGTTGTTACCTTAGTCAAATGAGATTATAAATTTGAAATAGTTATATCTAACCAAATAGATTTGTATAAGAATGAAATATACAAATGATATGAACTAGAAGTGGATTCAAATCAGAAATTGGAATTTAAATACTGGGAGGTTGGAAAAATATATTTTTAAGGATATTGAAATAATATAGCTTTGTTTTGGAAGGATTTTTGAATAAAAATAATTTTTGATGTATTTTTGAAGTGATAAAGTACTAGACTCATTTCAGTGGATGGAAAATATTTCTGATGATGACTGCAGCACTACCAGTGTTCATTTTGAGGTTTTAAGTGACAGATTGCCACCTTAGAAATTTTTTTGATGGAAATTTTTTTGACAGAAAACAAATGGATTCGAAAATTCAAATGTTTTGAATTTGTGATGGCTATAAATATATGAATATATTTATGTGATCTCTAAAGGATTTAAAATCAAAACTCGGGGATTCAAATTTAACTAAAAATGTTAAATGGATTAAAGTGAATAAATTGATTAAAACCAATTTGAATGATTTGAAATGTACATGAATGGAATATGAATTGGGTACGGATATATTGGTTGTAAATCATTCGAATAAAATGAATGTAAGCATATATGGTGTGCGATGTAAGTGAAAAAAAAAAGTTTTGGTAAGACTAAAATTGTAGAAATATGAAGAGTTGACTTTCAGTATAAGTGAATTTTCGAGAAGTAATAGGTTTGTAGCATTTTACCGACCTTAGTAATTTTGAGGACTAAATTCTTTTAAGAGGGGAAGAATGTAATGGCCCGGATTTTTTGTTTGATTTATTTTAAATACTTAATATAATTTTAAATATTGAGTTGATAATATAAATCGATTTTTAGATTCAGTTATGGATTTAGTAATCGAAATACAATTTATTTCAAATATGTATAATTATCGTAATACGAGAATCTAAAATCATTCATTTCGAATTAAAATTAAATCAAAATGATTCAGATGATCAATATAAATTCTGTTTGAATTTAAACAGTAATAATAATAATCTATTATCAAGGGTTTGATTGTTTTTGCATTAAAATTGTAATATTTTGATTTCATCTAATTATTTTATATATACATTCAAATTAAATGCCAGAATATGTTAACCGGCCATTTGGTCCAGTTACCAAAAGTACTCAAGACACGCTCGACACAACCCATCGCATGAAGCCGGAGCCAAGGGCGAAACTCAGGAAGTCAAGGTGGAAAACCGAAGGGGATCGTGCCAGCAAACCTCGACCATATCCCTCTCTAAACAAACTTCGCACCCCGCCAAGGTGCAAAATTTCGTACCTCCTAGGTACGAAATTTCATACCTAGAAGGTGTGAAATTTCGTACCTCCTAGGTACGAAATTTCGTACCAAGAAGGTGTGAAATTCCGTACCTCCTAGGTACGAAATTTCGTGCCAAGCAGGTGCGAAATCTCGTACCTCCCTCAAGTATGAAATTCTAGTGGCCGACAATTGGAGGCGCAAATTTTGCTGAAGATGGTCCCTATTTCTACCTACTCCTACCTAACCCCTACCTAACCACTTCCTATAAATACCCCCTGGCCTCACACTTCAAATGGATTGGATTCTTGAGCTTGGAAACCTCCATAATGCTTCATTAATGGAATCTCCTCTTTAAGGAAGAAGGAGGACAAAATTGTCTTTTCCCTTATTTCCTAAATATATTATGATTAGGACATAATATATCACGAAAGATGAATGTACTGAGACATTGTAAGATAGTCTCAACCTTGTAATTTTCCAAGTGATCAATAAAATTTCAACGACCCATCAAAGTGAACGTAGGCCCCCACTGAGGCCGAACAACTATAAATCTCGTGTTATTTACTACTTATGTTCTATTTTATATTCTTCTCTGTGCGACCATATTTATAATTCCTTGTAATTAGGAATCTTTGGTGTTTACGACATTTTCTGCCGTCAACATTTGGTGCTTTCACTGAGTAAACTCGGATATTGCGTCTTTCTTGCACATTACCGTCTCGACTTTGCCGAGCTTAAGGTTCCTTGCTAAACCTGGCGTCGAGTCCGCTTACGATGGTAAAAATGTCAAAAAAACACAATGATCGGCTCTTCAGCCGCAGCCGAGGCCGGTCCATCTCAACAACCTCGACCAACGGATATCCCGGCCACTAATGAAAGTGAACCTCTAGTTGCGGAACCCGAAGTATAGGCAACTCAAGCGCAAGTCTACGCGCTTAGTGAGAATTATGAAAATACTGCTGTCGAGCTTTACCGGGCGCTAAGGAATAACATGACCTTATGCGACAACTCCAAGAAAGTAAGTGCGTCGTCGCTCAACTACAACTAGCTCAAAACAATGCTCGACTCTGACCACCAACATCGGAAACTTCCTCTTCCGACTCGAGGGGCCCGCACCAATGAAAGATGTTTAGCTTCATTAACAATGTCGCCGCCCAAACAAACGCCCTCGACAATGGCAATGGGTATGCCAATGGCTAGGGCGACCGAGCCATGGTTACCTATAGTGCGGGGGCCCAATATCAGGACCATTCTCGCTTAGTCATTAATGAAGGACCCGCTCCTACTAACCAACTTCCTCCTCGATAAGATCCAACGGTCGTCCGCCATGACATTGAACCTTTTATTTTGACTGCCCATGCCTTCCCAGAACCGGATCCGAGGGACCCCGCACCACATCATCACGCACACCTGGATCCCATTATGGATGTTGAGGACATGGAAGAAGAAGATCCAGACATCCACCATAGAAGACGCCCTCGCACCCGAAGTCCATAACCTCACCAAAACCTATAGGCCCGGATGGAGGACCCCCATCTGACCTATCTACTCGATATGGTCCAAGGGATCATGAGGGTGATGCGAGGGAATGTGCATGATTCATGGAAAGCGCACATTAGGTGCAACCCTTTCACTCGAAGAGTCAATAAAGATGAATGGCTGCGACGCTTCAGCATGCCGCAGATGTCGCTCTATGACGGCACCACCGACCCTTGTGCCTTCCTGAAACGTTATGAATGGAAAATGGACTCGAGCTGGGGCGATGATCCAATCAATTGCAAATGCTTTCTAGTCTTCCTATCAAGGAGCGCCCTATTATGGTTCTCTCGCCTCCCGTTTAACTCCATCAACAACTTAGGGCAATTGGCGACACAGTTAGTTAAGCAGTTCAGGATGCATATCCCGACTCCAAAGAATGCCCTCACCCTTTCCAACCTATACCAAGGGCCCGTAGGGTCACCCAAAAGCTACCTTTCCAGGTTCAACATAGCCCTCGCCGAGGTAGAGGATCCAGGTCCACGCACCGTACTCTTCCAGCTAGCTAAAGGTGTCCTTCCAACTTCAGAATTTGGGGCATGAATCGACTGAAAATAACAAAGGAACCTCGATGCTTTCTATGAGAAAGTGGGGCAGTTCTTATTCCAAGAAGAAGCAATACGGAACCGCATCTCTGAGACCAGTCGCCCCAATATCCCTCGAGCAGAAACCGCCAATAACCGACCTAGGGGGCAAGAAACGGCAGGACCCTCCAATCCAAACACGGGGGCAGGACCCCCCAGACAAAGGCCGAACAATGGAGGCAAGGTGGACGAAGCATCAATCAAGTCCAGACAAAGCCAAGGAAGCCCATCCTTTACCAAGCTTTCGAGAGAAACACTCCTCTAAACGAAGATCCAGAACTATCAACCTAGAGACATGTAGCACTTTGCCGTACAAGAAACCCCACTGTTAGGGAATCAACTGATGCCGCGAAGAACTCGGGGAGATACTGCCAATATCATGACATGTACGGGCATAATACGAATCAATGTCGCCAGCTGAGGGATGCAATTCAAAAGCTTATCCATGAAAAGCGACTTGAACAGTACATCTAAGAACCCTTTCCCTTGAAACCAATCCAAAGCCTCCACCACTAGCTCCTCAAACAGCCGCCAAGAAAGCCCCAGGACCGTCTAACGCGAGACGAGGAAGCATGGCCAACACTATATGCGGTGGGCCCGGCCCCATATATGACAGGTTCCGAAAGGTGGAGGAATATGTGGGCTCCATAAATCATGCAACCTACGAGTTTTGCTCCGCTACCGATGAGTCTTTCCTGGCCAAGCTTCGGAAAACCATGCGGGACGACATTATCTTCAATGGAAGGTAGTCCGCGGGAATTGAAATCCCGACCACTGATCCTTTGGTCATCACTGCCTAAATTGGCACAGCAACTATTCGAAAAATATTGATTGATTCAGAAAGCTCGGTCAACATCATTTTCAAAGCCGCCTACGACCAAATGAAGTTAGAGGCAAGAGATCTCAAGCCATGCCATTCCACGATCCACAACTTTAATGGGGCATCCAATTGTCCGGTGGGAGTCATCGACCTACCAGACGAACTCGGAATGGGGGATCGGAGCCGAGTCCGAATCCCTTCCTTCGTGGCTATCGACATCATCTCGCCATATAACATCTTCCTTGGGCGTCCATTCCTCACAGAATTTCGCGTTTGTCTATCACCATGGTCTCTCCTAATGAAGTTTGCAATAGAAAACAGGATCAGAATGATTAGAGGAGACCAAGTCAGTGCTAGAGAGTGTTACGCAATAAAATGGAAGAACGCGTGCAATAAGGACAAGGTCAAAGCAACACCCATAGCCTTTTGCGCCAAGACCGTCTCCACATTGCAATCAGCGGTGTCTGGGCAATCGCGCAGATGCCTCTCCTATCTTTCCAATGATCTCGATCCAAGGAAAGACGAAGAGCCTGAGTACGAGAGACCTACTCCTGTCGAGCCCATAGTAGATGTACCCGTCAGTCTAGACGACCCATCGCGAGTATTAAAGATAGGATCACACCTTTACCCAGCAATCAAAGATGATCTTGTGGATTTCCTAAAGGCTAATCTAGACATACTCGCATGGACTCATTCCGACATAAGGGGAATAGAACCAGCAATCGCCTGCCACTCTCTATGCACAGATCCTACGATGCCGCTAGTCAAACAAAAGCACCGCTTCCTAGAACCAGAGAGATCAAAGGCTCTCGAAGAAGAGGTAGATCTCCTTCTAAACAACAACTTCACCCGTGAAGCCGATTACCCCGAATGGGTCTCCAATCCAGTCCTGGTCAAAAATGCCAATGGAAAATGGAGAACGTGTATCGACTTTTCTGACTTAAATAAGGCAAGTGCCAAGGACAACTTCCCTCTCCTGAAGATCGATCGACTAGTCGATTCAACTGCAGGATATCAATTGCTAACTTTCATGGATGCCAACTTCGGGTACAACTAGATCTCGATGAATCTCCGCGATCAGGACTATACCTCCTTCATAACCGACCTTGGACTTTATTGCTATCACATCATGCATTTCGGTCTCAAAAATGCCGGTGCAACATACCAACGGATGGTTAATCGACTCTTCAAAAATCAAATTGGGAAATCCATAGATGTGTATGTAGACGAAATGTTATTTAAATCAAAAATGTCCACAACCACGTCCACGACCTCTCCGAAATGTTTGATGTCCTTTGTCAATACGACATGAAACTGAACCCTCTGAAATGTTCCTTTGGCGTTGCTTCAGGAAAGTTTCTATGTTTCATCGTCAACGCTTGGGGCATCGATGCCAATCCCAAGAAAATCCAGGCCATTCGGGACATCCAAGTCCCTAAAAACATTAAAGATGTTCAAAGTCTAAACGGAAAGGTCGCCGCTTTAAGTCGATTCATTTCAAAGGCCACCGACAAGTGCATTCCTTTCTTTGATTTACTTCGAAAAGGAAAGCGCAACTTCAAGTGGACCCCTGAGTGCGCTTCCACATTCAAGGAACTCCTGGACTACTTAGAGCGACCACCTATCTTGTCTAAGCCTGTAGATCATGAGGCCTTGTATGTTTACTTGGTTGTTTCTGCATAGGAAATCAGCTCGGCACTGGTATGACTTGAAGACTACATCCAACGACTTGTCTACTACATAAGCATTTGATTGACGGGAGCAGAAAAGAACTACCCAAAGCTCGAGAAGCTGACATTCTGCTTACTGATCTCCTCCCAGAAGCCTCAACCATATTTCCAGGCTCATCCCATAAAAGTCTTCACCGACCAGCCATTACGTCCAGTCCTACAGCTACCCGAGGCATCCGGTCAACTGCTAAAGTGGAGTATGAAACTAAGCCAGTTCGAGATAACATTTATTCCCCGTCGAGCCATCCTCGGACAAGCCCTCGCCGACTTCATATTAGAATTTACGGCTCCCGATGAAACTTCAACAGAGAACGCCGAGTTCCCTGACAGTAGGTGGATGTTGTTTGTGGACGGGTTCTCCAGCAACAAGTGCTCGGGAGCCGGCAACGTACTCATTACTCCCGAGGGGCGCTCGATACACTACGCGCTAAAGCTAAATTTCCCTACTACCAGCAACGATGCAGAATATGAGGCGTTGATAGTTGGACTGAGAATTGCGATCGATTTCAGGTTGAAGGTTATTCAGATTTTCTCCGATTCACAACTCGTCGTGCGCTAGGTGAACGAAGAATTCTGGACTATGGGGGAAAGACTTGTTCTATACCTATCTCGAGTACAAGAACTACTCACTCACTTTGACCACATCATTATCACTCAAATTCCATGAGAGAAAAATGAAAGGGATGACTCACTGGCCAGATTAGCAAGTTCCGAGGATCCGCAGCTGTTGGGGGTCCCCCCGTCGAGGTCCACAACACCCCCAGTACAAGGCCAACAAAACCAGTACGGCCATGAATGACGAATCCGAGCTGGAATCTTGGATGACGTCGATCAAAATCTAACTACGACAGGGGATCCTCCCAGATAGCCCAAAAGAAAGGCGAGCGCTCACCCGCCAGTCAGCTTGTTATCTCCTTATGGATGGGGTACTCTATCGAAGAGGCTTCTCTGTCCCCTTACTCAGACGTGTGGCCCATGGGGACGCTATCAAGGTTCTAGTCATCATGCATGAAGGAGAATGCGGAGACCACACCGGGGGGCAAACCCTAGCCAGGAAGATACTCCGGCATGGCTACTATTGGCCCCCGCTTGACCAAGACGCCACGGATTATGCTCGCAAATGCGACAAGTGCCAACGTTTCTCGAAGATCCTGAGAGCCCCGCCAATGGAACTGACACAAATGACCAGCTCATGGCCATTTGCCATGTGGGGAATCGACATCATTTGGACTCTTCCCATGGCCAGAGGTAGGGCACGATACGCTGTCGTTGCTGTTGATTTTTTAATCAAATGGGCAGAGGCCCTCGCCACAATCACTGCCAAGAAGATGATAAACTTCGTCGTGCACAACATCATCACTCGATACGCGGTCCCTCAGGCCATCATCTCAGACAACGACACTGAGTTTGAAAGCGCGGAGTTCAAATCCTTTTGTCAGCGGCACGGCATAGAAAAAAGATTCTCAGCCGTAGCACACCCCCAGGCTAACGGACAAGTTGAGGCAATTAACAAAGTTATCAAGTTCATCATCAAGAAGCATCTTGAGAAGACCGGGAGCAAGTGGGTGATGAACTTCCTTTGGCCCTATGGGCCTATCGAACAACCCACAAGACAGCAACCGGGCATACCCCCTTCGCCCTCGCCTACGTGGTCTGAAGCCGTTATCCCCATCGAGCTCGAGCTTCAGTCTTATCTATTCACCTATTTTGATCCAAAGATGAACCAAGATTTACTTATGGGATCACTCGACCATCTTGAGGAAAAAAGGAACGGAGCCGACCTCCGAGTTGCTACCCAACGACAACGAGTCGCCCGATACTTCAACTCTCGAATCCGCCACAAGGATCTCAGCATCGGCGATCTTGTCCTAAAATGGGTATTCCCTCCGCCAATAGGCCTCGCTACTCATTGGGAGGGCCCATACTCTATCATACGAAGGCTCAGCGATGGAACTTTCAAGCTAGCTATCGTGGACGGAGATGAACTGCCAAGGGCTTGGAACAGTGAACATCTCCGCCGCTACTTCACATAATTTAGTACATGGTTGTTTGCGCCTTCCATTGATGTTTTGTAGCAATTCAAGGCTTTGTAAAGTCTATTCATGCCAAAGTTATTAATGACAATGATGTTCATCTTTCTATCTCCTTATTTTTTGTTTACTCCTCGCATAACGTGTTTGATTAATCACGACAGCTAACTTTCGTGTAAACTACCGACCGCTGTGTCGACCCCTTGGATGGGGCCTACATCGCCGTCCGAGCAATGAGCCAACCTCACAGCCTAACCACATTGGCATCGACCGGCATTCCGAGAACGGGAGCCGACAACGCTACTGGAGTCGCCGGCCTGCGGTGCGACCGAGTATAAATAACCTCGAACTCAAACCTCGGCTCAGTGCCGAGGCCGAGGATAAATCGTTCAACCACCCAACAACTAGACGGGGCGATACAAACTCCCCCCCGAACTACGGGTGATGGTCGAATCTTGGCGCAACACCAAGACCGACCTTAAATCGTCACTTCCCCGAAGCTCTCAAGGCTAAGGGGTAGCCCATGGCCACAATCAGACCCTACGGGCTGATGATCCGGGTTTATATTTCCAAGGGAACGACGACGCCTACAGGCTCGCCTCAACCCAATGAACGACGGGAGAGCCTACAACAGACGGACCGCACAACGCGACGTCATGCGCCTTCGCTGCTCTCAGGGTTAACCTTGGGCAACCCAAGAAAAAACAGCAGGCGCTCGAGCCTGGCTTCGCAAACTACGGGTTTCCTGAGCTGAGGAAAACTTACTAGAAGCCTGCGCACTATCACACCCCCCTGGAATGATCAAACTAGGGCATGGAATACATTATTGCTTTTTTGTTACATGTAATTATAATTAGGCCTATGCAAGTACGGGACACCCGAAAACATGGGAAGAACATCCGAACATTTAACAGAAAGTGCGATCTTTACTATTTCATATTTCATTGTAACACACACATTACAACCAACTACATAACTAATATCTTTCTTTCTAATGACATGGTGTACATGAGAACCACACCATGTCTTGAAAAACCAAATGCGAGGGACGAACTCGCGTAAACTACCGGCCTACACTAGCAAAATAAGCATTGAACCTACACTTAAGCAACTAACATTAACCATGCTTCTTCTTCATCTCTTTGTGCTTCTTCTTTACAGATTCCGCACTCGACGGTTCATCCTTGGAGCGGGGCCTTTTCCTGTCAAACCCACCTTTTCCACTTCAGCTCCTTTGGGAAGTGGTCGCCCCATGAGAGTTTGGAAGACGCCTCTCGTCTGCTCCATCGCCACTGGAAATATCAGTGACATCAGCAGGGGCAATAGGCGGCAATGGCCTAGGGGCATCTCCGGCAGCTAGGCCTATCACTGCAGTGCTCACCTCCGTAATCACCTTCCTTTCCCGCCTAGCTTTCTCGCTGGCTTCATTAGCATCTTGTCGCTCAATAAGTATTTTTGACATGTGCTCTGGATGACCAGCCCTGGTTTTCTCCTGAGTCGCGATGGCCCCCCGCTGAGCCTCTTCATCCTCATGCTTCTTCTAAGCCATGTTAGCCACCCTCTTCCTCTCCGCTTCCTCATAAGTCACCTCCTAGGCAACAGCCACACCAGCCCTCTCCACAGTATCCTCCCTAATCTTTACCACGACCTCCCTCCCGGCAGCTTCATACTGCCTCAGCTTTTCCTCCACCGGACCACAGGCAGTCATACTTTGCCCATCTACCTCCTCTCCCTCGCCAATAAGGCCTTCATAGAGGCTGGGAGTTATCCTTATTCCTAAGAAGGTGTCAAGCTGATCCCACACTCTTTCCAAAGTGTATCCCTTCAAGTCCTAACCTAGAATCAGTCACCTGGGGAATCGCGGGGGCAGGATCCATTGCCATGGTTAATCCAGAGGGGACCGCACATTGAAAACACAATCTTTAGGTCCGCAAATTTGGTAACCACAACATCCTCTGGGATGCGTTATAAAGGGAATCTACCTCCGAAGAAGGACGACATAGGAATATCAGGAGGGGCACCCAGCGCAACGGGCAAGGTAAATCCAGTATCTCTCCGCTCCGGATGCTCAGGATCGTGCACGGTTAAAACCTGAGTCAAGACTGTCAGGTCACTTGCGTTGACCAATCCAGGAACTGGGTGTAACACCCCATTTCCATTAATGTCACTCACAAAGGGAATGCATCATGTCCATGAAGCGTTATTGTTATATAGAACAGATAAATAACAAGAATAAATAAATAAAACAAACACAGCGGAAGATAAAACTTATTTCATTGCATCATAAATCAAAACAAGCTTACATAAGTAGTTTCCAAAACCATTACAACAGGATCAATAGTCTTTTCCAAAAACTTCAACGTACATAAAGAAGCAAATACTTAAATAACATAAATGCATAAATCCCCACTGAGCATAAGCAAAGCCGTAAAGATGAGAGAGTCCAAAGCGATACATCTACTCTCTTCAAGCAACTGAAAGAAATCGGCACTAAGCTGTAGTATTCCCTCCTTGCAAACCTGAGGGGGGGGAAGGAAAGAAAAGAGGTGGAAACAAAATGGGTCAGACATAAAGTCTGGCGAGTCCAGTAATTTTAACAAATAATAGATAAGATAAATGATCAAGACATAAATATGCATCATGATAAGACTGTAACATAGATAAGGTAGATAAAAAGGATGGACAAGATGATTCTGTTCCTAAGTACCAAGACAATCCTACACCTTGGCTAAGCGAACAACCCTCCAAGTACTAACCCCGAAGACCGAAGCCAACATCAGACTAGCACCCAAAGGACTATCCAACTCAACCAACATGTATTTCGTTACACCGCACTTTCGCTAAGTTACACCACATTACTTAATTACACCGCACATCTACTAGTCTCTGTTTACTAAAGATTGATCCCTTCCCATTAACTGTACCCACATGACAAACTTGGTAGTTACTTGTACCTAGCTGCTATCGTAGGTGCCGGCTTGCTCCTACCACCGCTAAGGTACCCTTACCCTACCCATTCGATCGACTCCCTAAACCCCGGTGGCACCCGTGCTTGCCCCACAGTGGGGTGTATCACTCCTCAAAGTGGCAACCTCGATACCAACATAAAATTCACGGCCATACCTACACGATGCAACAACGTATTACCTACCATCACGGACCCATGCACGCACATGAACTCGTTGGACTCGCGTTGCCACCACTTTTCACATTTTGACCTCTTACATCCAAGTCCAGTATGCATGCCCTAACCCCGGCCTAGTACCGGGCCCAATTAGATACTCAAACGGGTTACTGGTTGAAACGGGTCCCCCATCCGACACAAGCCTCCCACCTATGTTTGGTCCCCACTAGGTTTTCTCCCACCTAACCATTTTAATTTAAACGTCCATTTCTTGCACATGCTATTGTTAAGTCAATACTTACATGTCATAATTACCATGTCTTATCTTATACCGGTTAAGCCCATATTTACATGTCATAATTTACATGTCACCCCACTTAACCCTCTAACCATACCCACGTATTATTATGGTTAATATTCCTTAATTCATTCCTTATAATGAACAGTGCATTGCCTCCCACATTAGACCAAACGCTTTGTGGCTGCTGGATTTGCCGGACGGTTCCAGGCACTCTTACGCCACAAACCGGGTCTAAACTCTTGTCATTAACCGTTGCTCCTACAATTCATTCATTTGACCTCTCACATTAGACGTCCAATTGTGGCAGCTGGGTTTGCCAGGCGGTTCCGGGCAGTCTTATGCCACAATTGCGCCTAACCCCGTGTCAAAGGTTTGTTAACAATCGTATTTCACCCATACCTAATTTTCATGTCATGTATATTCAATTAAACATATAATCATGTTTATAATATTGTCTATTCCAAATTGTCACTAATTACATTTTAATTGGCCTCAGTTACAAATATACAATTACAGGAAATTTCATAAATTCCTTGTAATTCATACCTAGTCAATTTCACATATTATCCAATAATCCAAAATATCGAATAATATCCAATTTTCCATATTTCACATATTCCCATCATTCCCACGTATTTGCATTCGCGCGTATTTTTATCATAGGCTCGAAGTTAGCCTAGATCCAAAAATAAAAGGAATAGGGATAAGATGAGAGAATCAAATCAAGAAAATTGGAATTAACACAACATCATGAAATAAAGGGGCATGTAACTGGCATAGATGCATAACGCTAGATTCAACATGAATAAACTGATAAAGGTATGAACTTTACATCGAAACATAGGCATATAATGACATGAATAAAAAAGGTGAAGACTTGGATGAGATTTAAATTACATGCATACATACGAATCCTCTTTACAACTTCATCATGTTACTTTTAATCCCATTATATTGTGAAAATCACCTACTCACATTTCGTGGTTAAGGAATAGAATTATGCACTAAAATGGGTGTAGAAACGTTGCGGTGTTGCTGATTTATCTTCTTGAATTGTTATAGAAGCTCTAATCTTTAATTTTTGTTGATGTTGAACATTTGAGATTTGATTTAGAGGCGGCGGCTAGGGTTTAAGAGAGAATTTGATAGCATAATGGTGTCATAGATAATATTCATGAATTAGGGTTAGGTCTTAGGGTGTATATATAGGCGTAGGAAGTTATTTAGGCCTTAGGATTAACCCAAGAACTGATCTGGACCACTCAGATGCCATATCAGCCCTTAGGGCGAATCGCGCCACGGGTTGGCAGCCAAACACCCTGGATTGACCTCTAGTCGACCCAGCGAGGCTCGGATCGACTCCAAAAATGGTGCAGTTTGCTATTCCCCCTCCCGATTCGTTATTTTGAACTTTTTTTTGAATATTTATTTATTTAATTTTTATATATATTTCTCTCATATGCATATAAACTTCATGGCTTAATAACTTCTTCATAATTAACCATTTTCACACTAAACAACTTTTTGAACTGCGTTGCCACCTTTTAGCCATTCCCCTAAAACAAAAATATGGCGCTCGCGGGGATCGAACTCTGTACCTCTTGTATGCAAGTCACATGTTTAACCAAATGAGCTACTAAGTCTTTTGCTTACAAACCTTAGAACAATGCTAAACATCATTTTTTCTCATTCCTCTTTTTCAAATAAATTATTCTTTAATTTGTTATTTTAATATTCTTAGAAAATACGGGGTGTTACATTCTCCCCTACTTAAAGGATTTCGTCCTCGAAATCTCCAAGTCAAGAAAAACGTATCCTACCATCCAATCATCCATCTACTCAGCCATCAAACACTAGCAACCATGGTCCTTAAAAAATTTCTATTGCTTTTCATGTACATAAGCATAGTGTGTGTATATGTCTGTATACTAATGAAAAATCGGGCAGTCCACTAATTCAGTTGACCTCCTTAATGCAAATAATGATAGTGCCATGTATCCATCATGTATGCAAAGAACCCTATACATATCGTTACTACATGTGTGCACAACCATTCATTTAAATGCAACATCCATATGATACACATATTCTACGTACATTCATTTTACTAAATACATCCATTTATATGCAATATGAAAGTGACTGAGCCGATCTAGTGCATAAAGTGTGTGTATATGCACCCACGAGCAACCACAAGCAAAGGCTTTCATCCACATGCATCCACCATACATAACATGTCTCAAACACATGTTTCAACTATAGGACTACCCTATCTAAAGGTCAAAGTTACTAGTGAGAGGACATACTAAAGATAGAACAAGTACAAGCTAAGAGATAAAGGAGAAATTAAAAGACATACCCTCGAAAAGAAAAGGACACAATGAACGCATCTTCTCTTCCGTCTCCCAAGTAGCGTCACTTTCATCATCTCTCGATTGCACTTTGACTAGCTTGACCTCTCGATTCGTATAATTCTTAATCTCCGACCCAAGAATGCATGTAGGAGCTCGTCGAATCGTCGCATCACTCTCTATTTCCACCTCTCTAAGCAAGCTCTTCCAAAACTCGCTAGTAAAGATAGGATCACGATCGCTCACTGTGCTAGAAGGAACACAGTGCAAACGAACTATCTCTCGAATGTATACAGAGGCTACCCATGGAGCAGTCCTCTTAATCTTCACGGGAATAAAATGGGCGCTCTTAGTAAGTCTGTCTACCATAACCTAAATCCTTGTATTACCCTTCCTTGATCTTGGTAACCCATTAACAAAGTCCATCTAGACACTCTCCCACTTCCATTATGGGACCTCCAATGGGTGAAGCAACCCACCGGGATTCTTTTGCTCTGCTTTTACTTGTTGGCACACCAACCATCTAGCGACACACGCGGCCACATCCCTCTTCATACCGGCCCAAAAGTAAACTCGTCTCATGTCCATGTACATCTTGTCCCCACCGGGATGAACGGTTATCTTCGAACGATGTGCATCATCAAGAATGATCTTCCTCAAGTTCTCGTCTCTGGTACACAGAGTCTACCGTCCCTACGTAACCAACCCTTATCATCTAGGGTATACCTACTGAGATGGCTCGATGACTCCCCCTTATGAGCTTCTCTACTAACTCAACCAACTATGGGTCATGTCGCTGTGCCTCACCAATCCGTCTCGAAAGCGTACGTCTGACCTATAAGGATGCTAGCAAACTGGGTACAAAGTCAATGGAAGGTTTAAAGTCAAACGTAGAGATAAACTCTAAGCTCCGCCGCTCAATAAACAACGGACTCAAGGAAAACCTTTTCCTACTTAAGGCTTCTGCCACCACATTACCCCTGCCAGGGGTATATGCCATCTCGAAATCGTAGGATGCTAAGAATTCCATCAACCTTTGTTGCCTTAAGTTCAAGTCCTTCTGAGAGAACAAGTATTTAGCGATTTGTGGTCTGTAAACAATTCGAATTTCTCGCCAAGAAGATAATGGCGCCAAGATTTAAGTGATAAAACAATCGCTGCCAACTCTAGGTCATGTGTAGGGTAATTTTTCTCATTCACTCTCAACTGCCTTCCTTCATAGGCTATTACCCTACCCTCTTGCATTAAGACTGCGCCTAGTCCTGTCCCACAAGCATCGTTATAAACAGTAAATGGCTTACTCCCATCTGGCAACACTAAGACTGGGGATATGGTCAAAGCTCTTTTTAAACGTTGGAACGCATCGTCACAATCTACGTCCCACGTGAAAACTAGGTTCTTTTTCGTCAAGTGTGTCAATGGGGCTTATATCTTTACGAAGTACTTGATGAACTTCCTATAGTAGCCAGCAACCCCAAGAACTCCTCACCTCGGTAGCATTTTTAGGGACCTTCCAATCTTGGATGGCCACCACCTTCGCAGGATCCACAGCTATCCCTTCCTTGGAAACCACGTGCCCTAAGAATCGCACTTCCTTCCTCCAAAAGTGACATTTAGAAAATTTAGCTTTAAGGTTATGCGCTCGAAGGATCTCCAACACTTCCCTAAGATGTAGGGCATGCTCTTCCTTATTCATAGAAAAGATCAAGATGTCATCCACCAAGACCACCACGAATTTATTAAGGTACTCCCTAAACACCCTACTCATCAAGTCAGCAAAGTATGCGGGGGCGTTTGTCAAACCGAAAGGCATCACAAGCCACTTATAAAAACCGTCCGGAGTCCTAAAGGCAGTCTTGTCTATGTTATCCTTAGCCACTCTCAATTGATGGAAACCAGTGGCTATGTCCAACTGCGAAAACACTGAGGCGCCAACTAACTAATCGAAGAGATCGTCAATCCTTGGCAGTGGGTGCCTATTCTTCTTAGTAAGCTTAATAAGTTCTCTATAGTCCACACAAAGTCTAAGGGAACCATCCGCCTTCGTGGCAAATACTACTGGAGCACCCACCTCCGATATACTACATCTTATGAACCCCTTCTAAAGCAACTCCCCTGCTTGCTTATTGAGTTCCCTCCTCTCACGAGGAGCCATGTGGCGTACTGGCAGAGATACGGGTTTTGCATTGTCTACAAGATAAATACGAAAGTCTATCTCATGTTTTGGGGGTAGACCCCTCACCTCATCGAAGACATCAACATATTCACCGACTATACGAACAAAATGTAAATCATCATTGGATGCGTCAAGTGACTCAAGATAACTAAGCATCACCGATCCTCTAAGGTCACAAGAAATATCAAGGGTCTTTCCACTACAAGTCAACAATTTTACTACCCTTCGTTCTCAATCTAGGATGACACCATGTCTGGCTAGCCAATCCATCCCAAGAATCAATCCATAGCCCATGAAACCAAGCACAAAAGCATTCATTCAAAACCAACGCCTAAGATAGACGATCTCAAATCCCTACAAACCATGGATAAATGAGCCGACCCACCAATAGGATTTGAGACTATAATGGGATCCACAACGAGACTAGTATTTAAGTGCAGTGTTTCTACTAATGATGTAGAGATAAATGAATGTGATGCGCCAGAATCGAATAAATTACGCACAGAATGATCAAACAAGAAAATCAAACTTTCGATAGGAATTTTTCTACCTTCTTCCTGCCCCGGAGCCATGAGAGCATGAACCTACCCTCCCGAAGTAGAGCCTTCCCTTTGCCCTTGCTTCTTAGGACAGTCCTTGACAGCATGACCTGGATCACCACAATGATAACATGCGAACTTCTTCTTCTTCTTCCTACAGTCTTTCTTCAAATGGTCGGGTATCCCACAGTTGTGACACTTCCTCTTTTCTTTACCACCTTTCTTTTATTTTTGGGCTTTCTTTGGATCCTCCTTCTTATCTTGCGGCCTAAAAGTACATACACCCTTATCTTCTTCATGCGTGTATTCTGTATCAACAAGCTTTTCGTACGTAGCCCCCATTGGAATGTGGGACATAGCCAAACTGTGAAGCGGTTCATTTAGGCCCTTTGCAAACCTCAAGGCCTTCTTGTGAGGCGTATTCACCAACTTTAGCCCAAATCTCGCCAACTTATTAAATTCGGTCACATACTCCTTCACGGTCAAGTTTTTCTGCTTCAATGTCAAGAACCTATCCATCTACATACTCTCCTCAGCTTGAGAAAGGAATTTCACCTCAAACCTTCTCCTAAAATATGCCCACGTCTCTACCGCATGCTATCCATTAGTAACCTTCCACCAAAACGAAGCTTCGTCCTTCATCAACCAAGCAGCCAATTGGACCTTCCCACAATCGTCCAATCGAAAATGCCAAACAGGTCCTCCACTTCTTTCAACCAGTTTCTAGCATCAACGAACGTTTCAGACCCACTAAAAGGTTTTCCACCCATCGAACAAAGTCTTTACATGTCTTGGAGAAAGCATCTCCACGTAGAGGAATGACTGGAGCTAGGGGAGGAGGAGGAGGAACGTCGGTCGGACTCGCGGCAGCGGCACTAGCCTTAAGATATTGACGAAACCAACTGGGTACATGAACACCCTCTAGTATCTCAGATGCTCCAGACATGCTGAAAAAGAAAAAGAATGAGTTTCAAAACAGGGGAAGTGAAAGAGAGATGTACGGATTGCAGGGATTATGCTCTTTAAAGTAAACTTTCCTTGAAAATAGCTTCTTTAAAACAAGTTCTTTTTTTTTTGAAAATACTTTCTAGGAGAATAATACCTTTGAAAACACTTTTCAAAACTTTTTATCTGTTCTTGTAACCATAACTCTGATACCACGTGTAACACCCCATGTCCATTAAAGTCACTCACAAAGGGAATGCATCAATGTCCCTGAAGCGTTATTGTTGTATAGAACAGATAAATAACAATAATAAATAAATAAAACAACACAGCGGAAGATAAAACTTATTTCATTGCATCATAACTCAAAACAAGCTTACATAAGTAGTTTCCAAAACCATTACAACAAGATCAATAGTCTTTTCCAAAAACTTAAAAGTACATAAAGAAGCAAATACTTAAATAACATAAACGCATAAATCCCCACTGAGCGTAAGCAAAGCCATAAAGATGAGATAGTCCAAAGCGATACATCTACTCTCTTCAAGCAACTGAAATAAATCGACACTAAGTTGTAGTATTCCCTCCTTGCAAACCTAAGGCGGTGGGGGAAAAGAAAGAAAAGAGGTGGTAACAAAATGGGTCATACATAAAGTCTTGCGAGTACAGTAATTTTAACAAGTAATAGATAAGGTAAATGATCAAGACATAAATAGGCATAATGATATGGTTGTAACATAGATAAGGTAGATAAAAAGGATGGACAAGATGATTCTGTTCCTAAGTACTAAGACAATCCTACACCTTGGCTAAGCGAACAACCCTCCAAGTGCTAACCCCAAAGACCGAAGTCAACCTCAGACTAGAAACCAAAGGACTATCCAACTCAACCAACATGTATTTCATTACAGCGCACTTTTGCTGAGTTACACCACATTACTTAATTACATCGCACATCCACTAGTCTCTATTTACTAAAGGTTGATCCCTTCCAACAAACTATACCCACATGACAATCTTGGTAGTTACTTGTACCTAGCTACTATCGTAGGTGCCGGCTTGCTCCTACCACCGCTAAGGTACCCTTAACCTACCCACTCGATCGGCTCTCTAAACCTCGTAGGCACCCGTGATGTCCCCACAGTGGGGTGTATCACTCCCCAAAGTGGCAACCCCGATACCAACATAAAATGCATGGCCATACCTACACGATCCAACAACGTCTTACCTACTAGCCTGGACCCATGCACGTACATGAACACGTTGGACTCGCGTTGCCACCGCTATTCACATTTTGACCTCTTACATTCAAGTCCAGTAGGTGTGCCCCAACCCCGGCCTAGTACCGGGCCCAATTAGATACTTAAACGGTTTACTGGTTGAAACGGGTCCCCCATCCGACACAAGCCTCCCACCTACTCCTGGTCCCACTAGGTTTTTCTCCCACTTAACCATTTTAATTTAAATGTCCATGTCCTACACATGCTATGGTTAAGTCCATACTTACATGTCATAATTTACATGTCTTATCTTATACCTGTTAAGTCCATATTTACATGTCACCCCACTTAACCCTCTAACCATACCCTTGTCTTATTATGGTTAGTATTCCTTAATTCATTCCTTATGATGAACGGTGCATGACCGCCCACATTAGATCGAACGCTTTGTGGCTGCTGAATATGCCGAGCGGTTCCGGGCAGTCTTACTCCACAAACCGGGTCTAACCTCGTGTCACTAACTGTTGCGCCTACAATTCATTCCTTTGACCTCTCACATTAAACGTCAAATTGTGGCAGTTGGATTTGCCGGGCGGTTCCGGGCAGTCTTACGCCACAATTGCGCCTAACCTCGTGTCAAAGGTTTATTAATAATCATATTTCACCCATACCCAATTTTCATGTCATGTATATCCAATTAAACATATAATCATGTTTATAATATTGCCTATTCCAAATTGTCGATAATTACATTTTAACTAGCCTCAATTACAAATTTACAATTGTAGGCAATTTCATCAATTCCATGTAATTCATACCCAAATATGCCAATTTCACATATTATCCAATTATCCAAAATATCCTATAATATCCAATTTTCCATACTTCACATATTCCCATTGTTTCCAAGTATTTGCATTCGCGCGTATTTTTAACATAGGCTCGAAGGTAGCGTAGATCCAAAAATAAAAGGAATAGGGATAAGAAGAGAGAATCAAATCACAGAAAATTGGAATTAACACAACATCATGAAATAAAGGAGCATGTAAACTGGCATAAAGGCATAATGATAGATTCAACATGAATAAACTGATAAAGGTATGAACTTTACATCGAAACATAGGCATATGATGACATGAATCAAAAAGGTGAAGACTTGGATGAGATTTAAATTACATACATACATATGAATCCTCTTTACAACTTCATCATGTTACTTTTAAACCCATTATATTGTGAAAATCACTGTACTCACCTGTCTTGGTCAAAGAATAGAATTGTGCACTGAAGTTGGTGTAGAAACGTTGTGGTGTTGCTGATTCATCTTCTTGAATTGTTGTAGGACCTCTACTCTTTAATTTGAGTTGACGTTGAACACTTGAGATTTCACTTAGAGGCGGCGACAAGGGTTTAAAAGAGAATTTGACAGCATAATGGTGTCATAGATAATATTTATGAATTAGGGTTAGGTCTTAGGGTGTATATATAGGTTTAGGAAGTTATTTAGGCCTTAGGATTAACTCTGGAACTGATCTGGACCACTCAGATGCCATATCAGCACTTAGGGTGAATCGGGCCACGGTGTGGCAGCCAAACACTCTGGATTGACCTCTGGTCGACACAGCGGGGCTCGGGTTGACTCCAAAAATGGTGCGGTTTGGCTATTCCCCCTCCCGATTCGTTGTTTTGAACTTTTTTTTGTATATTTATTTATTTATTTTTTATATATATATATATATATATATCTCATATGCATACAAACTTCATGGCTTAATAACTTCTTCATAATTAACCATTTTCACACTAAAAATCTTTTAGAATTGCGTTCACACTAAGCCACTTTTTAGCCATTCCCCCAAAACAAAAATATGGCGCTGGAGGGGATCGAACTCTGTACCTCTTGTATGCAAGTCACATGTTCTAACCAAATGAGCTACTAAGTATTTTGCTTACAACCTTAGAACAATGTTAAACATCATTCTTTTCTCATTTCTCTTTTTCAAAAAAAATATTCTTTAATTTGTTATTTTAATATTCTCAGAAAATACGGGTTGTTACACTAGGGGCCGGTGAGCGCTTCCCTCCGCGGAAGTCCCAACCATGACGAATTTTTCTTTCTCAACAGCAAGCCTCTCCAACCTATCTCTCTCGCATCCTCGAGCAACAACCTCCTACCCTCCAACTTCTGGCTCTCCTCCTCGATCAAGAGGTCAATCATAAGTCATCGCTCGTCAAAGGTCCCAACATCCACTCGGTTCAAGAAGGCCTTGTACGAAACCAACCTATCCCAGGTTTGAGCTTGCTCATGGATGTAGTCATCCATCTAAGAAATTCCACGAAATTTTAGGGCCTTAAAATCATGGCCTTAATATCTTCCTCCATAAACGACTGTGCCCGTTACTCTTCATCCGCTAGCTCGTCCGCGTCCTCGTTCGCCTCTATCGCCGCCTCAAGCTCCCTCTTTAAGCTATCATTCTCCGCTTGTAATGGTATATTATCCTTCTGAAGCTGGAAGACCTTGGCGTTTTCTCTCTCCCGTTCAACACAAGCCTGTCCACCTCAACGTTTTCCTTCTTCAAAGTCGTGTTCTGGGTGGGTAACTAGGCTATATTCTATGTGAACACGGAGTGAGAATCATCGGCCTCCTTTTTGAGCGTTTCATGCCCTAACTTCAGCTCCACTGAAAGACCACGAGACCAGTAAGTTAGTGTTTAAAGATACAAGAATAAAAGATGCAATAACCCGGAAATCCGAGCCAATTTAAAATTTTTATTTCGGCAATTTTAATGAATTTTGAATATTTAAAATGAATTATTTTAAATAATAGCGGCGAGAGATTTATTTTGAATAGAATTAGAATGAATATATTTATTTGAATCGTCGTTAGAATATAAATAATTTATTTTTAATTATAAAAGGAATTGAAAATGGCGCGGTAGTTCGAAAATTCGACTTCAAATTTCATTTGAATGTACAGGATTCAACATAAACCAGATTTTGACGAAACCAAAAATATTACAATCTATTTGAAAATATCTTTCAACGAATCCGTAAAATTGAAATTTCATAGCAGGGATAACAAGTTATGCCCAGTTGAAAATTCATAATGGTCGCTATGGAATTTTGGTCCTTAAAAATGGGAATTTTGCAAACGACCTTCGTTTTCGACGAAACCACTTTTGTTGGATCCGGGGTGTCAAGTGATTGCTAAATTCCAAAATTCATAATTTTCTGAATCAATATATGAGTGTGGCGAAGTAAAATGTGTTTTAACAGTTTTAGTCAATTTGGTTCGACCAAAAAATGGCCATTTTTCAAACTGTATTCAAATTTGACAAAATTAGTTTTGTTAGGACCGTATCGTCAATAAGAAGCTAGAAATAATTTTCTTGGAATTTCTAGAGTCAATATGTGACCCGAGTAAATTGAAATGTACGTTCAGATTCAATATATAGATTTATATTTTGATTTCGATGAAAACTGATCGTAATGGCCGAATTGGCTTACGGAACATATCCCATTGTGTTCGGAATTGGAGTAATTAGTTAGGGACGACAGTCGGTGGGTCCCGTTTGGGGTTCGAAATTAAAAGCCAAATTTTTGGATAATTAAATATAATATAATAAATATTATAAAACTTTTCTTTCTCACTGCTCCTCTCTCATTACCCAATCAACGCACCCCTGCTGTTCAAAATCGAAATGAAAATGAAAAAAAAACTGAACTACACCCGTCGGTCCCTCCTTCAATCGCCCTCTGCCGGCGTCGTACATCACCGCCTCCCCCTCTTATCCCCTCCAACGCCCCCACCCCTTTTCTCCGATGGAATCCGCTTCCCCAAGACCCCGAACCCCTTTAAACACCGCCTCCGTAGTATCATCTCACCACCACAGGCGCCACCTTTCCCCCAACCCCCCGGCATGACAGACCCTACGCGCCCCGAGAGCCCCCCCCCCCGATCGACTGCATCACTTAAAACCGAAAATAAGTAAGTTTTAATTTTTATTTATTTTATCTATGTTATCGATTTTATTTTTAGTTTTAAAATTTATAGCATACTTATAAAAGCGTGATTTTTGCCTAGGAAAGGTTATGATTTTTAATTAGAGAAGCGTTTAGGGTTTGATTCATGAAAGGCTTTAATTTTTATGAACAAAAAGCTATGATTTTTGTTTATATAAAATAAGATTTTTAAGTAGATAAAGATATAATTTTTATTCATAGAAAGATTAAGTTATTAGTTACATAAAGATTTAATTTTTAAATTAGAAAAGGGATGATCTTTATAGTAAGAAAGCTTAGATTTTTATTCGGGTAAAGTTAAGCTTTTTATGTTAATAAAGTTTAGATTTTTATAACATAATGGTTAGATTTTTATTATAGCAAAGATATGGTTTTCCATATAAAAAGGTTTGAATTTCTTATGTAAAATGATTTGATTTTTATTTATATGATTAACAGATAAAAATGAGGTTTTATTATCACGAAAGAAAAGTAAAAATGTGATTTTTATATATGTAGCGAATTAAAAATATGATTTTTATATAATAAAGAATATAAAAATGTGATTTTTATATATGTAGCAAATTAAAAATATGATTTTCATATAACAAAGAATATAAAAATTTGATTTTTATATATGTAGCGAATTAAAAATATGATTTTTATATAATAGAGAATATAGAAATGTGATTTTTATATATATAGCGAGTACGGACGACGAAAGAGACAAATGGCGAGCACGGCGAAGATTTTATTCATATGAAGAGTCGCGGCGTTTGGTTTAGCTCTTGGTGAGAACTTCTCACTTTTAATTTATTTTCTAGTTGAAAAATATACTAGGACACAGACGGTGCTTAGTAACACCTAACACCCGTCGTCCACAGATCATGGATGGCTTGTTTGTTTGATTGATGTGTTGTGAAATCGATTGTGTGAAGTGGAATGAATAAAATATTTTATAGTTAAAAATATAATTTTTAATGTGTACATAAAATAAATATCTATAAACAAATCGGACGATTTGTTTATGTACACTCATTGGATTGATATTGATTGGGACGATATATTTTACACATCGCCCAACTACACAAATAAATATCTGTGTTTGTTGATTTGAAACCCCACACGGGTATTGGGATGATATTTGACGTACACTAATCCCGATTGTTTAGTTGTATGTCAATTAATGGGTTGATAGACTGTGTAAGCGTTAATTAGTTATATTTAATGCTTATGCAGTTGTGTGGTGCACTCTGGATGATGGTTGATGCTTTATCGTTGCAATTACATACATGTGTTGTAGGGAATCCATATAATTAACATTATATGGTAATTGATTGGGCCTCATTCCAATTTGGAAAATAAGGAATATTGTAAAATATAAATTCATGTGTTGAATAGAATAAAAATATTCATGTGTTGAATAAAATATAAATTCAGGTGTTGAATAGAATAAAAATATTCATGTGTTGAATAAAAATATAAATTCATGTGTTGAATAGAATATAAATTCATGTGTTGAGTAGAATAAAAAATATTCATGTGTTGAATAAAATATAAATTCATGTGTTGAATAGAATAAATACTCATGTGTTGAATAAAATATGTATTCATGTATTGAAGAAAATATTCATTTGTTGAATTGAATAACGAAGTTACTGAAATATATAAAGCCGTGTTGGTTAGATATGCGCCATTTTGACGTGAAAGATATTTATATCGATTATACTCGTTTTTATAATAAATATAGAAAAGGAAGTGATTTCAAAATATGATGTTTCGAAAATACTACCATTTGTATATCGATGATATGGAATATTCAATTTTGATTTGAAATTGAATAGGAAGTTGAAATCGTTTTGAAAACGAATTTAAAACGATTTATAAAATGCATTTTAAAAGGAAATCGACGTAATATATATAATATATTATTTATATATATATATATATATATATATATATAATGGCCTGAATAGAAGGCGTCGCGCTGCGGCAGTTCGCGAATTTCGACCAATGACTTCGAATGGATATTACGGGAGATCTGACAGTTGGATTTTCCTAAAACCTGAACCGTTGGGTTCGTATCAAAAAGAGCTTTCTAACAATATTATAGATTTGAAATCTAACTGTTGGATTTGGAATTATGTCCAAATCAAATTTGGAAAAGGCCGCTGTGAGTGTAGTTCGATGGCCGTTTATGGAAATCGACTGTACGGGCCTTGATAAAATTATTAAAAATAGTAATAATTTGTGTAAAATCATAAGAAATGATTTGGAAAGAATTGGGATGAAAAATTCCATATTTGAAATGATAAAAATAGATTTTTATCGTTATGAACTACTTTTGAACTATAATTTTAATCCATTTATTTTTGAAATAAATAAATTAGATTTGAAAGGCTTTTAAAAGTAACCAGAATTTCCAATAAATGAATAGGAATGGAATGGAATTCGATTTGGTAATAATCGAAGTGAGTTTCTGTGGAGGAAGACAACTAATATATCTGGAATTTAGAAGGCATTGTCGTTATTCCATTAAATTATTAGTCAGATATGGAAGTTTATATCGATTATATATATCGATTTGTTTTCCATGAAGACTCCATTGTAAATGGAATGTGATTTTGGGTTTATCATCAACCGTGTTTTAAACGACATTGGTTCTTTAACCCAGTTAAAGACAGGATATGGTTTCCCAAGTTAAACCATCATTAATATGATTTTTGGGCAGATTAAAACCAAGTGGAGTTTTAATGAATCTTTATTTAGATTGAGATGATCAAGAATGGAGTATCACCAGTTTTGCTCCAGGCGATAGTTTAATCCTTAATTAGATTTGAACGTGAAATGTTAATTGAATTTACCGATAACACCATGGTGTTAGATATGAAGTATGACCAGTTTTACTTCATGGGATGAATAGGTTGGGATTGGGAAATAAAATAAATGATTACTTCGGAGTGGTTCGCTAATGCCGACTAATTTGAGTTGATATTCAAAGGAAGATTAAAGAATAAATTTAGAGAATTTATCTTTGATAGAATTAATGGGAACCTTTCCCAAAGTATAAGAATATTCAAATAAAAGAATAGTCTGAATTGGAATGAGGCGTATGTTGTGTTTGTGTAATACTTGTTTATTATATACGCGAGTTATTCATAAAGACCGTGTTTCTCCCATTCTGAATAACTGATTCGACGATGTGTCGAGGATGAAGACGGTGGTCGAAGACCGAAGGTCTTCATATCGTTTGGATAATTACTGATGATTTTTATTAGGCTGTACACCCAAGAGGAGAGAATCAGTTGGTGATCGTCTAGACGTACATGGAGGTCGATGGATATGCGAGGTACAAGTTGCCTCCGGTTTCGTTCAGACCCAGAACGAACTTGTAAATGGACTGTGTGTCTGACATTGGATTTTAGTCTTTGTTGATTGATCTCTATTAAATATACATCTGTTTGGTGGCGGAGAATTTATTCTCTTTCTTAACACCCTTCTCTGAGACGTATGAGCTCAGGGGTTGTATATCGATGGACATCAGTCGCATGTAGTGAATTGTATGTGTGGCATGCCTAAGTGGCAAATGATCGAGGCTTTTGTTGAAAAGCAAAGTTTTGTGGTCGATGATCAAAGCACCGCCTGTGTGGCATAGCTTTGTGTAGCTTTAATTCACGAGCCTCACACCCCAGTTGTGAACCAGAAACGGGAGAGGACTTCAGGGAGGGCATGCGTTTCTTTCTAGCTAGGGTGGTGTCAGTGACCTACCAACCCTGACATTTATATTATTTTCACATGTGTGTTTGTTGCTGTTGCGAAGCGCCTCAGATATGGAGTCATTTGGCTCATTTACGCCCCATAGGGTGGGGAGACGTAGTGTCCAGGGTTTAAGTTTAAGCCATATCGAGTGGACCGACCTTGTTGCTCCAAGGCTTGCCTACGCACTTGCCTGAGACATAGTAGGCTAGATTGTCTCGAAGTGGTGAGGACGATCCCAAGCCTCGGTTCACAGATGGAAATCCAACTTCCGATATGTGACATTTGCGGTTTTGATTATAGAACATATATATGGCGACATAGTGGTATGGGGCACTTATGCCGTCTATGATTAATACTTATGATTGAAATTGTTTTGACACTATACACATATAGTAATAATAAAACATGAAATTTCATGTATCAAGCATTCTTTGGCTATTATAAGGTAAAACCCTATCCTCCGGCTTGTGTTGCATTGTGTGATGGGACCTGGGTCTTATAGTAGCTTCATTGTTCTTTATTTAGCATTGCGTTATTGTTTTATGCACTAGTATTCTTGGGAGGAAACCCATTCCATGTTATACGGCGTGGTCCCTTGATTTACCTAACTTTAAAATAAAGATTAATAACAGTTTTAGTTCTCACACCAGTCACATGACTGACCTGGAATTTACTGTTTTAACCTAAACTCTGGATGCCCTTATTTTCCGCACGGGCACCTAGTAGTTTTGGTTTTGCAGATTTATATTCACAGGATCCTGATTTACAACAGAAACGATATTCGGAAAGCTCTGTATCCGTTTACCTCTTTCAGTTGTGTTTTGTATTATTTTCCACGGCTATGTAATGTATTGTAAATAACTGATATTTAATGTATAATATGTAATTCATACTCTGTATATTCTTGTATTCTGATGGAATTGATGTAATTGATAATGAAATGTTCTTCTGTTTGCGTTCCGATGTGGCTTGTTCTCAAAACAATCAGGGGTTTCGAATGGTCTTGGTCGGTTTAGCGATCGATTCGGATCGAGCGAAATTCCTGATCGTTTCATTTGGTATCAGAGCTTTGGTTACAGAGCTCGGAGAACAAGACACGTTAGAACCAAACGAAAGAATTCATCAGAGGTTGGATTAGTAATATCTAATGGGAATGACTCGTTAGAGATGGGATCCGTAGTATCCTAGAACGAGTGTGAAGAGTAGAGTTTTGAAAATTAAAAATGAAAACAAATTTAAAAAAAAAAAAATTAAACCTTATTCAACGTATTTAAATTTTTATTTGTATTGATTTGGACAATCAAGTATATAAAGATTTTGCATATTCATCTGATCCACGGGTGTTCGAAGTTTTAATATACTGGATAGATATAGAATCACACTCTAGTCGCCAGGGGATAATTCTAGTGATGCGGACGCATCATCAATATTTATATTCGAGTGCCGAAAGTGGGATTTCTGTATATTTCCAATTGACTGGTATGAGAACCAAAGCTTGATAGGGCTTATTGTTGTGATTTGGCATCAAAAATCTGATTTTGGATATGTATTAAAGTTATGTGATTGAAAAAATAATCAACTAATTGATTGTTGGTTGCGTTGTTTGATTATTGGTTGATTAATTAAAATTTGAACCATTTAGCCAAATTGCACCAAATAATGAATTGTATTGAAATTTTGTCACATTTGCATACGTATACATGTACTTACATTGAACAGGTCATAGCAAGGAGGCTAGAGAAGAGAAATAAAATTGTTTGCCCGACAAATAGGTACATGTTTATTGTATTTCTTGGGTTTTTGATGATTTTATGAGCCGATTGGCTAGCCGCTTGGCTGTTTCTTTTTCTTTTTGGATTGGTGAGGGCCATGGGAGGTTATTTGAAATATCCCGAAGCTCCCGGTGCAAGGGAGATTATGGCGAAATTTTTCAAAAATTTAGGGTGTTAGCCAAATTTTTGAAAAATTCTTAGAAACTGAAAAGTTGAAGAACTTAAACCGTAATGAAATAATGAAAATTGAGTTGGTTTGTAAAACAACTTTCAGCTTCGTTCCTTTTCGGGGACAAAAAGTTATAAGTGTAGGAGATTGTAATCACCCGGAAATCTAAGCCAATTTAAAATTTTTATTTTGGCGATTTTAATGAATTTTGAATATTTAAAATGTATTATTTTAAATAATAGCGGCGAGAGATTTATTTTGAATAGAATTAGAATGAATATATTTATTTGAATCGTTGTTAGAATATAAATAATTTATTTTTAATTATAAAAGGAATTGAAAATGGCGCGGCAGTTCGAAATTTCGATTTCAAATTTCAATTGAATGTACAGGATTCAAAATAAACCGATTTTGGCTAAACCAAAAATATTAGAATATATTTGATAATATCTTTCCAACGAATCCGGAAAATTGAAATTTTATAGTGGGGATAACAAGTTATGCCCAGTTGAAAATTCAGAATCGTCGCAATGGAATTTTAGCCCTTAAAAATAGGAATTTTGCAAACGACATTCGTTTTCGACGAAACCACTTTTGTTGGATCTGGGGTGTCAAGTGATTGTTAGAATATAAAATTCATAATTTTCTAAATCAATATGTGAGCGTGGCGAAGTAAAACGTGTTTTAACAGGTTCAGTCAATTTGGATTGACCAAAAAATGCCCATTTTTCAAACGGTCTTCATATTTGACAAAATAAGTTTTGTTAAGACCGTATCGTCAATACGAAGCTAGAAATAATTTTTTCGGAATTTTTAGAGTCCGTATGTGACTCGAGCAAATTGAAATGTACGTTCCAATTCAATATATAGATTTATATTTTGATTTTGATGAAAACTGATTGTAATGGCCAAAGTGGCTTACGGAACATATCCCATTGTGCTCGGAATGAGGTTAGTTAGTTAGGGACGACGGTCGTGGGTCCTATTTGGGGTTCGAAATTAAAAGATAACTTTTTGGATAATTAAATATAATATAATAAATATTATAAAACCTTTCTCTCTCACCCCTCCTCTCTCATTACCCGGTCAACGCCCCCCGACCGTTCAAAATCGAAATGAAAAAGAAAAAAAAAACGAACTACACCCGTCGCTCCCTCCTTCAGTCGCCCTCCGCCAGCGTCATACATCACCGCCTCCCCCTCTTATCCCCTCCAATGCCCCTACCCTTTTTCCCCGATGGTATCCGCTTCCCTAAGACTCCGAACCCCTTTAAAAACCTCCACCATAGTATCGGACCACCACCACAGGCACCGCCTCCGCTCCCCCGGTCATGTCAGACCCTGCGTGCCCCGAGAGCACCCTCCGATCGACTGCATCACTTAAAACCGAAAATAAGTAAGTTTTAATTTTATTTTATTTTATTTTATCTATGTTATCGATTTTATTTTCAGTTTTAAAATTTATAGCATACTTATAAAGGCGTGATTTTTGCCTAGGAGAGGTTATGATTATTAATTAGGGAAGCGATTAGGGTTTGATTCATGAAAGGCTTTAATTTTTATGGACAAAAAGCTATGATTTTTGTTTATATAAAATACGATTTTTAAGTAGATAAAGATATAATTTTTATTCATAGAAAGATTAAGTTATTAGTTACATAAAGATTTAATTTTGAAATTAGAAAAGTTATGATCTTTGTAGTAGGAAAGCTTAGATTTTTATTCGGGTAAAGTTAAGATTTTTATGTTAATAGAGTTTAGATTTTTATGTTAATAAAGTTTATATTTTTATAACATAAAGGTTAGATTTTTATTATAGCAAAGATATGGTTTTCCATATAAAAAGGTTTGAAATTCTTATGTAAAAAGATTTGATTTTTATTTATTTGACTAGCAGACAAAAATGAGGTTTTGTTATTGTGAAAGCAAAGTAAAAATGTGATTTTTATATATGTAGCGAATTAAAAATATGATTTTTATATAATAGAGAATATAAAAATGTGATTTTTGTATATGTAGCGAATTAAAAATATGATTTTTATGTAATAGAGAATATAAAATTGTGATTTTTTTATATGTAGCGAGTACTGACGACGAAAGAGACAAAAGGCGAGCACGGCGAAGATTTTCTACATATGAAGAGTCGCGGCGTTTGGTTTAGCTCTTGGTGAGAACTTCTCACTTTTAATTTATTTTCTAGTTGAAATATATACTAGGATGCAGATGGTGCTTAGTAGCACCTGACACCAGTCGTCCATAGACCATGGATGGCATTTTTGTTTGATTGATGTGTTATGAAATCCATTGTATGAAGTGGAATGAATAAAATATTTTATAGTTAATTTTTAACGTGTATATTAAATAAATATCTATAAACAAATTGGACGATTTGTTTATGTACACTCATTTGATTGATATTGATTGGGACGATATATTTTACACATCGCCCAACTACACAAATAAAAATCTGTATTTGTTGATTTGAAACCCCACACGGGTATTGTGATGATATTTGACGTACACTAATCCCGATTGTTTAGTTGTATGTCAATCGATGGGTTCACAGACTTTGTAAGCGTTAATTAATTATATTTAATGCTTATGCAGTTGTGTGGTGAACTCTGGATGATGGTTGATGCTTTATCGTTGCTATTATATACATGTGTTGTAGGGAATCCATATAATTAACATTATATAGTAATTGATTTGGCCTCATTCCAATTTGGAAAATAAGGAATATTATAAAATATAAATTCATGTATTGAATAGAATAAAAATATTCATGTGTTGAATAAAATATAAATTCATGTGTCGAATGGAATAAAAATATTCATGTGTTGAATAAAAATATAAATTCATGTGTTGAATAGAATATTAATTCATGTAATGAATAGAATAAAAATATTCATGTGTTGAATAAAATATAAATTCATGTGTTGAATTGAATAAATACTCATGTGTTGAACAAAATAAATATTCATGTGTTGAATAAAATATATATTCATTTGTTGAAGAAAATATTCATCTGTTGAATAGAATAACGAAGTTATTGAAATATATAAAGCCGTGTTGGTTAGATATGCGCCATTTTGACACGAACGATATTTATATCAATTATATTCGTTTTTATAATGAATATAGAAAAGGAAGTGATTTCAAAATATAACGTTTTGAAAATATTATCATTTTTATATCGGTGATATAGAATATTCAATTTTGATTTGAAATTGAATAGGAAGTTTAAATCATTTTGAAAATGAATTTAAATGACTTATCAAATGCGTTTTAAAAGGAAATCGACGTAATATATATATTATATTATATATATATATAATGGCCTGAATAGAACGCGCTGTGCTGCGTCAGTTCGCGAATTTCGACCATTGACTTCGAATTGATATTACGGGAGATCTGATCGTCGGATTCTCCTAAAACCGGAACCGTTGGGTTCGTATTGAAAAGATCTTTCTAATGAATACTAGAGATTTGAAATCTAACGGTTGAACTTGAAATTATGTCCAAATCATATTTGGAAAAGGTCATTGTAAGTGCAGTTCGATGGTCGTTTATGGAAATCGAATGTACGGGCCTTGATAAAATTATTAAAAATAGTAGTAATTTGTGTAAAATCATAAGAAATGATTTGGAAAGAATTGGGATGAAAAAGTCCATATTTGAAAAGATAAAAATAGATTTTTATCGTAATGAATTAGTTTTGAATTAGAATTATAATCCATTTATTTTTGAAATAAATAAATTGGATTTGAAAGGGTTTTAAAAGTAACCAGAATTTCCAATAAATGAATTGGAGTGGAATGGAATTCGATTTAGTAATAATCGAAGTGAATTTCTGTGGAGGAAGACAACTAATATATCTGGAATTTAGAAGGCTTTGCCGTTATTCCATTTATATTATTAGTCGGATGTGGAAGTTTATATCGATTATATATATCGATTTGTTTTCCATCAAGATTCCATTGTAAATGGAATGTGATTTTGGGTTTATCGCGAACCGTGTTTTAAATGACATTGGTTCTTTAACCCAGTTAAAGACAGGATATGGTTTCCCAAGTGAAACAATCATTAATATGATTTTTGGGAAGATTAAAACCAAGTGGAGTTTTAATGAATCTTCAATTAGATTGAGATGATCGAGAATGGAGTATCACCAGTTTTGCTTCAGGCGATAGTTAAATATTTAATTGGATTTGAACATGAAATGGTAATTGAATTTATCGATAACACTGTGGTGTTAGATGTGAAGTATGACCAGTTTTACTCCATGGGTTGAATAGTTTGGGATTGGGAAATAGAATAAATGATTGTTTTGGTGTGGTTCGCTAATCCCGACTAATTTGAATTGATATTCAAAGGAAGATTAAAGAATAAATTTAAAGAATTTATCTTTGATAAAATTAATGGGAACCTTTCCCAAAGTATAAGAATATTTGAATAAAAGAATATTCTGAATTAGAATGAGGCGTATGTTGTGTTTGTGTAGCACTTGTTTATTATATACGCGAGTTACTCAGAAAGACCGGGTTTATCCCATTCTGTATAACTGATTCGACGATGTGTCGAGGATGAAGACGGTGGTCGAAGACCGAAGGTATTCACATCGTTTGGATAATTACTGATGACCTTGATTGGGCTGTACACCCAAGAGGAGGGAATCAGTTGGTCATCGTCCAGACGTACTTGTAGATCGATGGACATGCGAGGTACAAGGTGCCTCTGGTTTTGTTCATACCCCGAACGAACTTGTAAATGGACTGTGTGTCTGACATTGGAATTTAGTCTGTGTTGATTGATCTCTATTAAATATACATTTGTTTGGTGGCGGAGAATTTATTCTCTTACTTAACACCCTTCTCTGTGATGTACGAGCACAGGGGTTGTATATCGATGGACATCAGTCGCATGGAGTGAATTGCCTGTGTGGCATGCCTAAGTGGCAAATGATCAAGGCTTTTGTTGAAAAGTAAAGTCTTGTGGTTGATGATCAAAGCACTGCTTGTGTGGCATTGCTTTGTATAGCGTTAATTCGCGAGCCTCACACCCCTGTTGTGAACCAGAAACGGGAGAGGGCGTCAGGGAGGGCATGCGTTTCTTTCTAGCTAGGGTGGTATCAACGACCTACCAGCCCTAACATTTATATTATTTTCACCTATGTGGTTGTTGCTGTTGCGAGGCGCCTCGGATATGGAGTCATTTGGCTCATTTACGCCCCATAGAGTGGGGAGACGTAGTGTCCAGGGTTTAAGTTTAATCCACATCGAGTGGACCGGCCCTATTGCTCCAAGGCTTGCCTACGCGCTTACTTGAGAAATGGTAGGCTAGATTGTCTGGAAGTGGTGAGGACGATCCCTAGCCTCTGTTCATAGATGGAAATCAAACATCCGATATGTGACATTTGCGGTTTTGATTGTAGAACCTATACATGGCGACATAGTGGTATGGGGCACTTATGTCGTCTATGATTAATACTTATGATTGAAATTGTTTTGACACTATACACGTATAGTAATAATAAAACATGAAATTTCACGTATCAAGCATTCTTTGGCTATTATAAGGTCAAACACTATCCTCCGGCTTGTGTTGCATTGTGTGATGGGACCTGGGTCTTATAATAGCTTCATTGTTCTTTATTTAGCATTGCGCTATTATTTTATGCACTGGTATTCCTGGGAGGAAACCCGTTCCATGTGATACGGCGTGGTCCCTTGATTTACCTAACTTTAAAATAAAGATTAATAACTATTTAAGTTCTCACACCAATCACATGACTGACCTGGAGTTTATTATTTTAACCTAAACTCTGGGTCACCTTATTTTTCGCACGGGCAGCTAGTAGTTTTGGTTTTGTAGATTTATATTCACATGGTCCTAATTTACAGCTGGAACAGTATCCGGAAACCTCTGTATCCGTATACCTTTTTCAGTTGTGTTTTGTATTACTTTCCGCTGCTATGTAGTGTATTGTAAATCTCTGATATTTAATGTGTAATATGTAATTCATACTCTATATATTCTTGTATTCTGATGAATTGTTGTAATTAACAATGAAATGTTCTTCTATTTCCATTCCGATGTGACTTGTTCTCAAAACAATCAGGGATTTTGAACGGTCTTGGTCGGTTTAGCGATCGATTCGGATCGAGCGAAATTCCTGATCGTTTCAAAAGACTTCTAATAAACAGTAAAGGAGGAGAATGAGGAAGACCTACCGATTTCCGTATTCAAGTTAGCAACAGAATTCCTCTCAACGTCAATGGTTAGTTGATGGTTCAGGAGGTGTAGGTTCTTCTTCCTAATCATGTCCGATATGTGGTGAGAGTATGTGGTAAGCTCATTGACCTGGTGATACGTGGCCTCCACATGCATCCATGTCTCTCCACATGCCCTATTAGGAGCTGGCGAAGGCCAAGAAGAGATGGCAGCTCATCAAAGTAAAGCCGAGGGAAGCAATGCTTCTAGAACACCATCTTCTCCTCTTGGGAAAGCTCTTGGACTTGGGGCGTCGTCAAATCTTGCGTTTCTACCGTAGTTTCCATATCCGACCTCGATTGAGCAAGCGGTGGCTCTTTCTCTTTTGAAGTCTGAACAGGAACCAACGGAGCAATAATGGGCGGCGTTGTTGACGACGTATGACATGAATCTCCTATATCAAGCTGTGAATCTCCTCTGGGCACCCGAATCGGAGGAGGACGGGGAGGAGTCGGGAAAGATCGAGGCCTGTTCAGGTGATGACTCCCGCTTTTGCGACCCCGTAGGGGTGGAACATCACCATATAAGCTGGCCCCACTCCTGAAGGAGCTGATAAAAGCACTCTCGGGGCAATGGCAGTCTCCACGACCTCGTCCTCAACTTCCTCTGGCCATGTCACCTGTTAAAGAAGCGAGGCAAAATCAGTCAAGCAACACACACAGGTACACTTCTATGCGATATGGTGTATATAAGTGTATGTCCTAAGTGTTCTCTCAACAGAGCAGATTGTTTTCTAATCGAGGGAGTCAGCCCTTCCGCGGCACGAGCTTGGTCCTCCGTACTAACTGCGCTTGGCCATAGAGACAAGTCCATAGCGACGGTACCCAGACCAGCAAACTGATCCACTTTTTCGAGGGAAGTGGAAGCATCCAGAAAGGTCACAGGAGAATGAGGGCAAGTCAACGCCTCTTATCCCATCCCACCCACCGGGGGCGGGACTGAAGCGTCAAATAGCCCCTCATCGCGAGCAGCCGCCTCCACGCTACCAGCTTTCCTACTGCCAACATCTTCTTGGAACTTAACAGCCTTCTTTCGTCCAGCCCCGGTAGAAGCTATTTTCCTCTTCAATCCAGAAACAGTAGGGCCTTCCGACGTTTTCCCTTTCAGCGCACCACTCACCACGGCAGACCTGATTATGGCCCTGTTGGCCGGAAGCAATCCAACATACCGAAGGCGGTCCTGATCTACCACAGTATCCGTCTTGCGGGAGTCTTCAAGGATGGCGCGGAGGGCATCGAGATGTTGATGATACTTGTCACCAGTAGGCGCCTCGGGATTTCATGCCACAATCACAAAACATTGAGAAGCGGAACCCGACAGCGGTATAAGAAGAGATCGAGGGTACTCACTTCCTTGTATTTACCTCCTCGCAAACCCGGGAGGACATCGAACGAAGAACCAGTCGTGCTTTATCACAGACAGCCTGGGCCACTTTCCGATGAAGAATCTAGTAGCCGAAGGTGCTTCCAAGAACCATTGGGAGGACGATCCATCGGTTGATCGCCTAAAATGAAAGAGGTACCGAATTTCATCTCCAGTAGGATCTCGATGTAGAAACTCTCGAAAAAGAACACAATTACCCAAGAGCGCGGAATAAGCATTCGGGTATAGCTGTGAAGGGGCATAGCGGAAGTATAATAACATTTCTCGAATAAAGTCATTGGCCAGTGGGACGCACCCAGCGAAGCAAGCATGTCGATTTCCAAGCAGTAAAGCACTCCGGTGGTGCATGGGCCCTTTCGCTCAGTCCAAGGGCATGAGCATCTCCCTCCGGGATGCGAAACCGCAATTCCAACTTTCTAACTGTCGTGGCATCCAAGCGCCATGACACCGAGTCAGGTGGATTATCTAAAATAACTGCGTCAGGAAGCACGTTCGGATCTACCGGGCAGGTGGTTCGCCGCCAGCAATGATGCCCACCTTTTCAATTTCCGCATGTATGACGGGAAAATGTATCCTCTCAATGTTCTCCCCGTGCTCAGATACCTCGGGCGAGCTGCCCAATTGGGAGGGAGCCGATTCTTCAGCAGTCTCAAGCTTGCTGCCGCCTGAGCTGTCATTGTCCGTAGAGCCAGATGTGTGAGACGATGGTGGGGAGGCCTCAGCTTCCCGAAGTTTCCCAGTCCTTGATCTTTTTCGTATGGGTAGCTAAACTTTAATGCACCAGTATTAGACATTGCGGTGAAATAACCTGTACCCCTCATGTTGGTGAACATTAACATGTGTGTGCAGTGTCATGCAAAAAAGCAACATACAAACTTTAAGGGCCCTAGCAGTTTGGTTACAGTCTAGATATATGCTCTATCCTATTTGAAAGATTCGAGTCCCTATCCGTACATTTATCTATGTGCACCTTGGTACACTCATGAAATCAAACAGGAAGTAGATAAGTCCAAGGATAGGCTGTCCGAAAATCGAAGCTCGAAGCGGCAAATACCGGCATCCAACCGAGGCAACGCTATCAAGCCCGCCCCCGGGCTCAAAAATTCGAACCACTTAGGTCTGAAGATCCGAGCCAAGGTGGCTCGAGAATTCGAACCACTCTGGGATTGAAAATTCAAAACCAGGTGACTTGGAAATTCGAACCAGGGCGGTTCAAAAATTTGAACCCTCCTGGTTCGAACTTTCGGCTCTCAGGGTTCGGAATTTCAAGACCTAGGGTTCGAAGTCTCATGCCACAGTGCTCGAAAAATTCTGGGCGTGGGAAATCGGAACTTCGAGTCCAAGGCTCGAAATTTCGAACCCCACGGGGTTTGGAAATTCGAGCCCAAGGATCGGAATTTCGAACCCTACAGGGTTCGAAATTTCGAGCCCCATTAGTTTCGATTTTCCGAACCTCCCCTGCCAGGCTCGAAATCCCGATCCTCCATCGACCTCCCTTGTTCCTTTCCTCCTTCGACCGTGTCCATTACCTAAAAAAATCTTTTGAAGCAGTCGTGTAATGAAGCTTTCAGAATAGTGAAGGCGGATGACGTAAAATAGAAGGAAGAGAAATGAAGGGGGAGGGGGCCTGTTTATAACAAAAAGGGAAAAAAAGTCCCTTCGCGTTCCAACCTGAGGATCGAAATTTCGAACCCACAGGCTCGAAATTTCGAACCTCCAGGACTCGAAATTCCGAGCCTTACGGTTCGAAGTATCGAGCCACATGGTTCAAAATTTCAAACCTATACGGTTCGAAATTTCGAACCCCAGTGGTTCGGAATTTCATACCTCTCAAAAAAAATAAAAAATTGAACCATCACGCATGCGTATACCTATTCCCCGTAAGTGTCGAATCGCTTGAAATGCATGACGATGACACCATGCGAATACCTTGCAACGCGTGTGCGACACCAAACCAAAAGCGACTCGCTCACTTTTCCCCCAACGAGCGAGCCCGCTAGCTAACATGTTTTTTCCTATAACTTGCAGGATAAATCCGCAATCCATGTATCATTCCAGCTTTCATTCAAAGCACATCGTGTCAAGATAAGATGTACCTTGGGGGGCAAAAGTTAACGGCATTTTTGTCCGGTTACCAAAAGTACTCAAGACACTCGACTCAACCCATCGCGTTAACCCAGAGCAAAGGGCGAAACTCAGGAAGTCCAGGAGGAAAACCGAAGGGGATCGCGCCAACAAACCTCGACCATATCACTCCATAAACAAACTTCGCACCCCACCAAGGTGCGAAATTTCGTACCTCCTAGGTACGAAATTTCGCACCTTGCCTCCTAGGTACGAAATTTCGCGCCTAGCAGGTGTGAAATTTCGTACCTCCTAGATGCAAAATTTTGCGTCTAGTAGGTGCGAAATTTCGTAACTCCTAGGTACGAAATTTCGTGCCTAGCAGGTAGAAAATCTCGTACCTCCCTCAAGTACGAAATTTTGGTGGCCGACAATTGGAGGCGCAAATTTCCTGAAGATGGTCCCATTTCTACCTACTCCTACCTAACCCCTACCTAACCACTTCCTATAAACACCTCATGGTCTCACACTTCAAAAGGTTTGGATTCTTGAGCTTGGAAACCTCCAAAGAGCTTCGTTAATGGCATCTCCTCTTTAAGGAAGAAGGAGGACAAAATTGTCTTCTTCCTTATTTACTAAATATATGATGATTATGACATCATATATCGTGAAAGATGAATGTAATGGGATATCGTGAGATATTCTCAACCTTGTAATTTTCCAAATGATTAATAAAATTCCAACGACTCTTCAAAGTGGACGTAGGCCCTCATTGAGGTCGAACCACTATAAATATCTTGTGTTATTTACTGCTTATGTACTATATTATGTTCTTGTCTGTGCGACCATATTTATAACTCCTAGTAATTAGGAATCTTTGGTGTTTATGACATTTTTTTCATTAACTACAATTTATCTCAAATATGTATAATTATCATAATACGAGAATCTAAAATAATTCATTCGGAATTGAAATCAAAATGATTCAGATGATCAATATAAATTCTATTTGAATTTAAAAGGTAATAATAATAATTATTACCAAGGGTTTGATTGTTTTTGCATTAAAATTGTAATATTTTGATTTAATTTAATTATTTTATACACATTTAAATTAAATGCTGGAATCTATTCTTTTGAGTTCATAATAGCATTATAATATTGAAACGTCAGTCGGTACATTAAAATAGCGGTTCATGATTTCAAATTGTGAACCCCGAGATAATTTTTGTGGATAAGCTTGAAATGAAATCAGAATCCTTTTAAGTAAAATAAAAATTGCTTTATTTCAAATCAAATTAAATAAAGGTAAAATCAGATCAGATCTTACTATGTACTAAACCAACACTCTTTTAGTACCATATACGAATTATCTCCCTTTCCTTTGATATATATCGCAAACTAATCCTATTAGTTTTCTTTGGAAAAATAGGAAGCTTCAAATAAATTAAAATGGTCGTTGCCATCCTCTAATTCTTTACTCAGACAAAATCGAACTCATTTCTCCTATTCCTTCTTTTCTTTTTCGATCCACTAATAAAAATCCAAGCTGTGCCGTTCTAGTTTTCTTCCCTATCTCAAATTGATTCGCAAATTCCTGAAAGCCACTAAAAGGCGCGCGCATGCTAGGAAGCAGACAAGTTGGCCATGGATTTTGCTGAGGAGTTTAGGGGATTTGATATTTGAGGATGATGTTATTGACTAGGTAGAGTTCGATAAAAGTTTGGGTCGATGCCAGAAATATTTCTTGCGATACTGGATATTCAAATAGGGTAAACGCGGATTAAGGGGAGGAACTACGTGAAGGACAAAATCATGATGATTAGGGAAGACGAGTTGAATCTCGTTGGTTGGTCTACTAATGATGGGCTTACTGTCGGGTTTAGAAAATGGAGTTTACTGGTGAGAACGCGAAGTATTATTATTTTGAGAAATATTGGTAATGTGTGACTTGGGTAGAGTGCAAATTTGAATAGTGTTAGTCGGAAGGTATAACTTTGGATGCTAATGATATTGGTGATGGAGCTGTTGCGAGGAGGATTAAATGTTGAAGTGTTGGATTTTCCCTGGAACAGGTAAGATAGGTAAATAAGGTAAGATTTGATAATTTAGTTAATTACATAAGAAAATATTCAAAAATTATAAATACAATATTTATCTCATACTATGTCCAAAACGAGTTATATTGCAGTCTTCACATTCTTGCATTGAATTGAGTTTCGGCTGATGTCATAGATGAATTTAGAGTGGATTATTAAGGTAATTAACATTAATAATTTATCTTTAGCTAATTAAATATATTTAATTATGTTTGGTTCAATTGGTTATTTATAAAAGCAATATCTTATTCGTATAAAAATCATATGCGAATGCCGTAAGTCACGTTGGGCTTATATTTGTGGATTACTTAAGCAGGAATTAAAACTAGAATCTGAATGCATCAAGTTAAAAATTTAGGCGAGAAAACTCACTCTCTGGTTCGATTATAATTTATTATAATCGAATTTTTATTCAAAGTAAATTTTTATATGTTGGTTGATTGGTTGCATTGTTATTTATTGATAAATTGTGGTTACTATATGTATTAGTTATATAGGCTTGGTGAATGTGGCTATTATATATATATATATATATATATATATATATATTGGTAGTTGGATATTTCCCATAGTATCATTAGCGGATGCCCGTCGTATCATTAGCGGATACCCTATACGCCCCACAATATGATAGTGGATGACATTCTACACCGTGATATCCTGCCTCGAAGCAGGATGCGTATTATTTATGTTTCTAACATCTGTGGATGTAGGAAAACAGGTTGGAGAGATCCAACTGGATTCCTCAAAATTTATTATTGTTTTGATTTCACACACGCACACAAACGCATACACACACATACACACACACACACACACATATATATATACACACACACACTATCATATATGATGTGTTAAAAAACCTGTGATTTATAATTGGGTGTTTAAATATCACTAGGCCTAAATGTTGATTTATTTAAATGTCATGAAAAGGGATTTTGAGATTTAAAAGGGAAATTCTATTTTTCTAAAAATAGAATTTGAATTTCGAATGGGCTAGAAATATTAACTTTTTTGAAATAATAAGAACAGGTAATGAATTTATAAATGGTGTTATAAACGACATGGAATAATTTTCATTGGATAATATGGGGAACGTAAATTCAGATGTGAATTAAAAAGGGGAATTGAAACTAGTTTCAAAAGAAACGATGAAATCTATTTTGATGTTCAGATTGTAAATTGAATTAAAAATAAATCTGTATGGATTTATGATTTGAATTCGATTAGATTAAATTCATTTAAATAAAATACTTTTAGAAAAGATATTAGGATTGGATTAAATAGAGGTTTAAATTTAAATATGAAATTAGATTCAATGTTTATATATATATATATATAAGTTATAATAAATAAAATATTCTAGAATAGAAATTAGGTTTCAAATTGATTTTGAAATGAAACTTGTTTTGAATTATAAAACAAGGAAGTTAAATTTATAAACATTGTTTATAAATTAAGTAAGACAATTATCATGGGATTATTTTGGATTTTATATTCACGCGTAAACTAGAAATCTTTTCGAAAACGGAACAACGTATTTTATTCTGGAATTCAGAATATAAACTGAATCAAGATAAACCTAAGAAATTTATAACCAAAATTTGATTTTGTTAAATTGTATAAAATAACTTGTCTTCATGGAAATTGGAAATTTATATAGCAGATTGAATTGTAAATGAATTTATAACTGAATAATGGAAAAATCGATGTTTATGGATAATTGAAAAATCGAGGTTTATTTGTAAACGAAGTTTAAACATTTAAATTTAAATATAATTAAAATGAACTTGCCGCAGCATGACATTTCGAACTTTAATTGAGTATATAAAACTCAGTTTAAGTCGAAATTTTGTGAATCAAGAATCGTCAGGACCGACTGAATAACATTTTTCTAATGGAAGAGAAAAATCTAGATTTCGTCTTATAGATTTTGAGTTATGTCAAAATAAAATTTTCAGAAAAACAGCATGATTCCCATTATAAAACCAAAAGGGTTTATTAAATTTATAAAAGTATTTTTAAGCGAATAAAACTTAGATTTCCATTAGAAAAATCCAGACTTGAGTTATAAAATAAATACGAACTCAAGTGAAGTAAAGGGATTGATTTTTAAAACAAAAAACTGATTTTTAACAATTGAATAGAATTATCTAATTCGATGAATAATCAGTTAATGGAATTTTGAATCAAAATCTGGCATTCGATATGTGAATTGGGTTTGTAAATTCATATTTGAAATCAAATATGAAACTTGAATTAAAAATGGTATTTGATTGGATTATAAGTCTATTAAATATATATATTTGAACGTGATGTGTTCGAATAAAAAGTGGAATAAGCAAAAGAGCTAATTAAAGAATATATTAGTGAATTGCGTTAAAAAAGATTGAATAGAGTTGGAATAGATTAGGATGGACGTATATATGTTAAATAGGTATGGAAAAAAGCGTATGAAGACTATAATTCGAGTGCTTGAAGAAAAGGTACACATTTAAATTTCGTATGAGTTCTTATGCACTGAATAAACAAGCCACTTGGCTTTTTGATAAATTTTTGAATGGAATGGGCCTAGAGAGGCGAGTTGGGGTTTGGGCTTCTAACCGATACAAAGAAGGTGCTTGCGATTTTTTCTGAAAATTTAAGGAGATAGAAAAAATTAAGAAGTTTTGATAACTAGAAATCGACTTATCAAATATATATGTATGTATGTATATATATAAATATACATATATATAATTTAATAAGCGAATAAACGTATAATGAAAATTTATAAGTTGGAAAAGGGGAATTTATAGAATTAAATCTTGAGATGACGGTTTAAAAGAAAACGTTTTGTAGACTGAAATGATTTTGTTGGTAAGAAGTTAAGAGATAGAGTTAAGGAAATTAAAATCTGATCGGAGACTAGTTAAGTTGCCTGGTTTTTTTAGCATCAATCTGATGTTGGTATCGGCTTTAGGGGTTTATACTTAGAAGGTTTTCTCTTACTAGTTTACCGTTTGAGACTGATGAATGTGGAAGGATAATTATTTATTAATATATGGAAATAATTTCCGATGTTAAAAAGAGATATTTTCTATAATATAGAAAATAAATATAGTTATTGTAAATGGAAACGTTTTCCAAGGATTATAAGAGGTTAATCGTGTTTGTAAAAATATATGGGTAAAGATATTGAAAAGAAATTGGGAATTTATAAATTTAATTAGTAGGATATTAATTAAGGGACCTAGTGATTGTTTGATTCTTTGAATTAATGTTTTTTTTCGATAGTTAAATAACCTACTTCGAAGTATTGGCTAACATCGTTGGCAATATGGAGAGTTCGGTTGGATTATTATGCGAGAATCACTTCGTAATAGCTGTAGTGTTGAGAATTGGATTAAATAAAATAATTGAAGATCGATTAAAGTGCAAGGGCTTTTTCTATTAATCCTAGGTAGAAATTGGCTAAGATGGATTAATAGAAATTGTTCCTTCAGTTTCGTTCAGTCCCAAGACAAACATGTATTGACGAATGTCTGACAGAGTATTTCCAATAATCGCACATATTTGTCTGTACAAATATATGTATGGTGGCGGAGAATTTATCCATTTAGCATAATATCCAGATTATATTTGTTCAAATCAATAAGTGGTTAACGGAACTAACAATGTGGCATTCAAAGTGATTGTGCCATAAATGAAAAGTAAGTAATCGTAGCCTCAGGCCTCAACAAACGGGAAATGACAAAAATGGGTAGGCAACATAACCAGGTGGGTAGCTCCCAATTAGGGTGCATAACCACCTACCTAGAGAAATTCATTTAATTCTTTTATTCAATTTGATGTTGTCCCTTTTGGGAAAACGGTTGTTGATCCAAATCATTGGTGATATACGTCGATACACTCAACCGAAATGAGCGGTCGGTCATGTGTGGCCAGGTTACAAGATGTTCTTATTGAACCCAGTGTATTCCTCTCTAGAGATACACTACCGGAGGTTGGTTCCATGACTTGTCATAGTTGGAAATCCATTACCAAATAAGCGCCTGAGGTCTTGATTGTATATTATGTATGTGGAACGTGAGATGCAAGCGTTCTGCTAGATTTTTATTTATTTGATTAAGACATTCTTATAATATCACAATCGTATAGATCTAAAAGAAGGTTTTGGGTTATCGTAAGGTAAGAACCATCCGTGTTTATGTGTGGGTCGGTCTTACGATTATATTTTCTTTCAGAAAGGAGTTTTAAAAGTTAAACCAAGTGGTTGGGAGTTTATTCACACCAGTCCATGACTAACCTAAAGTTTATTTTGTTTTGTTTTACCGTAAACTCTTGGGTGCCCAAATTTGTACAGGCATTCAAGTAGTTCAGGTGTTTACAGATATACTAGGAGGAGCTTGGAGCAAGAGGCTTCAGCGTTATATGATTAATGTTATTATCTATTCTGTTGTACTCTGATAATGACGTGTATACGGTAGAAAATTTTGTAATCCAAAATATGTTATATATTATATTTTATTCTGCTGTGATGTGGGATTTTGTGTTGTTATTTCTGTTCTTCTTCTATCTTTTTCTTCGTTTTTTATAATGATTCGTATTTCTGTGCAATTTGGGTTGGATGTGTGGTGTATTTAGTCAACTCAGATAGTAAGAAAATTCGGGCCATTACAGTATCGTATAGTATACAAATAAGAGAATAGTTTAAAAGGGGATTGTAAGTGAGGTTTACTCACATTATCATCCAATGTCTCGGGATTTATGTTCCGTGCTTTTGCTCCGCCATTTTTTTTCACATTTAGAGAGTTCAAGCTCGGCTTTTAAAGTGAAATTATGCTAGTGTGTGTAGTTATAGATGGCATTCAAGTATAAGATATTGTGTAGCTTATAGGCTTAGTGGGTAAAAGTTTAGGCTGTTTTAACTTGTTTGAAAAGAAAGACTAGGTATCTTTATTTGATCTCCACCAGGTATTGTGTCATATCCAACATGTTTGAAGTACAAATATATTTATAAGGCCTTGTACTAGGTATTGTTTTGAAAACCAAACTTAGTTTCCGAGCAATACACTCTCACTATACACACATGTGCGTACGAATGTTATAGGATAGTTGAAACAAAGGTGTTAGGGTACTTGTCATCTAATCTCCGTCATGTGCTAGGGGTTTCAACTCCTCCATGTGCTTCTGCACGGCCAGCTAGTGAATCACGCGCATATGTGTACAAGCTTATGTACTAAATAGCGTTTAAAATCTATGCTTCATACCTAAGCAATTCAAGACATATAATGTTATGTTAATGTGATACGAAAAAAGGTATGCTAAGGCATAATTTGAAAACTTATAAACATGTTTTTAGTGTACAAAAAAATCCTTCTTATTTATTGATATTGATACTTATTTCATTCCTATCAATTCAATGCTATATCTTGTATTTAATGAATATATCCTTAAATCTTATCACATAAGTGTCAAGTATTAAATAGATTTTAAATGGCACATCTTTGTACAAAACAAATATTCTCATTAGTTGCATTTGATTTATTTTCATTTAAATCAATTTAATGAAATGTCTTTTTTTTCATTAATAGTCATGTCCTATTATGTGCTTATTTATGAAGTAATTCAATATTTACTTAAGTATTTCTGTTTTCTGCAAGGGTATAAAACCGTTACAAAAAAATAACAAAAATTACTTATTTGCTTTATATACTTATAAAGAAACAAGCTTAAATGCATTCTAAGATACTCAAACAACATTTACTTATTCATATATAAATATAACAAGTTCAAAAATATACGCATACGATTTTTAAACTAAAAGCTATTCTAAATTTCTATAATATTCAAAATCCAATATTATTTATTTGAATTTAATTACCTGTATAATCTATAAACTATAGATTTATAAAGTTAGTCAAAAAAATTGGACCATTACAAAAAACAGAATGATAGAACTACATCAACATGAAGGTTGCATCGCTATCCTAATGAAACCTTAAGTAGAATATAGGCACTCACCGCCCTTCGATTTATAAAACCCTAAATATCATAAATTGAGTTCGGGTTTTGGTCCCAACAAAATGTTAAGAAACCATAGGTACCAAAAAAAACCCATGATTTATGTTATGCACATTTTATGATCTGCATGAACTCATGGGTTTTTATATGGATGCCCTTTGATGTCTCATTTCATTTAAATCCATAGTGTGGATTTAGCCATGGGGCTGCCTAATGGATGCCAAAATTAGAACCTATTTTTATAGCCAACCTCTCGACTTAAGCACCAAATAAACCAACTGAATAATTTTAGGGACGTCTAGGGCGAACTGTAAAAGCTTCGACACTGTTCACAAAGAAAAAATTCCTATCATAATATGCTACTATGCAAGCGGGGACGATCCCAATACCAAATACGGCTTTCATGGAGGGTTTCCTTTGATTTTAAACTGTTTGTAAAATCTCCTGGTTACATTTCCATATACTTAACTTAACACTATAAGTATATTCATAAACATTATTTCAGTACTTCAAAATAAATACATGTGTACTTATCTCACCGACCTAAGCATATGCATAAAACGTCATATTTTCCATACATAGAAAATACGTTAATACGTATCTCACTCATCTAGGTGTATTTACAATGTAAACTTTCTATACATAGAAATGTATGCATGTACAAAAAAATTCTAACCTATATACGCATATAATATTTTCAGTACATAGAAAGTAGATTCAGATACTTCTCTCATCAACCTTGGTATATTTATGAAACATTACTAAGAATTTCTTACTATATAAAAAGTTAATTCCATTTATAATTACTACTCAATATTCTTTCCTATATAAATCTATATTTGCATTTCAATAATTATAAACTCGGACTTGAATCGATATAAATAACAACTTTATATAAGATCATATTTTCCCAAAATCAAGTACAGTACCACATAAAGAACTTCAACAATAAATAAGTTCAAGTACTACTTCAATTCGTACTTATATGGTCTTTCAGAATGTCATTAACTAAGACATATCAACTATTCCCTAGATATCTAGGAATAAAAAACAATCCAACTTATATTACAACAAACACTACATGTCATCTCTAGAAGATATTGGTTAAGAGTCCAATAAACTTATAAAATACCATTAAAATCTTGGTTAGTTGGGATTCAGCTAATGACGCAAACAATTATCTTATAAGGCTACTCTTAGAATGCCACATTGTCATTTCTGAATCCCACAAATAGATTTCAAAAAGATTCAAACCTCGAGTTCATACGCCTCAGGGAAGGGGTAAGTATAAATGTGGTTACCTCCTACACAACCATAAATATATATATATATTTATAAAAATAAATCTCTAACTCGCTCTCTTACTTGCATAGTCATAAATTATTTTAATCGTTTACATAAGGAAAAAATTCTTATTTTTAAATATTTACCATATTATTAAAATATTTCAAAACCATTTAAAAACTAATATACAAGAATATAACAAGTATGTTCCCATAATACACTTACCTGATCCAATGGTATTACTAACCAGATATCTAATGAGTCCACCCCATTAAACCTTATGTGTTCTCTCAACCAAAGCTCGGACACCAAATACAATGAATCTAGGCTTTTCAGCCATCGACCAGTAGGATAAACCCACAGTGGCATACAGTGGTACCTTATTTGTTTTTATGGCCAACCTCTCGACTCAGGACCAAGCCATGATCATGACTGATGAAACATGCACTTGGACGTTTAGTGGTAAGATTTGCTTGATCTCTATTAAACACGAAGTGAGAATCCCATATTACATTAAAGTTACATAGCAAGTAGGTCCTATCACTTCAATTATCCAACGAGTCATTTATAATCGACTTAACCAAAAAAGGACCCAAACACAAAATTTTCCTTGCACCACCACATCTAATCACTTGATTTCTTGCAAGTATCATCATAGTTCCACTACCTTTGATCATGCTTCAACACTAATCATTACATCAACAGTTGATTAAATCGAAAAATACAAATCTTTTCAAGAAATACTAATCTAATCTGTACACATTCAAAAGACTATTAAAATCCTAGAACTAGCGCTAAAAATCACAATTTTCAAATACGATAGTGATCGTATAATCCATTTGACAAATTTCAATCAATGGTTTATTACCAGAATTGACCTACTTAAAATTGCACTATGATATCTCCTGAGGTACTTAACTAAAAATCATTATACTAATTTTAAAATAACAACATGTGATTTAACACAACTTTACAATTGGAGGTTTTATCTAAAATCGAATAGGTTTGAAGAAACTGAATTTTTAATGATAGAAGGTTGTATTGGTTATCAACAGAGTGGTAAAATCTTTGTTTTACAAAATACCCAGCATGTGTGGCTTTATTACTAGGTTAATTTTTTCTCATACCATGGTTATTTAAGAATTTAAAATACAATAATTTACTAACATAACAAAATCAACTGTCTAACTTCCTATGCTAACAACTTCCTTACTTTTTTCTCCTAATTTTAAACAATCATATTTTTCTGGCACATTGAATTGATTAAGTTATAAGTATACGTCTATCCATCATACTTAGCACTAAACAAGTATTTGAAATGCATATATTGACTAAATACAATGTACTTTGAAAATGATTAAGTTCCTCACCTTGTACATGTTTATATGAAAATTATATCTCCATTTAAATTTTAGCCTGTTGTTTTTGGTTTTATCTTTGATATATTTTGCTCCACATTTATTTCTACTTGATTTCCCTTTTCCTATGACTTTTTTAAATGAGGTTGTTATTTTCATGAACTTAAAGGTAGAGAAGATAAAAAAGAAGAAAAGGTGGAGCTTTTTATAAATGAAATGAAGGAGCAATCTCATAAAATGTAACAAAGCAAGGAAGAAAAAGTCTATTATACCACTAATCAAAATTTTCAAACTTAACATTTTCTTTTTAAAGAAACACTAGCACTAATTTGTGTGTAGTAGTATGATAACGTATGTACTTATGTTGATGATCGTATACAATCTTCACTACCATGTCACATCATTCAATTTTAAATTAAAAATTACATTATTTCCATTTAATTATTTATTTATACTTTAAGAATAAATTTTCAAAATTTTATCAATATATTGCATTTTTTACCAAAAAAGGAGAAACTAATAAGTCAAAGAAAGAAGAATCCAGCCATTCTCCAATGGCTCACAAAAACGATTCCATGAAAGCGGAAACCGTGCACACAAAAGGAGAGCAAAAGAAAATGAAAATACGAAAGAGAAGACAAAAATAACAACTCGTTGATCCAAGAACTAGGCAAATCCAATCCGAGACCGCAAAGCAAAACGAGGCTTCACAAAAGTCCTCGAAGGAATGCTACTGGCAAAAGAAGGGCCAACCAATAAGACGGCCCAATACCGTCGAGCACTCCGGGTCCCTCTGAACAAGGTTGGAAGCGAGACCAATGAAAAAACGATCAGCCGCCTGCTCTTCCTAAAATCTCCGCATCACTAGCTCCAGGGCCCAATCTCGAGGTCGCCAACAAGATCCATCCAATTCCAAACTAGCACCTAAAAGAATGATCTGCACGACTAGCAACCAACATGTCTAAGGTGGGGATGGGTAAAAGGTGTAGTGAACATCAAAAAAGAAAAGGAAAAACGGAAGGAAAAACAGAAAACTAATAATCAGCCAATACCTGTCATTGGAGCGTCGGCTACCGACAAAATGTCAAATGAAGGAGCTAATCTCCTAGCGCTGGTACCTATGATGCCACGAAAAGAAAGGAATACATTATTCCTGACTTTCTGAATAATGATAGGAGGGTTCATCATCACTTCTTCAAAAACTGCCTAATTCCTGGCACACCAAATGTGCCAGCATATAAGGCAAGGAAACAGACGCTGGAAAATAGAACGTAAAGATTTACTAGACATGTCGTCCACCAGAGTCTGAGTAAATCTTCCGTTGAGGTGGCACGATCTCGATAACCCATCAGATTCCCGAAATAATTCCAGACTGCCTGGGCACAAGAACAAGAAACTAACAAATGAAAGTACGATTCCGAGCATCCAGAATTGCAGCATCTGCACCTAGACACAAGAGGGATGCCTATACGCTAAAGGTTCTCATCTATCGGTAGACCATCATGTAAGGTTTTCCACATAAATAGAGAAACCTTTGGCGGAATGCAGACATTCCTAACGGAGCAGAAGACGAGCAGACGTGGAGCATGAGTCGTAATCAAATTCCATATCGCCTTAAGCGAGAAAGGGTTGCCGTCCCAAATGGGACCACCCCCACGGGCATCCGTTAAGCCTTTAAGGGATTGCATCCTTTTCCACGTCTCACAAGCGTAGGACGTGGTACTGGTGTAATTCCCATTAGCAAGTCTACGGTACATGGCATGGAGGAACGTCGCCCACAAGGAGTTGTTCGTTCCTAACTGCGACCATAGCTTGCAAGCAAAGGCCAAACAAATGTCCTTGGGGTTATGGAGATCTAGGCTTCCCTCACACTTCGAACGACAAATGATGTTCCAAGAAATCCGGTGGTGACACGAAGAATTGTCCCTGCTTCCCCAGAAGAAAGCAGAAACCAACGACCGATAGGAACGGAAGAAGGAAGCAGTGGGAGTCGTAGCTGCAAAGTTATGTGATCCCATTGAATCCAGGACAGACTTAATGAGGACCACTCTACCAGCCAGGAAAATGAGGGAAGCATTCCACCGGATAATCTTTCCCCTGACTTTGTTAGTTAGTGGATCGACGATGGCGTTGAGCTTCCTTCCACGGTATAAAACAAAACCCAGGTATGTAAAAGGCAGGGAGGCCTTTGAAAATCAAGAAATTGACTCGATCCAAGAGGATTTTTCTGCAGACAGACCTTTCGCGGGCACAAAGCATCTTTTAGAAGAGTTAACGAGTAGCCCTGAGCAACTTTCATACTGTTTATTAAATTAAAGAAGGGTACGGATTGAACGACGAGAACCATTCGTGAATAAGATTATGTCGTCCGCTAAATACAAGGAAGAGATAAGAGGACACCCCGAAGGGATGCCGAACATATGAATCTGCACAGCTATCGAAAGAGCGTGCAGCCCTCGAATGAATGCCTCGGCAGCGATGACGAAAAGGGAGTGGATAAGGGGTCATCCTGACGAAGTCCTCTCCCTGATCTGAAATAGCCTGCTGCCGAGCCGTTGATGAGAACGGAAATATAATGCATATGTTAATGTAATTAAAACAACAAAAATAATATTTAATAACATTTACAAAATATCATTACTCTTAAAAATCTGCATTTAAAAATTTTTGCATTTCTTTTTTAATTTTGAAATACCATAACTCATTTAATTTTTAAACATCATTTGAATTACCACTTATACAAACATCTTATTAAATATTAAATCCTTAAATTATGATAAGGTTTAAACATATATTTGTACATATACAATGTACTTGTACTTGTTTTCCTTTGAAATCCATCAATTTTACTTTAAAACAACATTAAAAATGCTACTTATTCGTTGGAGTCAACAACAATCGCAGGCCCGCCTCATGCTATTCTCGACTTATTCCCTACTATCCTGGGCTCAATTCCCCTTCTCGCTTCCATCTCTTATCCACATCCAACCAAACCACCAATCCTCTTATCCCACCTAACACCTCTACACCAAACCCCCATGTTTGTCGTATTTCCTGCATTTCTAAACCAAAGCTACCCACCACCTCTGTCAACGACATTATCTAATCTTATCGACCTGAATGGTCCTCATTGTTCAAGAACAAACTGTGAAACACGGGGAAGTAATCTCCAGTAGATATCTCTCTTATATTCTCTTGTGAAGATATGGAACTGACACTGGATACTGTTGAAGTAGGAAATCTTGCGTGGAGTGAATATATAGTGGGGTTTTTTCTTGTTAAGCTGCTCTCCTATGCTCTTTTGGTTTAAAAGTTGAAATATATTTGGAAGTTAAAGATACTATTCATATTAAATCTAATGAAGTCAACTTTCTATTACTGTTATCATGTGGTGAAGATGAACTGAAAGTTCTATAAGGAGACCCTATATTAATGCATAATAAATTATTTACAGTTAAACCTTATGACATCTTTGTTAGAAATGTTTGTGGTTGCAATGGGTTAGTGCCGGTAAAGGTTCCATACCACCATTTCTCTTTTTCTTTAGTCTTATATAGGCATTATTTAGCTATCTAGTAGAATGAGTAAAATCGTGTGTATCGATGAATCAACGGAAAGTTTAGAAAGGCTTGAGTATGCCAAATGTTTAATAGATTTCAAACCCCAAAAGGAACCAGTTGATTCCTTTATAATTAAACTTGTAGACGGGTGTAGGCAATGAGTTATGGCCAAGTATTTGTGGAAACTAGACATTTGTTTGTACTATAATCCATTAAGGTTACACTACAAATTTCCATGATGAGAACGTATGTCTCCCAGTTGAACAGGAAATGAAAAAAGACATTGGTATAAACAAGAAACCAAAGAATGCAGCAATGTTTTCGTAACTGGTCCGTGATGACTCAGGGTTCAAGGTTTCAAAGATATGACTAGTCGAACCATCAAGAACTGCATATGCATGTTAATAGTGAAAATATGAATAATCTAGTTTTATGTGTAATAAACAAATGGATAATAAAGTTTGAAAAACATCTATTTGTTCAATAACATTAATAGATTGCATGATATAATTGAATAGCATGGGCAAAAACAAACATACATGTTTTTTAGAACGAAATGGTAAACTTATTGGTTTAGATATTGGAACAGTTATGATTTTTCGAAATATTTTAGTTGTTATTTTCAAAACAGTACAAAAGATGAAATGATTAGAAAGAATTACTTAATAAGTAGAGAAAACAAAAATCATGGTTTATCCCTGTAAAAACCGTGGTTTAACCATGGTTTGAGGATCCAATCAAGGATCATGCATGAATGAGGTATGATTGAGTTCTGCGTCATAATGGTCCAAGGTTCAAGGTTATTCATGGTCGTACCTCGATAGGGTTGGGTTGTGAAAACACTGGAATGGTGATACGAAGAAGAAGAAACTTAATTTAGTTAAGACAAAGAAAACTCTGCATTTGTAGTTGGTCAAACGAGGGAAGAGCCATATAAATAAGTCAGTAGACCTAAATAATGTTAGATAACAGGAAAATTAGCGAACTCCAAGTTAGTAGATACAAGTGAGGAGATTGTTGAAAGTTATGAACTAAAGGAGGGTGATACTCGGGGAAAATAATAGAGTATTGAAGCTGTTGATGTACGTGGAAATATAAACTTAGATTTATTAACCACTTTAAATAACTTTCATGTTCAGTTGGATTTAGATAATGAGGAAAATATGTTAAATAATGCCGAAAGCCCAAGCACTTCGAAAATAATGTAGTTCCAAAACACGCCAGATTTGTAAAAGAAGGACCCAAATATAACAAACAAGAAGTTGTGGCCATAGTTATCATGACCGAACCGCGCGTCGGACCGTGATGGTTCATGGTCGAAGGTTTTGGTGGTTGGACCGGTTGAACCGTCAGAACCGCGCTGACTGCAAATAGCCTAAACTGTAATTAGTAGTTGATACAACTTCTGTTTTTGAAGCCAATGGAAACTGGGCGTATTTCTATTTGCAGCTTTTGTCCCACATCCTTGAAAATTTGAAGCATCAGTCCACTTTACAAGCATAAATAAGTGTCCTTAGCTAATGTATTGGCTGTATCAGTTGTACAGTCTTTTGCATCTGTAAGCGTGGCCCAGTATGACAAAAGGTTTTTGCGGTTTTCATTGGTCTTTAAACCGTATTGGGCCGTGGTTTGCAAAGGCTTTTGCGGTTTGATGCAGATTGCGGTCCATTAGGCCTCCGGACCGGAATACCCACTGGTTCTCGGTTTTTTGGGTTGGACCGGCGGTCCGGTCCTGTCCTGATAACTATGGTTGTGGCCATCGGAACAAATGATAGATAGTAATGTGGCGGTGATGATTAATTAAAATTTGGAGAATGAGAAAAATGTGTAATTCAACTCACTCAAATAAGGGGGAAAGGTAGTAGTGATTGATATAGTGACTAAAAAACTACCATAATTTTTGGATTTTGGTATTTGGCCTCATAATTATTTTTTGTGTTATACAGGCAACAATGTCATCTAAGTTGCCACTTTTGGATGTTCCTGTCGAATGCATTGAGAATGAAAAGCAAAATATAGCCTCGGTACAAGTTATTAAAACAGTAATGCTCAGGCTTAACGAAATGAACTGTGACTTGTATGACTGTAGCATGCATGTGCATCAGATGCGCAACTGCAATTGTTATCCACCTCCTCTGCTCGCTAATACAACCCTCACTGCTCTCGCACCTAACCTATCTGGGCCTCCTGTTGCTAAACATGCTATGCAATATTCTAGAATTGTTACTTCTCTTTCCTTAAATATTTTTAATAACACCAAATTCAAGAATATCTCTAAACCGAATTATCACGCTAATGATCACATCCTTCCCCGACTGCCTATAAATTCCTTCTATGCGTGTATTAATCACCCCCACCTGATGATCATCAACCTTTCTTACCTCCTCAATTGTCTAAACCAAACAAAGCCTCCAATACCTCCTATATAGGCCCATTAACCAGCTCTACTAATGTTCCTAGTGAATTCATAAACTGTCCACTTTCAGGTTCCATTCCTAGAAATAATGATTTGAATAACCCTATAATCAGGCGTATGTAAAAAGAATTTATGAATGCTTTAAGGATTTTCTGAATGACACGTAAACAAGATATTAATATTGTAAGCAATGCTAGCTATGACTCTTTCTATGAGTTATGCTACATTAGGGAATGTAACATTAGAATTTTTTTGATACATTATTTTCAAAATTAAATAGATTTTGGAGATATTCTCGGAATATTGGTTACCACTTTTGTGTACGGAAGAAATGAAAATGAATACTAAAGAGATAGTGACTTTTTATATATACGCCATAAATTTATTATCATAATTTGTGAAAGAAGAAACCAAAAGAAATCATATTGGAATATAATTGATTGACGAAGAAAAGGGAATGTTATCAATCAATTATATGACAAGAAAATTAAAGTGAATGATACGTACAATATTCTTCCATTAATTGATTATTTTACATATGCCAATTAATTCATTCTCGAGTAATTCTTAACTATATAAAGTGAGCATAGTGATTGTTAATCTCATCAGCTCTTATGTCATTTCTTCATTACATTGCTCCACTGCAATACCATGTAGTCTCTTAAATATTAATTAAATCACTTCCCCAATAAAGTGGATGTGCGCTATCTTGCGATAGTGGAACCACTATAAATATAGTGTGTTCTCTCTTATTTTCAATTTTTCTATGGTTTGTGATTGATAATTATTAGAACTTGTGTTTTTTTATCACAACATTGCAACATCCTATTTTGGTTTTTCCATTGAAAGGGATTGATCACCCTTACAACTGGTATCGAAGCTAGACTCGCAAAGAAGGTGTTTGATAGAACGATGGAAGGAGATGAAAGTAGTACAAATAGAATTTCGGTGGTCAATCCAATGTTTGTTCTTGTTTCATACATCAAAGGCTCCTATGTGGCTTCAGGATCGTAGTTGACGATAGAGAAGTAGAACAGTGAAAGGGAATTTAAAAAGTGTCACTAGATAATGGAAACTATTTTGAGAAGAAATCGAGTTCATCAAGTAGTACTTGATATAAAGATATTGCTTCCTGATATTTCGTTAGTAGAATTAGAAGAGATTTAAGAATGAGCCTTAACTACTTTTCAACTTGCTATGGGATAGAATGTAATTTCTGAAATCAGTCAGGAAACAACAACCAAAGACATTTGGAAGAAGTTGGAGGACCTCTACATGAAGAAATCTCTAACCGACCACCTAATCATATTGAAGACCTTCTTTACTTAGAAGATGAAGGAAGGTTCTTCAATTAAGACACACCTGAGTGTGTTTGATGACCTGTTGATGAAGATGAATAATGATGAGTTGAAAGTGGATTAAGAATAGAAAGTAATGGAGTGATACACTGGTTTCGATAATAGTCTTATCTATGGTAGAGATAAATTGAAATTAGATAATGTGAAGATAGGTTTGCTTAGTGATGATTTGAGGGATCAGATGAAAGGGTTTAGTGCTTGTGATAGTAGTGTTGGAATTTGTAGTAGTCCAGGTTTATTTGTTGAGAGAGGTAGAGCAGGGAAGAAAGAGAAAATTTATAAGGGGGCGTTCCAATTCTACAAAGCCTCATTGGCGAAGTAAATCTAAATATAGGAGGTGCCATATTGTGAGAAACTGGGCTATTAGGGAAGAGACTGTCCAGATTAGGAGAAGAAGACTGATGGTTTTTCATTTATTACGACAGAGAAAGTACTGATTTGTTGACAACGATTAGAATTATGTGTTGGAGTCGATAGTTCTAAAAGCTTGGATGTTACCAATCTTTGGCATATGAAAATTGGTCATACTTCAGAGAAGAACTTAGAGTTGTTTCGTAAGAAAAAAAAGATCAAGGGAGAAATCTTTAACAAGTTGAAATTTTGCAAGGAGTGTGTATTGGCAAAGCAAACCAGAGTTTCTTTTGTTGATAGTATGCATACTTCTAAGAGGGTACTTTATTACATGCATTTAGATGTTTGGGGGCTATACCCTATATCTTCCATTGGTGAGCTTATTATTTTGTTTCATTTATTGATGACAACTCACTTAAAGTTTTGGTGTATGTGATGAATTCTAAGTCAGAAGTATTTGGAAAGTGTAAGGTTTGGTTAGCTCTTGTTGATAACCAAATAGGAAAGGAATTGAAGATTCTTATATCCAATAATAGTGGTTAATATGTCTGCAAAGAGTTCTTTGATTACTACAAACAACACCGTAATAGAAAACATTTTACTACACCTGGTGATCCGCAATTCAATTGGGTTGCTAAGAGGATGAAAAAGACCCTACTTAAGAAGGCCTGTTGCTTGATATTGACTAAGGGAATGTCTATTTTTTTTTGGACTGGAGCTATTTCCACTACAGCACATATATTAATCGGATTCTGTGCTCAGCCATCGGTGGAAAGATTACAGAGGAATTATGAAAATGAAAATTTACATTATTAAGTTATATTTATGTATTTGGTTGTCCAGTTTATGTTCATAATATATGACATGATAAGTTGGAGCCTAGGGCCTCCAAATTTGTTTTTCTTGGTTACACAGATGGAATAAAAGGATATAGGATTCGAAATTGATATATGAAGAAAGTTATACATTCAAGGCATATGACTTTTGGTGAGTCAGATTGTTTAAATCTTTGGAAGGTTTATCAGATGGTTTTTATTTTGTTGATGAGAAGTCTGAAAAAACCAAGATTTCCTATTTTCAAACTTGAAGTAGGGTTATTACTATTGACAATAGTGATTGAGTAGTTAATGATATATCAAATGATAGTCCAAAGATATCCTCTGGTAGTGATAAAGATGGTTATGAAGCTAGAATGGATTCCACTAAAGGCAAGTTCAAGGTGGGGCTCAAGGTGGAGCTAAAGGAGAGTCGAGCAATATAGTCATTCGGGCTAGTATGATACCAACAAGAGGTCCACTTAGATATAAAGATTGATAGTAACAAAATTTAATCCTTGACGATCAATTTGAGTATGCTTTACATGTCATTCATGATGAACCTTTGAGCCTTGAAGAAGACATGAAGTCGAAGTGGAATTGCGCTATGGATGAGGAGATACGGTCTTTGCAGAAGAACGAGAATTGGGATTTGGTTCCACTTGCTTAAGGATGTCGAGACATAGGTTGCAAGTGGTGTTCATGGTGAAAGATAGTGGTATACAAGACAAGATTGGTAGCTAAAGTGTTTTCACAAAGAAAGAGGTTAGAGTACGATGAAATATTTTGTCCATTTGTTAGACAAACTTCAATTCGAATCCTACATGCATTAGTTGTTGCTCACGTTTTGGACTTTGAACAACTTGATGGGATGGAAGCTTTCTTGCATGGTGATTTTTAGAAAACCATTTACATGAAGCAGCAAGAAAGATTTATTGTAGATGGAAAGTCAGATTGGATATGCGAGTTGAAGAAATCTCTTTGCGGTCTAAAACAGTCGCCCCGATAGTGGTACAAAAGGTCTGATTCTTTTATGCTTTTACATGGTTTTGATTGTAGTACTAAAGATGCATGCGTTTATTTCAAGCATTTAAAGAATAGTAATAGGATGTACTTGCTTTTGTATGCGGACGATATGGTGATCGCGTCTATGGATAAAGTTCAAATTGATGAGTTGAAGTTAAAATTAAAAGCTTAGTTCAAAATGAAAAACCTTGGAGTTGCAAAGAAAATTTTAAGGATAGAAATCCAAAGAGATAGAAAGCCTGGACTTTTGAGGCTAACTCAAAAGGAATATATTCAAAAGGTGCTTGCTCGGCTTAGCATCGATGGGGCAAACGCAATTAGTACACCCATGCCTTTGCGTATGCAACTTTCTAACAAGGGCTCTCCGATCTCAAAAAAGGACAATGCCTACATGAAAAAGGTACCTTATGTAAGTGCAGTTGGTAGCTTGATGTATGTTATGGTGTGCGCTAGGCCTAACATTTCTCAGGTCATTGGATTAGTTAGTAGGTATATTACGAATCTAGGAAAATCACACTGGAATGTAGTAAAGTATATTTTTAGATATCTTAGAGGAACATTAGATTATGGACTATTTTTTGGCGATTGAAATAGAGATTTCAACTTAGTCGGATTTTGTGATTCATATTAAGTTAGAGATAGAGATAGAAGGAAGTCAGCATCAGGTCATGTGTTCACTCTTGGAGGAATAACTATTATTTGGAGAGCGATGTTGCAGACTATAGTTGCTTTTTCTACTACAGAGGCAGAGTTAATAGCTGCATTTGAGGTAGCTACGGAGGTGCTTTATTTTAAGAGGTTGTTGTGTGATTTGGAGTTCTTACAAGATAACTGTTTGGTGAACTATGACAGTCACAGTGCTATTCATTTAGCTAAATATCTGGCTTTCACCTCTAGAACAAAGCATATAGAGGAAAGAGATTCTTTCCTTATCTCTATGAATGACGTGAAGTTAGTTCATATTCGTAAGGTTCACACAGATGACAATTTAGCATATATGTTTACGAAGCCATTACTAGTTACAAAGTTAGAGCATTGCTCGAACTTGTTTCACTTGATGAAGTGCTAGGTGCCACATGGTGGCACTACGGGGAATAGAGTGACCAGGCTGAAGTCATGAGAAGACGTGGTATTTCTAGTTATGTGAGGAGATATTGTATCAAAGTGGAGATTATAAGAATTTTGGTGATATAATATTTCCAAAATTTAACAGATTTTGAAGATATTTCTAGTATATTGGTTAGTCCTTTTGTGCATGAATGAAATGGAATGGAATATTAAAGCGGTAGGAATTTTGGAGATATTAGCCATATTTTTTTTTGTCATATTATGTGAAAGAAGAAACGTAAAGAAATCATATTGGGGTAGAACTGATTGAAAAAGAAAAAGGGATGTTATCAATCAATTATATGACAAGAAAATTAATGTGAATGTTTTGTATATTATTCTTCCATGAATTGATTTATTCTCATAAATTGATTAATTCATCCCCAAGTAATTCATTTCTATATAAAGAGAGCCATAGAAAATGTTAATCTCATCAACTCTTATATCATTTCTTCATTTCTTTACTTTACTGTAATGCTATGTAATCTCTTAAATATTAATAAAATCTCTTCCCTATTAAAGTGGACGTACATTATCTTGTGATAGTGGAACAAATGTAAATATTGCGTGTTTTCTCTTGTAACAAATATGATTAAGACATTTATGGCTCCCACATAAATAAGAAGTTGGGCAGTTGCTTCAATTTTTTCTATGATTTGTGATTGATAATTATTTGAATCTATTTGTTCTATCACATCATTACAAGATCTGATTTAGTTTTTTCTTTTAAAAGGGATTGATCACCCATTACATGTAATAGAAGCTTAGCAGGCGCAGGTCAATCTAAATGGAGATTTTCTTGCATCAGTATGTACGAAAGTATAAATCAGAGAAGTTGTATGGTCAGTTTTGTAGTTACATCCAACCATGAGGAATTCTATATGCATTCCCTTATGAAAGTGCTGCTTAATGTAGAGCATGGTATAACACATGCTATGATCATTTTTGACCTTGGAATTGTTTGGAACAGCTTACAATCTGCTCTGGCCTCGTTTGCTGTTATATGTATGTAAATTGTTTCTTTCTTTCTTGTATTTTTCCCTAGTGTATTGGTGTTGTATTTTTTCTTTTGCATGTGTAGGATTTTTGTCTATCATGTATTGTTTTTTTATTTATTAGGTGTATAAATAAAATGGTATTGGATAATTCAACCATGTTGGGCATCCCAAAAAAATGCTACTTATCATAATTATTATGATTTTTATCTGGATAATATATTTTTCTAAATGAGGTCTTAGATATGCTATGTTCAAAATTAAAAATCAATTTTCTATTCTCAATAAAACGGAGAATCCAAGAAATATGTTTTGGTCATATAAACTCAGTTTTCAAACAAATTAGTTACAAATATAAACTGAATTCTAAGACTAAATTCCTAATTATTCATTACAAACTAAAAAGATATATTAATTTGAAAAAAAATCTATTTATCAAATATTTAAAATAAATTAAATATTCATATTTTAAAATAGTAAAATTTTGGGGTTGTTACAGCTCATAGTCAAACCTAAACTATTTGGTCGCTTGGAAAATAGTGCACCAAAATTTGGGAGAATGAGAAAATAAACTCCATATCAATCAAGTGATTGGAAACTCAGATTTGTTGTTTTTTAAGTACAAAGGTATCTCATAAGACCACATTACACATAAACTTAGAATGGGTTTTTTCCCTTATGGTAACCTAACCATTTATTACGTAAATTATTTGATATAATTTTTAGTGGAATGAGGGATAAAATCTTCAAAATAAATCAAACTGAATATGTGAAATTGTTACCATAATTAAATCTTATGAATGTTAGGCTCTGGAAAAAACCATAAGATCTTTGGGGGAATGAAATCCATACAATGGGGGGTATAGGGCTACCTTCACTCAGTAAAACCCAAGAGGAACGTACCAAGGCTGCAATATGCAAACCCCAAACAACAATACTAGTCAACTACATACACTGATCGATGGTGCAATGACCAAGCATGAACTCACCTCGATTGTTCCCGATCTATCAGACCATGCTCAACATAATCACAATAATCAAACACTTGAGTATCATATTTAAAAGAAGGTGTGAACACAATCTAAAGAATGCGACCTATATAGCCTCACGACAATGCCTATTTTAGCCACTACTAGTTAATCAGGCTTAAGGTAATGATTACCTACTCATATAACAGACATTTCACTTTGAACACCACATTAGCATTCCTTCACTCACTAATCGATTTCCACAGGAATACAGCCTTCTTTTTCATATGTCTTAGAGAAGGCTGTCAAACATAACAGGAATTACCTCCTACTGCGCCAAAATATAACATATCAGCTCGTACTTCTTAGAAATGCAATGTCAAATACTCATCTATAAAAATTATTCAGGAACAAGATAGATCGAAGGTACTTCTCCTTATAAATCCTTGATGAACTTGATGATTAGTAGCAAGCAGTCTTTACATCAAAGATTTTCATTATGGAGTTCTTATGGAAACATAATATGGGATTTTGAGACCATTGGAAATATCCCTACATCATGAAGACCTCCCATCTTCAAAATCGTTATCTTTGAACTTGTTTTACTTTTGAAATGCTACGTTGTTCTGACGTGGTATTCATATAAGAATCACCCAAATTTGGAGTCGGTTCCTTGGAAGCAATCATCGACAAAAGTATGTGGTTTAAATAGATAATTGCTCTATAATTAATAAATTCCTCCTTATCAAATTATTTTCAAGAGAAATATATCTTTAAAACATTTCTTTTCGACCTATATGGAATGAATAAACCTTATTTACCCGTTCTTTGGTTACTTAAACCACTTTGTTATCTTAGGTTAATTGCAATCCTTTATTTTAATCTTTATAAAAGAACTTTATACTTCTCAACCTCATATAGTCATGGAAAAGACATCATCTCACCATCTTCTTCCTAGTGTCCATCTTCTTACTTTGATCCACCTACTAACCCTTTTAACCATCCCAAACTAACATCTGCCTCCTCCTTCTACTCCCCATGATCCGTCTCCTACGCTAGTTACTAATCCATTCACATTAACTTCTCCGCCCAACTCCATCCTTTGAGCTACCTATCAAACTGTTTAGACTTCCTTTTTTAAAGATAAACCCTTTAATGCGAGAAAGTACAAACCGGTATGATAATACCCACTTACTCTAGTAAAGCAATGTTGCATTCAACTGAAATTTTTCAGGCTAGTTCTAGTATGAAGGGAATATTTGGTGGTATTTTTACTAGACAAGCCGCTTTTATACACAGTAATTGTCCAGAAATTGAAGTCCATCTAGAAATCAAAGGGATCAACTAGGGTTAAATCTAGTGGTATTATATTTCTTTTCCTTCTCTCTGGTGAAAAAGATAGGCAAAAATTCTAAAAGTGGCCTTACAATAATGAGAAGCAAACTGTTCATCGTAAAACCATACAACCCATCAATAAGCAATGTTTGTAGGAGCATAAAATTTGTTATAGTTTGGGTTTAATTACGTAACATGCCTCTATTTGGATGGTCGCATCTAGGAATCAACTGGCTATCAAGTACGCTAGGTGAACTTCTATGCATTGATGAGAGGATTGAGAACCTAAATAGACTTAAATACGCAAAGTGCCTAATCGGATTTAAACCTGAAAATTATATGGTTGATGAGTTCGAAGTTCAACTTGTAGAAGGAGGAATGCAGAAAATTGATGTGAAGAATTTATGGAAGCTCAACATTTGTAGTAGCTGCAGAAACTTTAGTCGCTTGACAATTAACTATGATGAAGTAAATGGTAGCAGTTTTATTTAGGAGAAGCAAAAAGAAGGAAGTGTTAAGAGGACTAAGAAGCATGAAGAAGAAATTAAACAAGGAGGACAAACAAACATTGTTAGAATGCAAAGATGGAAAACTGTTAGTACGAGTATGAGGAGTAAACAATGGAAGTACGTTAGAAGAAATGAAAGGTCTCAAATTAAGAAGATTGTAGAAACAAGTAATTTAAAACAACATGTTAAAAAGGAATTCGTTAACATGGAGAATGGAGGTCAAGAAGAGGGTGAGATATTGGAAAAACAAAAGGCATAGCAAACTAATAAAACAAAAACTAGTACTCAAAGAAAAATAGTAAGGAAGGGAGTATTACCTATTAAATCCGGGAATAGCTCTAAAATGTTACAATATAATGATGAAATATAAGAAATGGTGGTGGCAGGCAAAGATGAACAACCAAAAATGATTTGTATACTATTGTAATGGATGATCTTATATTGAAGGAAAAAATAGTCAGTTAGAAAAGAAGCAAATGACGGACTATGTTGTAAGTAAAATAAGAAAGAGGAAAACAACCTAACCGTGATGTGATAAAATTTCTTAACAAATAGAATGAAACAAAGTGGAAAATTTCAAATGAGCAACAGTCTGATCAAGGGAGTAATATAACAAATCTTACAAATAATGTGGACAAAGACAATACTTTAAACTCAAGCCAAAAATACCAAAATTGACCGAAATTACTAGGATACCTTGTTACGACCAAAATAATTAAGGAAGAACCAAGAACCTAAGCTGTGGTGATGGAATGCCAAAAAGCAATAAGATTTCGACCCAAAAGAAACTGCCTCATCAAAGCTTGCTTCGATACACAAAGGTAAAAGGAAAAGAGCTTCCTTCAATAAGGAAAAGCCCATCTCGGGAGAAATCCAAAGGGTAGAGTCTCCAGAATGATGATCTCCCATATAAACAAAGGAAAGACCGAAAGCACCCTTCAGTTCAGTCAAAGGAGGTGTTCTGGTAGCTTCATCCTTTATAAGATATCCATCGCATGAAGAGGCACTTCATTCAAAAGAAGACAACCATTTAGCAGCATTAAAAGTCGATTGCATGTAGAAGTTTTTTCCTCCCACGAATAGACAAGTCTACTATCCAGATGATTAAAAAATGTCCAGAAAGATATCTTGTCTCCCAGGCTACATCTAGAGTATGAGTCGTTTTTCGTTGGAAGCGTCCTTATTAGACCTTCAGTTCCGCCTCTACAAAGGCAACAAAATGAAGGCTTAAAGGTGGGAAGGGAGTCAACCTTAACCTATAATACGACCCTAGAGGTTTTGAATCCTTATTGATTTCTACATTCTCTCACTTGCATCTGAAAGTATGACTTTTAAACCCTAATTTCTAAATCAATTTTGGAAATTTGGGATGAAGTTCATTAAGTATTTGTACTCATTTTAATTATCAATAAAGAAGTTCAATTATTCTTTATAAAGAAAATACACAAGTAATTTCTAAATTATTATGTTATTACTAATTTATTACTTTGTAGGATCAACACTAAAAGCTTAAAAAAGACTTATCTTATAAGGATGCCTCTTAAACCACCAAAGGGTCGCAACAACTAGAATAAATTAAATTAAACCACTCAAAGAATTCTATCCCAAAACCCTTTAATTTAAAACTTATTGAAAGTTTCCTAAGTTATTCGAAATCTTAATTCCCCCTAAAAGCAAACCATTTACTGGATAGGCCTTCGAAGTCTCTTCTGAAACCCAGCAAGTGATAACCAAATTCAATAATGTTCTTTCAAAAAATTAACAAAATTATGCATGCATGAAAATCAACAAATTTTCTCCTTATTTCCTACAAAAAACAATTAACGAAAATTTTACTTGTTTAAAAACTTAGCCTTGGAAATGAAAGTCAACATGATGATAACCAAATTTGATAATGTTCTTTCAACGAATCAAGCTTCTGAAGTCGCTTGTTACAAAAGTAACGATCCTAATCACATCGCCGATCAATTCCACATTCATTAAACAACTCAACACTTTTGGTAAAGCTAGGAAAGACACGTTCTCTTCAACATACAATTCTGGTTTGAGAAACCATCTTAACTTTTCTTGAAACCAAAACAATACAAACACGAGTTTGATTCTGCCTCCTTTTCAACCATTTTCGAATAATACTTCGAATCCTCCCTTTCAACAAAATCAATTTCAAAATTTTACGCCACCTAATCAAAATCAAGCATAACAATCTTTTGTTCCCTACGATGATAAGCATATGACTTCACTTGAGAAAAGTCTCAAAACATTGGCTAAAGAAACGACTCATAATCTCCAATCAAACAGGAAATTGCAACATTTATTGTATGTAAAAACATGAGTTAATCGAATGTGAAACTCAAAACGCAAGTGGAAATTTTCTCTAATGGCGACCTATTCTTCCTCTTCAATCCTAGGCTTCAATTCCACCTCATTTCCGCCTCTTCCGTCTTCCGAGCCATCAACTCCTCCTCAACCTCGTCTCTCCTCTTCTATCTTCTCTCATGAAAAATTCGGTAGAAATTGTGCTACAAACTTCGATGTGAATCGTTCTTTTGTTCCTCAAAAGAAAGCTACTGCTGGATCGACTTTAGATAATCCTTCTGATAATCGATCTATAGCAAAAATTGATTATGTGTCGCCTTTTAATTCTCTACTAAGAAATAAGGGTGTCTTCAAACCTTTGCACTTTGATATAATCAGAGACGGTACACTGTAGGAGCCTCCATCAATTATTAAAGAAGAAGGTCGGAAATTCTTGAATAATCACCTGGTTGGATTCTTTTTGGATAGTACACCATCATATCTTACTATTATTAATTTTTTGAAATATTTCTTGAAATTGCATTGTGAATTTGCTGCCAAGTTTGATGGTACTCATTTTTTCATTCAATTTTCTAATCAACTTGATCGAGATAAAATACTACATACGGGTCCTACTTTCATTAGGGGTAGGATGTTTATAATCACATAGTGGGATCCTTCTATTGGAAATTCCATGAAACAAGTTAGGAAAGTCCCTATTTGGATTTAATTCTATAATATTTCTATGATTCTTTGGACTTTAATTCGAATAAACTGGCTCGCGTGTCATATTGGAAAATTGATATGCATCGATGCAAGTACTGAGGAATATAGAGATTTCGTAATGAAAAAACTTCAGTGGAAGTATCTTGTGATTTTGATCTTTCTGATATTGTTGAATTAAAAGGCTTAGGATATTGTCCCCTTGTAAAAAAAATTACAATTGGAAACCAAGTATTTTTTTGATTTGTAATTGTTTTGGTCATAAACCTTAGAATGTGAATACAATTATAAGTATGATACTTTTGGTGTCTTTCATGATGATGAGTTTTATAAAGAAATACCAAATAATGGCATGCAGTATGAGAAGAATTTCAGTTATAAGGACAAGTCTACGGATAATAATAAAGGATGGACAAAGGTTATTAGTAAAAAGAAAATGGTATGGAAAAAAAAGAGGTTAATACTGGGGCATCCACTTCTTCCTTGAATTTGGATGAAGATTGTAACACTACACCTATGGCTTCTTAAACAAATCATTTTGGTGGTAATAAATTTGAGGTCCTTACTGATAAATCGTGTTCAGACAAACCGAATTCTAATTGCATTGTTGATCAAGATGATGGTGAAACATAAGTTGGGATTTTTTTTGATGAATCTATTTGAAATATGTATAATGTTCATAAATCTTTTGAGGCAATATCTGGCAAGAGTACGTCATTTTCTGCTAATTCAACCAGTTTGAGTAACTCTTATAATTCATCTTTCTCATGCTCATCATCATTTAGTTTCATTACACCTTCTAATTTTAGTAACGCCTCAAATAACTCAAGTTATGCTACAATTCCTTCTATGTCATCCCTGAAACACCCCAACCTCCATTAAGTTCACTCACAAGGGACTGCCTTAACTTTGGTGGAGGTTTGTAAGTAAAAGTCACAGACAAAACACAAGACAGATATAAACACATATATATATAGGTTGCGGAAAACAACGGACTTTTATTTCATAAAATACTTGTTCATACAAAACATTTCCATAATTGTCACATAACAACTTCCAAAACATTACAACGTCATTTCTGTCTTGGTTATTAAATAAAGAAGCATAAAACATGATTAAAACTGCATAAATCCCCATGATTGTGTCCAACCGCCATAGCCAAGGAGAGAGAGTCCAAATCGTACATCTACTATCTTGAAGCTTGCAAAAAGTCTGACTAAGCTGAGTTGTTTCCTCCCTGTGGACCTGGGGGGGAGGGACGAAAGAAAAGAAGACGAAAGAAAACAGGGTCAGACAAAAAGCCTGGTAAGTCTAGTGACTCTTCAGTATGAGAATAAGAACAAGGGCATGATAAGTATAAACTGGAAATAGGAGAGTGTCATAAACTAAGACAAAGCAGTTTGAATCGAATATACTATCGCCCCCCATACTATATCTCTGCACCTACTTGTATTGTCTTGACTGGCACCCCATGCTGGAGGTAAAGTTATCCCCTTTTTCTAAAGATCGGCTCCTACTCGCATAATCATCTGTGTCTTACGGCCCCCAAAGATTGTAGATACTTATGCTGGCCCCACCATGGGGTGTATCAAGTCCCATGGTGGTGACCCGACACAATCCTTAGAAATGCATAGGTTACACTACTAGTGCCCCCAGTGGCCTGTTTGTCTGCTCCGAAGTATGTGCACGCCCGCACTCCATTAGAACCCTCACTGTTGCACCCACCGCCGTCGCTTTTGACCGCTTACAATCAGCCCAGTAATCGTGCCCCACCCTGCCTAGTTTCTGGGTACCATGATACCTAATTGGGTTACTGCTGAAATGGGTCCCTGTTACTAGGGTTTTCTAGTCAAACATGTTAAGTGGTTAAGTGTCTGCATTTACCTAACCCCACCCATCAATTTCATTAACATGTTGAATTGGTTAAGTGTTTTAGTTAACTTAACCCTACCATCTTGACAGTCTGTCCTTAGCTTCTTAAAGCACCGACCACTCACATTAGACAGATATTGTTACGGTTACTGGATGTGCCGGTCGGTTTCGGGCAGGTTTACACCGTAACTCAGTCTAATCTCGGGTCCTTATTGGGCTCCATGCTTAACCACCCACATTGGATGGGTATTGTTGTGACTACTGGACAGCCGGGCAGGTCCGGGCAGGTTTACATCACAACTCAATCCAACCCCGTGTTAAGCATATTCGTATTTTCTAAATTTACATATTTGTCTTATTACTTAATATATGTAAATTTAATGATATGGCCCACTTTCCATGTTCATCCTTTTTTTGTATAAGAATTTATACCGTTTAAATGCCACCAATTTTGGCATGTGACAAACATGCCAATTTCATATATTTTTATGTCAAGTTTTACAAATATTCCCAAGGTTACCACGTTTAAACATTAGGCTAACAATCTTAGCCTAATTTTCGTTTGCATAGTTTTTAACATATAATATTAGGCTGAAAACTTAGCCTAATTTAGCGCACACAAATTGGCATATGGGAATTCATAAACATAAACATGACATAGGTGTAAACTTGGCATTTTTGGCATAGCCAATATGAACATCATAGGTGTGAACTTGCAAAATAGTCAACATGAATGTGAACTTGCAAAATAGCATAAATTAACATATATGTGAACTTGCATTGAAATAGGTATCTAACCAAATAGGTGTCACATAAATTAGCATATGATTTAGATAACATAAGCCTAAACTTGTTTTTGGATCTAGGCATAACATCGAACATCACTAGCGTATGATGAGAACATGACATTTTCATAAGTATGTATAATTTTATGACAAGGGTGAGAACTAGATCCAATCATATATCTAATTACAACGTGAAACATGTATTAAAGTGGATCTTGGCATGGATCCAATTAACTTGCAAGTTTCCTACAAACATACTAGCATGTATGTGAACATAATCATTTAGGCATAAAGGTTATATCATATATATACATGAAATCTTAATCACATACAATCTATATAATGACATAAACATATAGCTGTCGATTACAATATGAACTATACAACTTGCATGTGATTCTACATGTACAATAGGATCAACATAAACTCAATTATATCACAAACATCACAATACCACAATCATTACATCGCATATGAATCAGCATCGTTCTTATACAATAACACAATTTCATTCCCAATTTACAACGAATCAAGTCTTAATTTTATTCACATCGGAAGAATCACTATACTTTCAACGAACGACGGTCTTGTTTTCTGAATTTTGAATTTTGAATTTGAATTGCTTTCCTTTGGGTAGACTAAAGTTGATTTGATTATTGTTTTAACTTTAATTCGGCTCGTCTCTAAGCTTTTCTACAAGTGGAGGCTCCTTCTAGTTTTCTTCTGACAGCATGGCGGCTACGTCTCTAATTTCTTATGTGAATTTAGGTTAGAATGTTGAGTTATATTTATAGAATTTCATATTGATTTGAGCCGTCAGATGAACAAATACGAATCTAGACCATTCAATTCGAGAGGAGCCAACCAAAATGCGACATGTCATCCCTAGTGACACAACCAAGCCTCAGAAATCGACCAGAACCCGACCAGGCCAGCCAGGGCCAAACCAGGTCGACTGGGCAGGTCGACCCCCAGGTTGACCCTATGGTCGACCTAGTCACCCAGGTCGACCCCCAGGTCGACCTGGTGCTTGGGCGAGAATTTTTCCGCCCAATCCAGTTTGGGTCTGAATTCGAATTTTGAACTTCGTTTTGAACTGTTTGAATTTTAATTTGAATTCTGAAACTTCCGGAGGTCAAAACTCCTTCATACAGAGTCCGATTTCACGCAAACTCGGACTCTATCTCAAGCAGAATTCCGAGACGAACGCAATGTCGTAACCCGCTTCCCTTAATTGTTTCATCTAGAATTTATTATACTTTAATTTGTTAATTTACAGTTAACAGAAAATTCGGGGTGTTACAATACCCATATGCGCATTTGAAGCCTCCTTCACATATCAAGCTACCTCCATCTAATGTTTCGTGCTGGTTTAACTTTTCCCATTGCAAATACTGCATTAGCCTCTTTTTCTTCTACTGTTTCTTTTAGCTTGTTACCTTCATCAAAATCTAAGAGCATCAAATTGAAAGGTAAATTTTGGTATGATTTAAATGAAGGTAATGATTACAATCTAGAGGATGTGCGTTAAGTAGTAATTTGAAATCTTCAAAAAGATATACGAGAAGAAATCCCTTGTATGATACCACTCTTACCTTATGGAAACACTAGTATATTTTCAGCTGCTTTGGTGATATTTGATTTATTTGTTTCAATAAGACAGTCTCAGTTGGTTGGCTTTCGATTCTATTATTGCCTGGTATACCTTTGTCATTTGTTGTTGCTTCAGCTGAAGTTACTCTGGTTTTCATATGGTTTATATATGTTGCTGAAGCTAGTGAAGTTGTGTAGTTGCTCTACCTTTCATATGGACTGTTGCAGCTTTTGAGTTGTTGAAGCTTGTGAGTTTCTTGATAGTGAGTTCTAAATTTTTTTGAGATACATTGTGGCTCTTTTGCCTGCAATTTTTGATGTACTATAAACCTATTTGTGATAGTCTCTTGTGGTCTTACTTGTAATTGGAGGCCCGCAGTATATTTGTATTATGAGAGTCTGTATATATTTATAACCTGACTAGTCATGGAATAAAATTTGGGCTAACCATTCAAAAAAAGAAACTCAAAACACAAATGAGTCAGTTAGCCAGCTCTATGAGTGAATGGGAAAGAAGGTTATTCTCAAGTCAACCTATTCCAAACCCAAAGAACAAAAACACGAACTCGAGCCTAGCTTATGTCGTTCAAGATTGCAATCTGACTGAAATGAATGCTATCACGACTTTGCGATCTAGTAAGAAAATTGATAATCAAGTTGACAATCCGAACAATGTACCAGATGTTCTTCTTGACACTTCAAAAACAAAAAATGACCCCGATCCAAACGATGAGTCCAATCCTAATCCAAAACATTGAGTCTAATTCTTTTCCAACTCAAGAGAACCAACCTACTGAGTTTTGTATTCCATTTCCACATCGTCTTGGACCAAAGAAACACATTAACCAAATGGAAAAGAGGTTAGACATTTTTGAACTAGTGAAATTAAAATCCCACTTCTTGACATCGTTCAATAAGTCCCAACATACGCTAAATTTCTCAAGGACTTTTGTACCTAAAATCAACACCCTCATGTACCTAAGAAAGTCTTCTTAGCCACATAACTTAGCTAAATCTTGACCTAATCAATTCTTGTCAAATACAAGGTTTTTGGATGTCCGACGTTCTCGTTCATTACAGGAGATTAAACAATTAACAAATTCTTAGTTCATTTTGGTACGAGTGTTAATTTGATTCCATATTCAGTTTACCAACATGTTGGTTTCGGTAAACTTAAACAACCAAAATGAACTCTTTTATTTGTTAATCATTCAATTAAGAAACCTGTGGGAGAAATCGTGGATGTACTCGTCAAAGTTGGTGCATTCATATTTTCTGTGAATTTCATCAACTCAACCGTGAATAATACAGTTAGTCAAATTCCAGTGATTTTAGACCGACCCTTTTTGGCCACTTGATATGCTTTAATAAATTGTTGCAACAATTCAACGAAAATCTCTTTTGAAAACATGACTTTAAATCTTACTATTTTCAATCTTGAAAATCAATCGAATGAATCACGAGATCAAAAGTTGGAAATTGGTCCAATTCACTAAAATTTTGAAAATGAATCGATTGACCATAATGATGAACATGGGGCCGAGTACGAAAAACTAATCCAAGACATTCCTAACGAAATCGAATGCACACTCCCATTTTAATTTCTTTAAGTTGAGTCTGAACCTCAAGCAAATTCTTTTATCAAGCAATTACCGAAGTAGGAACTTGAACCTCTTCTCGATCACCTCTACTACGGTTACTTAAGTGATAACAAAAATTGTCCTTTCATAATTTCTTCAACTCTAACTTTTGATCAAGAAGATTCTCTTCATTCGACTCTTTCTAAAAACAAAGACGCAATTGGTTAGTCCTTTTCTGACATCAAGGGAATTAGCTCTGAAATCTTCCATCATCGTATTCACTTAACCGACGAAGCCAAACCCACTCGTGAGGCGCAGCTTAGGCTTAACCCTAAGATAAAACAGGTAGTTCAAGAAGAAATTCTTAAACTCCTTGACAATGGTTTCATTTGTCACATTTCTGATAACTTATGGGTAAGCCCCATTCGCGTCATTCCTAAAAAGTACGGACTTATCGTTGTTGCAAATAAACTAATTCGTACTCGCACCCAAATGGCTTGGCATATTTGCATCGATTATCGCGAGTTGAAATCCGCAACAAGAAAGACCACTTCCCTCTTCCTTTCATTGATCAAATACTCGAACGTTCAGTAGGTCAAGAATTCTTTTACTTTCTCTATGGTTATTTCAGTTATAACCAAATTCCAATCACTCTCGGAGATTAATAAAAAAAATGAATTTTATGTGTCTATTCGGTACCTTTTCTTATTGATGTATGCCATTTGGATTTTGTAAAAACCCCGCGACTTTCCAATGATGTATGGTTGGCATCTTTTCCGATACGATTGAAAGCTTTCAAGGAGTTTTTATGGATGATTTTCATTCTTTGGAGTACTTTTTTCCTCTTGCTTACATCAATATGAACATGTTTTAAATAGATGTAAAGAAAAACCCCTAACATTAAATTGGAGAAAATGCCACTTTTTGTCAAACAAGGCATCGTCCTTGGACATGTAATCTCAAATAAAGGCATTGAGGCAGATTAAGGGAAAGTTAACATTATTTCAAATCTAAACATTCCTAAATGCATTAAGGATATTCGTTCATTTCATGGGTTTGCTAGCTTTTACGTCGCTTTGTTAAAGATTTTAGAAAAATTGCTCATCCGTTGATTGCTCTTTTAGGAAAGGATGTACCATTTGACTTTAAATCAAATTGCATTGCTATTAACATGTCTCATCTTCCGAATGCACCAAATTCTTTGCCAATTAATGAAAACTTTCGTAACGTACAATCCTTGATGTTTTAATATATCCTTAGTTTACTGATATAGTGAACTTTTTAGTCATTAAACAAACACTTTCATTTGGTTCCAACAAGATAAATACAATTTCTTTCCCAAGTAAAATACTTCTACTGGGACGACCCATACTTTTTTAAGTACTGTCCAGCCCAAATCATTCGTTGACGCATTCCTAATAGAGAAATTAGGAGTGTTCTATTGTTCTTCCATGAACATGCGCGTGGTTGACATTTTTGTCCTAGGAATACTATAGAAAAGGTGTTTCAGTGTGGTTTCTATTGTCCTAATCTCTTCAAAAATTCGTTTGAATTATGTAAAAATTGCGGTCGCTGCCAAATGGTAGGAAAAATTTCTCATCGAAACGTGATGCCTCTTGGCATTATCCTTATGATTGAAATCTTTGAAATATGGGGAATCGAATTTATGGGACCATTCCCAAAATCTTTCAAAAACTTGTACATTCTACTTACTGTCGATTATGTCTCTAAATATGCAGAATGTGCTTTGTATAAATCAAATGACCAAAGAATTATCGTGAAATTTTCAAAGAAAACGACTTTTCGAGGTTTGGCATAACTAAAATAGTAATAAAAGAAAAACATTACATTTATGTAATTGATCTTTTGAAACTTTAATGAAAAAAATACAAGATCAACTACAAGTTTATCCACTCCATATCATTCGTAACTTGCAGTCAAGTTGAAGTTTCAAACCGACACATAAAAAAAATCTTCGAGAAAAATGTTAATAAAAATTGAAAAGGTTAGTCCAAGAGATGAACCGACGCGCTTTGAGCTTACCATACTACTTTTAGTAATAATATTGGAATGTCCCCTTTCTGTCTAGTCTATAGCTCGTTACTTACCTGTTGAACTTAAACATGAAGTGCTTTGGGCAATAAAGATCTAACACTTTGATCTTGAACAAGATAGCGACAACCAAAAAGTTTAACTCAACGAGTTATAATAAAGTAGGAATGATGCATAAGAAAACGCGAAAATTTACAGGGATAGAACCAACGTTTTTCAGGGAAAGTCTATCCTAAGAAAAATAATTTGCCAAACCAAAAGGTTATATTGTATAACTCACGACTTTATTTATTATCGGGGAAGTTAAAATCAAGATGGGCTAGACCCTGTGTGGTTTTAGCTGTTTTTCCACACGGTGTCATCGAAATAGAAAACAAAATGAAAATCTATTTTCAAAGTCAACAATCAGCATCTTAAACCATTCTTGGAATTTCCCAATGATTGAGAGGAGAAGCTCATGATTCTTCTTGAGCCATGCTATGACGAGTAACAAGTTTGAACTCTCCTTTATAAAATGTAAATGTTTTTCCCCCATTCACTCGTTACGTCGTGCACGGAATTTGGGGACATGGTAAATATCAAGTATGGAGGAGTCTCATTTTCATTTTATTTGCACATTTTAGGTTTACATTTCTTTCTTTCCCTTTAAAAAAAAATTCCAAAACAATAAAAATTGCATTTTATTTTGCTTTTATATAGACACTACAGAGTAAGCATACAATTTTGGTCATAAAATTGTAATTTTGGGAAAATTACTTCTCTTGAAAGATAAAAAATAAAAGTTTGAATGATGAGCAACTTGGGTGTAAATTCTATATAAGGAGATTCGTAGGCGACAATTATGTGGTGTTTCCTAAATTGTCATCTTTGATTAAAAGAGTGGTTAATTTAATGTAATTGCGATAACATTTTCAATCGTTTAAGTTAAATTTTGATAAGTTATTCTAACTTAACTCTTTCTTTTCAAAAAAAAAATTTATATATGTACATATTTTTTTGTATTTTATAAATACTAGAGTGCTCGTGGTTATGTATTCACTCTCATTTAATATCCTCACAATAATGCCCGAGTGAATTACATTAACCACTCTTATGTGTGTTGTCATTCTCATTTAAAAGTCCTCATGGTTATGCATATATGGGACACATATAAGAGAAGAATAAAACTCTGAGTGTTCTTCTAGTCTCATTTAAAAGTCCTCACGGTTATGCAAGGTTAGAATTACTTGACAATTTCATCAATTTACATGATATCGGCGTGTACATATAATCTTGATATCGATAATTTTTTTAAATAATAACAAAATGGAGTAAGCAATTGAAATCCAAGCATTATCTTCACTTATTTTATCTGACTTTTCATTTAAAAAGAAATAAAAATGCCACTTTGCAAATGTTGATAATCAGTTATAGAAGTTATTTCATAATTGCACTATTTTTACAACTGAAACAACTAGCCAAGCTAGAGGAGGTTGTAATGATGACTTAGATTTTTTTGAAGTTTCGATTAATAAATATCTGAAAATTTCATGGTGACAACCCAAACTTGTGTCTAACTTACTCATGTCAAATTTAAAAGTAAATTCTCCATTTGTAAATCTTTTTCTCAAAAACTTGCATTTTATGAACTTTATGTATTGCATTTGGATTTTATGGGTAGTATCCGCTAAAAACCTCCACAAGAAAACACTCATCCTACTGGGTGGCATCCAGAGGTTGAACTGCTTGTTCCATACGCTCAATGCAATCATGCTTAATAAAAGTGGATTTATCTTAGTTTTTATCATTATTCGCGGACGAATAAACAGATAAGTGTTGGGGTATTTGATATGCATGTAAATATGCACATTTTTACTAACATATTTAACCTTGTTTTAGTTAAATAAATGAACTTATTAGGGTATTTTACTTTATTTAACCATGATTTATCTATTTTTAGATCATCATTCATTTCGGGGGTAAAAAGGTTATATATGCATATGCTAGTTTTTGGTAAAATTTACGTGTGACTTTTAATTCTTTTTTGTTGGAATTAAAGAGCAAACTTGAAGCGACTTTCATTAAAATACATGCACAAATGAAGATATGCACGCACATTTACAAAAAGAAGAGGGAAATAATTCATCTCATGGATAATGTAGAACCCCCAACCAAACCACTTTCCTTAAGGATAAAACTAAGAGCTAATGAACAAATTAAAAGAGACAAAAGTTCTTCGTACATTTTGAATGAAGAATGATAAGCTAAAGAAAATAATCTTCTATACACGAAGAGGGTAATTTGGGTAGTTCCCCACAAAAGGATTAGAGTTTTTATAATGTATAATTGCCCTCTTATGTTTCTATAGATTTTTTATCATATATATATATATATATATATATGCAAGAAAATTTCAATACACACACACACACACACATATATATATATATGTATATATATACGCAAGTGTAACTCAAAAGATCAATGGAAATAAAAATGTCTTCCTAAGCCTTCTCTTTCTTTTTACTTGCTTTCTTTTATTTTGTGTTCATTTTACATGCTATGTTTTTTGTTGTTAGTAGATTATATTTACTTTCATGCAATTGGTTTGGCTTTATTTTTAAGCAATTACTTTAGTTGTTAATCTCTTTTCTTTATTGTTTATTCTCTATTTTTGTTATTTTCAATATTGAAATATATTTGTGTTGAAACGATAACACAAATAAGAAGCAAAACCCCTACAATTTATGTGCAATGAAGCTTTCCCTTGTTTATGTGGATTAAACATAAATGAGTATTTATGATCTCTTTTGTGCTTTATAGGAATAGAGTTTTATGTTTATTTGTGTTTCACATTGCATTTGATAGCCTATTTTGTTCATAACAAATTGGCTATGCTAATCTCATGAATGATAAATTTCCTCTTCATCCCTAATATGATCATGGCAATGAAATGAAGTTTTAATTGAAATTTGATGATCCATGTTACTAATTAATAGTAAATAGATCATATGTATACTAGATTTTTGTTTCATTTATATGCTATGTTTCATGAATGTGAAAACGTAAGATTAGTAATGTATTATAGTTTGATTGCCTGAATTTGTGTTAGTTAATATAACAAATAGGCCATGCATGTAACACCCCATGTCCATTAATGTCACTCATTAAAGGAATGCATTAACTAACATGGAGTATTATAAGAGTATAGAACAAAATATCAGAAGACAGATATATAAAATCTTACTTAAGAAAATTTAAAATTTATTTATTGCAGCGGAAACGCAAAACATGTCTAGTTACAATATCAAAACCATATTCTAAAGCCAAGTACAAAAATACCTATCTTGTACAAAATTATTTTCAGAGTACATAAAAGTAAAACCATAATCCCACTCCAAATAGCCATAATGGAAAAGAGATAAAGCTGAGCGTTACTTTCAACACTTCCAAGAACTTAAAGAAGAAAGAAATCCCAGTCAAGCTCCACTAGTCCCACCCTAAGGACCAGGGGGGAGAAAGAAAAGAGGCGAAACAAAAAGGGGCCAGACATACGTCTGGTGAGTCCCGTGACTTTTACAATATTATCAGTAAAGTAACAGGATAAGAACATAAACTGGATATAAGAGATGACTGTAACATAAGAAGATATGACAAGATAAACAAGATATAATGTTGATTGAGCTTCTAATCACTATAAGATAATTCCTACACCGCACCAATACTATGTAAGAACCCGTAACTTCCCCGGTAAGGAAAGAACGGATTGCTTTGAGGACAAGACACATCAGGACGCAAACAGAAGAACATTTCATTGTTTATTACAACAATTCCATCAGAATACAAGAATATACAGAGTATGAATAAATATTACATAGAAAAAATATCAGAGATTACAATATATTACATGGCAGCGGAAAATAATTCAAAACACAACTAGAGGTAATACGCAGATACAGAGCTTTCCGAGTATTGTTCCAAATGTAAATCAGGACCCTGTGAATATAAATCTGCAAACCCAAAACTACTAGCTGCCCGTGTCAAAATAAGGGCACCTAGAGTTTAGGTAAAACAATAAACTCTAGGTCAGTCATGGGACTAGTGTGAGAACTAAAGCAGTTATTAATCTTTATTTTAAAGTTAGGTAAATCAAGGGACCACGCTGTATAACACGGAACGGGTTTCCTCCCAAGAACACCGGTGCACAAAACAACAGCACAATGCTAAATAAAGAAAAATGAAGCTATTATAAGACCCAGGTCCCATCACACAATGCAACACAAGCCGGAGGATAGGGTTTTACCTTATAATAGCCAAAGAATGCTTGATACGCTAAGAACAAATCATTTGATACTATAATAAGTGTATAGTGTCAAAACAATTTCAATCATAAATATCAATCATAGACGGCATGGGTACCATATATCATGTCTCCAAACTAGGCTCTACAATCAAAACCGCAAAGTCATGTACTGGAAGTTGGATTTCCATCTGCGAACCGAGGCAAAAGATAGTCCTCACCGATTCGAGACCCTCTAGCCCGAGCATCAGGACCAAGACTCAGGTGGGCCCTTGGAGTGACAGCGTCGGTCCACTGATGTGGATTAAAATGCCTGAACACTACGTTTGCCCGCCCTTTGGTGCGTAAATGAGCCAACGAATGACTTCATCGGCTCCACATAGTCACCGATATATCCGAGGCACCTCGCAACCCAACAAACACATAAGTCAAACTCGTCAGGGCGTGTAAAACCACTGACACTTCTAGCTAGAAAGAAACACATGTCCTCCCAGTGGTCCTTCTCCCATTTTTGGTTCACAACCAGGGGGTGAGGCTCTCGAATCAACGTTCCACAAAGCTATGCTACACAGGCGGTGCTTTGATCATCAACCACAAGACTCTGCTTTTCAACAGAAGCCTTGATCATTTACATCTTAGCATGCCACACAAGCAAATCACTCCATGCAACCGATATCCATCAATCACACAGAATGATATCCAATGTCAGACACACAATCAATTTACAAGTCTGTTCCGGGTCTGAACGGAACCGGAGGCACTTGGTACCTCGTATATCCATCGACCTCCAAGTACGTCTGGACGATCACCAACTGATTCCCTCCTCTTGGATGTATGGCCCAATCAAGATCATCAGTAATTATCCAAACGACGTGAAGACCTCCGGTCTTCAACCACCGTCTTCATCTTCGACTAATCGTCGAATCAGTTATTCAGAATGAGATAAACCCAGTCTTTCTGAATAACTCGCGTATAGAATAAACAATTGTTACACAAACACAACATACATCTCATTCCAATTCATCTGTCACTAACCGTAAATTAGTAAGGGAACAATTCCCCAAATATTAACCCCGAAGGCCGAAACCAACATCAGATTAATCCCAAGGAAACCATTCATCTTAATTAATCTTCAGTTAGTTGCTAAATTTCACATTCTTAGGGATAGGTTCCCATTAATTTTATCAAAGATAAATTCCTTAAATTTATTCTTTAATCTTCTTTCGAATATCAATTCAAATCAAATTATGGTTTATTTAAACTAGCCGGGATTAACAAACCTTACCGAAGTAATCATTTGTTTTAATTTCCCAATCCCAACCTATTCATCCCATGAAGTAAAACTTGTAATACTTCATATCTAGCACCACGGTGTTATCGGTAAATTCAAGTACCATTTCACGTGCAAATCTAATTAAAGATTTAACTATCGCCTGGAGCAAAACCGGTGATACTCCATTCTCGATCTTTTCAATCTAATTAAAGATTCATTAAAACTCCACTTAGTTTTAATCTTTAACTGGGTTAAAGAATCAATGTCATTTAAAACACGATTCACGATAAACCCAAAATCACATTCCATTCTATCAGCCTTTAGCCGTAAAATAACAAGTGCGCAATTCCCTAAGTATTAACCCCGAAGGCTGAAACCAAAATCAGATAATTACCAAAGAAACCATTCAACTTAACTAATCTCCAGTTAGTTTCTGATTTTCTTAACTCTGTTGGGTCTAAGAACAATATTATTAAAGATACCATTCACGACAACCCAAAATCACATTCCATTGATTATCGGGTTAAAGAACAAGTGTTATTTAAAACACCGTCCATGATAAACCCAAAAATCAATTCAAATTCAATTCCAGTTAAATACCATTTAATTGGTACAATTCATTAAATCTAAATAAAAAGATTTAATCTTTTTCTCAACTGGGTTTAAGAACAGTGTTACTGAAGACACCATTCACGACAAACCCAAATCACATTTGATATTAAATACAAGGCCCTAAATAGAAAATATATCGGCTTATATTCAATATCAAATTCTACGACCAACAAATATCGTATTGGAAATAAAAATAAAAATATATCTTTCAAATTCCCATAACAACATCTGTATCATCACGAAATCCAACATCGAAATATTTCAAAGACAATTTCGATTCAAATCCCTTCCAATTCAATTATTGGAAATTCTGTTTATTTTCAAAACCATTTAAAATCCAATTTATTTATTTAAAAATAAATGGATTTTAATTCAAGCTCAAAACTAGTTCATTTCGATAAAAATTTATTTTTATCTTTTCATATTTGGAATTTTTCATCCCAATCCTTCACAAATCATTTCCTATGATTTTACACAAATTATTACTATTTTTAATAATTTTATCAAGGCCCGTACAATCGATTTCCATCAACGGCCATCGAACTGCACTTACAGCGACCTTTTCCAAATTTGATTTGGACATAATTCCAAATCTAACCATTAGATTTCAAATCTCTAACATTCGTTAGAAAGCACTTTTCGATATGAACCCAATGGTTCCGGTTTTAGGAGAACCCGACGGTCGGATCTCCCGTAATGTCCGCTCAAAGTCAATGGTCGAAATTCGCGAACTGTCGCAACGCGGCGCGTTCTATTCAAGCCATTATATATATATGTGTATATAATATATTATATATTCCATCGATTTCCTTTTAAAATATATTATATAAATCGTTTTAAATTCGTTTTCACAACGATTTCAACTTCATATTCAATTTTAAATCAAAATTGAATATTCCACATCATCGATATACAAATGATAATATTTTCAAAACGTTATATTTTGAAATCACTTCCTTTTCTATAATCATTATAAAAACGAATAAGATCGATATAAATATCATTCACGTCAAAATGGCGTCAATCTAATCAACATGGCTTTTATTCAACACATGAATGTTTTCCTCTATTCAACACATGAATATTTATTTTTCTATTCAACACATGAATTTTATTTCTATTCAACACATGAATATTTATTTTTCTATTCAACACATGAATTTTATTTTTCTATTCAACACATGAATTTTATTTCTTTCTTATTTTCCCAATTGGAATGAGGCCCAATCAATTACCATATAATGTTAATTATATGGATTCTCTACAACACATGTATATAACAGCAACGATAAATTATCAACCATCATCCAGAGTGCACCACACAACTGCATAAGCATTAAATATAAATAATTAACGCTAACACAGTCTGTCAATCCATCGATTGACATACAACCAAACAATCGGGATTAATGTACGTCAAATCTCATCCCAATACCCGTGTGGGGTTTCGAATCAACAAACATAGATTTTATTTGTGCAGTTGGGCGATGTGTAAAATTTATCGTCCCAATCAATATCAGTCAAATCAGTGTATATAAACAAGGTTCCAATTTGTTTATTACTATTTATTTTATATACACGTTAAAAATCATATTTTTAACTATAAAATATTTTCCACTATAAAATATTTTATTTCATTCCACATCACACAATCAAATTTCATAACACACCAATCAAACAAACAAGTCATCAATGGTATGTGGACGACAGGTGTCGGGTGCTACTAAACACCGCCCGCATCCTAGTATATATTTCAAACTAGAAATAGAAATAAAAGTGAGGAGTTCTCACTGAGAGCTAAACCAAACGCCATGACTCTTCATATGTAGAAGTCTTCGTCGTTCTCGCCTTTTGTCACTTTCGTTGCCCGTAGCCAATTGATGGAAGGGAGGGGCTTTCCGCTGTTTGAACTGCGCGAGGGAGGGTTAAGCAATCGTCGGCACCGTTGGGGGTGCGACGCCTTCTCGGTTTGGGGTCTCGGTTTAAGGAGATGGCGACCGGGGGGGGTGTGGCTCGTGATACGGAGGTGAGGGCGAGGTCAGGCGGCGCCATTGGAGGTGCGGCGCCCGCCAAGGGGCAGCGACGATCGAACACAGAAGGGGGCGACGGGGTTCTTCAGAACAAGGGGGCGGGTTTTCTTTTGATTTAGGTTTAGATAGAAAGAAAAAGGGGGAGGGGGTTAATATAGTATATATATATTATTTAATTATTATTTAATTATATTCGAAAAGAAACTTTTTATTTTGACCTCCAAATCAAACCCACTGACTGTCGCCCATAGCTAATTACCCCCATTCCGAACACAATGGGATAGGTATCGCAAGCTGATTCGATCATTTCGATCAGTTTCCGTCAAAATCAAAATATAACTCTATATATTGAATTTGAACGCACATTTCAATTTACTGGGGTCACGTACTTACTTGAAAAAATTCCAGAAAAATATTTTCTAGCTTCGTATTGACGATACTGTCCTAACAAATCTAATTTCGTCGAATTCTGAGACCATTTGAAAAATGGCCATTTTCCAGTCGATTAAAATCAACTAAAACTAGTCATATGCGTTTTCCTTTGCCACGCTCACATATTGATTCAAAAAATTATGAATTTTGGAATGTAGCAATAATTGGACATCCTGGATACAACAAAAGTGGTTTCGTTGAAAACAGAGGTTGTTTGCAAAATGGCTATTTTTATTGGCCAGAATTCCATAGCGACTATTCTGAATTTTCAACTGAGCTTAACTTTTTATCCCCGCTATGAAATTTCAATTTTTCGGATTCGTTGGAAAGATATTCTCAATTCGATTCTAATATTTTTGGTTTCACCAAAATCCGGTTTATTTTGAATCCTGCACATTCATTTGAAATTTGAAATCGAATTTTCGAACTACCGCGCCATTTTCAATTCCTTCTATATTTAAAATAAATATTTATATTCTAGTGATGATTCAAATAAATATATACGTTCTAATTCTATTCAAATTAAATTTCTCGTCATCATTATTTAAAATAATTAATTCTAAATATTCAAAATTTGCTAAAATTGCCAAAATAAATTTTTTACATTGGCTTAGATTTCCGGGTTATTACAATCTCCTCCACTTAAAACTTTTCGTCCCCGAAAAGGAACGAAGTTAAAGTTGTTCAACTAATCAACTCAACTTACATTTATTTTCTTTATGTCTTAAGTTCTTCAACTTTTCAGTTTCTAAGAACTTTTCAAATTTTTCAAAAATTTGGCTAACACCCTAAATTTTCAAAAAATTTCGCCATAACCTCCCCTGCACCAGGGACTTCGGGATATTTCATATAACCTCCCATGGCCTTCTTCAATCCAAAAGAAAAAGAAAAAGCCAGTCGGCTCATAAAATCATCCAAAACCCAAGAAATCCAATAAACATGTACCTATTTGTCGGGCAAACAATTTTATTCCTCTGCTCTAGCCTCCTTGCTATGACCTATTCAATATAAGTACATGTATATGCAAGCAAATGCGGCAAATTTTCAATACAACTCACTATTTGGTTCAATTTGGCTAAAGATTCAACATTTAATTAATCAAACAACACAACCAGCAATCAGTTAGTTGATTAGCTTTTCAAATTCTTAACTTTGATACATAGTACAAAAATCAGATTTTTGATGCCAAATCACAACAATAAGCCCTATCTAATTTTGGTTCTCACACCGGCCAATTGGAAATATATGGATATCTCACTTTCGAAACACGAACATAAATCCTGATGATGGAGCTCCATCATTAAAATCATCTCCGGGCGACTAGAGTGTGATTCTATATCTATCTAGTATATTGGAGGCTTCAAATACACGTGGATCAGACGTATATTAAAATCTCTATATACCTGATAGTCCAAATCAATTTAAAATAAATATTCAAATACGTATAATACGATTTAAATTTTTCAAAATAAAATTTGTTTTCATTTTAAAAATATACTCTTTAAACTCGTTCTAGGATTCTACTGATCCCATCTCTAACGAGTCATTCCCATTGGATATTAGTAATCCAATCTCTGATGAATTCTTTCGTATGGTTCTAATGTGTCTTGTTCTCTGAGCTTTGTAAACCAAAGCTCTGATACCACTGTAAGAACCCGTAACTTCCCCGGTAAGGAAAGAACGGATTGCTTTGAGGACAAGACACATCGGGATGCAAACAGAAGAATATTTCATTGTTTATTACAACAATTCCCTCAGAATACAAGAATATATAGAGTATGAATAAATATTACATAGAAAAAATATCAGATATTACAATATATTACATGGCAGCAGAAAATAATACAAAACACAACTAGAAGTAATAAGAGGATACAGATATTTCCGAGTATTGCTCTAGCTGTAAGTCAGGACCCTGTGAATATAAACCTGCAAATCCAAAACTACTTGCTGCCCGTGTCAAAATAAGGGCAACCAGAGTTTAGGTTAAAACAATAAACTCCAGGTCAGTCATGGGACTGGTGTGAGAACTAAAACAGTTATTAATCTTTATTTTAAAGTTAGGTAAATCAAGGGACCACGCAGTATAAAACGGAACGGGTTTCATTCCAAGAACACCAGTGCATAAAACAACAGCGAATTGCTAAATAAAGAAAAATGAAGCTATTATAAGATCCAGGTCCCATCACACAATGCAACACAAGACGGAGAATAGCGTTTTACCTTGTAATAGCCAAAGAATGCTTGATACGCTAAAAACAAATCATTTTATGCTATAATAAGTGTATAGTGTCAAAACAATTTCAATCATAAATATCAATCATAGACGGCATGGGTACCATATATCATGTCGCCATACTAGGCTGTACAATCAAAACACCAAAGTCACGTATTGGAAGTTGGATTTCCATCTGCGAACCGAGGCAAAAGATAGTCCTCACTGATTCGAGACTCTCTAGCCCAAGCCTCAGGACCCAGACTCAGGTGGGGACCTGGAGCGACAAGGCCGGTCCACTGATGTGGATTAAAATGCCTGAACAATGCGTTTTCCCGCCCATTGGGTCATAAATGAGCCAACGAATGACTCCATCGGCTCTACATAGTCACCGATATATCTGAGGCGCCTCGCAACCCAACAACCACATAAGTCAAACTCGTCAGGGCATGTAAAACCACTGACGCCACTTCTAGCTAGAAAGAAACGCATGTCCTCCCTGAGGTCCTTCTCCCGTTTCTGGTTCATAACCGGGGGGTGAGGATCGCGAATCAACGTTACACAAAGCTATGCCACAAAGGCGGTGCTTTGATCATCAACCACAAAACTCTGCTTTTCAACATAAGCCTTGATCATTTGCATCTTAGCATGCCACACAGGTAAACCACTCCATGCAACCGATATCCATCAATCACACAGAATGATATCCAATGTCAGACACACAGTCCATTTACAAGTCTGTTCTGGGTCTGAACGAAACCGGAGGCACCTTGTACCTCGCATATCCATCAATCTCCAAGTACGTCTGGACGATCACCAACTGATTCCCTCCTCTTGGTTGTATGGCCCAATCAAGATCATCAGTAATTATCCAAATGATGTGAAGACCTCCGGTCTTCTACCACCATCTTCATCTTCGACTAGTCGTCGAATCAGTTATTCAGAATGAGATAAACCCGGTCTTTCTGAATAACACGCTTATATAATAAACAATTGTTACACAAACACAACATACGCCTCATTCCAATTCATCAGTCACTAACCGTAAATTAGTAAGGGAACAATTCCCCAAATATTAACCCCGAAGGCCGAAACCAACATCAGATCAATACCCAGGAAACCATTTATCTTAACTAATCTTCAGTTAGTTGCTAAATTTCACATTCTTAGGGATAGGTTCCCATTAATTTTATCAAAGATAAATTCCTTAAATTTATTCGCTAATCTTCTTTTGAATATCAATTCAAAACAAATTATGGTTTATCCAAACAAGCCGGGATTAACGAACCTTACCGAAGTAATAATTTGTTTTAGTTTCCTAATCCCAACCTATTAATCCCACGAAGTAAAACTGGTAATACTTCATATCTAACACCACATTGTTATCAGTAAATTCAATTACCATTTCATGTTCAAATCTAATTAAAGATTTAACTATCGCCTAGAGCAAAACTGGTGATACTCCATTCTCGATATTTTCAATCTAATTAAAGATTCATTAAAACTCCACTTAGTTTTAATCTTTAACTGAGTTAAAGAATCAATGTCATTTAAAACAAGGTTCACGATAAACCGAAAACCACATTCCATTCTATCAGCCTTTAACCGTTAAATAGCAAGTGCGCAATTCCCTAAGCATTAACCCCGAAGGCCGAAACCAACATCAGATCAATACCCAAGAAACCATTCAACTTAACTAATCTCCAGTTAGTTTCTGATTTTCTTAAATCCGTTGTGTCTAAGAACAGTATTATTAAAGATACCATTCACGATAACCCAAAATCACATTCCATTGATTATTGGGTTAAAGAACAAGTGTTATTTAAAACACAGTCCACGATAAACCCAAAAATCAATTCAAATTCAATTCCAATTAAATACCATTTAATTGGTACACTTCATCAAATCTAAATAAAAAGATTTAATCTTTTTCTCAACTAGGTTTAAGAACAGTGTAACTGAAGACACCATTCACGACAAACCCAAATCACATTTGATATTAAATACAAGGCTCTGAATAGAAAATATATCGTCTTATATTCAATATCTAATTCTATGACCAACAAATATCGTATTGGAATTAACAATATAAATATATCTTTCAAATTCCCACAACAATATCTGTATCATCACGAAATCCAACATCGAAATATTCCAAAGATAATTTCGATTCAAATCCCATCCAATTCAATTATTGGAAATTCTGTTTATTTTCAAAACCATTTCAAATCCAATTTATTTATTTAAAAATAAATGGATTTTAATTCTAGCTTAAAACTAGTTCATTTCGATAAAAATTTATTTTTATCTTTTCGAATTTGGAATTTTTCATCCCAATTCTTCACAAATCATTTCTTATGATTTTACACAAATTATTACTATTTTTAATAATTTTATCAAGGCCCATACAGTCGATTTCCATCAACGACCATCGAACTGCACTTACAGCGAACATTTCCAAATTTGATTTGGACATAATTCCAAATCCCACCATTAGATTTCAAATCTCTAATATTCGTTAGAAAGAACTTTTCAATACGAACCCAACGGTTCTGGTTTTTAGGAGAATCCGATGGTCGGATCTCCCGTAACGTCCATTCAAAGTCAATGGTCGAAATTCGTGAACTGCCGCAGCGCGGCGCATTCTATTAAGGCCATTATGTATATATATATAGTCGATTTCCTTTTGAAACGTATTATATAAATCGTTTTAAATTCGTTTTCAAAACGATTTCAACTTCATATTCAATTTTTGAAACACCCCACCTCCGTTAGGGTCACTCTCAAAGGGAATGCCCTAATTTTGGTGGAGGTTTATAAGTATATGTCACAGATACACAAAACAGATATAAATACACATATTTTTGAACAGCAGAAAACAACAGCAACTTTTATTTCATCAAAATTCGTGTTACACAAACCATGCCATAATTGTCTTACAATACTTCCAAAAACATTACAATTTCATAACTGTCTTGATTTCATAACTTAAAGAAGCATAAAAACATAAGTAAAGTGCATAAGTCCCCATAAGTGCTATCCAAAGCCATAGTCCAAAACGAAAGAGAACCAAGCAATACATTCTCTCTCTCTTCAAGATGGATGTGAAAATTGGTCAAGCTGCGGTATTCCCTCTCTGTGGACCTGGGGGGGGGGGGGAGGGACGAAAGAAAAGTAGAGTCAGACATAAAGCCTGAGTAAGTCTAGGACTATTCAGTCTATGAATAAAGAATTGGGCATGATTAGTATGAACTGGAAATGGGAATGCACTACAAAACTAAGTTAAGTTGTCTAGAGTCGAATATACTATCGTACCCCATATTAATCTCTGTACCCATATAAACTAGTTCCCAACAGGCACCCCATAATCACGGTGAAGTGATCCATTTCTAATGATCGGCTCCTACCCGCATAGTTACGTGTGTCTTACGACCCCCGATGTTGTAGCTACCTATGCTGGTCCCACCATGGGGTGTATCAAGTCCCATGGTGGCGGCCCGACACAATTCTAGAATGCATAGGTATACTACTGGTGCCCAGTGCCTAATTTTTCCGCGCCGGAGTGTGTGCACGCCCGCACCTCGTTAGAACCTACACTGCGGCACCACCGCCGTCGATTTGACCTCTTACAGTCAGCCCAGTAATCGTGCCCCACCCTGCCTAGTTCAGGGTATCCTGATACACCTTGTAGGGTTACTGCTGAAAAGGGTCCCCTGCTACTAGGTTTTCTATTTCTAGCCAACATGCTAAGTTGGTTAAGTGTTTTGTAAACCTAACCCCCAATCAGTCTGTATAGTTTAGCGTGTTCAATTTGATTAAGTATTTATTCAATTTACTTAATCCTATCAATCCTGACTCAGCCTTAATTGTCTTATTAAAGCCTCGATCTCTCACATTAGACAGGTATTGTTGTGACTGCCTGTTGCCGGTTGATTCCGGGCAGTCTTACGTCACAACTCAGTCTAACCTCGTGTCTTTATTGGGCTCAATATTTAACCACCCACATTGGATAGGTATTGTTGTGACTACTGGACAGTCGGGCGGTTCCGGGCAGGTTTACATCACAACTCAATCCAACCTCGGGTTAAACACATCGTATTTTCTAAATTTACATATTTTGTCCCTTTTCTTTTTATATGTAAATATTTGCAGCCCATTATTCAAATTCATCTTTATTGGGTAAAATCAACTTATACCACTTAAATGTTTTCAAGGTCGTTGGCATGTGTCAACATGCCAACACATATGTTTCATATTTTTAACCCAACGTCATTACCCCCGTTTTATACGTTCGCCATAATATAACATATGTTGGGTTTAACATTTAAACCCAACTTAGCCACATGAAAAAGGGGAGGCTTAGAACATGGTGTTTATATATTCTAAGTAACATCAAAAGGGGTGTGTGAACGCATGAACTTGCAACATAACGATCTAATTAACATAAATTAGGCACTTGTGAACTTCCATTGTAATAGCATATAATCTTGACATGAAACATACCTAAACATGAATCATGGTTTTAAATCTAGTCATGTAAACTTGCATTTAAATTGTGAACCTAACTTAAATTATGTGTCAATTATATTATCACATGATTTTGATAACAACATAGGCCTAAAACATATTTTCAATTAGGCATAACACCAAACGTAGTCTAGTCATGTTTATAGAGTCCACACAAGTTCACAAAGATGCTTACTTTTGTCAATAATACAAAAGTATGTCTCTTTTTTTTTCACTAGAATCATAATTCCTATTTCAACATAAATTAATATGAATCATAATACCGAAATGGATTCAACTACACTAAACATGATCATAAAATATACATAGAAGGATCTAAAATCATGTTGGCATAATAGTGAATCATATACTTGCATGAATCTCAACTTTGTTGTAATAAACTACCACAAACATATAGTTGTTAACTTTCAACATGAATCATACACTTGCAAATATCCAATGGTTCTAACATCATTATACCACAACATCCCTAAATCTATTCATAATTAGAATCATAGAAACATACTATTATGAATTATCGTCACCACAAATTAAGTACAATTCCATTTCTCATTTTACGTAAATCAAAAATCAATTATTCATTCACATCGGAATAGCACTCTACTTACAACGTATGACGAATCTTCAATTCAGGTTTCTGAATTCTGAATTTGGAGATGCTATCCTTTGTTGTAGTCGTTGTTTTGATTTAGTTGTCGTTGCTTTAAGCTTTCGAATTGACTCCTAATCGTCTCTCAATTTTGACGGCTACTCCTAGTCTTTCTTCAGCAGCATGACAGTCTCATTCTCATTTTATTTGTGTGAATTAGGTGGAGTCTTAGTTCCTTTTTATAGAGTTTGTGAATTGATTAGAGCCGTCAATGGAGCTTAGATTAATATTAGCCGTTCGTTTGAAGCACTACAACAAAATGACCCTATTACAACGGTGGAACACCGTTGTAATAGGGTTTTTACAACGGTGGGCAAACCGTCGTGTCTTAAGAAGTTGTAATAGCCTAATATCTTTTACAACTTTTCTGCACTGTTGCAAGACCGTTGTAATATGTATATTTTACAACTTTTTTCCACCGTTGTAATAAGTTTATTACAACAGTTATGCACCGTTGTTGTTTTAATTTTTACATTTTATTACAATTTTTATATTTTACAATTGTAATATATCCACAAATTATATACATATTACTAATAAAAGAATTCATTGCAGAACATATTATCTACAAAACTGAAAATATCAAACAAACTTAAACCATGAACCAAAACAATATATTATTAATTTCAAACTCATCATTTTTTTTACATAATACATTGACAAAACTGAAGATACAAAGACTTTATAACAGTTCTAACTTTCTTCTGCTCCTGTTAATCTCCTTGTGCTCCTTTTTCTCCTTAATATCCGTTCCTAAGAAAGAAATTATCAAACTGTTAGTGCTGCAGTATAGATTTATGCATGTAACAAAAATTGGAAAAATGTGAGTGCACAAAATAAACAGCTAATACAATGCATTCAAACCATTATATACGTAAATAACCTGACCATTATATACAATGCATGTAACGTTGGATGATTCATTTTGTTATATACAATGCACTGAAAAGCTTTGCCGTGGCAAAGCTATGCAGTGCAATCACTTTACCGCGGCAAAGCTTTGCAGTGCAAAGCTTGTTGCGGCAAAGCTTTGCACTGCTACTTGCAGTGCAAAGATTTGCTGCAGCAAAGCTTTGCACAGCAAAGCTTTGCGGCAGCAAAGCTTTGCACAGTGTGCAAAGCTTTGCCGCAACAAAGCTTTGCACTGTAAATAGCAGTGCAAAGCTTTGCCGCGGCAAGCTTTGCACTGCAAAGCATTGCCGCGGCAAAGCTATGCACTGCAAAGCTTTGCCGCGGCAAAGCTATGCAGTGCAATCACTGCATAGCTTTGCACTGCAAAGCTTTGCCACAGCAAAGCTTTGGCAAAGCTTTTACATAGCAAAGCTTTGCACTGCAAATAGCAGTGCAAAGCTTTGCCGCAGCAAAGCTTTGGCAAAGCTTTTGCACAGCAAAGCTTTGCACTGCAAATAGCAGTGCAAAGCTTTGCAATGCAAAGCTTAGGCAAAGCTTTGCAAGCTTAGGCAAAGCTTTGCAGTGCAATCACTGCATAGCTATGCCGCAACAAAGCTTTTTTGCATATTCATCAAGTTTATAAGCAAAATAGCATCCTGTGCCTAGAATTAGAACACAAAATGCACAGACAAACCAAAATAAAACTTGCAAGAACATATCACAATAATCCCAAGCAGCAAAACCATAGAACCACAAGGCTGCAAAACCATAGAACCACAACAAACCCTTCGAAACTTCCTCAAAACCAACAACCAACTAACAGTTCCTCAAATTCCTCGATAACTCAATAAACCAATTCCAAAATCCACTCAACAAGCAAAGAACCCATCGAAAAAAGCAAAATAGACATACCGTAGCAGTGCAAAGCTTAATTCGTATCACACCCAATACGAAATCATATCTGAAATCAGACAATCTGATGGTCGAACTATAGATCTAACCCAATACGAGCCCCATGGTTCTGAAATCACATGAATCGAAATATAGATCTAACCCAAATTAAACAAACAAAATATTACAGCTAATTTAAAACGAGTAAAAAGGAGAAACTTAGCTTAATTCGAGATCGCTCGTCGTGAAGGCTCGGGGGTTGGCTGGCGATGGCCGAACTGGTGGTCTGTGGGGGTTTAGGGTTGATGGCGAATCATTGAGGAGGTCGAAGCGGTAGTTGCGACGTCGGTTATCTCGTGTTACGGAGGAAGAAAAGGGGATCTAGGGTTTTTCTTCAATTCGGTTTTGAGAAATTTGTGAGGCGGCTTGGTGAATGAAGGGGGTTACGATGGAATTAGGGTTATAAGGGATGACGGGTCGGGTACGTTTGGTTGGGCCGACGGATCATAAGGGTAAATATACTTATTAATAGTAATAGATTTTACTTTTTGTTATTAGTTATTACCTATTAATGTTACATATTAAATATTACTTATAAATGAAATATTAAATGTTAAATATTGGTCATCAAACATTTGATGTTAAATATTAAATTATAAATAATGACGTGTATAAGTTATTATCAAGAAAAACCAATTATAAAAACCCTTTATTACAAATGTCGAGAAAAATCAATTTTTATAAATTTGTTATTGCAATTGTCGTCTATCGAACGTTGCAAATATTTAGTTAATTGTAATATGGTGATTAATTTTGAATTATTAAATATTTTGTTACATATTGATTATTTATTAAATTTATTTTTTATAGTTATTATTAGTTAATAATTATTAAATTAAAAAGTTACGTTCATCATAGATTATAAACTAATTGGAACATCTTAAAAAAAACATACTTGAACCTCACACGCAAATACATGTGAACTCCAGACAGATGAATTATTTGTAAATTATTAATTAATTAAGTAATATTTATTTGTTTACTTATTATTGATTATTAATTATTACTTACTAATTAGTTATTAATTAAATGTTAATTATTAATTAGGATTATTTCATATTAACAATAGTTATTATTTAACTTTTACTTATTTCTACTTAGTTATAATCGAGTAATAACTATTAAAAGCTTATAATGTATATGTCACCTAAATATTAATTAATAAGCAGTTAACATTAACTATTAAACATTAATTACCACTTATTAACTATTAATTATTTAATAAATATTATTGATTCCTAAGTTTATTATTAATTATTATTAAATATTAATATAATTAGTTATTAAATATAGATATTATAAACATGAAGTTTGTAATGGGCATCTATTACAACTAACAAAACAAAAAGTTGTTAAAAATATGTTTATTACAACTTTAGGGAATACCACCATTGTAAAAAACCATTTATTACAACGGTGCTTTTACCACCATTGTAAAAATCCATTTATTACAACGGTGTCTTTACCACCGTTGTAAAAAACCATTTATTACAACGGTGCGTTTACTACCGTTGTAAAAAACCATTTATTACAACGGTGCTTTTACCACCGTTGTAAAATTAAAGTTGTAATATGGTGTTTTTGTTGTAGTGAAGGAGAGACCAATCAGGAGCTGACACCTAGCCCTAGTGACAAGGCAAGACTCAGAAATTCGGCCAAGCACAGACCAGGCCAGCCAGGAGGGCTGGGTTCGACCTGGCTCAGGGGCCAGGTCGACTCCCCAGTCGACCCCCAGGTCGACTACATAGTCTACCTGGGTGCCCCAGGTCGATTACCCAGTCGACCTGGGTGGTCCAGGTCAACTACCCAGTCGACCCGGGTGCCTTGGGCGGGAAAATTCCCGCCCAGCCGAATCTGGGTCCGATTTTTTTGAAATTTGAATTTGTTTCTGAGTTGTTTCCATCTGTTTGAATTTTAAACTGAATTCTGAAACTTCCGGAGGCCATATCTCCCTCATACAGAGTCCGTTTTACGCAAGCTCAGACTTTATCTCAAGCAGAATTCCGAGACGAACGCAATGCGTATCCCGTTTCCCTTAATTCTTTGATTTGAAATTAATTATACTTTAATTTGTGAATTTCACTATTATAGAATACACGGGGTGTTACATTCTCCCTCACTTAAAAGGATTTCGTCCCCGAAATCTTCAAGTTTAGGAAGAACGTATATCCTAACATCCAAACGTCCATCTACTCATCCATCAAACACGAGCATCCATTGTCCTTAAAAGACTTCTAATGCTTCATGATCATATGCGAAGTGTGTGTACATGTACTTATCTAATGCAAAATCAGGCGGTCTACTGATTCAGTTGACCTCCTTAATGAAAGTTATGTAAGTGTCATGAATCCATTATGTATGCAAACCTTCCTATTCATGATTCTACATGAGTGCACAATCATTCATACAAATGCAACATCCATATGGCAACACATAAAACTTCAACCATATATGAATATAAATACATATATGCATATGCAATATGAAGTGACTGAGCCGATCTAAATCCTAGATTGTGTGTGTATATGCAACCACGAGCAACCACTAGCAATCACTTGCAACCACTTGCAACCATCATCCATAACATGTTTCAATTACATGTTTTCATCCAAAGGGTTCCTTCCTAAAAGATAAGGTCGAGGAGATATGCCTAAAAAGACAGATAAAAGCGCAACTTAAGGAAAAAGAAAGATCAAAGATGTACCCTCAAAAAGAAAAGGGTAGGCTGTGCGTATTCTATTCTCAGTTTCCCAAGTTGCGTCTTCCTCGGCGTCGCTCCACTGAACTTTGGCGAGCTTGACTTCATGGTTGTGTAGCCTTTTCACTTCCGTTCCTAATATGCGGGTTGGAACATTCCTCATGGTTGCTTCGCGTTCCACTTCAGCTTCTTCTAGAATGTTTGGCTCTACCACTTCAGCAGATTCATGTAGACATTTCTGGAGGTGCGAAACGTGAAAGACGTTGTGAACTCCAGCTAGTTTTTCAGGTTGTTCTAATCTATAGGCCATTTTCCCAATTTTCTCGATAATAGGAAATGGCCCTACAAATCTCGGTGCCAGCTTTCCAGTGGATCCAAAACGAACAACGTTCCTTAGAGGAGATACCTTAAGAAAAACTCTGTCCCCAACCTCAAATTCAAGGTCGGTCCTCCTCTTGTCGGCGTAGGATTTCTGTCTATCTTGGGCCGTCTTCATCCTTCTTCGTATCAAGTCTACTTTCTCTGAGGTCTCTCGGATCATATCTGGTCCAAGTACGAGCTTATCAGTAGACTGCCACCAACAAGTGGTGATCGGCACGATCTTCCATATAAAGCTTCGAAGGGCGCCATTCCGATGGTGGCTTGGTAGCTGTTGTTGTACAAATTCCACCAAAGGAAGATGGTCTTCCCACGTCCCTCCGAAGTCAAGGACGCACAGTCTTAAAAGGTCCTCCAAAACTCTGTTCACTCTTTCTGTCTGGCCATCGGTTTGGGGGTGATAGGCTGTACTCAAGCATAACTGTGTGCCTACCGCTTCTTGCAGAATCCACCAAAACTCACTTGTGAAGATAGGGCCTCGGTCACTAACAATGCTGGAGGGTATTCCATGGAGTCGAACAATCTCCTTGAGATAAAGAGATGCCAGGGATGAGGCAGTCCTTTTACTCTTGACAGGTAAAAAGTGGGCGCTTTTAGTAAGCCTATCCACTATTACCCAAATGCTAGTGTTGCCTCTTCTAGAACTAGGTAGCCCATCAATGAAGTCCATTGAAATGCTATCCCACTTCCACTACGGGACCTCTAGGGGATGGAGCAGACCACCAGGTTTCTTCTGCTCCGCCTTAACCTATTGGCAAATCATACACTTAGAAACGAAATCTGCCACGTCCTTCTTCATGCCATTCCAAAAGAAAGTTCTCTTTATGTCCTTGTACATTTTATCTCCACCTGGATGTATCGTCATCTTGGAGTGATGTGCTTCTTAGAGAACTGTCTTTACTAAATCCCTTGTCTGTGGGACGCATAGTCTTCCGTCTCGCCTTAGCCAACCCTTATAGTCGATGGAGTATCTGTTGAGGTGACTTGAAGTCTCACCCCTAATTAGGCTATCAATCGTCTCCACAAGCTGAGGGTCTTCGCGCTATGCTGTCCCTATTGAGTCCACTAAAGTCGGGCGTACTTCGAGAGATGCTAGCAAGCCCGGTACAAAATCGGAGGAGGGCCTAAAGTCAAAGCTGGCTATAAACTCTAGGCTTTGCCTTTCAACAAACAGCGGGCTTAATGTCAGTTTCTTTCGGCTCAACGCATCTGCCACTACGTTGCCTTTGCCCGGAGTGTAGGAGATCTCGAAATCGTACGAGGCAAGAAACTCCATCCATCTCTGTTGCCTCAAGTTAAGGTCCTTCTACGAGAAGAGATATTTCAAAGATTTATGGTCAGTATACAGTTCGAACTTCTCACCTAGGAGATAGTGTCGCCAAGACTTGAGTGCAAAGACGATGGCGGCTAACTCAAGATCGTGGGTCGGGTAGTTCTTTTCATGCACTTTCAACTGCCTTCCACCATAAGCTACTACCCTTCCTTCTTGCATTAAGACAGCGCCTAGCCCTGTCCCACATGCATCTGTATAAACTGTGAACATCTTGCTTCCATCTGGCAACGTCAGAACTGAGGCTGTTGTAAGAGCCCCTTTTAGCCGTTGGAAAGCAAACTCGCAATCCAAATCCCAATTGAACACTAGATTCTTCTTTTGTCAGCCTTGTGATTGGAGCTGAGATTTTCGTAAAATCCCTTATGAATTTTCGGTAGAAACCTGCTAGCCCCAGAAAACTTCGGACCTCGGTTGCATTCCTTGGTTTCTTCCAATCCTGTACGGCTACTACCTTAGTAGGGTCCACAGCTAACCCTTCTTTGGATACTATGTGCCCAAGGAACCTTACTTCCTCTCTCCAAAAGTGGCACTTGGAGAATTTGGCTTTTAGCTGATGGACTCGTAGAGTTTCCATGATTGCCCTTAAGTGCTGAGCATGTTCTTGTTCACTCTTTGAGAAGATCAAGATATCGTCTACGAAGACCACTACGAACTAGTTGAGGAATTCTCTGAACACCCTAATCATCAGGCCCACGAAGTAAGCGGGTGCGTTTGTCAAGCCGAAAGGCATGAAAGGCCATTCAAAGAAGCCATCCGGGGTTCTGAATGCCGTCTTATCGACGCTATCTTCAGCCACCCTTAGCTGATGAAAACCGATCGCCAAATCGAGTTGGGAGAAAACAGACGCTCCTACAAGCTGATCAAACAGATCGTCAATTCTGGGGAGAGGGTGTCTATTCTTTTTCGTTAGTTTGTTGAGCTCCCTATAGTCAACACATAGACGGAGTGAACCATCCGCCTTTGTGGCGAACACCACTGGAGCGCCCCATTCTGAAATGCTCCTTCTAATGAACCCCTTCTCTAGAAGCTCTTTAATCTGTTTACTGAGCTCTTTCCTTTCCCGTGGAGCCATGTGTCTAACGGGCAACGCAACGGGCTTTGCATTATCTACAAGATATATGCGGAAGTCTATCTCCCGCTTCGGAGGTAAGCCCTTCACCTCTTCGAAGACGTCCGGATATTCACGGACCACTCTAACCGATTGCAAACTCTCAACAGAAGCATCTAGCGATTCAAGATAACTAAGCATAACCGCATACGAGGGATTACAAGTAATTTCCAGAGTGTTACCGAGTTGGGTCAGAAGCCTAACCACCCTTTTCTCACAATCAAGGATGACACCATTACTGGATAGCCAATCCATGCCCAAAATCAAACCATATCCCGAGAAGCCCAAAACAAAGGCACTACATCTAAATTCTACGCTTAGAATAGAAATTTTCAATCCCACATAGATTATAGACAAATGAGCTGGGCCCCCGATTGGATTTGAAACAATTAAGGGGTCCTCTACCATAGGTGCAGAGATTCTACTAAAGCAGATGAAATAAAGGAGTGTGATGCGCCAGAATCAAATAAAGTGCGAACTGGGTGATCATAAAGATAAACTACACTTTCTATTGAAGTATTTATACCTCGTTGTTGCAGAGGTGGCGATTCTAGCACATGAACCTGTGCCCCTGAGGTGGATCCAGCCCTCTGCCCCTGCCCTCGCTTCTTTGGGCAATCCTTAGCCATGTGGCCTATCTCACCGCAAGAAAAGCACCCACCATTCAACTTGGCCTTCTTTTTCCGACAATCATTCACTAAGTGCCCCACTTTGCCATAGAAATTATACTTCCTCTTCTCTTGGGACTTGTTGTCTTTCCCGCCCTTCTTAAAGTCTGTCTTCTTAGGCTGTAAACCCTCTTTCTTCCCTTGAGAGTTTTCTACCTTTGTCTCCTTCTTGCCCTTATCCTCTTCGTTCAGCAATGCCATCTGCACCAACCTTTCATATGTAGCTCCCATGGGTATATGGGTCATGGCCAAACTGTGTAATGGCTCATTCAATCCTTTGACAAAGCGGAGAGCCTTCGTGTGCGGAGTGTTGACTAGGTCCAGTCCGAACCTAGCCAGCTAATCGAACTGATTAATGTACTCTTTGACTGTCATATTCCATTGCTTAAGAAATAAGAATTTTTCCAACTGAAGACTCCTTTCAGCTTCTGAGAGAAATTTAGCCTCAAACCTTGCCCTAAAGTCCTTCCATGTTTCCACTGGTCTTTCTGCATTCGTAACTTCCCACCAGTAGGAAGCCTCGCCTTTAAGTAGCCATACTGCCAGTTGTACCTTCTGCCTGTCTTCTACTTCAAAGATGATGAATAATTCCTCGGTTTCTTTCAGCCAATTCCTGGCTGCCACGAAGGACTCGGTTCCATGAAAGTCCTTCCCTCCCATAGCTTTGAAATCTTTACATATCTTAGCAAAAGTATTACCACGCGGAGGAGGTGGAGGAGGAGGTGCCGCTGCAGCTGGATGATCTCCTACAGCTGGATGATTTCCTGCAGCTAGGGGAGGAGGAATAGTGGGACCTGGCTGATTGGCCCTTGCTTCTAAGAATCGTCTGAACCAACCAGGTGTTGGTATACCCTATGGCAAGTTAAGTTCTTCGGACATGCTGAAACAAAAAGGATATATTCAAAACGAAGGATAAAAGATAGTACATATGGCTTTGGGGGACTATGCCTTTTTAAAATAAAATAACATTTTATCTTTAAAAATGCTTCTTTAAATTTTCTTTTGAAAATAAATTTTCAAAACTTTTTATCTTATCAAGTAAACCTATGCTCTGATACCAAGTGAAACACCCCACCTCCGTTAGGGTCACTCTCAAAGGGAATGCCCTAATTTTGGTGGAGGTTTATAAGTATATGTCACAGATACACAAGACAGATATAAATACACATATTTTTGAACAGCTGAAAACAACAGCAGCTTTTATTTCATCAAAATTCGTGTGACACAAACCATGCCATAATTTTCTTACAATACTTCCAAAAACATTACAATTTCATAACTGTCTTGATTTCATAACTTAAAGAAGCATAAAAACATAAGTAAACTGCATAAGTCCCCATAAGTGCTATCGAAAGCCATAGTCCAAAACGAAAGAGATCCAAGCAATACATTCTCTCTCTCTTCAAGATGGATGTGAAAACTGGTCAAGCTGCGGTATTCCCTCCCTGTAGACCGGGGGGGGGACGAAAGAAAAGAAGACGAAAGAAAAGTAGAGTCAGACATAAAGCCTGAGTAAGTCTAGGACTATTCAGTCTATGAATGAAGAATTGGGCATGATAAGTATAAACTGGAAATGGGAAAGCACTATAAAACTAAGTTAAGTTGTCTAGATTCGAATATACTATCGTACCCCATATTAATCTCTGTACCCATATAAACTAGTTCCCAATAGGCACCCCATAATCTGGGTGAAGTGATCCATTTCTAATGATCGACTCCTACCCGCATAGTTACGTGTGTCTTACGGCCCCCGATGTTGTAGCTACCTATGCTGGTCCCGCCATGGGGTGTATCAAGTCCCATAGTGGCGGCCCGACACAATTCTAGAATGCACATGTATACTACTGGTACCCAGTGCCTAATTTTTCTACGCCGGAGTGTGTGCACGCCCGCACCCCGTTAGAACCTACACTGCTGCACCACCGCCGTCGATTTGACCTCTTACAGTCAGCCCAGTAATCGTGCCCCACCCTGCCTAGTTCAGGGTATCCTGATAAACCTTGTAGGGTTACTGCTGAAAAGGGTCCCCCGCTACTAGGTTTTCTATTTCTAGCCAGCATGCTAAGTTGGTTAAGTGTTTTGTAAACCTAACCCCCAATCAGTCTATATAGTTTAGCATGTTCAATTTGATTAAGTATTAATTCAATTTACTTAATCCTATCAATCCTGACTCAGCCTTAATTGTCTTATTAAAGCCTCGACCTCTCACATTAGACAGGTATTGTTGTGACTGCCTGTTACCGGTTGGTTCCGAGCAGTCTTACGTCACAACTCAGTCTAACCTCGGGTCTTTATTGGGCTCAATGTTTAACCACCCACATTGGATAGGTATTGTTGTGACTACTGGACGGCCGGGCGGTTCCGGGCAGGTTTACATCACAACTCAATCCAACCTCGGGTTAAACACATCGTATTTTCTAAGTTTACATATTTTGTCTCTTTTCTTTTTATATGTAAATATTTGCAGCCCATTATTCAAATTCGTCTTTATTGGGTAAAATTAACTTATACCACTTAAATGTTTTCAAGGTTGTTGGCATGCGTCAACATGCCAACACATATGTTTCATATTTTTAACCCAACGTCATTACCCCCGTTTTATACGTTCGCCATAATATAACATATGTTGGGTTTAACATTTAAACCCAACTTAGCCACATGAAAAAGGGGAGGCTTAAAATATGGTGTTTATATATTCTAAGTAACATCAAAAGGGGTGTGTGAACGCATGAACTTGCAACATAACGACCTAATTAACATAAATTAGGCACTTGTGAACTTGCATTGTAATAGCATATAATTTTGACATGAAACATACCTAAACATGAATCATGGTTTTAAATCTAGTCATGTAAACTTGCATTTAAATTGCGAACCTAACTTAAATTATGTGTCACATATATTATCACATGAATTTGATAACAACATAGGCCTAAAACATATTTTCAATTAGGCATAACACCAAACGTAGTCTAGTCATGTTTATAGAGTCCACACAAGTTCACAAAGATGCTTACTTTTGTCACTAATACAAAAGTATGTCTCTTTTTTTTCACTAGAATCATAATTCCTATTTCAACATAAATTAATATGAATCATAATACCCAAATGGATCCAACTACACTAAACATGATCATAAAATATACAAAGAAGGATCTAAAATCATGTTGGCATAATAGTGAATCATATACTTGCATGAATCTCAACTTTGTTGTAAAAAACTACCACAAACATATAGTTGTTAACTTTCAACATGAATCATACACTTGCAAATATCCGATGGTTCAAACATCATTATCCCACAACATCCCCAAATCTATTCATAATTAGAATCATAGCAACATACAATTATGAATTATCGTCACCACAAATTAAGTACAATTCCATTTCTAATTTTACGTAAATCAAAACTCAATTATTCATTCACATCGGAATAGCCCTCTACTTACAACGTATGATGAATCTTCAATTCAGGTTTCTGAATTCTGAATTTGGAGATGCTATCCTTTGTTGTAGGCGTTGTTTTGATTTAGTTGTCGTTGCTTTAAGCTTTCGAATTGACTCCTAATCGTCTCTCAATTTTGACGGTTACTCCTAATCTTTCTTCAGCAGCATGACGGTCTCATTCTCATTTTATTTGTGTGAATCAGGTGGAGTCTTAGGTCCTTTTTATAGAGTTTGTGAATTGATTAGAGCCGTCGATGAAGCTTAGATTAAAATTAGCCGTTCGTTTGAAGGAGAGACCAATCAGGAGCTGACACCTAGCCCTAGTGACAAGGCAAGACTCAGAAATTCGGCCAAGCACAGACCAGGCCAGCCAGGAGGGCTGGGTTCGACCTGGTTCAGGGGCCAGGTCGACTCCCCAGTCGACCCCCGGGTCGACTACCCAGTCGACCTGGGTGGCCCAAGTCGACTACCCAGTCGACCTGGGTGCCTTGGGAGGGAAAATTCCGACTCAGCCCAATCTGGGTCCGATTTTTTTGAAGTTTGAAATTGTTTCTGAGCTGTTTCTGTCTGTTTGAATTTTAAACTGAATTCTGAAACATCCGGAGGCCATATCTCCCTCATACGGAGTCTGTTTTACGCAAACTCGGACTTTATCCCAAGCAGAATTCTGAGACGAACGCAATGGCATATCCCATTTCCCTTAATTCTTTGATTTGAAATTAATTATACTTTAATTTGTGAATTTCACTGTTATAAAATACACGGGGTGTTACAATTTTAAATCAAAATTGAATATTCCACATCATCGATATACAAATGATAATATTTTCAAAACGTTATATTTTGAAATCACTTCCTTTTCTATAATCATTATAAAAATGAATAAAATCGATATAAATATCGTTTACGTCAAAATGGCGTCAATCTAATCAACACGACTTTCATTCAACACATGAATGTTTTCTTCTATTCAACACATGAATATTTATTTTTCTATTCAACACATGAATTTTATTTCTATTCAACACATGGATATTTAATTTTCTATTCAACACTTGAATTTTATTTTTCTACTCAACACATGAATTTTACTTCTTTCTTCTTTTCCCAATTTGAATGAGGCCCAATCAATTACCATATAATGTTAATTATATGGATTCTCTACAACACATGTATATAACAGCAACGATAAATTATCAACCATCATCTAGAGTGCACCACACAACTGCATATGCATTAAATATAAATAATTAACGCTAACACAGTCTGTCAATCCATCGATTGACATACAACCAAACAATCGGGATTAGTGTACGTCAAATCTCATCCCAATACCCATGTGGGGTTTCAAATCAACAAACACAGATTTTATTTGTGCAGTTGGGCGATGTGTAAAATTTATCGTCCCAATCATTATCAGTCAAATCAGTGTATATAAACAAGGTTCCGATTTGTTTATTACTATTTATTTTATATACACATTAAAAATCATATTTTTAACTATAAAATATTTTCCATTACAAAATATTTTATTTCATTCCATATCACACAATCAAATTTCACAACACACCAATCAAACAAACAAGTCATCCATGGTCTGTGGACGACGGGTGTCGGGTGCTACTAAACACTGTCTGCATCCTAGTATATATTTCAAACTAGAAATATAAATAAAAGTGAGGAGTTCTCACCGAGAGATAAACCAAACGCCACGACTCTTCATATGTAGAAGTCTTCGCCGTTCTCGCCTTTTGTCACTTTCGTTGCCCGTAGCCAATTGATGGAAGGCAGGGGCTTTCCGCTGTTTAAACAGCGCGAGGGGGGGTTTCAGCAGTCGTCAGCGTCGTTGGAGGTGCGACACGTTCTCGGTTTGGGGTCTCGGTTTTAGGAGATGGCGACCAGGGGGTGTGGCTCGCGATACGGAGGTAGGGGGCGAGGTCAGGTGGCGCCGTTGGAGGTGCGGCGCCCGCCAAGGGGCGGCGGCGATCGAACACAGAAGGGGCGACAGGGGTCTTCAGAACAAGGGGGCGGGCTTTCTTTTGATTTAGGTTTAGATAGAAAGAAAAAGGGGGAGGGGTTAATATAGTATATATATATATATACTATTTTATTATTATTTAATTATCTTCGAAAAGAAACTTTTTATTTCGACCCCCAAATCGAACCCATCAACTGTCACCCATAGCTAATTACCCTCATTCCGAACACAATGGGATAGGTATCGCAAGCAGATTCGATCGTTTCGATCAGTTTCCATCAAAATCAAAATATAACTCTATATATTGAATTTGAACGCACATTTCAATTTACTGGGGTCACATAGTGACTCGAAAAAATTCCAGAAAAATATATTCTAGCTTCGTATTGACGATACGGTCCTAACAAAACTAATTACATCGAATTCTGAGACCGTTTGAAAAATGGCCATTTTCCAGTCGATTAATATCAACTGAAACTGGTCAAACGCGTTTTCCTTTGCCACGCTCACATATTGATTCGAAAAATTGTGAATTTTGGAATCTAGCAATAATTTGACATCCCGAATCCAACAAAAGCGATTTCGTCGAAAACAGATGTCATTTGCAAAATGGCTATTTTTAAGGGCCAGAATTCCATAGCGACTATTCTGAATTTTCAACTGGGCTAAACTTTTTATCCCCGCTATGAAATTCCAATTTTTTGGAGTTGTTGGAAAGATATTCTCAATTCGATTCTAATATTTTAGGTTTCACCAAAATCCGGTTTATTTTGAATCCTGCATATTCATTCGAAATTTGAAATCGAATTTTCGAACTACCGCGCCATTTTCAATTCCTTTTATATTTAAAATAAATATTTATATTGTAACGACGATTCAAGTAAATATATAAGTTCTAATTCTATTCAAATTAAATTTTTTGTCGTCATTATTTAAAATAATTCATTTTAAATATTCAAAATTCGCTAAAATTGCCAAAATATAAATTTCAAATTGGCTCAGATTTCCGGGTTATTACATACTAGTTCCATACTGAAAGTTGATCCCTCTTACTAAACATAATAGTAATAATGGTAGTTTCGTGTACTCCTAGCTACTGTCAAAGGTGCCTCCTGCTCCTATCTCCACTAGTTGTACCCACTACCCTCCCTATTCGATCGACTCCCTAACTAGTAGTACCCGTGGTGGTCCAACAGTACGGTTTATCACCCCCAAAAGTGGCAACCCGATACTACTAAAATGCACGGCTTATACCTACACGATGCAACAACGTCACTTACCATCCTGGACCCGCGCACGCACATGACTCCGTTGGATTTGCACTACCATCGCTAACTCTTTATTGACCTCTTACAATCAACCCCAGTAAGCCTGTCCCTGTCCTCGACCAAGTTCGAGCTCCTATAGATACTAAAATGGGTTATTGGTTGAAAAGAGTCCACCCACTTGACACAAGCTTCCCTCCTAAGCTTTGTCCCCACTAGGCATTCCCACTTAACCCCTCTTTATCCCCATGTCCAATCACATGTCTCATCTTGGTTAAGTGTTTTAATTATGTTTCACATGCTACCCATGTTAACCACTTAACCCTTTATCATTCCCATGTCTTACCATATGTCTTATCTTGGTCAAGTGTTCATTAATTCATTATAATCGTAATCTTGCTAGACCTCCCACATTAGATTGCCATTTTGCGGTTGCTAGATATGTCAGGAGGTTCCAAGAAATCTTATACTGCAATCCGAATCCAACCTCGTGTCTTTGCATTACTACGTATCTAGTTTCTTCCTCTGACCTCTCACATTAGATTTCCAAATTGTGGTTGCTCGATGTGCCGGGCGGTTCCGGGCAGTCTTATACTGCAATTTGAATCTAACCTCATGTCGTAGGCGTTATTTATCACTTTCTTGATTCAAGCCCCAATTTTAATTCTTGGATTAAAATATATTCCAATCGCCCAAAATTTCCATTCTAAATTATGTTTATAATTTTAATCCAAATTAGGCCTATAATCTTTTGTATACATGTATACCAAATTACGCCCAAATTAATTTGCGTTCCTCATATATACAGATTATATCAAATTATACCCAAATTATGCCAAATCTCATGTGTACAATTTATACACAATTATGCTCAAATTAATATATGCCAATAATCTCATTTTATTACAAATTTCCCCAAACTTTTCCCAATCGTTCAAACGTTATTCGTACGCGAACCTCAACGCAATATGTTAGGCTTGAAATTAGCCTAATCTCATAAAGAAGAAGGGAAGAGAATCATGTCATTAAAACTAGCATAAAATAGCATATGAAACATGAACTGGCATAGGACAATAAAATAGATCCAATTAGGCATATGATAATTGTAATTCGTGTATGAATCTGAAAGATAAGAATCTACAAAACTTGATATGATTCATCTTACTTACAGGCATGATCACTAAATCCAATTTACAATCCTATTACAATAATTTTTTGATTATATGTGTAAGTAACTTAGACTCACAGCGACAGGGTTTAGGAGAGAGGATAGATCTGAATTCTAATTTCTGAATTTGATTAGCTAAATTGTTGTTGTAGAATTTAATTCTTATCTTCCAATTTGAATACTCCTATTCTGATTTGCTTTGGTGGAGAAGAAAGGCTAGGCTAATTTAGATTTAAGCAGCATGGAGGCGCCATGGATTAGTGTAATGAAATTAGGGTTAGGTTTAGGTGTCTATTTATACAAGTACTGGGTGTATTAGGACCTTTAGATTAGAATAGGATCCATCTAGACCATCCAGACCAAAAAAATACATCATCCGGCCAATCCCAAAAGGACACATCAGCCCTTGACCACCAAAATACGTCTGGCAGATCCGGGCAGACGGGGGTCACACCCCTATAGGGGGGTCGTCACCCCTGTCGACACCCCTATAGGGGGTCGACACCTATGTCGACTCCCCTGGGGGGTCGACACCCTAGAGCGGGAGGTTACCCGCTCACCCAGATTTGGCTGATTTTGATTTTTGAATTCATTTTTCATTTATTATTTTATTTATTATTAAATTATGCTAATTCTTGAATTCTTCTAAGCTTCATAACTTCTTCATACTGTATCCGTTTTACGCAAACTCGGACTCTACCCCAAGCAGAATTCCGAGACGAATGCAATGGCGCAACGCGGGTCCCTTAATTCTTCCTACAAAAATTAAGTATTCTTTAATTATCCCTTATGTCATGTTTTTAAAATTACGAGGTGTTACATTCTCCCCTCCTTAAAGGATTTCTTCCAAAAATATTCAAGTTAAGCAGAATGTATCCTACCATCCAATCATCCATCTACTCATCCATCATCCACAAGCATCCATTGTCCTTTAAAGATTTCTAATGCTATATGAACATATGCAAACGTATGTGTATATGTTCCTTATCTAATGCAAAGATCAGGCGGTCTACTGATTCAGTTGACCTCCTTAATGCAAAACATGATAGCGCCATGCGTCCATTATGTATGCAAAAGAATCCTAATGATACATGTCATTTCTAGATGAGTGCACAATCATTCACTCAAATGCAGCATCCATATTATAACACATTCAATATACAACCATTCACTTAAATATGCACACTTGTTCATATGCAATATGAAAGTGATTGAGCCGATCTAGTGCCTAATGTATGTGTAAATGCATCCACGAGCAACCACTGGCAAACACTTACATCCACTTACATCTACCAAACATAACATGTCTCAAACACATGTTTACAACCATAGGATTTTCTACCTAAAGATCAAAGATATAATCGAGAGGACACATTAAACGATAGAACAAGTATAAACAAAACAGTAGAAAGAAGGAGAAGTTATGAACATACCCTCAAAAAGGAAAGGGTACGACGCACATATCTTGTCTTCTATTTCCCAAGTAGCGTCTCGTTGATCATCTCCTCATCGGACTTTAACCAACTAGACCTCTCGGTTTCGTAATCTCTTGAACTCCGATCCAAGGATGCATGTAGGAACATGTCAAACCATGGCATCTCGCTCTACTTCCATTTCTCGAAGCATGCTCGACTCTACTACTTCTGCGGTATCGCGTAAACACTTCTTCAAATGCGACACATGAAATACGTCATGAACGCCACTAAGATTCTTGGGCAACTTCACTCTGTAGGCCACCTATCCAATTCGCTCTGTAATCGGGAATGACCCTACGAACCTTAGTTCCAATTTCCCTATAGATCAAAATGAACTACATTCCTTAATGGTGATACTTTAATGAAGACATCTCTCTAACACTGAACTCAAGATTGGTCCTTCTCTTATCGGCATATGACTTTTGCTGGTCTTGTGCCGTCTTCATGCGTCTTCGAATCAAGTCTATCTTCTCTGAAGTTTCTCTAAACATCTCGTGCCTAAGAAAAAATTTATCCGTAGATTCCCACCAACAGGTCGGTGATCGGCAAGGTCATCCATAAAGAGCTTCAAAAGGTGTCATGCCAATGCTAGCTGATAGCTGCTGTTGTAGGCGAACTTTACTAATGGAAGATGTTCCATCCATGTCCCTCTAAAGTCCAAGATACACAACCTAAAAAGATCTTCTAGGATCCTATTCACTCTTTCGGTTTGGCCGCCCGTCTGAGGGTGATAAGCGGTGCTCAAACACAATTGCATTCCTATCGCCTCTTGCAAGCTCTTCCAAAACTCACTGGTGAAAATGGGAACTCGGTCGCTTATGATACTAGAAGGTATGCCGTGTAGACAAACTATCTCTCGGAGATAAATAGATGCTAACCACGCCGCTGTTCTTTACTCTTAACGGGAATGAAATGGGCACTCTTGGTAAGTCTATCAACAACTACCCAAATCCCCGTATTACCCTTCCTTGACCTCGACAACCCATCGATGAAATCCATGGAAACACTTTCCATTTCCGCTGTGGAACCTCTAAAGGATGAAGCAGACCACCAGGCCTCTTTTTCTCAGCCTTGACTTGCTGGCACACTAAGCATCTAGAAACGAACTCAGCTTCATCCTTCTTCATTCCGGCCCAAAAGAAAACTCGCTTCATGTCCCTATACGTCTTTCACCACCGGGATGTATGGTCATCTTAGAATGATGTGCTTCTCTGAGGATTGTTCTCCTTAAACTCTCGTCTCGTGATATGCAAAGTATCCCATCTCTACGCAACCAACCTTTGTTATCTATAGTATACTTACTAAGATGGCTCGAAGACTCCCCTCTTATGAGCTTATCTACTATCTCTATCAGCATTGGGTCGTCTCGCTGTGTCGCACCTATTTGTCCAAAAAGCATAGGTCGTACCTATAACGATGCCAACAAACCGGGTACATAATCGATAGAGGGTTTAAAGTCAAAGGTAGAGATATTCTCTAAACTCTACCACTCAACAAACAAAGGACTCAAAGCCAACTTCTTTCTACTCAAGGCGTCAACTACAGCGTTACCCTTACCTGGGGTATATGCAATCTCAAAATCATATGATGTTAAGAACTCCATCCACCTTTGTTGCCTTAAGTTTAGATCTTTTTGAGAGAACAGGTATTTTAGTGACTTGTTGTCTGTATACAACTCAAACCTCTCACCAAGCAAATAGTGATGCCAAGACTTCAGCGCAAAAGCTGTGGCAGCTAACTCTAAGTCGTGGGTAGGGTAATTCTTCTCATGAGCCATTAACTGCCTTCCACCAAAGAATATCACCCTTCCCTCTTGCATCAAAACTGCGTCAAGCCCTGTCCCTCAAGCATCGGTATACACTATGAACGGTTTACTCCCATTAGGCAAAACTAAAACTGGAGCTTTCATCAATGACCTCTTCAAACATTGGAAAGCATTGTCATAGTCAACATCCCAAGAAAAGGTCAAATTCTTTTTCGTCAACCATGTAAGTGGGGTTGATATCTTAGCAAAGTCCTTGATGAACTTCCTATAATAGCACGCGAAACCAACAAAACTTCTTACTTCTGTTGCATTCCTAGGAATATTCCAATCTTGGATTGCCACCACCTTCACGGGATCCACTGCTATCCCTTCCTTAGAGACCACGTGTCCTAAGAACCTCACTTCCTCCAAATATGACATTTGGAGAACTTAGCTTTGATTTGATGTGCTCGAAGGGCCTCTAAGACTTCCCTAAGATGTAGGGCATGCTCTTCATCGCTTCTAGAGAATATCAAGATGTCATCCACAAAGACCACCATGAACTTGTTTTGAAACTCCATAAACACCCTACTCATCAAATCTACAAAATATGCGGGTGCATTCGTTAATCCAATAGGCAAGACGAGCCACTCGAAGAAACCATCTGGAGTTCTAAATGCAGTCTTATTTATGCTATCCTCAACTAACCTCAACTGATGAAATCCTGTAGCTAAGTTCAACTGCGAGAAAACTGAAACACCAACCAACTGATTGAACAAATCGTCTATCCTCGGCAATGGGTGTCTATTTTTCTTCGTGAGCTTATTCAGCTCTCTATAGTCCATGCACATTCTAAGCGAACCATCAACCTTTGTAGCAAAAACAATAGGAGCTCCCCACTCTGAGATACTTCTTCTTATGAACCCTTTCTCAAGCAACTCTTTCACTTGTTTACTAAGCTCCCTCCTTTCTCTTAGAGCCATGTGGAGCACAGGCAATGCAACTGGCTTTGCACTGTCCGCCAAGTATATACGAAAATATGTCTCGCGTTTTGTAGGTAAGCCCTTAACCTCCTCAAAGACATCTGCATACTCACGGACTACTCGAACAGATTGAAAATCATCAATAGATGTGTCGAGAGATTCTAGGTAGCAAAGCATAACAGAACCCGTAGGGTCACAAGAAATATCGAGAGTATTACCCAAACTAGTCAACAGCCTAACTACCCGCTTTTCACAGTCGAGAATGGCACAATACCTGGCCAGCCAATCCATTTTTGGAATCAACCCATAGCCCGTGAAATGAAGCACATAAGCGTTGCATTCAAACTCTATGCCATACACATATATTCTCAAATCCCAACATATCATAAAAACAAGAGCCGTGGCCCCGATAGGATTTGAGATAGCAATATGATCCATAACTAGACTAGCATTTAAATGCAATGTTTCAACTAACGAAGCAGATATAAACGAATGTGAAGCGCCAGAATCCGTCATAGTTCAAACAGGATGATCAAAAAAGAAAATCAAACTTTCAATAGAAATGTTTCTACCTCTCTCCTGTCCTGGTGCCACGAGAGCATGAACCTGCCCTCCAGAAGTAGGTCCTGTCCTCTACTTTTTCCCTTGTCCTTACCTCCTTGGGCAGCCTTTAATCATATGTCCTACCTCACCACATTGGAAGCAACCTATCTTCTTCTACTACTTCTTACAGTCCTTGCTTAAGTGGCCCGGTTTCCACAATTAAAGCACATTTTCTTCCCTTGGCCCTTGTTATCCTTACAACCTTTCTTTTGTTGTTGTTGTGCTTTCTTCGGATCCACTTTCTTATCATGTGCCTTAACTACATTAGCACCTTTATCCTCTTTATGCATCAACGCCACGTCAACAGTTTCTCGAAAGTAGCTCCTAAAGGAATGTGGGACACAACTAACCAGTGTAATGGTTCAGTCACACCCTTGGAAAATCTTAAAGCCTTCTTATATGGTGTATTAACTAATTCCTTACCAAATATTGCTATCTAGTTAAACTTGTTAACGTACTCCTTCGCAGACAAACTCCCTTGTTTCAAAGCCAAGAACCTGTCCTCTGCTCGTGAAAGAAATTTCAGCTTGAACCTTTATCTAAAATCCATCCATATCTCCACTCTACGTCCTCCATTTGTTTCTTCCCACAAAAATGAGGCTTCGTCCTTCATCGACCAAGCAACTAGCTGAACCTTTCTTCCATCATCTATCTCCATGACACCAAACAAGTCCTCCACTTCCTTGAGCCAATTCCGAGCCTCAACAAACGCCTCAGTCCCATAAAACGGTTTTCCGCCCATTGTACGGAAGTCCTTGCATATCTTAGAAAAAGCGTCTACACGGGGAGGAGGAGCAGGAGCGGCTGCAGCTGGGGGAGGAGGAACGTCCGCTGGGACTGCGGCAGTAGCCGTAGCCTCCAGATACCTTCTGAACTAGCCTGGTCTCCGTACGTCCTCGGGTATAACGGGTTTCCCAGACAGGCTGGAAGGAAAAAGGAAGAAATCCGAAATAGAGAATCGAAAGGTTGATATATAGATTTTGGGGATTATGTTTTTCATAATAAACCTTTCTCTTGAAAATACCCTCTTTAAAACATGTTATTGAAAAACTTCTTTCTAAAAATGCTTTTGAAAATGGTTTTCAATATCTTTTATATGTTCTGGCAACCATCAGCTCTGATACCACATGTAACACCCCATGTCCGTTAACGTCACTCACTAAGGGAATGCATTAACTTTCATGGATTATTATAAGAGTATAGAACAGAATATCACAAGACAGATATATAAAATGGTACCAAAGAAAATTCAAAATTTATTCATTGCAACAGAAAACCAAAACATATCTGGTTACAATATCAAAACCATATTGTAAAGCCAAGTACACAAATACCCATCTTGTACAAAATTATTATCAGAGTACATAAAAGTAAAACCATAATCCTGCTTCAAATAGCCATAATGGAAAAGAGATAAAGCTGAGCGTTACTTTCAACACTTCCAAGCACTTGAAGAAGAAAGAAATACAAGTCAAGCTTCACTAGTCCCACCCTGAGGACCTGAGTGGGGGTAAAGAAAGAAAAGAGGTGTAACAAAAATGGGTCAGACATACGTCTAGCGAGTCCAGTGACTTTAACAATATAATCAGTAAAGTAACATGATAAGAACATAAACTAAATATAAGAGATGACTATAACATAAGCAGATATGACAAGGTAAACAAGATGAACAAGATATAATGTTGACTACGCTTCTAATCACTATAAGATAATTCCAACACCGCACCAATACTAGTTCCATAATGAAAGTTGATCCCTATTACTAAATAAAATAATAATAATAATGTAGCAGCTCGTACCTCCGATCACGTAAGATATTGTCCCCAACTTAGCCACCATATAGGTGTGGGGTTTTGTTCCTCAAAAGGCCTCGGCGTTAGTAAGAGATAGACTCTACTATATAAGTACCCACTTTATACAGGCTTCCACGATGTGGGACTTAGGAGTGTTACATTCTCCCCTCCTACAGAGCCCAACGTCCCCGTTGGCTCACAAACACCTCACCCAAGCGTTGTGGTCCACACAGGAGCCACAATTCCGGCTGGGTATTGGCTCTTATACCAACTGTAACAGCCCGCACCTCCGATCACGTAAGATATTGTCCCCAACTTAGCCACCATATAGGTGTGGGGTTTTGTTCCGCAAAAGGCCTCGGCGTTAGTAAGAGATAGACTCTACTATATAAGAACCCACTTTATACAGGCTTCCACGATGTGGGACTTAGGAGTGTTACAAATAGTGATGGTAGTTTCGTGTACTCCTAGTTGTTGTCATAGGTGTCGTCTTCTCCTATCTCCACTAGTTGTACCCACTACCCTCCCCATTCGATCAGCTCCCTAACTCATAGATACCTGTGCTAGTCCAACAATATGGTGTATCACTCCCCAAAGTGGCAACCCGATACTACTAAAATGCACGGCTTATACCTACACGATTCAACGGCGTCTTACCGAGCAGCCCGGACCCACGCACGCACATGACTCCATTGGAATTGCACTGCCATCGCTAAATCTTTATTGACCTCTTACAATCAACCCTAGAAAGCGTGTCCCTGTCCTCGACCAAGGTCGAGCTCATATGGGTACTAAATTGGGTTACTGGTTGAAAAGGGTCCGCCCACTTGACACAAGCTTCCATCCCAAGCTTGGTCCCCACTTAACCCCTCTTTATCCCCATGTCTAATTACATGTCTCATCTTAGTTAAGTGTTTTAATTATGTTTCACATGCTACCCATGTTATGTAATACCGCGTAATTTTAAAACATTAAAATAAACAAATTTAAGAACACTTAATTTTTAGAAGAAGAATTAAGGGTAACGGGTTTTGCCATTGCGTTCGTCTCAGAATTTTCCTTGAGATATAGTCCGAGTTTGCGTAAATCAGGCTCTGAATGAGGAAGTTATGGAGCTTAGAAGATTTAAGTTTAAATTAGAATTAAATAAATAATTAATAAATGTAAATTCGAATTCAAACCAGCGAAAAGAAGTGGGCGGGAAAATTCCCGCCAGAGGCTGTCTACCCCCTATAGGGGTGTCGACACAGGTGTCGACCCCCTATAAAGGTGTCGACATGGGTGTCGCCCCCCTGTTGGGGTCGACCCCTGCTGACTGTTTTGGACAGTGACGATTTTTTGAGTCGTAGGGCTATGTGGCGACATCTAATTGGCCTGATGATGTATTTTCTTGGACTGCTTGGTTTGGATGGATCCTATGTTGGTCTAAAGGCTCAAATTAGTCCTATACTTCTATATAATCACATCAAACATAAACCCTAATCAAAAATAAATTGATTCTTGAGCTACCATGCTGTAGCATCCCAAACTAATCTAGCCTCTACCTTAACTAATCAGTTTCAAGATAAATATGAAAGCCTACATCAACGGATTATCTTAAGTACTTCATAAATCATATTCCAGATCTTCGCTTCTTTCTTAATCTTTGTGAGTTCGTGTAGATTTCACAAGATAATTAAACTAAAGTAATTATGATAAGTTGTGAATTGTGATCATATGATTATGCCTATAATGGATCTTATCAGATTTACAAGTTGTCATCTTTTTTGATTCATAGCCTATGCTTTTCTGATCAATTCTATCAACTCATGCTTGTTTGTGCTCGTATATTTATTCCTATTTTGATACCATGATTCTCTCCCCTCTTCCTTTTTCTGTTTTCTTTTTATGAGTTAGGCTAAGTTCGAGCCTAACATATTATGCAAAATTCGCGCACGTATAACGCTTGAATGACAGGAAATTTTTTGGGAAATGTTGACTAACATGTGATTTGTAAAAAGGCATAAATTGATGATGGCTATAGTTTGGGAAATCCTCTATCCCTCTCCGCTTTATTTTTGGACCTTGTTGTACGTGCGCGATTGAAACGTGGGGAATTGGGTATAACTTAATTAAGTAATTTTGGGCATAACAAGTAAATGTGGCATAGCTTGAATTGACCACAATTATGGATAATTTACATATAAATCTAGACTTGGACTGTAAATATGTAAATTGGCTAAAAGACTAATGCCAAAGACACGTGGTTAGACTTGGTTTGCTGTATAAGACAGCTAGGAACCTCCTGGCATATCCAACAAGCGCAAACGGCAGTTTAATGTAAGAGGTCAAAGGCATAAATTAGATGCTTAGACACAAGGTTTAGTCTGGCTTATGGTTGAAGTCTGCCCGGAACAGCCCGACATATCCAGCGGCCACAAGTGATCGACTTAATGTGAGAGGTCTATGCATTAATAACTAATTAATGCTGAATATGATGCCTAAACGAGTTAGGTGGGTGCAGTTAAGTTAACATGGGTAAGAAGACAACCTAACCAATATTACATGAACAAAGTGGATAGGGTTAAGGCAAGCTTAACCAATAATAAAAATGGACTTGATAAGTGAAAGGGTTAAGTAAATCTTGGGTAGTTAGCTAATATTAGTATATATATGCCCGCAAACATAATCGTTGAATAAACATGCGTGAATCAGTAGGAAGGTTAAGTGACATATGGATAGGTGACACTTAACCAATACAATATGTTAATTAAAAAAATGGCTGGGGTTAGGTTAAATTGAGAACACTTAACTATTATAACATGTTGGTTAGGAAACCCTAGTAATGGGGACCCATTTCAGCAGTAACCCACAAAGATGTATCACGGCACCCTGAACTAGGCAGGGTGGGGCACGATTACTGGGCTGATTATAAGCGGTCAAAATTGCGTCGGGTGGTGCGTCAGTGTAGGTTCCGACGGATTACGGGCATGCACGTGCTCCGGAGTGGGAAAAGCAGGCACTGGGCATTAGTAGTCATACACTATGCATCTTGAATTGTGTCGGGTTGCCATCAAAGGGATTGAAACACACCATGGTGGGACCAGCACAGGTATCTACAAACAAGTGGTGCCGAATGACATAAGTAATGAATACATATGAGTTAAGGAGCCGATCAATTAAGCGATAAGGGGGTAGTGTGGGGACATCTAGTATTTAGTAGACTGTCATGGATTGTATGGGGGTGGATACCTCTTGCTAGATGTTATGCCCGAGGACTAACAATTACAAGATGGGGATCAACTTTCAGTATGGGATTAGTATTGGTGCGGTGTATTTAGTATTAGTGCTGTATAATTAGCATTGGTGCAGTGTAGTAATTACGCTATAGTGATTAGAAGCGCAATCAACATTTATCTTATTCATCTTGCCTACCTTGTCATGCGTGCTTATGTACAGTCATTTCTTACTTTCCAGTTTTTGTTCTTATCCTGTTACTTTAATGATTATATTGTTAAAGTTACTGGACTTGCCAGACTAATGTCTGACCTAGTTTGTTTCGCCTCTTTTCTCCCCCCCAAGGTTATCAAGGTGGAAATAATTAAGCTTAGTTCAGATGTCTCTTTCTTCCAGCTTGAAGTTGAAAGATGTATTACTTGGCTTTGATTCTGCTTATGGCATTTTCTGTTGGGGATTATGGTTTTCAAATTTTGTACTCTGAAGGCTTTTGTACAAGACTGATATTATGTACTTGGTTTTGTTGTTTTAAAGGTGTAATCAAACCTAATTTTGTTTCCATTATAATAAAGTTATAATTTTTTTAGGTACTACATTATCCGTCTTGTAATATTCCGTTTTGTTTACTTATAACGCTCCACGAAACTTAATGCATTCCCTTTGTGGGTGACATCAATGGACATGGGATGTTACACTTGGTATCAGAGCTGAAGGTTACTAGAAAAAATAAAAGATTTTGAAAAACCCTTTTCAAAGGCATTTTTGTAAACAAGTATTTTTTTTAAAAAAATGTTTTAAAGAAGGAGTTTTCAAGAGAAAGGTTTATTATGAAAAACATAATCCCCAAAAAGCCATATATCTTTCTTTCGATTCTTTGTTTCGAATCTCTTCCTTTTTCCTTCTTGAGCCTCTTTCCCCGTGTGTAGATGCTTTTCCTAAGATATGTAAGGACTTACGTGCGATGGATGGAAATCGTTTCAAAGGACTGAGACGTTTTTCGAAGCTAGAATTGGGTCAAGGAAGTGGTGGACTCATTTGGTATCTTTGAGATAAACGATGGAAGGAAGGTTCAGCTAGCTACTTGGTCAATGAGGGAGTTTAGGCTAAGGAGCATAACCCAAGGATGAGGAATTTGTTGATATGGCTTTAATCCGCGAAGAAGGTAAAGGAGAAAGTGGAAAGAATAATTAACCCCGTGACAAAAGAAGGCGTCTTTATTGTCATATAATGGGCCATGTTATTAAGGACTGTAGGAAGAAGAAGAAACCTGGTTGTTTTCATTGCGATGAGGCAGGACATCTGATTAAAGACTGCCCAAGGAGGCAAGGACAAGTACAAGGGCAAGGGCAAAGGACATGACCTACTTCCGAAGGACAGGTTCATGCCCTCATGGCACTAGGACAGGAGGGAGATAGAAACATTTTTGTTGAAAGTTTTATTTTTCGTTTTTGATTATCTTGTTCTAACTTTGTTTGATTCTGGCACTTCGCATTCGTTCATATCTTCTTTGTTAGTTGAAACACTACACCTAAATACAAATATAGCTGTGGATACCATTGTAGTCACAAATCCTATTGGTGGTTCGAATCATTTATCTATGCTTTGTAGGGATTTGATAATGTCTATCTTGGGTGTTGGGTTTGAATGCAATGCCTTCGTTCTTGGGTTCATGGGCTATAGCTTGATTCTAGGGATTGATTGGCTAGCTCGGCATGGTGCCATCCTAGACTATGAAAAAAGGGTAGTTAGACTATTAACTCGTTATGGAAAGACCCTTGATATTTCTTGTGACCCTAGAGATCTGGTGACGCTTAGCTACCTAGAATCACTTGACACATCCATCGATGATTTGGAATCTATTCGAGTAGTCCGTGAGTATGGTGATGTCATTGATGAGGTTCGGGGTTTAACCCCAAGGCGCGAGATAGACCTCCGTATAAATTTATTAGATAATGCAAAGCCAGTTGCATTACCAGTGCGCCACATGGCTCAGAGAGAGAGAGTAGGGGACTCAGTAACCAAGTAGGGGAGCTACTCGAGGAAGGGTTCATAAGAATTAGTATTTCGAAATGGAGTGCTCCAGTAGTTTTTGCTACGAAGGTTGATGGTTCACTTAGATTGCGCGTGGACTATAGGGAGCTGAACATGCTCGTGAAGAAGAACAAACAGCTATTGCCGAGGATTGATGACTTGATCAATCAGTTGGTCGACGCTTCGGTTTTCTCACAGTTGGATTTAGCTACAAGATTTCATCAGCTAAGGGTGGCTGAGGATAGCATAGATTAGACTGCATTTAGGACTATTGACGGTTTCTTCGAGTGGCTCATCATGCCTTTTTTGTTTAACAAATGCACCCGCATATTTCGTAGACTTGATGAGTAGGGTATTTAGGGAGTTTCTGAACAAGTTTGTGGTAGTCCTTGTAGATGGTATTTTGAGTTTATATAGAAGCGAGGAAGAGCATGCCCTACATCTAGGGAAGTCTTAGAGACCCTACGAGCGCATCAACTCAAAGCTAAGTTCTCCAAGTGTCATTTTTGGAGGAAAGAAGTGAGGTCTTAGGACAAGTGGTCTCTAAGGAAGGGGTAGCATTGGACCCTGCGAAGGCGGTGGCAATCCAAGATTGGAAGGTTCCTAGAAAAGCAATGGAAGTAAGAAGTTCTCAAGGGTGGCTGCCTACTATAGGAAGCTCGTTAAGGACATTACGAAGATATTAGCCACATTTTTGACTTTTCTAGATGAGAGAAAACCGTTCACAGTATATACCAGTGCTTGCGGGATTGGGCTTGGAGCAGTTTTCGATGCAAGAGGAAAAGGTGATATGCGAAAGGTGGTAGATACACAGTTATGTTTGAGCATCGTGTATCGTCCACGGATGGATGGATGGATGGACAGAAAGGGTAATTAGAATCCTTGAATATCTTTTGAGGTTATGTATCCTAGATTCTGGAGGGACATGAGAAGAGTACCTTCCATTTGTGGAGTTCGCTTATAACAATAGTTATTAAGCTAGTATTAGGTTTTCATGGACGACCGTATTGATCACCAACTTGTTAGTGGGAGTCTACGGATAAGATTTTGCTTGGACACGAGCTGATCAGATAGAAACTTCAAGGAAGATGGACTTGATTCGAAGGCAAATGAAAACGGCATAGGATCGGCAAAAGTCATACGCTGATAAGAGATGAACTAACTGATCTTGAGTTCAATGTTGGAGGCGTGATTTTTATTAAGGTGTCATCGTTGAGGAACGTAGTTTACTGTGGATCTGCAGGGAAATTAGCACCAAGGTTTTTAGGGCCTTTTCCCATTATAGAGAGGATTGGACAGATGGCGTACAAAGTGATGTTGCCAGAGAAGCTTAGTAGTGTTCATGACGTGTTTCACATGTCGTATTTGCGGAAGTGTTTACAAGATACCGCGGAAGTAGTGGAGCCGAGCATCCTTAGAGAAGTGGAAGTGGAGCGAGATGCCACGATTAGACGAGCTCCTACCTGCATCCTTGGATCGGAGATCAAGAAGTTACGCAACAGAGAGGTCAAGACGGTTAAAATCCAATGGGGAGATGATCAAGGAGAAGCGACTTGGGAGACGGAAGACATGATACACACATCGTACCCTTTCCTTTTGTGAGGATATGTTCTTAACTTCTCCCTTTTCTGCCAATTTGTTCATACTTGTTCTATCGTTTGGTATGTCCTCTCGTTTACATCTTCGATCTTTAGATAGGAAAATCCTATGGTTGTAAACATGTGTTTGAGACATGTTACGTTTGGTGGATGCAAGTGGTTGCAAGTGTTTGCTAGTGTTTGCTCGTGGATGCATTTACACACACATTAGGCACTAGATCGGCTCAATCACTTTCATATTGCATATGAATATGTGTGCATATTTAATTAAATGGATGTACATTGGATGTGTTATCATATGGATGTTGCATTTATATGAATGTACAGTTATGCACTCATATAGAAATGATATGCATCAATAGGGTACTTTTGCATACATAAAGGACACATGGCACTATCATGATTTGCAATGAGGAGGCCAAATGAATCCGTAGACCGCCTGATTTTGCATTGACTAAGGACATACACACACACTATGCATATGATCATGAAAGCACGAGAAATCTTTTTAAGGACAATGGATGCCTGTGATTGAATGGTTGAGTATATGGATGTTGGATGGTAGGATATACATTCTTCTTGACTTGGATATTTCACGGACGAAATCAGTTAAGGAGAGGAGAATGTAACACCCCATAATTTTTAAACATTAAAATTAACAAATTTAAGAACACTTAATTTTTAGAAGAAGAATTAAGGGAAACGGGTTATGCCATTGCGTTCGTCTCGGAATTCTGCTTGAGATATAGATTCCGAGTTTGCATAAATCGGGCTCTGGATGAAGAAGTTATGGTGCTTAGAAGATTTAAGTTTAAACCAGAATTAAATAAATAATTAATAAATCTAAATTCGAATTCAAACCAGCGAAAAGAAGTGGGCGGGAAATTCCCGCCAGAGGGAGTCGACCCCCTGTAGGGATTTCGACAGAGGTGTTGACCCCTCCTATAGGTGTCGATCCCTGCTGACTGTTCTGGACAGTGACGATTTTCTGAGTCGTAGGGCTACGAGGCGACTTCTCATTGGCCTGATGACGCATTTTCCTAGACTGGATGGTTTGGAAGGATCCTAGGTTGATTTAAAGGCTCAAATTAATCCTATTCTTCTATATAATCACATCAAACCTAAACCCTAATCAAAACTAAATTGATTCTTGAGCCACCATGCTGCAACATCCCAAACTAATCTAGCCTCCACCTTAACTAATTAAATTCAAGATTAAAGAGAAAGATCAAAGCCTACATCAATGGATTAGATTATTAACTTCAGAAATCAGATTCATATCTTCTCTTCTTTCTTAATCTCAATGAGTTCATGTAGCTTTCACAACATAATTAAAATAAAGTAATTATGATAGATTGTAAATTGTGATCTTATGATTATACCTATAATGGATCTTTTCAAATTTCCAATTTGTTAACTTTTTTGATTCATAGCCTATGCTTTTCTGATCAATTCTATCAGTTCATGTGAAACACCATGTATTTTCTATAAACCTTAAACTAAATAATTAAAGAATAATTAATTTTAAATCCGAGAATTAAGGGAAACGGGTTAAGCTATTGCGTTCGTCTCGGAATTCTGGTTGAGATACAGTCCGAATTTGTGTGAATTGGACTTCGTACGAAGAAGTTATGGCCTTCGAAAGTTCAAAAAAAATTCAAAATTCAAAATTAAAACACAGAAGAGGGCAGGGGAGGGAAATTCCTGCCTTAGGACCAGTCGACTAGGGGTTCGACCCTAGTGTCCACCTACCCTACAGGACGACCTAGGGGTCGACCTACCCTACCCCCCCCCCCCAACCGGGAAGATCTGAAAGGATGACGAATTCTGACTCCCTGCTGAGTCATTAGTGTTGAGGTGTTATCCTATCTTGACTAGATGGTCTTGATTACTTCTAGGGTTAATCTGATGGTCTAAATTAATTAAACCTCTATAAAAGCAACCTAACTCTCAACCTAAATCACAAATATTCATACCAAGAGACGCCATGCCATCAGTGGTGAACCTAGAATAGCCGTCATCTCTTTCAACTCAAAGGCAACATTGAAGCTACGTCAAAATTAAATCTAATCTAATTCAACTAAGAAAATTCAATGATCTACATCAAAGGCGAGTAATTCAATTTCAGAATACAGATCCTGGAACTCAAGAATTCCTTTTTGTTTGTAAGCGTAGTTATCTTTAAGATGTGAATAAATTAAAGAAATGGTTTGTATTGAATTGTAAAATAGAATTGTATCAAGTTGCATGTGGTGCTGGTTTATGTTTATTCATGTCTATTCTATCATATATGCCTATGAAATATTGTGGACTATCGAACCTATCATGTTATGTGGAAATTGGTGAATAAACCAATGATGCTGCATAGGAATTTCGAATGAAATTATCATACATACATTTGGTGATTTCATGATACATACAAGTTTTAGGCTAAGTCATGTCATTTATGCCTAATTGTTTAGATCCATTATGCATACATGTTTAGATTTATGACCTTATATAATTTCATGATGACGTCTATATGTTGTATGTCAATTCAGAAATTATGCCATGTTTATGCAAGTTAAGTGATGCTATCACGATATGAATACATGCAAGTCTATAGGTTAAAAACATGATTATGTAAACCTATATGTTTAGATCTACACTTTATATGTTAGATCCATATGCCTCTATGTTAGATCTATGTTAGCATGATTCAACCCCTATGCAAGTTCACCACAACATGTCTAATTAGATTTTGGTAGTTCTGTGTAAAACTATTATTTTATGACTCATGTTGCCTAGATCTAGTTTGCAAGTTCATAATTAAGAGTATATTATGCCAAGTTCATGTGACACATCTGTAGTTAGATCCATATTTTTGTATGAAGTTGGAATGTTGTAATTTCCTCTTTTCCCCTTTTTATTTTATAGTTAGGCTAAAATGTCAAGCATAACATCCTATGAAATTTTGCGAACGTTCCAGTAGGGTAACGTTCGGGAAAACATGAAACTATACATAATTAACATATTTGGCTCATAACCATGTAAATGTTATGGCATTGAAATGGTATAATCAACATACCAAAAATTATGAATTTTATTTAGAAGGAAGGTGGGCCATGACAATAAATTTTTAACAAATTTGCATATAAGCATAAAAGGATAAATATGTAAATTTAGAAAAGACGAAAATGCCTAACCCGAGGTTAGACAGAGTTGTGGTGCAAAACTGCCCGGAATCGACCGGCACATCCAGTGACCACAACAATACCTGTCTAATGTGGGTGTTTAGTGCATTGAGCCCAAAAAGGACCCGAGGTTAGACTGAGTTGTGGTGTAAAACTGCCTGGAACCGACCGACATATCCAATGACCACAACAATACCTGTCTAATGTGAGTGGTTGGTGCCCTAAAAAAGCTAAGTCAGGACTGGTAGGGTTAAGTCAATTAATGAAACACTTAACCAATTCAACATGTTAACTAAACTGATGGGTGGGGTTAGGACACTTAACCAATTTAACATGTTGGCTGGAAAACCCTAGTAACGGGGACCCAATTCAGCAGTAACCGACATAGATGTATCATGGAACCCTGAACTAGGCCGGGTGGGGCACGATTACTGGGCTAATTATAAGCGGTCAAAACATCGGCGGGTGATGCATCAGTGTAGGTTCCGATGGAGTACGGGCGTGCACGTACTCCGGAGTGGGAAAAGTAGGCACTGAGCATCAATAGTCATATACTGTGCATCTTGAATCGTGTCGGGTTGCCGCCATAGGATTTGATACATACCGTGGTGGGACCAGCACAGGTATCTACATTCAAGCGAGGGCTGAATGACACGTGATAAATGCATGCAAGTAGGAGCCGATCGATATAAGGGGATCATTTCACCAAAAACACGTGGTGCTAGTTAGACAAGTATAAGTAGGTGCAGAGAATTAAACCTGGGTGCGATGTATATTCGGTTTATCCTGCCTTATATAGTTTTATGTTAGTTAGTTGTTCCGGTATGGTCCTATTTTTCAGTTTATTCCTATCGTTACCCTTTTCCTTATTCACACACTATAAGGACACTAGACTTACTCAGACTTATGTCTGACCAATTTTTCTTTCGCCTTCTTTTCTTCCATTCGCCCTCCCTCCCCCAGGTAGCCAGAGAGGGAATATCTCAGCTTAATTTGGACTGTTCAATTTTCCAAGCTTGAAGACTCTGTGATGTATGGCTTGGAATCTCTTATCTTTGGCTATGGCTTTGGACACACTAGACTTGGGGATTTATGCAGTTCTATTTAAGTTATATGCTTCTTTATGTTTTAATCAAGACAGAGATTATGATGAAATGTTTTGGAAGTTATTTTGAGACAATTTACTGTAGTGGTTTTTGTATTGAACCACGTATGAAATAAAAGTTTGTTTTCCGCTGCTTATATTTCTGTCTTGTAAATTTTCAGTGCCTTTTACCTATAATGCTCCATCGAAGATAAGGCATTCCCTTTGTGAGTGACCTTAACAGAGGTGGGGTGTTTCACTTGGTATCATAGAAAAGGTTTACCATATCAGATAAAAATTTTGAAAACTGTTCTTTCAAAAAGAAGTTTAAAGAAGCAATTTTTCTAGAAAAAGTGTTATTTTACTTTAAAAGGCATAATCCCCAAAGCCATATGCACTATCTTTCTATCCTTTGTTTTGAGTCCTTCCTTTTTCATTTCAGCATGTCTGGGTATCTTAACCCTCCAGAGGATGTACCGATACCTGGCTAGTTCAGGAGGTACATAGAGGCTAGGGCCAACGACGCAGGCCCAACAAACATTCCTCCTCCCCTAGCTGTAGTGGTTCCTCCTCCTCATGCAAATGCTTTCTCAGAAATATGTAGGGACTTTCGAGCCATGGGTGGAAAGAACTTCAATGAAAATGAATCCTTCGTGGAAGCAAGAAACTGGCTCAAAGAAACTGAGGATTTGTTCGATATATTCGAAGTGGATGATAGGCAGAAGATACAGTTGGCGGTATGGTTGCTCAAAGATGAAGCTTCCTATTGGTGGGAAGTCACTAACGCTGAAAGACTAATTGAAACTTGGATGGACTTTTGGATGAGGTTTGGAATGAAATTTCTCTCACAAGCTGAACGAAGCCTACAGATGGAGAAGATCTTAGCTCTCAAAGAGGGAAGTATGTCGGTCGAGGAATACATTAACCAATTCAATTAGCTAGCTAGGTTCGGATTGGAGTTAGTGAACACTCCTCATAATAAGGCTCTCCGCTTTGTTAAAGGATTGAATGAGCCACTGCACAGCGTAGCTATGTCCCACATACCTATGGGTGCGACTTATTAGAGACTGGTGGATATGGCACTGTTACAAGAAGAAGATAAGGTTGGCAAGAAGGAGACAAAGGTGGAAGCATCTCAGGATAAGAAAGGGGAAGGATCACAGAGCTAGAAGATAGACTCCAAGAAAGGCGGGAAAAACAACAAAACCCATGACAAGAGGAAGTGTAATTTTTGTGGCATTCCTGGACTGCTGGTTAGGGACTGCAGGAAGAAGAAAAGGAAGATGGGTGGCTATTTCCATTGCGGCGAGGCAGGACACATGGCTAGGGACTGCCCAAGAAAGCAAGGGCAAAGGCAGAGAGTTAGATCTACTACGGGAGGTGTAACACCCCACCTCCGCTAGGGTCACTCTTTCGGGGGCACTAGCTTCTGGGGGGCGTTAGAACTGGGTAAGTATGCATAATGATATGTCAAGGCAGAACAAGAACATAAATATATATATATATATATATATATATATAAAACAGAGTAAGTGAGAATAAAACAGCGGAATATCTCAAACCATCTCAAAACAAGTCTTAGTACATCATAAAGTCAACTGCCAAAATAAACATGTCTAGTACATCATAAACAGAAATACAGAAATACATAGTGCTATCCCCAAAATAAAGATGATAAACCATAGCTAGCTCAATGTCCAGACATACATGAGCTATCCAGCAAACAAGCAAGCGATCCAAGCTAAGCACCACTGTTCCCTCCCTGAGAACCTGGGGGGGGGGGGGGGAAACGGAAGAAAAGAAGCGAAAGAAAACAGGTCAGTCAAAAAGACTGGTAAGCCCTACTACGATCAGTCTATAAACTAATAAAGCTAACATCATGATGGAAACTGAGATGAACATACTGGCAATAGATAAAGGTGTCATCACATAAAGAAGATTAAGCTTTGCACCACAGTGTACTAGCAAACTAACATAACAGGTATTGATCCCTCAGCCCAAACTTTGGCCCAATAACATGAGGTGACCTTAATACAAGGTCCAGCCCAACGGTCTAGTCGATCGGCTCCCTATAAACCTAACACGTCAAGTGTTGGTGTCCATACGGCCCACATATGGTTGTAGTCAGACTGTGCTGGGTCCACCTTCGGGTGTATCAAGCCCTCGGGTGTCAACCCCAGACACCTAAGCAATAATGCACAGTCTAAACCTACTGGTACCTGTGCCTCGAGTTTGTCCAACACCGGACTACGTGCACGTCCGTAGCCCGCCTGGACCTGCACCGCTGTACCACTCAGCCGTCGCTTTGGTCGCTTACATCAGTCCAGTAATCGTGCCCCGCCCTAACCTAGCCTCTAGGGTTGTGAATGATACCAAACTGGGATTACTGCTGGAACAGACCACGTTGCTAGGGTTTTATAAGAGGGTTAAGTGTGGTTTAACCCCTCACTAATCATGGATCAAATTAGTTAAGTGTAACCAACAGTTCACCACTTAACCCCATTTAATCCCTCGTATCCCCAAAATTGGTTAAGTATTAGTGGGCCATGACTTAACCCTAATCATGAGGCATTAATTAATTTAATTGTGCCTTAACCTCTCACATTAGACTTTGTTGCGGTTACTAGTTAAGCCGGGCGGGTCCGGGTAGCTTTACACCACAACTTGGTCTAACCTCGGGTCCAAGGTACACATGACCAACTTCTCACATTGGGTCCGATTGTTTGTAGCCACTAGTTAAGCCGGTCGGTTCCGGGTAGGTTTATGCTACAAACTCAACCCAACCTCGAGTTGGCCACACTTATGTTTTCTAAGTGTCATGTCCACTTTATTTTCAAAACATAATTACAAGTTTAACAAATACTTGGGTAGACCTAACTTAATAGGTAAATTCCCAAGGGGTAGACCTAACTTAATAGGTAAATTCCCAATCTTCCATTTTCATGTATTTTAAGTTTTACCCAAAACCCCCCAACGTCATTCTAACGCTTACATATTCGTCATAACGCATAGAGGATAGAAAGAGGGAACTTGGCACAACATACATGATAAATCTTACATATCATACTAAACATGCATAACATGTTAGACTTGCATAACTTAGCATAGTGAACTTGCATAAAACATGCATAACTTATTAGACTTGCAAATCATGGCATAGTGAACTTGCATAAACATGCATAACTTGTTAAACTTGCAAATCATGGCATAGTGAACTTGCATAAACATGCATAGCTTGTTAAACTTGCAAATCATGGCATAGTGAACTTGCATAAACATGCATAACTTATCAAACATGTGTAACATAGCATAATGAACTCGCATAAGCATGCATAACTTATTAAACATGCATAACATAGCATAGTGAACTCGCATAAGCATGCATAACTTATTAAACATGCATAACATAGCATAGTGAACTCGCATAAGCATGCATAACTTATTAAACATGCATAACATAGCATAGTGAACTCGCATAAGCATGCATAACTTATTAAACATGCATAAATCCCAACTTTCATCACATATTAACTTTAGAGTTTCTAAAATGAAGGTAAGAGGGCTTACAAATATTATGAAGACTCAAATCTATTAATAAAGATTGAGAAGCCCTTTATGCAAGCATATAAAAACCCAAAACCAAGCTCCAATTAACAAAAATCCCAAAAACTCTAGCTTAGCAATTAAAACTTGCAACTTGATGATGTATGCAAGCTAATGATCATTCATACAACTTAGAAATGCTTGTATGAACATCAAAACCTTCATAGGAATGATTTATGAAGAGGTTGGAGGCTAGTGTTTTTAGGTGGAGGCCATTTGAGAATTCAATTTGACATAGTTTGGTTGCTAGAATGAATAATGAGTGATTTAGGGTAGATTAGGGGCTTATTTATAGAAGATTAGAGTGTTTTTAGCCATAGGATTAACCCTAGGTTAGTTTAGGTCCGTCAGATTTAGTAATTCTCTTGAACCAAGCCACAAGACCAAGCCCAAATCACAAATGGTGCGCCAGGCAAAACTGCCCGGCCACCCCGTGTCGACAGGGCTGTCGACAGGGCTGTCGACACCCTGGGGACCCTGTCGACATGCCTGTCGACATGGGGGTCCTGGCGGGAGTTTTCCCGCCTGATGCCAGTTAGCCCTAATCCTTGTTTTTAATTTAAAATTTAAATCCGTTTTTAACATGGAAATTTCTGAAAACTTCAATGGGCCTTAACTGGGTCATACGGACTCCGATTTTCGAAAACTCGGACTCTATTTCGCGTATTTTTCCGAGACGAACGCAATGGCATAGCCCGTTTCCCTTGATTCAGATTTTTGAATTAAATTCTGCCTCGATTTATGTTATAACAGTTTATTGAAAATACAGGTTGTTACATTCTCCCCTCCTTAAAGGATTTCGTCCCCGAAATCTTTAAGTTAGGAAGAACGTATCCTACCATCCAATCATCCATCTACTCAAAGCATCATCCACGAGCAATCATTGTCCTTAAAAGATTCTAAATGCTGTATGAACATATGCAAAAGTGTGTGTATATGTACTTATCTAATGCAAAGATCAATGCAAAATATGTTAGTGAAATGTATCCATATGTATGCAAATCCCTAACATAATGTATAATATCTACATGCGTGCTCAATCATACATCCATATGCAACATCCATGTGATGGCATACAAATTTCATCCAAGAATAAGCATAAACACTCATGCACATGCAATATGAGGAGTGTGTGAGCCGATCTAGTGCCTAATGTGTATCATGCATCCACGAGTAACCACTTGCAAACACTTGCAACCACTTGCAACCACTTGCAACCATCAAACATAACATGTCTCAAACACATGTTTCATCCAAAGGGTTTCTTCCTAAGGTTCTCATGACAAGATTAGCACGATAACTAGATAAACATGGATAGCAAAGAGAAAGATATGCTAACAAAGGAAAGAGATTGAGAGTGTACACTCAAAAAGGAATGGATAAAGCCCACGCATCTTCTCCTCGGTTTCCCAAGTTGCGTCTTCTTCGGCTTCACCCCATTGAACCTTCACCAGCCTGACCTCTCGATTCCTTAGCTTCTTGGTCTCCGTCCCCAAGATACGAATCAGAGCTCTCCTCAAAGTTGCCTCTTTCTCTACTTCCACGTCTTCGAGAATGTTAGGTTCAACCACCTCAGCTGACTCATGTAGGCACTTTTGGAGATGCGAGACATGAAAGACATTATGCACTCCGGACAGCTTCTCGGGCAATTGCACTTTATAAGCCATCTTCCCAATTCTCTCTATGATAGGGAAGGGTCCAACAAATCTCGGTGCTAACTTCCCAACAGCTCCAAATCGGACAACATTCCGCAAAGGAGAAACCTTTACGAAAACCATATCCCCAACATCAAACTCCAAATCGGATCTTCGCTTATCAGCATAGGATTTCTGTCGGTCTTGGGCCGCTTTCATTCGTCTTCTAATCAACTCGACCTTCTCGGATGTATCTCTGATCATGTCGGGCCCAAGTATGAGCTTCTCTGTAGTCTCCCACCAACATGTAGGCGACTTGCACGGCCTCCCATATAAAGCTTCAAATGGTGCCATTCCTATGCTTGCCTGATAACTGTTATTATATGCAAATTCCACAAGAGGAAGATGGTCTTCCCAAGTACCACCAAAATCCAGAATGCAAAGCCTCAACAAGTCCTCAAGTACCCTATTCACCCTTTCTGTTTGGCCGTCCGTTTGTGGGTGATAAGCCGTACTCAGGTTCAACTTCGTGCCCATAGCTTCCTGCAAACTGTTCCAGAATTGACTAGTAAAGATGGGGTCTCGGTCACTGACTATGCTGGAAGGGACTCCATGTAGTCGTACTATCTCACGAAGATATACTGATGCTAGTCCAGATGCGGTCCTTTTGCTCTTCACCGGAATGAAATGAGCACTCTTCGTAAGCCTATCTACAATGACCCAAATGCTCGTATTTCCTTTCCTTGACCTTGGAAGCCCATCAATAAAGTCCGTAGAGATACTCTCCCACTTCCATAGCGGGACCTCTAGAGGATGCAATAGCCCACCGGGCTTCTTCGACTCGGCTTTTACTCTCTGACAAACAACACATCTAGAGACAAACTCTGCCACTTCCTTCTTCATTCCAGGCCAAAAGAAAATACGCTTCATATCTTTATACATCTTGTCTCCCCCGGATGTATAGTCAACTTGGAGCGATGTGCTTCCTCAAGAACTTTCCTCACCAAGTCTTCCACCGTCGGAACACAAAGCCTTCCGTCTCTCCTCAGCCAACCCTTATCATCTATAGAATATCGAGCAAGGTGACTAGATGTCTCCCCTCGAATCAGCTTATCCATAATCTCAATTATCTGAGGGTCTTCCTTCTGCGAAGCCCCAACTTGATCCAGAAGGGTAGGCCTGAGCTCAAGAGATGCTAAAGAACCGGTCATCGACCCAACTGTCAAAGAAAAATCAAAGGCTGCCAAGAACTCTAAATTCTTCATCTCAACAAATAGAGGACTTAGTGTCAACCTTTTTCTACTCAACGCATCCGCTACAACATTCCCCTTGCCGGGGGTATAGGCTATATCAAAATCATAGGACGCCAAGAATTCCATCCATCTTTGCTGCCTTAAGTTCAGATCCTTCTGCGAAAAGAGATACTTCAAAGACTTATGATCAATATACAGCTCAAATCTCTCTCCCAGAAGATAATGACGCCAAGCCTTGAGTGCATATACTATTGCTGCCAGCTCTAGATCATGAGTGGGATAATTCTTCTCATGCACCTTAAGTTGCCTTCCACCAAAACATATAGCTCTGCCCTCTTGCATCAGAACGGCGCCCAATCCCGTGCCACAAGCATCAGTGTACACGGTAAACATCTTACCACCATCAGGTAAAGCTAGAACTGGTGCTGAGGTAAGGGCTCTCTTAAGTCTCTGAAAAGCAAGCTCACAGTCCATATCCCAAGCAAAAACTAAGTTCTTCTTCGTCAACTTAGTAAGAGGAGCGGATATCTTCGCGAAGTCCTTGATGAACTTCCGGTAAAAACCCGCAAGACCTAGAAAACTTCTCACTTCGGTTGCATTCCTTGGAGTCTTCCAATCCTGAACTGCAACCACCTTAGCGGGATCCACCGCTAAGCCTTGCTTGGATACGATATGCCCAAGGAATCTAACTTCCCTTCTCCAAAAGTGACACTTGGAGAACTTGGCCTTTAACTGATGCGCTCTAAGCGTATCCATCACCTCTACAAGATGCCTCGCGTGCTCTTCTTCATCCTTGGAGAAGATCAGAATATCATCCACAAAGACCACGACAAACTTGTTCAAGAACTCCCGAAACACCCTACTCATCAAGTCCACGAAATACGCGGGTGCATTCGTCAAACCGAACGGCATAATAAGCCATTCAAAGAATCCATCTGGAGTTCTGAATGCAGTCTTGTCTATACTATCTTCAGCCACTCTGAGCTGATGAAATCCAGTAGCAAGATCAAGCTGAGAGAAAACAGAAGCACCAACCAGCTGGTCAAAGAGATCATCGATCCTCAGTAACGGGTGTCTGTTCTTCTTGGTCAGCTTATTCAATTCTCTATAGTCCACACAGAGTCGAAGAGAACCATCTGCCTTAGTAGCAAACACCACAGGCGCTCCCCATTCGGATATACTTCGTCTGATGAAGTTCTTCTCAAGTAACTCCTTTACTTGCTTGCTGAGCTCCCGTCTCTCACGCGGAGCCATGTGCCGAACGGGCAAAGAAACAGGCTTAGCATTATCCACCAGATAAATGCGAAAATCAATCTCTCGTTTAGGGGGCAACCCCTTAACTTCTTCAAAAACATCTGGATAATCTCGGACCACCCTTACAGACTGAAGGGCTTCCTCTGACGAGTCGAGAGATTCAAGATAGCACAACATGACGGGATCCTTCGGATTGCATGAAATCTCTAAGGTGTTGCCAAGGCGAGTCACAAGCCTCACAACCCTATGCTCACAATCAAGAATGGCTCCATATCTGGACAGCCAATCCATGCCCAATATCAATCCGTATCCCCTGAAACCAAGAACATACGCACTACACAAGAACTCTACACTGAGTATAGAGATCCTTAGATCCTCACATATCATAGATAGGTAAGCAGAACCCCCAATGGGATTCGAAACACAAACGGGATCATCCACTAAGCTAGTACTAAGGTGCAAACTATCAACAAGATCAGATGAAATAAAGCTATGTGATGCACCAAAATCAAACAAGGTACGAACTGGAAGATCGGAAACATAAACAAGGTTCTCAACAGAAACACTACCTCGATCGGGAACTGGAGCGGTATTGAGAGCATGAACTTGCCCTCCTGAAGGTCCAGCACGCTGAGTCTTTTTCGGGCATTCCTTGCTGAAGTGTCCAGTCTCACCACAGGAAAAACATCCACCACTAAGCTTCCTTTTCTTCTTCCTACAATCCTTAGCAAAGTGTCCAGGCGCACCACAGTAATTGCACTTTCCCTTGCCTTTGTTGTTGTTCCCTTTCTTGTTCTTGCCTTGATTCCCCTGACTTCTTTGACCACCTTGATTGCCTTTACCTTGAGAATCAGTCTTCTTTGCTTGAGTATCACTCGACTTGACCTCTTTCTTTCCATCTCCCTGAAGTAGAGCCATATTGACCAAACTCTCAAAAGTAGCTCCATGCGGAATATGTGACATCGCCAAGCCCTGCAGCGGCTCATTCAACCCTCTAGCAAATCGAAGAGCCTTCTTCTCAGGAGTGTTCACCATATCCAAACCAAAACGGGCCAGCTGATTAAACTTGTTCACATACTCCTTCACAGACATATCACCTTGCTTTAATGCAATGAACTTCTCCATCTGTAAATTCGCCTCAGTAGAAGATAGAAACTTGGCCACAAATCTAGCCCTCAAATCGGCCCAAGTCTCAACGGGCCTCGTCCCATTGGTGACCTCCCACCAATAGGCCGCTTCATCCTTCAAAAGCCACACTGTCAATAAGATCTTCCTCTCGTCATCAATCCCAAAGATAGCAAATAAGTCCTCAGTGTCTTTCAGCCAATTCCTAGCTTCAACAAAAGATTCCGTGCCTAGGAAATTCTTGCCTCCCATCGCCTTGAAGTCTTTACAAACCTTCGTGAACTCAACCTGAGGATGCTGAGGCGGAGGAGGAGGAAGAGGAGCCTCAGCAACAGGAGGAGGAGGAACATTAGCAACGGGAGGAGGAATATTAACATTAGGGGGAGGATTCTCAACTACAGGAGGAGGAGTGGGAGTAGGGTTTGCGGGGCCAGCTACCGCCCTAGCTTCAAGAAGTCTCCTATACCAGAGTGGTACATTTACTCCATCCGGGATGGCAAGATTCTCAGCCATACTGAAACGAAAGATAAGATTAGGTCAAGGGAACGAAGGATAACGCTAATGGCTTTTTGGGGAATAGCCTTTTAAAATACTAGACTTTTCTTTGGAAAATACTTTATACTTGTTTTGAAAATAGTTTTTCAAAAGTCTTTTAAAAACTTTTTGTTCTTTCTTGTAAACCATATGCTCTGATACCAAATTTGTAACACCCCACCTCCGCTAGGGTCACTCTTTCGGGGGCACTAGCTTCTGGGGGGCGTTAGAACTGGGTAAGTATGCATAATGATATGTCAAGGCAGAACAAGAACATAAATATATATATATAAAACAGAGTAAGTGAGAATAAAACAGCGGAATATCTCAAACCATCTCAAAACAAGTCTTAGTACATCATAAAGTCAACTGCCAAAATAAACATGTCTAGTACATCATAAACAGAAATACAGAAATACATAGTGCTATCCCCAAAATAAAGATGATAAACCATAGTGAGCTCAATGTCCAGACATACATGAGCTATCCAGCAAACAAGCAAGCGATCCAAGCTAAGCACCAATGTTCCCTCCCTGAGAACCTGGGGGGGGGGAACGGAAGAAAAGAAGCGAAAGAAAACAGGTCAGTCAAAAAGACTGGTAAGCCCTACTACGATCAGTCTATAAACTAATAAAGCTAACATCATGATGGAAACTGAGATGAACATACTGGCAATAGATAAAGGTGTCATCACATAAAGAAGATTAAGCTTTGCACCATAGTGTACTAGCAAACTAACATAACAGGTATTGATCCCTCAGCCCAAACTTTGGCCCAATAACATGAGGTGACCTTAATACAAGGTCCAGCCCAACGGTCTAGTCGATCGGCTCCCTATAAACCTAACACGTCAAGTGTTGGTGTCCATACGGCCCACATATGGTTGTAGTCAGACTGTGCTGGGTCCACCTTCGGGTGTATCAAGCCCTCGGGTGTCAACCCCAGACACCTAAGCAATAATGCACAGTCTAAACATACTGGTACCCGTGCCTCGAGTTTGTTCAACACCGGACTACGTGCACGTCCGTAGCCCGCCTGGACCCGCACCGCTGTACCACTCAGCCGTCACTTTGGTCGCTTACATCAGTCCAGTAATCGTGCCCCGCCCTAACCTAGCCTCTAGGGTTGTGAATGATACCAAACTGGGATTACTGCTGGAACAGACCACGTTGCTAGGGTTTTCTAAGAGGGTTAAGTGTGGTTTAACCCCTCACTAATCATGGATCAAATTAGTTAAGTGTAACCAACAGTTCACCACTTAACCCCATTTAATCCCTCGTATCCCCAAATTGGTTAAGTATTAGTGGGCCATGACTTAACCCTAATCATGAGGCATTAATTAATTTAGTTGTGCCTTAACCTCTCACATTAGACTTTGTTGCGGTTACTAGTTAAGCCGGGCGGGTCCGGGTAGCTTTACACCACAACTTGGTCTAACCTCGGGTCCAAGGTACACATGACCAACTTCTCACATTGGGTCCGATTGTTTGTAGCCACTAGTTAAGCCGGTCGGTTCCGGGTAGGTTTATGCTACAAACTCAACCCAACCTCGAGTTGGCCACACTTATGTTTTCTAAGTGTCATGTCCACTTTATTTTCAAAACATAATTACAAGTTTAACAAATACTTGGGTAGACCTAACTTAATAGGTAAATTCCCAAGGGGTAGACCTAACTTAATAGGTAAATTCCCAATCTTCCATTTTCATGTATTTTAAGTTTTACCCAAAACCCCCCAACGTCATTCTATCGCTTACATATTCGTCATAACGCATAGAGGATAGAAAGAGGGAACTTGGCACAACATACATGATAAATCTTACATATCATACTAAACATGCATAACATGTTAGACTTGCATAACTTAGCATAGTGAACTTGCATAAAACATGCATAACTTATTAGACTTGCAAATCATGGCATAGTGAACTTGCATAAACATGCATAACTTGTTAAACTTGCAAATCATGGCATAGTGAACTTGCATAAACATGCATAGCTTGTTAAACTTGCAAATCATGGCATAGTGAACTTGCATAAACATGCATAACTTATCAAACATGTGTAACATAGCATAATGAACTCGCATAAGCATGCATAACTTATTAAACATGCATAACATAGCATAGTGAACTCGCATAAGCATGCATAACTTATTAAACATGCATAACATAGCATAGTGAACTCGCATAAGCATGCATAACTTATTAAACATGCATAACATAGCATAGTGAACTCGCATAAGCATGCATAACTTATTAAACATGCATAACATAGCATAGTGAACTCGCATAAGCATGCATAACTTATTAAACATGCATAAATCCCAACTTTCATCACATATTAACTTTAGAGTTTCTAAAATGAAGGTAAGAGGGCTTACAAATATTATGAAGACTCAAATCTATTAATAAAGATTGAGAAGCCCTTTATGCAAGCATATAAAAACCCAAAACCAAGCTCCAATTAACAAAAATCCCAAAAACTCTAGCTTAGCAATTAAAACTTGCAACTTGATGACGTATGCAAGCTAATGATCATTCATACAACTTAGAAATGCTTGTATGAACATCAAAACCTTCATAGGAATGATTTATGAAGAGGTTGGAGGCTAGTGTTTTTAGGTGGAGGCCATTTGAGAATTCAATTTGACATAGTTTGGTTGCTATAATGAATAATGAGTGATTTAGGGTAGATTAGGGGCTTATTTATAGAAGATTAGAGTGTTTTTAGTCCTAGGATTAACCCTAGGTTAGTTTAGGCCCGTCAGATTTAGGAATTCTCTAGAACCAAGCCACAAGACCAAGCCCAAATCACAAATGGTGCGCCAGGCAAAACTGCCCGGCCACCCCGTGTCGACAGGGCTGTCGACAGGGCTGTCGACACATTGGGGACCCTGTCGACATGCCTGTCGACATGGGGGTCCTGGCGGGAGTTTTCCCGCCTGACGCCAGTTAGCCCTAATCCTTGTTTTTAATTTAAAATTTAAATCCGTTTTTAACATGGAAATTTCTGAAAACTTCAATGGGCCTTAACTGGGTCATACGGACTCCGATTTTCGAAAACTCGGACTCTATTTCGCGTATTTTTCCGAGACGAACGCAATGGCATAGCCCGTTTCCCTTGATTCAGATTTTTGAATTAAATTCTGCCTCGATTTATGTTATAACAGGTTATTGAAAATACGGGTTGTTACAGGAGGGCAGGTTCACGCTCTCATGACACCTCCGCAACAACAAGGTAGAAATGACTCTGTTGAGACTTTAGTTTATCTTTTTGATCATCATGTTCTTACACTCTTTGATTCTGGCACATCGCACTCATTTATATCTACTGCATTAGTTCAATCTCTGCACCTAGACACCATGTTAGTAGAGGATCCTTTGGTTGTTTCAAATCCTATTGGGGCCTCAACTTATTTGTCAATGATTTGTTTGGATTCAGAAATCTCTATATTAAGTGTGGGGTTTAGATGTAATGCCTACGTTTTGGGCTTCACGGGCTATGGGTTGATTCAAGGCATGGATTGGCTATCCAGTAATCCTCGACTGTGAAAAGAGAGTGGTTAGGCTCATGACTCGCCTCGATAACACTCTCGAAATTTCTTGTAATCCCATGAACTTTGTTATGCTTAGCTATCTAGAATCTCTTGACGCGTCTATTGAATATTTGCAGTCTGTTAGAGTAGATTGTGAATACCTGGATGTATTTGAAGAGGTTAAAGGGTTACCTCCAAAGCGAGAGATAGACTTCTGTATATACCTCGTCGATAATGTAAAACCCGTTGCTTTACCCGTTAGACACATGGATGCAAGGGAGCGGAAAGATCTCAGCAAGCAAGTTAAAGAGCTTCTATAAAAGGGGTTTATAAGGCAGAGTATTTCTGAATGGGGTGCTCCAGTAGTGTTCGCAACTAAAGCAGATGGTTCGCCTCGCCTATGCGTTGATTATAGGGAGCTAAACAAGCTGACCAAGAAGAATAGGCACCCACTTCCAGGAATAGATGACTTTTGATCACCTTGTAGGTGCATCGGTTTTCTCCCAACTAGATTTAGCTACCGGGTTTCATCAGTTGAGAGTGGCTGAAGACAGGATTGACAAGACCGCGTTCAGAACTCCGAATGGTTCCTTCGGGCGGCTTGTCATGCCTTTCAGCCTGAAAAACGCACCTGCTTATTTCGTCGATTTGATGAGCATGGTGTTTAGAGAGTTCCTCAATAAGTTTGTAGTGGTCTTCATGGACGACATTTTGATTTTCTCGAAGAGTGGGCAAGAGCATGCTCAACATCTAAATGAAGTCATGCATACTCTTCAAGCACATTAGTTGAAAGCCAAATTCTCCAAATGCCACTTCTGGAGAGAGGAAGTAAGATTTCTTAGACATGTGGTTTCCAAAAAAGGGTTAGCCGTGGACCCCGCAAAAGTAGTTGCGTTGCAAGATTGGATGGTCCCATAGAATGTAACCGAAGTCCGAAGCTTTCTCGAGCTAGCAAGCTTTTACCTGAAGTTCATCAAAGATTTTTGCAAAAATCTCAGCTCCACTTACAAAGTTGACAAAGAAGAAATTAACTTTCACTTGGGATTTTGTTTTCGACATTGCTTTCCAATGCTTAAAAAGAGCTTTAATAACGTCCCCAGTTCTGACATTGCCGAATGGGAGCAAGACGTTTACCGTATACACTGATGCATGTGGTATGGGACTAGGTGTCGTCTTGATGCAAGAGGGAAGGTAGTCGCTTATGGAGGCAGGCAGCTGAATGCACATGAGAAAAACTACCTAACCCACGACCTAGAGTTGGCTGCCATCGCCTTTGCGCTTAAGTCTTGGCGCCATTATCTCCAAGGTGAGAACTTTGAATTATATACTGACCATAAATCGTTGAAGTACCTTTTCTTGTAGAAAGATCTTAACTTGAGGCAAAAAGGGTTGATGGAATTCTTGGCATCCTACGATTTCGAGATTTCCTATGCCCCTGGCAAGGGCAATGTGGTAGCGGACGCCTTGAGTAGAAAGAAGATGACCTTAAGCCCTCTCTTTGTTGAAACACAGAGCTTGGGGTACATAGCCAACTTTGATTTTAGACCCTCTATCGATCATATGGATGGTTTGTTAGCATCGTTAGAGGTGCGACATACTATTTTGGACTCAATAGGGACTGCACAACATGAAGACCCTTACCTAGTTGATGTGATAGATAAGTTGAGTAGGGGTGAGACTTCTAGTCACCTCAGTAGATACTCCATCGATGATAAGGGTTGGTTGAGGCGGGATGGAAGGCTATGCGTCCCACAAGAAAGGGATTTGGTAAAGAAGGTTCACGAAGAGGCGCACCATTCCAAGTTACCCATACACTCCGGTGGAGACAAGATGTATAAAGACGTAAAAAGGGTTTTCTTTTGGGATGGCATGAAGAGGGATGCAGCTGAATTCTTCTCGAAGTGCTTAGTATGCCAGCAAGTCAAAGAAGAACAAAAGAAGCCTGGTGGTTTGCTTCATCCACTAGAAGTCTCGTAGTGGAAATGAGATAGCATTTCAATGGACTTTATTGATGGGCTGCCTAGGTCAAGAAGGGGCAATACTATTATTTGGGTAATAGTAGACAGGCTCACAAAAGGCGCTCACTTTATACCCGTTAAAAGTAGGAGAACTGCCTCATCTTTAGCATCCATATACCTTAAAGAGATAAGTCGACTCCATGGGATACCCTCCAGCTTTGTTAGCGACCGAGATCCTATCTTTACGAGCGAGTTTTGGAAGAGCTCGCAAGAGGCTGTAGGCACACAGCTATGCTTAAGCACGGCCTATCATCCCCAAACCGAAGGTCAGACTGAAAGAGTGAACAGAGTGTTAGTAGACCTCTTGAGATAATGCATTCTTGACTTCGGGGGAACATGGGAGGATCATCTTCCTTTGGTGGAGTTTGCCTACAACAATAACTACCAAGCCATCATAGGTATGGCACCCTTCGAAGCTTTATATGGAAGACCGTGTCGATCACCAACTTTTTAGTGGAAGTCTACAGATAAGCTCATACTTGGACAAGATATGACTAGAGAAACATCAGAGAAAGTGGACTTGATACGAAAAAGAATGAAGACTGCCCAAGATAGATAGAAATCCTACGCAGACAAAAGATGGACCGACCTTGAGGTTGAGGTTGGGGACAGGGTTTTCCTTAAAGTATCTCATTTGAGGAACATCGTTCATTTCGGATCCGCAGGAAAGTTGGCACCAAGATTTGCAGGGCCGTTTCCTATCATTGAAAGGATTGGGAAGATGGCTTGTAGAGTGGAGCTGCCCAAAAGACTGGCTGGAGTTCATAATGTCTTTCATGCTTCTCACTTACGAAAGTGCCTACATGAGTCTGCGGAAGTGGTCGAACCAAGCATATTAGAGGACGTAGAATTAGAATGAGAGCCGACTGTGAGAAGAGTTCCAACTCGTATCTCAGGTACAGAAGTTAAAAAGCTATGCAACCACGAAGTCAGACTTGTAAAAGTTCAATGGAGTGACATTGAGGAAGACGCGACTTGGGAGACTGAGGCCAAGATACGCGCAGCCTACCCTTTTCTTTTTGAGGGTACATCTTTGATATCTTTTTCCTTAAATTTGTTCATGCTCGTATCTATATTTTTAGTATTTTTCCTCGGTACTGTTCTTGATCCTTAGGTAGAAACCAATGGATGTAAACATGTATTTGAAACATGTTATGGTTGATGGTTGCAAGTGGTTGCAATTGATTGCTAGTGGTTGCTCGTGGATGCATATACACGCACATTAGGAATTAGATCGGCTCAGTCACTTTCATACTGCATATGCATATATGTACTTATATATGATTGAAACTTGATGTGTTACCATGTGGATGTTGCATTTGTATGAATGATTGAGCACTCAGGTAGAAAGTATGGTTAGGGAATAATTGCATACATGATGGACTCACGACACTGACTTAATTCGCAATGAGGGGGTCAACTGAATCAGTAGACCCCCTGATTTTGCATTAGATAAGGACAGGTACACACACTATGCATATGATCATGAAGTATTATAAGTGTTTTAAGGACAATGGACGCCTATGTTTGATGTTTGAGTAGATGGACGATTGGATGGTAGGATTTATGTTCTTCTTAACTTGAAGATTTCGGGGACGAAATCCTTTAAGGAGGGGAGAATGTAACACCCCGTATTTTCTATAAACCTTAAAGTAACGAATTAAAGAATAATTAATTTAAATGTGAGAATTAAGGGAAATGGGTTACGACATTGCATTCGTCTTGGAATTCTGGTTGAGATAGAGTCCGAGTTTGCGTGAATTGGACTTCGTATGAAGAAGTTATGGCCTTTGGAAGTTTCAAAAAAATTCAAAATTCAAAATTTAAACACAGATGGGGGCAGGGCAGGGAAATTCCCACCCCAGGCTAGGTCAATCAGGGGGTCGACCCTAGTGTCGATCTACCCTACAGGTTGACCTACCCTACAGGTTGACCTAGGGGTCGACCTACTCCACCACCCCCCCCCCCCCCCGAGTAGATCTGAAAGGATGTCGAATTCTGACTCCCTACTTAGTCATTAGGGCTGAGGTGTTATCCTATCTTGACTGGATGGTCTTGATTACTTATAGGGTTAATCTGACGGCTCTAAATTAATTAAACCTCTATAAAAGCAACCTAGCTCTCAACCCTAAATCACCAATATTTATACCAAGAGATGCCATGCTGTCAATGGTGAACCTAGAATAGCCGTCATCTCTTTCAACTCAAAGGCAAGATTGAAGCTACGTCAAAATTAAAGCTAATCTAATTCAACTAAGAAAATTCAACGATCTACATCAAAGGCGAGCAATTCAATTTTAGAATACGGATCTCAGAAATCAAGAATTTCTTTTTGTTTGTAAGTGTCGTTATCTTTCAGATGTGAATAAATTAAAGACATGGCTTGTAATGAATTGTAAAATAGAATTGTATCAAGTTGTATGTGGTGCTGATTTATGTTTATTCATGTCTATTCTATCATATATGCCTATGAACTATTGTGGCCTATCGAACCCTTCATGTTAAGTGGAAATTGGTGAATAAACCTATGATGTTGTATAGGAATTTCAAATGAAATTATAATATATACATTTGGTGATATTGTGATACATACAAGTTTTAGGCTAAGTCATGTCGTTTATTCCTAATTGTTTAGATCCATTATGCATACATTTTTAGATTTACGACCTTGTATAATTTGGTGATGACATCTATATGTTGTATGTCAATTCAGAATTATGCCATGTTTACGCAAGTTAAATGATGCTATCATGATATGAATACATGAAAGTCTATAGGTTAAAGACATGATTATGTAAACATATATGTTTAGATCTACACTTTATATGTTAGATCCATATGCCTCTATGTTAGATCTATGTTAGCATGATTCAACCCCTATGCAAGTTCACCACTACATGTCTAATTAGATTTTGGTAGTTCTATGTAAAACTATTATTTTATGACTCATTTTGCCTAGATCAAGTTTGAAAGTTCATAATTAAAAGTATATTATGCCAAGTTCATATGACACATCTGTAGTTAGATCCATATTTTTGTATGAAGTTGGAATGTTGTAAGTTCCTCTTTTTCCACTTTTTGTTTTATAGTTAGGCTAAAATGTCGAGCCTAACATCCTATGAAATTTTGCGAATGTACAACGGGGGTTACATTGGGGAAAACATGAAACAATACATAATTAACATATTTGGCTCATAACCATGTAAATGGTATGGCAAAGAAATGGTATAATCTAAATACCAAAAATTATGAATTTGATTTAAAAGGAAAGAGAGACATGACAATAAATTGTTAACAAATTTACATATAATCATAAAAGGATAAATATGTAAATTTAGAAAAGATGAATATGCCTAACCCGAGGTTAGACTGAATTGTGGTGTAAAACTGCCCGGAACCAACCGGCACATCCAGTGACCACAACAATACCTGTCTAACGTGGGTGGTTAGTGCATTGAGCCCAAAAAGGACCCGAGGTTAGACTGAGTTATGGTGTGAAATTACCCGGAACCGACCGGCACATCCAGTGACCACAACAATACCTGTCTAATGTGAGTGGTTGGTGCTCTATTAAAGCTAAGTCAAGATTTGTAGGGTTAATTCAATCAATGAAACACTTAACCAATTCAACATGTTAACTAAACTGATGGGTGGGGTTAGGACACTTAACCAATTTAACATGTTGGCTGGAAAACCCTTGTAACGGGGACACATTTCAGCAATAACCGACATGGATTTATCATGGAACCCTGAACTAGGCCGGGTGGGGCACAATTACTGAGCTGATTATAAGCGGTCAAAACATCGGCGGGTGGTGCATCAGTGTAGCTTCCGACGGAGTACGGGCATGCACGTACTCAGGAGTGGGAAAAAGCGGGCACTGGGCATCAGTAGTCATACACTGTGCATCTTAAATCGTGTGGTTACCGCCATAGGATTTGATACACCCCGTGGTGGGACCAGCACAGGTATCTACAGTCAAGCTAGGGCTGAATGACACCCGTGATAATTGCATGCGAGTAGGAGCCGATCGGTATAAGGGGATCATTTCACCAAGAACACGTAGTGCTAGTTGGACAAGTATAAGTAGGTGCAGAGAATTAAACCTGGGTGCGATGTATATTCGGTTTATCCTGCCTTATATAGTTTTATGTTAGTTAGTTGTTCTGGTATGGTCCTATTTTTCAGTTTATTCCTATCATGACCCTTTTCCTTATTCACACACTAAAAGGCCACTAGACTTACTCAGACTTATGTCCGACCCATTTTTCTTTTGTCTTCTTTTCTTTCGTCCCCCCTCCCCAACCCCCTCTCCGGTAGCCAGGAGGGAATAACTCAGCTTAATTTGGACCGTTCAACTTTCCAATCTTGAAGACTCTGTGATATATGGCTTGGAATCTCTTATCTTTGGCTATGGCTTTGGACACACTAGACTTGGGGATTTATGCAGTTTTATTTATGTTATATGCTTCTTTATGTTTTAATCAAGACAGAGATTATGATTAAATGTTTTGGAAGTTATTTTGAGACAATTTAATGTAATGGTTTTTGTATTGAACCACGTATGAAATAAATGTTTGTTTTCCGCTGCTTATATTTCTATCTGGTAAATTTCCTGTGTCTTTTACCTATAAAGCTCCATCTAAGTTAAAGCAATCCCTTTGTGAGTGACCTTAACGGAGGTGGGGTGTTTTATCATGCTTGTTCGTGCTATTATATTTATGCCTATTTTTATACCATGATTCTCTTCCCTCTTCCTTTTTCCTTTTTCTTTTTATGAGTTATGCTAACTTCAAGCCTAACATATTATGCAAAATTCGCGCATGTATAACGCTTGAATGATAGGGAAAAAGTTTGTGAAATGTTAAATAACATGTGATTTGTAAAAAGGCATAAGTTGATGATGGGTATGGTTTGGGGAAAAATTGTGTAAAATAAGCAAACATGAGACTTGACATAAATGGGTTGGGTGTAAACTTGTGATAATTTGGTAAGTTCAGTTATTTCTCAGATTTGGAACATGTAATTGGAATCATGACTTGTAATGAATCGAATCTAGAACTATGCCTAATTGTAAGATAATCAAATCTGATTCATGCTTATCCTTTTTGTCAAAACTAAAATACCTATGCCTGTGAGACTGTTGTGATTGAACCTATCACGTTGTACACCAAATTGGATTCTTTTATGTTCAATTCTATCGAATCTTTATGCCTATGATGTAACATTCTCAGTTTAGCCATACTTATTTTTAATGTACAACATGTTTATTGGAAACATGATTCTTGAGTTGGGTACACCTTTACATGCCTATTTTGTTCCTTATGTCAATTCTTGCGTTTCTCATTTATCCCTCTCTGTTTTATTTTTGGACTTTGTTGTGCGTGCGATTGAAACGCGGGGAATTGGGTATAACTAATTAAGTAATTTTGGGCATAACAAGTAAATGTGGCATAGATTTAACTGACCACACATATGGATAATTTACATATAAATCTAGAATTGGACAGTAAATATGTAAATTAGCTAAAAGATGAATGCCTATGACACGAAGTTAGACTTGGTTTGTGGTATAGGACTGCCCGGAACTGCCCGGCATATCCAGCAACCGCAAACAACAGTCTAATGTGAGAGGTCAAAGGCATAAATTAGATTCTTAGACACGAGCTTAAGTCTGGCTTAGGGTGGAAGTCTGCCCGGAACCGCCCGGCATTTCCAGCGGCCACAAGGGATCAACTTAATGTGAGAGGTCTATGCATTAGTAACTAATTAATGCTAAATATGATACCTAAATGAGTTAGGTCGGTGGGATTAAGTTAACATGGGTAAGAAGGAAAATTAACCAATATTACATGAACAAAGTGGATAGGGTTAAGGCAAGCTTAACCAATAATACATATGGACTTGATAAGTGAAAGGGTTAAGTAATCTTGGGTAGGTGGGTAATATTAGTATATATAGGCCCACAAACTTTACCCTTGAATAAACATGCGTGAATCAGTGGGAAGGTTAAGTGACATATGGATAGGCGACACTTAACTAATACAACATGTTAATTAAACAAATGGGTGGGGTTAGGTTAAATTCAGAACACTTAACCGTTTTAACATGTTGGCTAGGAAACCCTAGTAACGGAGACCCATTTCAGCAGTAACCCATATAGATGTATCACGGTACCTTGAACTAGGCAGGGTGAGGCGCGATTACTGGGCTGATTATAAGCTGTCAAAATAGCGGCGGGTGGTGCGTCAGTGTAGGTTCCGATGGAGTACGGGCGTGCACGCACTCTGGAGTGGAAAAAGAAGGCACTGGGCATCAGTAGTCATACATTATGCATCTTGAATTTTGTCGGGTTTCCATCATAGGGATTGATAAACCCAATGGTGGGACCAACAAACGGGGCTGAATGACACAAGTAATTAATACATACAAGTTAAGGAGCCGATCGATTAAGCGATAAGGGGGTAGTGTGTGGACATGTAGTATTTAGTAGGCTATCAAGGATTGTATGAGGTGGATACCTCTTACTAGATGTTTTGCTTTAGGACTACCAATTACAAGATGGGGATCAACTTTCACTATTGGATTAGTATTGGTGCGGTGTATTTAGTATAGGTGTGGTGTAATTAGCATTGGTGCAGTGTAGTAATTACCCTATAGTGATTAAAAGCACAGTCAACGTTTATCTTATTCATCTTGCCTACCTTGTCGTGCATGCTTCCAGTTTATGTTCTTATCCTATTACTTTAATGATTATACTCTTAAAGTTACTGGAATCACCCGACTAATGTCTGACATAGTTTGTTTCGCCTTTTTTCTTCCGTTCCCTCCCCCCTGGTTCTCAGGGAGGAAATACACAAGCTTAGTTCAGATGTCTCTTTCTTCCAACTTGAATTTGAAAGATGTATTGCTTGGCTATGATTCTGCTTATGGCATTTTCTGCTGGGGATTATGGTTTTAAAATTTTGTACTCTAAAGGCTTTTGTACAAGACTGATATTATGTACTTGGTTTTTTTGTTTTGAAGGTGTAACCAAACCTATTTCTGTAACACCCCACATCCATTAAGGTCACTCACAAAGGGAATGCCTTAACTTCAATGGAGCATTATGGGTACTTGAACAGAAATATTACAAGACAGACATATATAAAACAACGGAAAGTAAAGTGGAAGTAGTTAAAATCATTTATTAAATATAAATGTTTACAATAAAAGCCAGTCAACTTCCAATACCCAATTACATAGTTGAAATATCTGTCTTGCTCAAAAGCAAAGAAGCATAAAAACAAACTGTAGTATTCCCCAATAAAGCAAAGCAAGCCATAACTAAGAGAAATCCAAGCCATTCATGAAAAAGCCTTGGAGCTAGGTAAGATCCGAACTAAGCTGTATTCCCACTCTGCGAACCTGGGGGGGGGGGGGGAACGGAAGAAAAAGAGGGGAAACAAAACGGGTCAGTCATAAAGACTGAGTTAGTCCTAGTGACTTTCAGCATAAAAATAGTTAAGGATAATATGGCATGAGTAAACTGAAAGTAAACATAAGCATGATGACAAGATAAGAAACAGCCAAGATAACTAAGGTTAACATGATGTGATTTTTGTCAAGTAACATCGCAAGGTTCCCATTCAAGATAAACTAAGTATAATTTCGTAAGATTCCTATCAAGCATATCACGATTCCTTTGCTTCATCATTAAAAGATTTCTGTGATATCTATTTGCTCTACACCACCTAACTAGTATCCTCACAAGTGTCTTACAACGAATTATCCGTATTCTTACTAGTACTCCAACTAGTGTCCTATGTAACAAGGATCCTTACCCCCTACTAGTATCCCAACTAGTAGCTCGTGTTATATAATAAGGTGATCCTGCCTACTGAACATAAGTGATAATAATAATGGTAGTTTCGTGTACCCCTAGCTGCTGTCATAGGTGCCGTCTGCTCCTATCTCCACTAGTGGTACCCACTACCCTCCCCATTCTAATTACAATATTCATAATATGGTAGCTGTACTCCTAGCTGCTGTCATAGGTGCCGCCTGCTCCTATCTCCACTAGTCGAACCCACTACCTTCCCTATTCGATCGGCTCCCTAACTCATAGATACCCGTGCTGGCCCCATAGTGGGATGTATCACTCCCCAAAGTGGCAACCCGATACAACAGAGATGCACGGCTTATACCTACACGATGCAACAACGTCTTACCTACCAGCCCGAGTCCACACACGCATATGAAACCCGTTGGACTTGCGTTGCCACCGCTAACCCGTTTTGATCTCTTACAATCAAACCCAGTATGCGTGTCCCGTCCTCGAAATGGGTCGAGCTCACAAAGATACGTAATGGGCTACTGGTCTGAAAAGGGCCCGCTTTCCTCGACACAAGCTTCCCTCCTATGCTTGGTCCCCACTAGCAATTCTTACTTAACCCCTTCTTATTCATGTCCACTTACATGCTTAAATTTTGGTTAAGTATACACCAGTTATGTCTTACATGTTACCCATGTCCTCCATTTAACCCCTACATCATCCTCATGTCTTAATACATGCTTTATCTTGGTTAAGTGCTTATAGGTTATATTTTACATGTCATTCATATTATCCCCAACGTCTGGGTTTAACCAAGCGCCTTGGCTTTATCTGCCATTAGACCCTATGTCTATCCATTAATTATGCGCTTGTGCTACCTCATCAGTCTTATCATTTAACTTGGTTATTTCCATTCATACCAACCTTCAACTTTGCTTATTAATTCGATTCTTAACTTGCACTATATTAAGTCCATTAATAAGCCCACAACATGTTATTCCTATGATTCATACATTAACCCCCGTTATGGTACAATAACATGTTCTTATTCAATCTTTACAAACAAGTACCCCTTAACTTACAAACACACTGGAGAGAGAGAATAATTCCCTAAATACCAACCCCGAAGACCGGAATCAACATCAGATTGATACTCAGAGGATTATCCAACCTAACCAATGTTTTGTTCCTTTTTATAATATAACTTACGTCGCCTTCAATTGTAAATTCATTCTTGTCTTTACATATTGCTTAATCTACAATGAAGCACATCTTTCCTTATTACATAAGTTATCTCATCTTATCTATTTCTCCGCCTAACTTACTTTATTCCATAAGTTATCATTCCTACTTAGGCATTAATTAAGATTTACTTAACTCAACCATTCATGTCATAACAATTAAGTGTCATTCGCCTAATCATATTACTTAACCCACCCATTAATACCATATTGGTTAAGTGTCATTAGCCTAATCATATTACTTAACCCACCCACTCATACCATATTGGTTAAGTGTTCTTAGTTTACTTAACCCTACGCACTGGTCTAATTACCATGTTATGTTGGTTAAGTATTACTATTCGTATTTCCATATGTCACCCACATGTCACCCACTTAACCCCCATGTCCCACCACATGTTTATCTGGTTAAGTATTTCTTAATTCATTAAGGCCGTAACCCTATAAAGACCTCTCACATTAGACTGACATTTATGGCAGCTGGATTTGCCTGGCGGGTCCGGGCAGTCTTACACCATAAAAGAGTCTAACCTCGTGTCTTTACAACTGTTACGCTTTTAATTTGGGCCTAGGACCTCTCACATTGGGCTACCATTTGTGACTACTGGATTCGCCGGGCGGGTCCGGGCAGTTTTACGTCACAAATGAGTCCAACCTCGTGTCCTAAGCATTGATTATCGCTTATAATCTTTTACCCCAGTCTTAATAATTTACCTATTCAAATTATTAATTAATTCCTAATTTAACGATGTCCATAATTGACTCAATTATGTTCATCAATTAATGGTAGGCAAAATCATACCAATTTTACCACAATTTATCTTATGCCATTAAAGGCAACTTATCTCAATTTATATTTATCCCTTCTTTAAAGCTATTACATTCCAACTACCAAAAACCCTCTTAGGCGTGTTCATATTAGCCCCTTTTCAAGACATAAATTATCATATGTGTTTCAACTACAAATCTCACATAATTGACATATGCCCAAGTTCTAGATTACATGTCCGTTTTACATATTCCTAATTCATACCAAGTTTATATATGTTCAGTTCATGCCATTTTATACGTATTACAAATTTATGCCAATTTACACCTATCAAATTCTAGCCAAATTACATATGACAATCCCAATTCTTGCAATTTCCCTTTTAATGGCGATACCCAATTATCAAATTTCATATTAATGGCAGTAATACCCATATATCAAATTTTCATGTTATGCCATCAATTCCACCACATATATCCAAATAGATAATATTCCCATACTTTTCCCCATATTCAATCGTACGCAAAATCGTGGTTTAGGCCTAGATCCGAAATTGATCTAGGTTCATCAAAAGAAAATAAATAGGGGAAAGGTAGAATTTTGCAATAAAACAAGATCAGAGAGAAAACAACATAAATCATCATGATAGGCATAAAGATTAGATCTTGATAATAATATCAACATGAATCCAAGAAACTGATTTACAACGACTGAATAGAGCATGAACTAGACATAAGAATGGAGATGAACAAGTCTCAAAACCCAAGGTTCAAAGGTAAACAGGAATAGGTCTGAATTGATAAACATGCTTATATCCAATTACACTTTATTCCATAGCCATATTAAAATTAAGGATTTTAATCTAAAAAGTAACTAGAACTTACCTAGCACGTCTAGCGAATTTAAGAACTGAAATCGATGAAACGTTGTAGAGTTGTTAATTCATCTCCTTGAATTGTTGTAGAAGTCTTCATCTTTGCATTGGATTGCATATGAAACCTTAAGAAGAAGATTAGAGACGGCGACCATGACCAAGAGGGATTTTAGCAGTATAATGGTGGCTAGACATGTTGTAGTGAATTAGGGTTAGGCCTTAGTTTGTATTTATAGATGTAAGAACTCATTTAGGCCCTTAGATCATCCCTAGAGTTAATCCAGACCATCAAAACTCATCCCGGGCCTCAAAAATGGGTTCTGGGCCACACCAGGCCGACCAGGTCGACCTGTATAGGTGGGAGGTCGACACTACAGTCAACCTGGGTGGGGAAGTCGACTATGCAGTCGACACTACAGTCGACCTGGGGTCAGTCTGCCTGAAAGTCTGCTGAAACTTGTACAGGCCATAACTTGGTCATACGGACTCCGATTTTCAAAAACTCGGACTCTATTTCGGGTAAAATTTTGAGACGAACGCAATTTCGCAACCCATTTCCCTTGATTCTTATTTTAAAATTTAATTCTACCTTGATTTATGATTTTAATATGTTATTAAAATTCGGGTTGTTACATTCTGTTTTCGCTGCAATAAAGTTATAATTTTTTCAAGTACTACTTTATCTGTCTAGTAATATTCCGTTCTGTTTACTTACAACACTTCACGAAACTTAATGCATTCCCTTTGTGAGTGACATTAACAGACGTGGGGAGTTACATGTTACCCACTTAACCCTTTTATCATTCCCATGTTTTACCACATGTCTTATCATGGTAAGTTGTCCATTAATTCATTATAATCGTAATCTTGCAAGACCTCCCACATTAGATTGTCGTTTTGCGGTTTCTGGATATGTTGGGCGGTTCCGAGCATTCTTATACCTCAATCCAAATCTAACCTCTTGTCTTTGCAATATTACTTATCTAATTTCTGCCTTTGACCTCTCACATTAGATTACCAAACTGCGGTTGTTGGATGTGCTGGGCGGTTCCGGGTAGTCTTATACCGCAATTCGAATCTAACCTCGTGTCTTAGGCGTTCGTTATAACTTTCTTGATTCAAGCCCCAATTTTAAATCTTGGATTAAAATATATTCCAATTACCTATAATTTCCAATCTAAATTATGTTTATAATTTTAATCCAAATTAGGCCTATAATCTTATGTATACATGTTATGCTAAATTACGCCCAAATTAATTTGCATTCATTGTTATTAACAATTTATGCCGAACCTCATATATACAAATTATATCCAATTATGCATAATCCAACTTTTTCCAAATCTCATGTATACAATTTATACACAATTATGTTCAAATTGATTTATGCCAATAATATCATTTTATTACAAATTTCCCCAAACTTTTCCTAATGTTCAAACATTATTCGTATGTGAATCTCAACGCAATATGTTAGGCTCGAAGTTAGCCTAATCTTATAAAGAAGAAGGAAAAGAAGAAGGGAAGAGAATCATGTCATCAAAACTAGCATAAAATAGGCATATGAAACGTGAACCGACATGGAACAATAAAATAGATCCAATTAGGCATATGGTAACAGTAATTTGGGTATGAATCTGAAAGATAAGAATCTACAAAACTTGATATGATTCATCTTACTTATGGGCATGGTCATTAAATCCAATTTACAATCCTATCACAATTACTTTTTAATTATATGTGAAAGCAACACATACACACAGCGATAGGATTTAGGAGAGAGGATAGATCTGAATTCTGATTTCTGATTTCGATTAGCTAAACCGTTGTTGTAGAATTTGATTCTTATCTTCCAATTTGAATACTCCTATTCTGATTTGCTTTGGTGGAGAAGAAAGGCTAGGCTAATTTAGATTTTAGCAGCATGGAGGCGCCATAGATTAGTGCAATCGGGTTAGGTTTAGGTGTCTATTTATAGGAGTACTAGGTGTATTAGGACCTTTAGATTAGACTAGGTTCCATTTGAACAATCCAGACTTGAAAAACACGTCATCCAGCCAGTCCCAGAAGGACACATCTGCCCTAGACCACCAAAACACGTCTGCCAGATCTGGGCAGATGGGGATCGACACCCCCATAGGGGGGTCGACACCCCTGTCAACACCCCTATAGAGGGTCGATGCCTATGTCGACTCTGCTAGGGGGGGTCGGCACTCTAGAGCGGGAGATATTCAGCTCACCCAGATTTGGCTGATTTTGATTTTTGAATTCATTTTTGATTTGTTATTGATTTTATGTTGGTATATGTTAAGAAATGGGAATGTGGATTTGCTATAAATTGGTTTTTTATTTCATAGTTTTTAATCTCAACTTCTGCCTACTTTTAGTTTCTAGTTTTTAATTTATCACAATCTCAAGTTGGTTTAATATGAATGAGTAGAATTTTTAAAATTAATTACGTTTCTATAGATCGACACTTATTCGCCTCGTACTACAATGGTACGTTGTGCGCTTGAGGTTTATTACACTCACGCGATGGATTTCTAATTAAATATAAACTTCTGTAGTGGAAAACATAATAGGAGGAAGAAGAAAAAGACCTAATGCTATTTGTATTTCATTTAGAATATTGGTAGAGATAAAAATATCAATATACATTGTCGGATCATTCCTAGTGAGAGGAGCCATCGTTAGCGTTTCACTCTCGGTGACTGGTTTGGTGCCACTTGTAACAAATCAAGATTTTCGACCCTGAAAATTAACATAAATACCATGTTAACTATTCAAGTATTGGAAATATCGGATCATTAATAGATAGAAGTTAGAGGGTGAGAAATAGAAAGAAAAAAGTTTAAACATAAGAAGAAGATCACCACAGAACAGAATCAGAGTAATCACGAATCTCACGTTGGACCAAATAAAAATATATTATATAACATAACTTTGAAATACATAACTGTATATTTAGTTGCATATATCACCAGATTACATCATATATATATACATATATATCACATCGAAAATAAACTCTCTATATATCTAACATTGAAGCCACTTGATCTAAGCTTCTGCAAGTATATCTGTAAAATCCCAACAACTTGACTGCTCGTACAAATTTGGTGTTTATCCATTAAAAATTACAAACACAATTGATAGATTGAATCTATGGTAAAATAACAGGTCGAGCATATCATCGTTCAGTGGATCAATCGTCATTTAATCTTATCGGTTAGTTGTGTATAACGCAAGTCGATCATACAGCATGGGTGGAGCACTAGCAAGGCTCATACAATAGCATGGGTTCAGACAAGCACTAAGGGTCGGTCAAGCATTATAGGTTCGGACAAGCACTATAGGGTCTGTTGAGCACTATAGGGTCGGTCACGACACTACTACAAAAGTGGGCATATAAGACACTATTTTTCTGTGGTTGTAGATCAAAAAAGCATTGCCACATGCCATTTTTTCAAATAGGCCACACTAGGGAGGCGTGGCATCCGCGGCGTTGCATTAGCCATCTAAGGCAACGCTTTTGCCCATCTACGGCCACGAAAAGAAAGTGTTGCATTATAACCTTATTGCAACAGTATATGCATGTAATGCAACAACATACACCGTTGCCTTAAGCAGAAGCCATAGCATGACTTCCAGGTCATGATACTAAGGGCCATGTCAGCTTCCATGTAAGATGCCCATGTGTCACATGCCACATCAGCTTTCCACGTCAGTTGCCCACGTGTTACACACTACATCAGCTATGGGGCCCATGTGCCATGTGGAATTAATAATATTTTATTTAATGCAACACCATTGTATTATGTAATGCAACATCAGAAAAAAGCAAACGCAACAGTAGAAGAATGCAAGTACAACGCTTTAATTAATTTTTTTGCAATACCATGTAATCATTTTCAATGGAACCGTATAATTGTTTTCATATATATATATATACACACACACATACATACATACATATACATATGAAAAACATGAACATAAGCACCTTCTAATAATAATAAAAAAAAAATCTATCTCCAACCGCGACAGTTTCCGCATCTCCAACAACGATAGTTTCTTGCAATTCTAAAAAGATAGATCATCAAAATTAGTTAAGAAGCATTACCAGATAAGAACATCATCCAATCTCCAACTGCGATAGTTTCTTGCAATTCTAAAAAGATAGATCATCAAAATTAGTTAATAAAACTATATTAAGTGGTCTGGCCTTTCTCAATCTCCTATTCAGGTAGCTGATTTTAAGCCTTGTACTCATTATCAAATATGCCTTTGTAAATAATTTTTGATTTGCCTGTACTCATTATCAAATATGCCTTTTCTAAATAAACTTTTATTACTGTTTGAACCTCAAATGTTTTCCTTGTGTTTGTGTCTGTATATACATATTCACTTACTGGTTGAACACCAAGTTGAATATGCGAGGTCGGGTGATTCTTTAAAGGAGATCCGTGTTGCGGTGGCAGTGGTCTAATCATAAGATGTGGAGGAATTCTAGTAACATGCGGGGAAGAAAATCCCTGCATTATACAATATTTTGAGTCAAATAAAATCTTCTTCGATGGTAACTAATATTATTGTGATTCACATAAAAACATATTTGCAACATCTACTATAGTGCAATATCACAGCGGGTATCCTCTCAACAGCATATTTAGTGCAATATAATATTGATATATATATATATATATATTTATATTTCTAGCATATACCAAGTGTGGCGGGTTAAGTAGTAAAGTTTATCACAGTATCGGTATTATGCAAGAGTAGATGCAATTCAACATTAGTAATATCAAATCACTTAGCTGAATAAATCAAGCAAAAGATGAGAGAAATCAGTACCGTTTGTGGCAATAGAGATGGAGTATGGAAGCATGGTGTTCCCTGTGCCAAGGATTGCATAAAACAAATATTTTTTTAGTCATTCACACTTACCATATAGGCCCATATATGCATACATGTTCTGGTGGAAAACAAAATAGCGCTGTCGAAACTAAGCTACGATAGCTTTTCATTAAACAAACAAATTAGTCTTAAAATACTAGCACTATTGCATTGATTATGGATGGGTCCATGGAAGTTCGTGAATTTCTTTAATGACTATTTATTCACTACTTGCACAAAGTAGTGTAGATAAAAAATCGGATATTTTACACTTGCTCTGGGATGGGATAAATTATATCCAAGGCTTGTTACATGTATCTGTGATTTCATGTTTCAGTTTGGTTCGCAACGATTGCTTCATGCGTAATATATCTACATGCATGTAATCCAACATTTGTATTCTCGTGATCCACTCTTGTTGGATAGTACATCAATCTATGTTCTTTCACGATTATATTGCGGAAATGTCAAGCCTTCTACTGTGCACTTATAAAACAAAAGCAACATACGTCAAATATTCTAGGCCGTTAGATCACGAATTAAATGGTTCAATGTACCAGTATTAATTTAGCAAACCGAAAATTGCTAAATCCCATTGGTGCCTTGATCCATTGAGCTTCTTTAATCATCGCGTCATCCTTCTTAATTCAACTATTTAAACCATCGCATTATCCTTCTTAAATCAACTATTTTAACCATTATTTCCTAACAACCATCAGAAATACTATCTAGCTGCTAAACATTAATTCAAAGCAAAGATGTGCGATCCTAATATCTCTGCATGACTCCAAGATTCTCTGTCACGCACCTTTGTTTTCAGTGTAGCAACCTTGAAGTTTTCACATCGTCTTATTACGTACAAACCCAACTTTTTAATCCTTTTGAAACTGTGTACATTAGAAATCAGACGACTTCTATTTACATTACAAAACCAGGTTGAAATGTAAATTAAAAGAGTGGCTCGTTTTACATCTTAAAGTCTAAACAGTTGACTCTTTTTTCCTCATAAAGAGTAAAACGGTTTTCAAATTTACTATTCTGAAAACTAAATAGATCTAAGTCTCCAGAAAAAAGTGAATCCAACCCAAACTTCTGTTAGTCGCTCCAAATCGCATATTTTAATACAGAGAAATCATTTTTACCTTAAACGAATTGAATCCAAGTCGAAGATTGATCCAGATTAAAGAAGATGGCTTGGAGGATGGAGGGGATGTGGCACTGGATGTTGCGTGAAGAACAGTTTCACTAAATCTCACTTTGCCCACATTTGGCTCGATCTTCAGTGAGGCAACTTGAAGAATTGAATTGAAGATAAAAGCATGGAATCCTTGGTTGCAATGTAGGAGAATAGAGTTGCTTGTGTTTAATCATACACAGATTCATAAAATCGAGTAGATTTGGTGTTCACTTTATGAGTCTTGATACATGGCGATTTTAGAGCGAGAAACGGAATTAAGAAAAAGAATTTAGGTTTAAATTTGGGTCTAATAGTAAAAGAGGAAAGTGAAGAGAAGAAATGTTAAAGAAGAATGAACGGATTATTTGTACCTCTTAATTTGTGGTGGGGAACATCCCGCCAATTTTTCACATAGCAGAAGAACGTACGTAATGAGGTGGCTATTGTTGATTGGATAATGGGGTAATGTTTAGATAGGAAGCATGGATTTGTTTGAACCTTTGGATTAATCAACATCTATGGTCACTTATTTGTTTATTTTTATAACGCGGATCGCTGACCTGAATTGTATTTGTGTAAAGTTATGCTTTGAACTGGTGTTGCACGTCACAGCACTAGAATTCTGACCGTAGTAGTGCATTTTTACGTCTAATGCAACAACATATGAGTATTGTTGCAGAAGATCAAAGAAAGCATAGCGTTCGCCACACTTTTCATGCAACGCACACATATTAGTGTCGAATATGCCCACTTTGGTAGTAGTACAAGTATGGTCATACATTATTCTGGTCAGTCAGACATTAGGCTGATTCGAGCATTTTGGGGGTCGATCAAGAATTTTTGGTCAGACAACGGGCAATGGAATTTTTGTAATTATAACATGAACGATTCATGACCTGCATATGTGAGTTTCAGCTCACCACTTCATTCAACCTCCGTCTATAAATACCCCATGGCTTCCATATTTCGAGGGACCAATTTTTTTTACCCCGAAGGGCTGTCATTTCCATTTCTCCACCACTTTAACCCTCTTTGAACCTCTATAACCGTCATTAATTTTCTCTCAAGCCTTGATCTAACACGAAATCATCATGGAACAAATGAATATCATCTAATTGTTTAAGTGGTTGTTGATCAACAACCATCACGAATTAAGAGATCTCGCCGATTCCTTCATGAATTCAAGTGAAATCAAGAGAAATAAAGAGAGGAAATAGTGAATTTCATTATTAAGGAGTAAAATAAGTGAAATGAGTGAAGTTATGCAATTTGTAAATTTTATAATGATAATGAAATGTGCTTCCATAGTGGATGTAGGACGGATCGAACCACTCTAAATTGCTTGTACTTTACTTTTCCCCGCCTTTATTTGTTCTTAGCTTTGTGTTTGATCAATTTGAAGTGATGTTAAGAATTTCGGGGTATTAGTGCTATTTTTTGCATTAACATTTTTGGCGCCCACCGTAGGGCTTGAACACATGACTACAAGGTTAAGAGCCTTGGTGGGGTTCGCTAAAGTGTTTTGCGAAAGCCTTCTTTCTACAATAAGCTCTCAAAGTCTAAAGAGTGGGCCCATTGAGGAATTTACTTTAAAGTTAAAGAAGTTGTCAAAAATAATGGTTGCTTCTAACAAGAATAGCAATTCTATTAGAGCTTCTCCAAGCACTAATAATGATATGTTTACGCCACAAACTTTGAATGATGATATAGGAGAATCCTCAACGTCGGCTTTAACTCGAGGCGAATTGAATGTGCTCGAAACTGGCTTGAATGAGAGAATGGATGCTACAACCAAAATGTTGATGGAAAAGCTTAACAATCTGCTTAATGCCCTAGCTAACCCCCCCACTTCCAACAGTTGTAGCCAATGTTGAGGAGAAAGGATACTCTTCTGCCTTGGACCCTATTCATTCTTATTTTGAAGTTGAATTCAATGATGGAGGGAATTACGATTAGGAAGCTAGGGTTGAAGACTCCAAAGTTAAAGCATGACAGCATGTCGAGAAACGTACTACGCTTATCACCACTAGTCTCACCAAAAGGGCACCTCCTAAGAGAGGTCCAGGGAACTGGGAATCAAACCATGATTATTCTAGTAAGAGGACTGGCACCTACTCCGTGAAACGAACTAGTGATGAGCAATATATCTCAGACATGGTCGAGCGAATAATGAAGGAGAACATGGCTAGCAAAGAGGGTGAGAGGGAATGGGAATTTTCGCCAAGTAAGAATCCGTCCACTAAAAGAATTCGCTAGGAAAAATTCCTTAAGAAATTTACACATCCAACGATAAGAGATTATGGAGGGATTGGAGACCCGAACATATTTTTGTTCAAGTGAAATCAGCTTATGAACGGAGCTAGGTCCACTGATGAAATAAAGTGCTTCCACTTCCCCGTATGCTTGGAGAGTGTAGCTTTATTATGGTTCACTAGACTTCCGCCAAGGTTTGTGGACCAATTTGCAGATTTGGCAAAGAAATTCCAAGAATAGATCCGACTGAAATCTACCAAAGTGAGGGATGTGATGTCACTCAACGATATGGAGAAAGATCCCAAAGAAACGATCAAAGCTTTTCTCATGCGGTTTCTTGCTGCTGCAGTGGTGGTTTTAGATCCAGAACCTTAGCTTGTACTGATGGCGCTGAAGCGTGTTATAGATAAAAGGACTGAGTTCGAGTGGTGGGTCAACATGTAGAAGCCTAAGACTCTGACGATATTCTACAAAAGGCAGAGAGTACATGAGTGTGAAGGATGACCGTCCTCTTGTGCAAAATGTTGCAGAAACTAGTGCTGCCAGTGAAGGGAGAAGTAGTGAAGTCCTAGATAAGCCTAAGAATAATTCTGGGCAGAAGAGAAGAAGCGAGGGGAAGGACAACAAAACTCATGATAAGATGTGATTCTTTAAGTATTTAGAATTGACCACTCTAAATGAAACACTAGAAAAGATCTACCTTGCTACAGAGGACTCAGGTATCTTTCCAAAGGGGAAGCAACAGAGAGTCTCGGAGAAAAATGTTGTTTTGGAAGTTTTTTCGCTTCCATAATCAATTAGGACATAACACTAACAAGTGCGTTCATCTAAAAAGTCTAATCAAAGAGCTGATTAGGTAAAACAAGCTTCAATAGTATGTGAGAAATCAGAGAAATGCTTAAGCCACCCTAGGGCAGAATGTGTCTGCAAATCCATCTGGATTAGGAAAGAAACCTCCGACACCCTTTATTTCAGGACCAGTCATCAATACTATCTCTGGAGGACCTCACCCAGTCGGAAAGAGCTGGGGAGACATTGAGAGGTATGCTAGAAAATTGGGGAATGCCTCAAAGGAAGAGAAATGCTTCATTCTGAGTAACACATTTCCAACTGAGAAGATTCAAAGGACTTCATATGAAGACGTGGTATTTAAGGACCGTGATTCTAAAGGAGTGGTCATGCCAACAGTCGATCTTATGGTTGTCACGATCGGCATTGGCCTAGCCATTGTAATGAGAGTATTAGTGGATTATGGAGCTTCAATCAATGTTCACTTTAGAAATACATTTTAAAGGATTAAGCTATCCATGTCAGATGTGCGAGCATGCCAAAACAAGATACATGGGTGCACCAGTGAACTAAAGCATTCGTTTGGCATGATTGACTTGCTTATGGAACCTAGTGATGGAGATCACAAAGTGGCAATGATGCAAACCTTCGTCTTGGTAGATTAACTCTCGGCTTATAATGCGTTCTTAAGAAGACCATCTTTGGCTGGGTTTAAAATTGGATTTTCTTTATGGCGTCTGACCATGAAGTTTCCAACAGAGAACGGAGTAAGTGTAATCAACGTTGACCAAGAGACAGCCAGAGAATGTTACATGATGGAATTGTGTGATGCCAAAAAGAAGGACTTGGGCAAGGTTGTGGAGGTTCTCCTCCGCATCCATAGTACTGCCTTATAACAATTAGGGTGGTGCCCTTGTACTAGCAAGCATAGCGGAGCACAAAAAGAGATGGATCCAAGAAAATCCAGTACAGGGGAAGGAAGAGCGACTCCAGCAGAGATTAGCACTGCCATTGAAGTTCATCCTAAAGATCTCGATCGAGTACTAAATATAGGATCTCTACTTGGTTGCAAGTTACAAGAGAATTGATTGCTTTTTTAAAAGCAAATTTGGATGCATTCGCGTGGAGCCACTCGGACATATGCAGAATATCGCCAGAAGTTTCGGTCCATAAGCTCAATAACGATCCGCATGTTCCATCCGTAAAGTAAAAGAGGAGAATTAAAGGTACAGATAAGTCAAGAGCTCTGAAAGAATAAGTTGACAGGCTAATGGAAAATAACTTTATTAGGGAATCTACTAATCCAAATTTGGTCTCCAATACTGTGCTTGTAAAGAAGTCGATTGGCAAGTGGTAAGTTTGTATAGACAACTCAGATCTCAAAAAATCCTGTCCTAAAGATAGCTTCCATCTTCCCAGGATAAATCAACTTGTAGATTCTACATTAGGGCATGAGTTGATTTCATTAATGTACACTTACTCAGGCTATTATCAGATTATGATGCACGATCCAGATCAGGAAAATACAAGCTTTATTAAGGATGTAGGCTTATATTGTTATAAGATAACGCCATTTGGCTTAAATAACGCAAGAGCGACATACCAACCACTCGTTAATGCCATGTTCAAAGATCAAATTGGCAAGATGACGGAAGTATATGTTGGCGATATGTTGGTTAAGTCAAGAAGGGCCACTAACCACTTAGATAATTTGGTAGAGGTATTTGATATACTCCCCAAATTTGTTATGAAGCAGAATCCATTGAAATGTTCATTTAGGGTTGCCTCTGGGAATTTTTTTGGATTCATGGTCAGTGCTAGGGCATAGAAGCCAATCCAGCCCAAATTGCATCCCTGAGGGAGATGCACGCTCCGAAAACTAAGAGATCGCTTCAATACTTAAATGGCAAGGTTTCTGCTCTAAACCGCCCCATACCAAGAGCAACTAACAGGTGTATTCCTTCCTTCAATGCATTGAGAAAAGGAAAGAAAGATTTTTAGTAGACTCCTGAATGTTAGAAAGCATTTGAAAATATAATCCAGCACATGGCAACACCTCCGATGCTATCCAAGCCCAATGGTGCGGAAGACCTGTTCTTGTATTTAGCGGTATTTGCACATGCGCTTTATGCAACTTTAGTAAGGGAAGAATCGAAGGTTAAAAGGCCAGTATACTATATTAGAAAGAGGTTAACTAGGAAGAGTTGAACTACTCGCAGCTGGAAAAGCTCGCTTACTGTCTACTGAAAGCCTCGAATAAGCTCATGCCATACTTTCAGGCACATTCAGTTAAAGTCCTTACAGATCATCCATTAAAGCAAGTTTTGTTCCATCCAGAAACTTCAGGAAGATTGTTGAAATGGAATACTGAGCTAAGTCAGTGTGATGTCACCTATTATCCCTGGAGAGCAATAAACGGACAGGCACTTGCAGATTTTATCGCAGAGTTCACGGACTGAGGGGAGAAGAAGGAAGAACCTGTCAAGTTGTTAGTTCAATGGAAGCAGTTTGTTGATGGAAACTCAAATGATTATTGCTTTGGTGCAGGAGTGATTCTGGAAACTCCTGAAGGAAGATCAATTTGCTACGCGCTAAGGTTGGAATTTCCATCAACAAACAAAGAAGCTAAATATAAAGCCCTAATTGTCAGATTAAGGCTAGCAAAAGAATTGTAGTTGAAGACTTTGCAAATATTCGGTGATTCGCAATTGGTGGTGTGTCAAGTTCGAAGAGAGTTTCAAGCTAAAGGGGGGAACCTTCCATCCAACCTATTAACAAGCATTTTGGTCTGGTTCCCAAAAGTACATAGGACAGGCTCAACTCAACCCCGCGCATGGAGTTAAGGTCGAGGAGGATGCTTAGGAGCAAAGGAGGCAATGTTAAAGAGGAACCACACCGCCAAGGGACTTGCAACATCCCAAGCACATTTCCGAGTGAAGGCTTCGAATCCCCAGGAGTTGCGAGATCGAACACCAAGACCTCAGGCACCCTTGCATACGACCTTCGTACTCCTCGAAAAATATGAACTTCATACCCCCGTAGGTGCCAATTCCGCAACCCAAAAAGATGCTAAATTTGCACCCAAGAGGGTTGTAACACACTGAATTTTCTATAACTATTAAAAGAACGAATTAAAGAATACTTAATTTTTAAATTGAGTATTTAGGAAAACGGGTTACGCCATTGCGTTCGTCTCGAAATTCTGCTTGGAATAGAATCCAAGTGTTCGTAAATTGGATTTCGTATGAGGAAGTTATTGCCCTTAGAAGTTTCAGAAATTTAAATAAATTAAAAACAGTTCATAATGAAATTCAAAATTCAAAGTTCAAACAAGGAAGCGGGTTGGGAGCGAATTTTCCCGCCCCAAGCCAGGTCGACCAGGGGGTCGACCAGGGGGTCGACCTTGGGGTCGACCTACCCCCGGGGCAAATCTGAAATTAGACGATTCTCACTTGTTGCTGAGTCTTTCCTGACCTGTTGCTGAGTCACTAGGGCATAGGTGGCAGTTCTGGATAAATCCATCTAGTCTGGACTGTTGTGATTGCTCCTATGATAATCTAACGGCTTATGTTGAATTAAACTTCTATATAAGCATGCATAGACTCAAACCCTAAACCTAAACTAAATTTGTCTCTTGGCCTCCATGCTACTACTAGGATAGTTCTTCTTCCTAAATCTTAGGAATTGCAAGTCAGGATTCTAATACAAAAGATGAACGAATCATTCTCTTCTCTAACCCATCTTTGTGAGTACAATTTCTTTCACAAAACAATTAATAGATTAATTATGATGAGTTATAATTGGGATTATGAGAACATGTATGTTGAATCACGTGATGTTGTTTAACTTTGTTATCGTTTGTTGGTGAACATATGACAGTTTTGTTAACTTATGTTATTAGATCTAGTTCATATGCCCAATCACATATGTTTAACCTGATTCATTTTATGACATCAGTTATATGCAAGTTTGGGATGTAAATCACATGCTAGTTTGTATGTGAATCTTTGCAAGTCTGTTTTTACATATGTCAGTTTGTATGTGAATCTTATGCAACTCTGTATGCGAATTATACACAAGTTTATATGCGAATCAAGAATATATATATATATATATATATATACATACACACACATGCGAGTTTATATGTAAAACGTGGGATATTAGTTTACATGTTTAAATTCATGATGTTGGTTCATATGTCTAAACACATATGCTAGATTTGATTCATTTTGTGACATTAATTTACATGTCTAAATCATAGGCAAGTGTAAACGTAAATCTTAATTTACATGTCTAAATTGTACATGGAAGTTTATATATAAGTTTGGATGTGAATCATATGCTAGTTTATATGTAAAATTTTTGCGAATCATATGTAGTTCTTAGTTTACATGTCTAAATTGCATATGCAAGTTTAATACAAGTTTGTATGTAGATCATATGCATGTTTATGCGAAACCCATGTTCATATATGCAAGTTCACCTTTATGTGTATAGATCTATGCAAATTATATAATTTGATCCATGGCAGTTTGTAGTTTATGCAAATTATGCTTATTGCCTATGCAAGTTATTGATTATGCAAATTTATGATTATGTAAATTATAATCATGTAAGTTTTGATCCATGCTTGCCTATTCTAATTTGCAAGTAGGATCTATTTTATGCGTTATGCAAGTTGTGATGTTTCTTTCCTTTTTATGAGTGAGACTATTTGCGGGTCTAACATATTTCATATTAAACATACGAACGATGTAGGGGTAATGGGAAAATATTAAATATTAATATTGTGAATCGGCATAAAAATGGCTTAAAAGCATATAATAAATTTGAGACATTAATTGGCCTAATTTATATGCATAGAAATTATGGACATAATTTAGGAGACAATTATGGAAATAGATTTATTTGGAAGTTATTGAAAATTTGAAATAGGGATGTTAATTCAAATAGGGTTTGAATAACAATGTGTAATAATAATTGCCTAAGACACGAGGTTAGACTCGTTTGTGGTGCAAGACTGCCCGGACCCGCCCGACAAATCCAGCAACCACAAATGGTAGTCTAATGTGAGAGGTCAAAGGCATAAATTAAATGCGTAATAAATGCCTAAGACACAAGGTTGGACTCGTTTGTGGTATAAGACTGCACAGACCCGCCCGACACGTCCAGCAACCACGAACGTCAGTCTAACGTGAGAGATCGTAGGCATAATTAAAAGATGCTTAGTCACAAGGTTAAGTCTGGCTTGTGGTGGAAGTCTGCCCGGAACCGCCTGGCATATCCAGCGGCCAAAAGCAATCGACTTAATGTGAGAGGTCTGTGCATTAGTAATTAATTAATGCTTATCAAATACGAATATGAATGATGAACAGAAGTTTGGTTGAGTTGGGCAATTCTCTGTGTACCAATCTGATGTAGATTTCGGTCTTCGGGATTGATATTTAGGGAGTTATTCTCTTAATCAATGTATCTATGAACTAAGATGTACTTAATCATAATCTCATAAGTAGGTAGGGTTAAGACCAGGTTAACCAATAATATATATTAATTTGACAAGTGGGCAGGGTTAAGACCAGCTTAACAAATAATATATATTAATCTGATAAGTGGATAGGGTTAAGACAAACTTAACCAATAATACACATTGATCTGATAAGTGGATAGGGTTAAGAACAACTTAGCCAACAATATATAAGTGGATAGGGTTAAGACCAACTTAACCAATAATATATAAGTGGATAGGGTTAAGACTATCTTAAACAATAAAATATATATTGATCGGATAAGCGGATAGGGTTATGACAAGCTTAACCAATAACACATGTTGATTTGATTAGTGGGTAATATTGGTGACATATGGGATATAATTATAAACACATAACCAAGTTGAAACATGTAAGAAGTCATGAATAAGAGTAGGTTAAGTGGGAAATCCTAGTGGGGACCAAGCATAGGTGGAAAGCTTGTGTCAAGTGTAGGGACCCTTTTCAACCAATAACCCATTTAGTATCTAAGTGAGCTCGATCTTGATCGAGGACGTGGCGCGCTTACTGGGTTTGATTGTAAGAGGTCAAAAAGGGTTAGTGGTGGCAACGCAAGTCCAAAGGGGTCATGTGCGTGCGTGGGCCCGGGCTGGTAGGTAAGACATTATTGCATCATGTTGGTATAAGTCGTGCATCTTCAGTGATACCGGGTTGCACTTTGGGGTGTGATACACCCCGCTGTGGGACCAGCACGGGTATCTACGAGTTAGGGAGCCGATCGAATGTGGAAGGTAGTGGGTATGACTAGCGAAGATAGGAGCAGCCGACACACATGTAGACAGCTAGGAGTACGACTACTATATTATGAATAAATGTTGTAATAAGAATGGGGAGGGTAGCGGGTAAACTAGTGGAGATAGGAGTAGGCGGCACCAATGAAGACAGCTAGGGGTACACGAAACTACCATTATTATTATTTTGTTCAGTAGGCGGGATCAACTTTTCGGGTGACTAGTATTGGTGCAGTATCGTAATTATCCTATAGCGATTAGGAGCAAGATTAACGCTAGAATATTCTTGTTGTTTGTTTTGTCTTGCCCACTTGTTTCACAGTCATTCCTTGTTTTACCAGTTTATGCCTTTTCCTAATTACTTTAATAATTATATTGTTAAAGTTTTTGGACTCGCCAGACTTTATGTCTAACCCCCTTTGTTTTCGCCTCTTTTCTTCCTTTCCCCCCTCCCCAGGTTCTCAAGGTGGGACTAGTGCTAGTGGAGCTTGATTTGGACCTCTTTCTCTCTCTTTTCGAAGTGCTTGGATAGCTGAAAGTAAAGTTCAGCTTATCTCTTTTATTGCTACTTATGTTGGTGTTATGCTTTTTTACTTTATGTACTCAGAAAATAATTTGCCAAGATGGATATTAAGTGTATTTGGTTTTATTGTTGGTTTTGATGTTGTTGTAACCAAACTATTTCTCTACTGCAATAAAAGTTGTTTTAATTTTTCAAGTACCAATATATGTATCTGTCTTTTTATATTATATTCTATACACCAATAATAATCCATGAAAATTAATGCATTCCCTTTGAGAGTGGTATTAATGGACGTGGGGTGTTACGCGTGGTATCAGAGCTAACGGTTACAAAGAACAGATAAGTGATTTTGAAAAACTGTTTTTCAAAAGCATTTTTATAAAGAAGTACACTCAAAAAATATGTCTTAAGGAGAGTGTTTTAAAGAGGAAAGTTTATTTTGAAAAACATTACCCCCAAGAGCCATATATCTTTCCTTCGATTGTCTGTTTTAAATCTCTTCCTCTTTCCTTTCTGAATTTCTTTCCTCCATATATAGATGCTTTTTCTAAGATATGTAAGAACTTCCGTACGGTGGGCGGAAAACCGCTTTATGGGACTGGGACATTTGTCAAAGCTGGAAGGAAGTGGAGTACTTTTTGGTACCTTTAAGATAGACGATGGGAGGAAGGTTCAATTAGCTGCTTGGTTAATGAAGGACGAAGGCTCATTTTGGTAGTGGTCACGAATGGAGAATGTACAGGAGAGACATGGATAGGACCCACGATAAGAAAGTAGATCCATAGAAAGGCAATAAGGATAACAAGGGGCCAAGAGAAAAGGAAGGGACACACTTATGAAATACTTGACTACTTAAATAAAGACGTTAGAAAGAAGAAGAAGACTAGTTGTTATCATTACGGAGGAATGGGACATCTTATTAGGATCGTCCAAAGAAGCAAAAGGCAAAGGTAAGAACAAAGCACAGGATCTTCTGGAGGGAAGACGCATTCCCTCACGGCTGGCATACCTGATAGAGGTAGAAATATCTTGGTCGGAAGTATATTTTTCATTTTGATCATTCTGCTTGAACCTTATTTGAATTCTTGCACTTCATACTCATTTGTATCTGCATCGTTAGTTGAAACACTACAACTAAATACTAGTCGAGCTACGGATCCCATGGCAGTCTCAAGTCCTATTGGTGGTTCGGCTCATCTTTTAATGATTTGTCAGGATTTGAGAGTGTCTATCTTGGGCGTTGGGTCTGAATTCAACGCCTTCGTTCTTGGCTTCATGGGCTACGGCTTGATTCTAGGCATGGATTGGCTAGCTAGATATGGTGCCATGCTGGACTGTGAAAGAAGGGTAGTTAGATTGTTGACTCGTTGTGGCAAGACCCTTGATATTTCTTGTGACCCCATAGGTCCGGTGATGCTTAGCTACCTAGAATCTCTTGACGCGTCCAATGATGACTTGGAATTTGTTTGTATGGTCCATGAATATGGTGACGTCTTTGATGAAGTTCAGGGTTTAACCCCGAGGCGTGAGATAGACTTGCGAATATACCTAGTAGATAATGCAAAGCCAGTTGCATTACTAGTGCGCCACATGGCTCTGAGGGAGAGAAGAGAACACAATAAGCAAGTAAAGGAGTTGCTTGTGAAGGGGTTCATAAGAAGAAGCATTTTGGAATGGGGTGCTCTAGTTGATTTTTCCACAAAGGCTGATGGTTCACCTAGATGGTGAGCGGACTGTAGAGAGATGAATAAGCTCACAAAGAAGAACAGACACCTATTGCCAAGGATAGATCATTTATTCGATCAGTTGGTTGGTACTTCGGTTTTCTCGCAGCTGGATTTGGCTACAGGATTTCGTCAGCTGAGGGTTTCTGAAGACAGCATGGATAGGACTGCATTTAGAACTCCTGACGGTTTCTTCGAGCGGCTCGTCATGCCTTTTGGTTTGACTTATGCACCCGCATAATTCGTTGACTTGATGAGTAGGGTGTTTAGGGAGTTTCTAAACAAGTTTGTGGTAGTCTTTGTGGACGATATCTTGATTTTCTCCAGAAGCGAGAAAGAGCATGTCCTACATCTTCGGGAAATCTTGGAGACCCTACGAGCACATCAACTCAAAGCTAAGTTCTCCAAATGCCATTTTTGGAGAAAAGAAGTGAGATTCATAGGACACGTGGTCTCTAGGGAAGGGATAGCTATGGATCCCGCAAAGGTGGTGGCAATCCATTATTGGAAGATTCCTAAGAACCCAAGAGAAGTAAGAAGCTTTTTAGGGCTGGTTGGTTATTATAGGAAGTGCATTAAGGACTTCAAGAAGATACCATCCCCACTTACTCGGTTAACGAAGAAGAACTTGACTTTTACTTGGAATGTTGACTATGACAATGCTTTCCAGCGTTTGAAGAGGGCTTTGACGACAGCTCCAGTTTTAGTTTTGCCGGATGGAAGTAAGCCATTCACAGTATATACCGATGCTTACGGGACGGGGCTTCGAGCAGTTTTCGATGCAAAAGGAAAAGGTGATATGTGAAAGGCGGCAAGTACGAGCATCGCTTATCATCCAAAGACGGATGGCGGACAGAAAGGGGTGAATAGAATCCTTTAAGATCTTTTGAGATTATGTATCCTAGATTTTGGAGGGACATGAGAAGAAGCAACAAGCTTAGTGGTGTTCACGACGTGTTTCACGTATCGCATTTGCGGAAGTATTACAAGATACCGCGGAAGTAGTGGAGCTTAACATGCTTAGAGAAGTGGAAGTAGAGTGAGATGCCACGATTAGACGAGCTCCTACACGCATCCTTGGGTCAGAGTTATTAAAGCTACGCAACAGTGAGGTCATGGTTGTCAAAGTGCAATTGAGAAATGATCAAGGAGACGCAACTTGAGAAACGGAAGATGACATGCGCACGCTGTACCCTTTCCTTTTTGAGGGTTTGTTTTTAACTTCTCCTCTTTCTACCACTTTGTTTATGATTATCCTATCGTTTAGTATGTCTTCGCGATTATATCTTCGATCTTTAGTTAGGAAAACCCCTATGGTTGTAAACATGTGTTTGAGACATGTTATGTTTGGTGAATGCAAATGGATGCGAGTGGTTGCTAGTGGTTTCTCGTGGATGCATGTACACACACATTAGGCACTAGATCGGCTCAATCACTTTCATATTGCATACAAATAGGTGTGCACATTCAATGGATGTATAATGGCCGTGCTATCTTATGGATGCTGCATTTTGATTAATGGTTGTGCATACATGTAGAAGTAATATGTATCATTAGGATTCTTTCGCATACATAATGGACGCATGGCACTATCATGATTTGCGTTAAGGTGGTCAACTGAATCAGTAGACCACTTGACTTTGCATTGGATAAGGAACATATACACACACTTTTTTGCATATGTTCATATAGCATTAGAAATATTGTAAACACAATGGATGCCTGTGTTTGATGATTGAGTAGATGAATGATTGGCTCTTAAGATATACATTCTCCTTAACTTGGAGATTTCGGGGGTGAAATCCTTTAAGGAGAGGAGAATGTAACACCTTGAATTTTCTGTGACTATTAAAAGAACGAATTAAAGAATACTTAATTGTTAAAGTGAGAATTTATGAAAATGGGTTACGCCATTGCGTTCGTCTCGAAATTCTGCTTGGTATAGAATCCAAGTTTTTTTAAATTGGACTTCGTATAAGGAAGTTATGGCCCTTAGAAGTTTAAGAAATTTAAATAAATTAAAAATAGTTCAAAACAAAATTCAAAATTCAAAGTTCAAACAAGGAAGCGGGCTGGGCGGGATTTTTCCCGCGTAAGCCAGGTTGACCAGGTGGTCGACCTCCCCTATACAGTTCGACCTACCCTAGGGGAAGATGTGAAATCAGACGATTCTGACTTGTTGCTGAGTCTTTCCTGACCTATTGCTGAGTCACTAGGGCATAAGTGGCAATTCTGGATAACTCTATCTAGCCTGGACGGTTGTGATTGCTCCTATGATAATATAACGGCTTATGTTGAATTAAACTTCTATATAAGAACGCATAGACTCAAGCCCTAAATCTAAACTAAATTAGTCTCTTGGCCTCCATGCTGCTGCTAGGATATTTCTTCTTCCTAAAGCTTAGGAATTGTAAGTCAGGATTCTAATTCTAAAGATGAACGAATCATTCTCTTCTCTAAGCCGTCTTTATGAGTACAATTTCTTTCACAAAATAATTAATAAATTAATTATGATGAGTTATAATTGGGATTATGAGAACATGTCCGTTGAATCATGTGATTTTGTTTAACTTTGCTATCATTTGTTGCTGAACATATGATAGTTTTGTTAACTTATGTTATTAGATCTATTTCATATGTCCAATCACATACGTTTAACTTGATTCATTTTATGACATCAGTTTATATGCAAGTTTGGGATGTAAATCATATGCTAGTTTGTCTGAGAATCTTATGCAAGTTTGATTTTACATATGTCAGTTTGTATGTGAATTGTATGGAAGTCTGTATGCGAATTATACACAAGTTTATATGTGAATCAAGCATATATATATACACACACACATGCGAGCTTATATGTAAAACGTGTGATATTAGTTTACATGTTTAAATTCATGATGTTGGTTCATATGTCTAAACACATATACTAGATTTAATTCATTTTGTTACATTAATTTACATGTCTAAATCATAGGCAAGTGTAAACGTAAATCTTAATTTACATGTCTAAATTATATATGCAAGTTTATATATAAGTTTGGATGTGAATCATATGCTAGTTTATATGCAAGATTGTATGCGAATCATATGTAGGTCTTAGTTTACATGTCTAAATTGCATATGCAAGTTTAGTACAAGTTTGTATGTAGATTATATGCAAGTTTATGCGAAAACCATGTTCATATATGCAAGTTCACCTTTGTGTGTATAAATCTATGCAAATTATATAATTTGATCCATGGCAGTTTGTAGTTTATACAAATTATGCCTATTGCCTATGCAAGTTATTGATTATGCAAATTTATGATTATGTAAATTATAATCATGCAAGTTTTGATCCATGCTAGCCTATTCTTTTTTGCAAGTTGGATCTATTTTATGTGTTATGCAAGTTGTGATGTTTCTTTTCTTTTTATGAGTTAGACTATTTGCGGGTCTAACATATTTCATGTTAAACGTACGAACGACATGGGGGCAATGGGAAAAGATTGAACATTAATACTGTGAATTGGCATAAAAATGGCTTAAAAGCATATAATAAATTTGAGACATTAATTGGCCTAATTTATATGCATAGAAATTATGGACATAATTTAGGTGACAATTATGGACATAGATTAATTTGGAAGTTATTGAAAATTTGAAATAGGGATATTAATTCAAACTGGATTATAATAATAATGTGAAATAATAAGCACCTAAGACATGAGGTTAGACTCGTTTGTGGTGCCAGACTGCCCGGACCCGCCCGGCAAATCCAACAAACACAAATGGTAGTCTAATGTGAGAGGTTAAAGGCATAAATTAAATGCGTAATAAATGCCTAAGACATGAGGTTGGACTCGTTTGTGGTATAAGACTACCCAGACCCGCCCAGCACATCTAGCAACAACAAATGTCTGTCTAATGTGAGAGGTCGTAGGCATAATTAAAAGATGCTTAGCACGAGGTTAAGTCTGGCTTGTGATGGAAGTCTGCCCAGAACTGCCCTGCATATCCAGCGGCCACAAGCAATCGACTTATTGTTAGAGGTCTGTGCATTATTAATTAATTAATGCTGATCAGAGACAAATATGAATGACGAATAGAAGTTTGGTTTAGTTGAGTAATTCTCTGAGTACCAATCTGATTTTGATTTCGGTCTTCGAGATTGAAATTTAGGGAGTTATTCTCTTAACTAATGTAAATGTGAACTAAGATGCACTTAATCTTAATATGATAAGTGGGTAGGGTTAAGACCAGCTTAACCAGTAATATATATTAATTTGATAAGTGGGTAGGGTTAAGACTAGCTTAACCAATAATGTATATTAATCTGATAAGTGGATAGGGTTATGACAAACTTAACCAATAATACACATTGACCTGATAAGTGGATAGGGAAAAGACCAACTTAGCCAATAATATATAAGTGGATAGGGTTAAGACCAACTTAACCAATAATATATAAGTGGATAGGGTTAAGACCAGATTAACCAATAAAATATATATTGATTTAATAAGAGGATAGTGTTAAGAAAAGCTTAACCAATAACAAATGTTGATTTGATAAGTGGGTAACATGGGTGACATGTGGGATATAATTATAAACACTTAACCAAGTTGAAACATGTAAGAAGACATGAATAAGAGTGGGTTAAGTGGGAAATCCTAGTGGGGACCAAGCATAGGTGGAAAGCTTGTGTCAAGTGTGGGGGCCCTTTTCAACTAGTAACCCATTTAGTATCTAAGTGAGCTCGATCTAGATCGAGGATGGGGCACACTTACCGGGTTTGATTGTAAGAGGACAAAACGGGTTAGCGGTGGCAACGCAAGCCCAATGGGGTCATGTGCGTGCGTGGGCCTAGGCTGGTAGGTAAGACGTTGTTGAATCGTGTAGGTATAAATCGTGCTCCTTCAGTGGCATAGGGTTGCCACTTTGGGGAGTGATACACCCCACTGTGGGACCAGCACGGGTATCTACGAGTTATGGAGCCAATCGAATGGGGAAGGTATTTTGTATGACTAGCGGAGATAGAAGCAGGCGGCACCTATGAAGACAGCTAGGTGTACAGCTACCATATTATGAATAAATGTTGTAATTAGAATTGGGAGGGTAGTGGGTACAACTCGTGGAGATAGGAGCAGGCGGCACCTATGAAGACAGCTAGGGGTACACGAAACTACCATTATTATTATTTTGTTCAGTAGGCGGGATCAACTTTTAGGGCGACTAGTATTGGTGCAGTATAGTAATTATCCTATAGTGATTAGGAGCGAGATTAGCGCCAGAATATTCCACTTCTTTGTTTTGTCATGCCCACTTGTTTCACAGTCATTCCTTGTTTTACCAAGTCATTCCTTATCCTAATTACTTCAATAATTATATTGTTAAAATTATTGGACTCACCAGACTTTATGTCTGACCCCCTTTGTTTTCACCTCTTTTCTCCATTCCCCCCCTCAAGGTTCTCAGGGTGGGACTAGTGCTAGTGGAGCTTGATTTGGACCTCTTTCTCTCTCTTTTAGAAGTGCTTGGATTGCTGAAAGTAAAGTTCAGCTTATCTCTTTTATGGCTACTTATGTTGGGGTTACGCTTTTTTAATTTATGTACTTAGAAAATAATTTGTCAAGATGGATATTAAGTGTACTTGGTTTTATTGTTGGTTTTGATGTTGTTGTAACCTAACTATTTCTCTACTGCAATAAAAGTTGTTTAAAATTTTCAAGTACCAATATATGTATGTGTCTTGTAAAATTCTGTTCTGTACACCAATAATACTCCATGAAAATTAATGCATTCCCTTTGAGTGTGGCATTAATGGACGTGGGGTGTTACTAGGGTGCGAAATTCGCACCCAGATAGGTGCGAAATTTGCACTCGAGAGGGTGCGGATTTCGCACCCAGCAGGATTCAAAATTCATACCTACATGGTTCGAATTTCGCACCCTGATGGGGTGCGAATTTTGCACCCCATGAGGTGCAACATTCGCACCCTAGGGCCAGGTGCGAAATATGCGCAGGCGCAAGTGCTAGGTGCAAAATTTTGGGTGTGGGCCTCCATTATCACCGACTCCTACCTAACTCCTCTCCCATAAATAGCCCATGGCCTCACAATTCATAGCGGATGGAATTTGTGTGCGCATGACCTCTATAGAGCTACTTTAATGGCGTATTCTCTTTGAGGAAGAAGAAGGGAAAAAGTGACTTTTTCCTAATATATTAAATATATGATAATTACGACATCATTTAAGCTTAGAGATGAATGTAATGAGATATCATGAGACGGTCTTGACCCTGTAACTTTGTGTTGTCAATAATATTCCAACAACTCTTCAAAGTGGACGTAGGCCCCTCTCGAGGCCGAACCCCTATAAATCTCTCGTGTTATTTACCTTTTTCCGCTGTTGTCTACATGACCAAATTAGTAATTCCCAGTAACTGGAATCTTGGGTGTTTACGACATATTTTGCCGTAACCATTTGGAGCTTTCACCGAGAAAACTCGGATTTGCGTCTTTGTCGCACATTATCGTCTCGACTTCGACGAGCTTGAGGTTCCTTTGCTAAACCTGCCGCCGAGTCCGCTTACGATGGTAAAGTGACCATAAAACGCAATGATCGGCTCTTTAGCCGCAGCTGAGGCCGGGACTGTAGAAATTTTCGATCTAATCGACGTCCATTTTAAATGATTTAACGATTAAAATTAGGATCTATGCAAGAACAGTATGTTAACTCAATTTCAACTTCGATTTCGTACCTGATTAATCCATGAAGAATTCGTCGAACTTCGATCTGGAAGGAGGTTTGGAAGCGTCCAATCTTAGCATGTCAATCGCCATGCCTCCATAGATATCCACGAGAACGCACTCTCTTTCAACTAAATTGAAGAAGAATAAAAGGTGCGATGCTAGCCGCCATTACTAGGGTTTTTCTCTTTTGGATCTTATCCAAAAAAATTATGGATACCGTGTATTTTGTTAAAGGTAACATGTACCCCTTTTGTAATAAATGTTTACGCTAAATTTAGGTAGATAACCCTTATACCAATTCAATGCCAAAATAAAATATCAACCAATTGAAATTCTATTCATTCACTGAATGGCTTACCCTTTGTTACGTTCTGTATGTGTGACCCTATAGGTTATTACAAGGTAAGCAATTATTTTAAATCGTATTTAAAATCATAAACAGTGATTGGCATCTAGCAATACATCGCTGCTACCCAAGTTATAATAAGATCAACGATTCGTTAGAATCATTCCGTGACCAGCGTATCAATGTAATATAATCATTTTAACCAATATATCAAGAATTAAACTCAAGGCAAGGATCGTATCACCCTCTTTATAATTTAATCCGTTTATCTTGATCGATGAGTAGACTTTTTAAAACAAATCGATATTTGAGCATGGCCATGCATTTCGCAGTCTCGCTCAGTCAAGAGGCCCATGGATATCACCACAAATAAATTATAAGGTTAAACTCCATTTAGATCATTCATAATTTTCATTCGATTCGAGATGTATCCAATAATCACCGTTATCGATACTTTGTTATGAATTACTTTAGATGATATCAAAACACAAATATCCTCAAATAAAATTATAATGCTTTCAGGTCTGAGGACCATAACATCACTGTCACTATGAGAACCAGTACAAAGGCACGCCCGATAGGCGTATGCATAGATGAATTTGACCAAAGCTGAAAATAAAGTTTAGAGTGAACAATGTTTGCAGCTGTTTGTGCAGAAATTTAGAAGTACGTAATATGAACAAAACAAAACAGAAAACACTGCATGTAGTAAAAAAAGTATACAGTGAGCACTAAAAGTTTACAATGTAGTTCATGTGAAGTTGTAATGCAGTAAAACATATAATACTAACAGTGAGCAAAACATGAAAAGTAAAATTTAGGTCATCCGTAATTGTTATAACAGAAAGTGCAGACAATTATTATGAGTTCACATCAGCTAGTAATTATTGAGTTCATATCATTATGCTAGCAGCATCAAATCTGGATGTGCTGAAGTATTGACATAGGATCACATCAATGCTTTTAAGTTTAGACCCCACTCTAGGCAGCGAACTCTCTGTAATTCAGCCATGTTCTTTCCATATAGCATATTCCTACAATCAAATTTCAAAAGCCAAATATATCATTAGACAATGATTATATTCTTGAATCTGAAACAGGAACCTATAATTTGTTGATGGTGGAGTTAAAGTCGAGACCTACCTTAGATATTACTACTTTTAGATATTAATACCTACATGATATCATCATGTCATTTACCATATGCTATGTACATATGGATAATGTTGTATTATTTATCATTTTCTTTCACTAACCTACCTTAATTTGTGTTGCCTATGCAAACACCAATATTTTTGAACTGTAAGCACCATTATTCCTAGTAATCCGCGCTTCAATGGGACATTGATTCTAAAGTATTTGCTGATGCTTCCAAAACTCATTATGCCATCTTAATCCATCTTACAGTATGAAGAGTACAGTACGCGTGTACTAATAAATACTGGTGAATGATCATACATATGATTGCATCCTTGATAAAATATTTTCCCACAAAGCATTATTTATCAGTGTAGTAACTATAAACTATCATGTTTGATGAACATTGCATACAGTAAAGCTTTATGTAGAGGCTGTCAAATATATCAATTGACGTGCATTGTAACATTTTAGCTGGAAAAAATGAGTGCATTTTCTTTAAAGAAAGGATGAAAAATAATGATCCTATGAACTAATCTCAGACAATAAAAGAACATAATAGGAATAGTATATCTTAGGTGTTGATCAGTATTATGTGGAAAAAAAATTATACATGATATATTCTATAATTTTAGTCACCACAATCTTGGAACTTTTAGAACCCTAGTGATTACTAATCAAACCTCATTTATTAACTGCAATTTTAGAAAAGACTGAGGCAGTTGCAATGAACTGATCAGTGTTCAATGCTAAAAGAGAAGTCAACTTCATTTCCTAAGTCAGAATAAAATGATAGACTAAATATGGTAAATGCAATTATGGAAAACAAATTTGGGTAGAGGGCTTACTACTTAGGCGTATTTCGCATCACATGTTGGTTTTTCTCGGATTTTTTTTAAACTTCTGTACGATCCAATGCTGAAAGATTGCATTATATGAAATTGTAGTAGATGTTTTACAACCTATAAGAATGTTGCAATGAAGGCTGCCACTATCAAGTGTTGTTCCTTTGCTATTGTTTGGTCAAGTTGGAATCTTTTGAGTTCACCACAACTTGCTGCAAAAGATTGCATATGGTTACGCATTTGCTAATAATAATAAAAGATATCGTTGGACTATAGTCAAATGAGCCTATGGCTTCAAAGATTTAAATTATCTTCCAGGCATTAGTTGTGAAAGTAATCTTAAGAACAGGCTCACTGCATCGATGCTTCAATTTTGAGAACCATGAATGAAGCGGATGATAGAAAAAAGGTTCATTACATTCAGTAAATCATGGAATAAGTCAAGCCAAAGAAATGACATAAAAAAGCAAAACCTGTCAAACTTACATAAAATTTATTTCAAATATCATTAGAAAAGCAAATCAGACATGATAAAACTTAATATTTTCTTCATGTAAAATAATTTGGAATTTTTCTTCAACCCTATGAATAAGCTGTGCTAATTAAAATCATTGGTCATACTCTGAACTGAATAAGCTATACTAATGAGATTTATCGATCATAAAATCAGTGAATAACTAAGAGGGGGAACTAATTAAATAAGCTATCAAATTTTAAAAAAAGAATCCATGCTTCTATACTTCTAGCTATTAAACATGATCGAATAAATCATGGTCGTTTATACGATGTGTGTAACTGGACAACAATACTGTAAGTATTAAATTATATTCAGTAGTTAGGTTCCCCTTCATTAGAATTACTGACTATCCTATGTGTATTTTTTTAAAAGTTCATAACATAATATAATATATCAACACCCATCAAATTCATCTAATCTTCATTTCAAGACACTGTAAATCATGGATCAATCCAAAACACAATAACGACAATATTAAAGCGTACCAAATAACTCAAGCAGCAGTAGGAGCCTCGTTCTCAACACTCTCCATATCGGTCTCATCAGCTTCTTTTTTCACATCCGCCACCCTTCCCACTATTCTTCACAAAATCCATTTTTCTTCGACTGATCTCCTTCAAATACAGCTCTACAACCTTGATCGCATCCTCAACATCCTCAGATCTGGAACTTTCATAGGAGTCGGCTGTAGAGTAGGCCTCCTGCTCGATTAATTTTTTTTTTTCTAGAATAATAATAAAATGTTGAGCATTTCAAATTTAGCTGAAGATAATATATATATATATATATGTGGTTCTTATATTCAGTTTTTTCATAGCGTGGGATATAAAAACATTAATTCTCATTGTAACTATGAATAATAGGCAAATTAATGTTTTCGGTTAAACATTCCCTTTTCAAAAACATCAGAAGTCAGGCTACTTAGTACATTTCACTATCTTAACTACCATAGCATATCCCTTGGTCAGCCTGAGAATGTAGCAATAAGGAGAAGGTTACCTTAATATACCGTTCATATGATTTTGGTTGACGAACTATATAATAATAGAATCATCTGATAAAGCGAGATTTAAGTACAATGACATGGATGATAGCACTATAGGAAATCAGAGATATCCATTTTTTTAGTTAATTGTATTGTTTTATAAATATACAAATAGTGTAGGATACAACATGTACATGCCTTACAAATCTTCATTTACTTCTTTTACAACGGTATACGTAATATTAATGCTCTTGTACTAATTACATATATTCCATTTATTGTAAAACCATTTTATTTACAGTTAATCACATATAAATAGATGTGCATGTCCATTGAAAAATAATAGTGAAACATATAGAATAGGACAGTGCACAATGCGGATGATCACTCTGCCTTGCACAAGCAAGCTAGTAAATATTTCAGACGTAAGAGTTACGCCTAGAAATCCTTATAATACAATATAAAGCAGTTGATAGTCATCAAAGTATGTTAACTTATCAGGATTGCAAAAAAGAAATGTACATCACTAAAGAAAAATGACTACTTTCAAATGGCGAGAAGCAATATGTTTATTAATGTGTAACTTATTACCTTTTCTGTATGTATATACAATGATTGGAATGATTCGGAATACAAAATTTGAAGGATAAGTACGTATAAGAAATAAACAGGAAATAAAATCGGTGTAGCATTAAAGCTAAGATGTAGCCTAGATTTGTATATGTCAAAACATACATAGAAACTAATAATTAAGTTGAGAAATTAGTGCAAAGACATACCACTCTATAAAGGCGCTTTCCTTGGTTCAAAATTTCAATTCACAGCTATGAAGTTTCATGAAGAAGAAGCATAATGAGGATTGCCAGCATTACTACTTGCAGAATAGAATGATGAACGTTGGACTTCATACATTGTATATCAGGAGAAGTTGAAAATATTTGTTTTGCTGAAATAACCTATATATCTGGACATCAAAATATTCCATGTTATGATCACATGATGCAGTATATGCTGATATACTGTCTTTTGTAAGTGCACAAATAACATGAAGATATATTTGTGTACATATAACTGTGATAACATTCCTATCACTTCATCCCATCGATCAAAAGATGGGTTTGGTGGATAAAATTAAAACATGCCAATATTCACATGTCAACAACCAATTATATACCAATAAGTCAAGAAAATTTTGACTTTAGTCTGCTGTGTAAAAATAATTCAGTAAGATGGTGGATGATTTATTGTAAAACGGCATAACGTGCATATCACTTTGTAAAACAAATAAGGAAAAAAAATATTAAACTAAAAAGAATGGACACCCAGAAAAGGGAAAAAATGTTACAATAAGCAAATACATATATACTTGCACTTAATGCCTTTTCCAGTGAGTAACCATAATTCTAACTTGTCATTTGCTACATCAGTAATATTTGGATCTTGTCCATATAAAGGACAAAAGAAAGGAGATTGGGAAGCAGTGAAATATATAAGGAGACGATGAAATATGGTAATATAAGTTCATATATAACAGCTACAGATCATATATTATAGAATAAACAATAAATTTTGAAATTACAACAAAAAAACAACCTAGAAACAAAAACTGGAAAGTGTTTTTTAAAGTTATTAGAAACTATTTCCAGATTCGAAAGATCCATGCAATAAAGCTGTATTGAATACCTAAAACAAAAATCCAATACCAAATATCCATGCATGGATTCCTTATCAAGAATGCAAGCTCCACTTCTTTGGTAACAACCTTCTTTACTTCACTTTTATTCTCATAGTCAGTCACCTAAAATAAGCAAAGCTTTTCATATTTCGCTGAATGAAGTCAAGCAAGCAAAGCTGAAGCAAACATAAGGCTTATTATTACGTTAAAAAAATCCAGAATAATTCAATAAGTATTTCAAAAGGATAGAAACCTTACATAGAAAAATCAACAAAATAATGCTGTAAAACCCAAAAATAATAACAACTTGCCTTATCAAATAGACTTCAGCCTACCTCGTCCAGGATCGAAGAACGAAATATTAGAAATCAGAACGCATTTATAACAAATTTACTATAAAGAACATAATAAATTGAAATCAAAGCGCGAGGAACATAAAGGATAAGGCTTACTGAAAACACCAAGCTTAAGATCTAGCAATCAAAAAGCCCTGGCCAGCTGCTCCTCGTCAAGCTCTTCCAAAAAGCCTCTTTCAGGATTCGAGAGTGAAATATTAGAAATCAACACGCATTTAAACAAATTTACTACAAAGAACATAAGGATTTGAAATCAAAGCATGAAAAACATAAAGGCTTACTGAAAACACAAAGTTTAAGATCTAGCAATCGAAAATCCCAGGCCAGCTGCTCCTCCTCAAGCTCTTCCAAAGAGAAGAATCAAGCTGACTTGGTGTTAAAGGAAAGCGATTGGCTGCGATCTGAGTAATGTAATTAGGTTTGAAGAATAAAATTTATTTTCTTTTTTAATATCCTTTTGAGGAACAAAGCGTGCAGTTGAGGGTGGATGGTGGAGAAGAAAGTAATGGAAAAGGGGGAGAACGTGAAAGACCGCACTGAACAATGTAAGGAAATAAAATGAAATGCCAGAGGCAGTTTGACTAAGCCTAGAAGTAGTGGGGAGCGGTGGGAAGGGGAATGACTGGTTTACCCTCCAAACGTTAATTTTCCATAGTGCATTGTAATGAAGACATAGTACATTGTAATAAAGAGAAAGGGCTATGTTGGAAATCCTAAAAAGCTTCACCATCTCTAAAAGATTTTCTTTATTAGTAGAGATAACTTGTGATACTGTTAATTATATTCCATGTAGTTATCTCATGGTGGGTCAGCCCAACGATATTCTCCAATACGTATTTATGTTTTTGACATTAATATTACGTATATTAAAGATTAATGAGATGTGATCATCAGTCAATCAACATATTAGTCCCAACGTTTTATTTTTTCCTTTATATAAGCAATAAAACTAGACTAGCGACATTTAAGAATTATAATACTCAATATTTTATATAATCTTAAATTCAATTCACCTACTTGGTCTATATAAATCTGTATTATAATTCTAAGGACTTCCATTATGTTAATATTTATATAACGTAGTGAATATTTCATAACATAATATTATTTTATTCTAAATAAAATAATAACATCAATAATGTTATCAATCTCATCAAATGGATTGCCTCTAGGGCATAAACTCTAACAATCTCCCACTTGCACCAGAGTCAATCATTCACGTATCGTATACTCTTGAAACTAGTGTGACTATTAACTTCTACTACGACAGAGTTTAATTCTGTAGGTCCGCAACGTTACAACTTTTGTAACTTTGTAGATATGTTCATTTCTTCTATGAACAATTTCACATAAGAATTATATTTCTTAAATATATGTTTGGATCAATAACGAGTTTAAGGTTTTGGGCCTGAGCATCAGCCACATTGTTGTCGCAATGTAAATCATTGGATAAACAATGAATTAAGTTCAATTATGAACTTCTTAATCCAAACATTTTCTTTCCTAGAATCAGTATTTATTTCTTGTTTTAAAACTTACATTATTTTCAGTAATTAATGTGTTATCAAATAACATTAGAATTATTGTGACACTCCCACTCAATTTCTTGTCTATACAAGATTCGATGGCATTCGGTGGTTTTCGAGGCATTTCTAATTCTATTTCATTCACATTGGTATCTTAGAGAGAGGCTCTCCTTTATAAAGGATACCAATTCGAGCAATAAACATTTCATTCTCATAGTATTTATAGAATTAATATCCATTTGTTTCTTGTGGATATTACACAAAATAGTTATCTGATTTGGGCCTGATCTGATCAGAGGAAGGACATTTAATAAACGTCCTTGCATCCTAAATCTTCGCACTAGACAAACTAGCACATTTCCTAGTCCATATCTTATATGGTGTCTTCAATCTTCAAACTCATTTTAGTAGAACTAATGCAATTGTTTCAAATTTAATTTATTGGAAAATCTATATGACTTATCATTAATCATACTATATCTTATAAGGTGCAATTTCTCCATTTGGACACACTATTCAAATATGGTGTTCTAGATAGAGTGAGTTTTGAAACAATTTCAAACTCATCTTGATAGTCATTGTATAATTGGCTTAAATATTCTCTTGATCTGTTCAAAAGTATTTATTTTCATTAAAATTGGTTTCTAACTTCATGTTGAATTCTTTGAACTTTTCAAAAGATTCTTGTATGTGTTTCATAAGATACACATATCTGTATTTACTGATATCATCAGTAAATATAATAAAGTAATAAAAACTGCCTCTAGCTTAAGTATTCATTGCTCCATAAACATCATAATGTACGAGACCCAATACTTATCATTTATTCACTGTGTCAAGTGAAAGGTGATCTAGTTATTTTGCCTAATAAACAAGATCTGAATTCTTCATATAATTCAAAATCAAATATTCTCAAAATTCTATCATTACGGAGATTTGATATACATTCTTGTTTGGGTGGGTTAACTGTTAATGCTAAAGTTATGTTGGATTTAAATCACTAAATTTAATCCACCTATTATTTATGTCAAGTACATTATAGTTAAGGGTTTACAAAGATCCTTAACTATTTGTGAAATTCCATACGATATTTCATTTAAATAACATGAATAACAATTGTTCTTTTATTTTAAATGAAATTCAAACTTGTCTAAACAAGATCTATAATAACATTTATTTTAAGTGGAATTTCATAATAAAAATTATTTTATTTATTTATTTAAGCAAATATACACAACAAGAACGTACTTCCTATGGATAATCCTGCAACATTTGCTTCATTTCCAATTGTAAGTCCACTTGTCCCTTTATAAGATTTCTACTTATATTGCAATTTTTGTAAATTGACATGCGGTTATATGTAATATATCCAGTATTTAATACCAGAAAAGTATGAGTAGATTGTCATAACATTTATATATTATTCGGTTGATGCCGTACTTCACCTTTTATTTTAGATCTTCTTTATTTGTTTCTATAACAATTACGTTTAATTTATTCGAGGACAATTCTCAAATTTCACTGTTAGTCAAGAAATTTGATTTAATTCAATTTATCCTCCTTAAGGATTAATTTAATTATCAAAGTTATTTATTATTTAATATTTGCAGTGGATAATAAATAATAATTGATTCTTTAATATTTATTTAATATAAATACAAAATTTTGACAATCAAAATTGTAAAACCCCGTATTTTCTAAGAATATTTAAGTAACTAATTAAAGAATATTTAATTACAAATGTGAGAAATAGGTGAAACGGGTTGCGTTATTGCGTTCGTCTCGAAATTCTGCTTGGAATGGAGTCCAAGTTTTCAAAAATCGGAACTTTCAGAAATTTATATAAAACAATTCATAAAATTTAATACCAAGGCAGGTCAACCTGGGGGTCGACCTAACCCAGGTCAGGTCGACCAGGGGGGTCAACCACCCTATATACAGGTCGACATGGGGGTCGACCGAAGGGTCGACCTCCCCCTCGTGTTAGATCTGAAAGCTAATGTGTTTCTTTGTGTGACGATCTACTGTGTCATTAGGGCTTGTGTGGCAAGTTTGGTTGGTTCTCTTAGGTTTGAATGCCTTTGATTTGCTCTAGGTTAATCTGACGGCTCCTATTACATCAAACTTCTATATAAGCAACATAAATCTAAACCCTAAGCCACACAAAAATATTCCTAAGACCATCACGCTGTCAACACTCAACCTAGAGTAGCCGCCATTCTCGTTCAATTAGAAAGCAAATTAGGAATTACAAATCAAATCAAATTCAACTAAGAGAATTCAACGTCTACAACAAAGCATAGCTATTAAATTTCAGAAAACAAATCCCAGAAAAATAAGATTTCTTTTCTTTGTAAGTCCTGTTATTATTTAGATGTGAACGATTAAAAGTTGTGATTTGTAATAAAATGAAAACTAGAGTAATTCCTAGTTGTAAGATAATGACGTTGCTGATTTATGCCTATTCTTATAACGATTCAATCATATATGCTTGTGAGATTATTATGGTTATATGTTGATGTTAAACCCATCGTATATTATGTTGTATATTTTGGCGATGACATATTATAATTTGGCGATGGAATATCATATTGTGTAATTTGGCAATGACATACCATATTTGGCGATGAATATTATATTGTGTAATTTGGCGATGACATACAATATTGTATAATTTGGCAATGACATTTCAAGTTGTATGATTTGGTAATGAAACCTATATGTTGCATGACAATTTGGGAATTCTGCTATGTTTATTGGATCATGCAAGGTGTTTAGATCTACATTTAGATCTATATTTATTTAATCATGCAAGTTGTTTAGATCTATATTTAGATCTATGTTTATTGAATCATGCAAGTTGTTTAGATCTACATTTAGATCTATGTTTATTAAATCATACAAGTTATTAGGCTAAGACATGTATTATGTTTAGATCTACATTTAGACGTATGTTTATTAAATCATGTAGTTGTTCGGCCAAGACATGTATTATAATTAGATTCACATTTAGATCTACGTAAAGTGGATCCAAAATTAAAGCTCATATTTACATGCCTTGTTAAACTTGTGTAAAACCATATGCTTAAGATTCATGTTTGTTGGATCCAAGATAAAAATTCATATTTACATGCCTTGTTAAACCTGTGTAATTTCATATGTTTAAGATTCATGATTGTTGAATCCAAATTGAAGTCTACATTCACATGTCTAGTTGAACTTGTGCAATTCTATATGCTTAAGGTTTATGTTCATTGGACCCAAAATAAAATTTGCATTCACATGCCTCATTAGATTTGGGTAATTTCGTATGTTTAAGAACCATGTTAATTAGATCCAAAAATGCAAGTTCACCTTTATATGACTAATTGGAATTTTGTAATTCTATGTAAACTCCCATCCATATGCTTATGGTTCATGTGGATTAGGTTCAAAATTGCAAGTTCATAATTAAACATATATTTATTCTATGCCAAATGTATGTGACATATGTTGAATCCATATTATGCTTGTCTTGAATGCTACATGTCTCTTCCTTTTCCCCTCTTGATTTTGAGTTAGGCTAAATTGCAAAGCCTAACATTCTATGAAATTTATGCGAACGTTTAGCAGGGGTAACGTTGGGGAAAAACATGAAGTTACATGTTATTGGCATATTGTAAATGATTAGTGGCATTGAAATGGTATAATTTATATACCTAAATTTATGAACATGATTTAGGGAGAAATTGGGCATGAATTGAATGACAATATTTTACATATAAATATAGAAGGCAAATATGTAAATTTAGAAAAAGACGAATATGTCTAACCCAAGGTTAGATTGAGTTATGGTGTAAAACCGCCCGGAACCGCCCGGCACATCTAGTAACCACAATAACACCTATCTAATGTGAGAGGTTAGTGCATCATGCCCAAGGAAAACCTATGGTTAGATTAAATTGTGTTGTAAAACTCCCCAGAACCGCCGGACAAATCTAGTAACCGCAACAACACATATCTAATGTGAGAGGTTGGTGCAATAATAAATCGATTAATGTTAATGAATAAGATGAATGAGTAGGGTTAAGTTCATAGGAACACGTAACCAATATAACATGGATGACTAGGATTAAGTAATTAGAAACACTTAACCAATATGACAAGATTGATGAGTGGGGTTAAGTTAATAGGAAACACTTAACCAGTATAGCATGATGAATGGGTAGGGTTAAGTAATGAGAAACACTTAACTAGTATAACTTGATTTATGGTAAGGTTATGTTAAAACAACAGGGAAACACTTAACCAATATAACTTGATTTGTGGTAGTGTTAAGTTAACAAAAGAAGGCAACACTTAACCAAAGTAACATGATATGACAGGTATGTAGGTTAAGTTAACTTGAATTGATTGATGACACTTAACCAATACAACATGATGAACACGTGGGGTTAAATTAACAAGAAAACACTTAACCAATATAACTTGATGAACGAAAGGGGTTAAGTTAATAAGAAACACTTAACCAACATGACACAATGAATGGGTGGGCTAAGTTAACATGAATGGGCAACACTTAGCCAGTATGACATAACGTGCAGGAGGGTTAAGTACGTATTGGGTTGGTGGGTAATATTAGTAAATATAGGCCTACAAACTTAACCGTTAAATAAACATGCTTGAATCGATGGAAGGATTAAGTACATATCGGTTTGGTGGGTAATATTAGTAAATATAGGCCCACAAATTAACCGTTAAATAAACATGCTTGAAGAGATGGAAGGGTTAAGTACATATCAGGTTGGTGGGTAATATTTGTAAATATAGGCCTACAAACTTAACCTTTAAGAAAACATGCTGGAATCGGTTTGAGGGTTAAGTACATCTCGTGTAGGTGGGTAATATTTTTATATATAGGCCCACGAACTTAACCAATAGGAAACCCTAGTAACGGGGACCCGTTTCAACAGTAACCCACATAGATGTATCACGGCATCCTGAACTTGGCAGGGTGGGTACAATTACTGGGCAGATTATAAGCAGTCAAAATAGTGGCAGGGGGTACGTCAGTGTAGGTTCCGATGTTTTACGGGTGTGCACATACTCCGGAGTGGGAAAAAGCATGCACTGGGTACCAGTAGTCATACACTGCGCATCTTGAATCGTGTCGGGTCACTATCATAAGGATTGATACACCTTATGGTGGGACCAACACAGAGTATCTACACGCAAGAGAGGGCCGATTGACACAGACACATGGAACATTAATGCAAGTAAGGAGCCGATCGATAGGGTAGTAAGGGTACATCTAACATGTTCATGGCAAATAGGCTGACTTAGGTGGAATCCTCACGATAGATGTACTCCTGAAGGATACCACAATTACGAGGATTGGGATCACGTTATCATTTCATACAGATTACTAGTTGGGACACTAGTTAAGTGGTGCAGAGAAGTAAAATGAGTGCGATAGCATATTCAGCCTTATTATCTTATTTCTAGGGTGTTGTCCGAGATTCAATTTATTCATGTCATAACACTTTTTCTTGTTTACATACTAAATAGTCACTAGACTTACCAGGCTCATGTCTGACCCATTTTCTTTCATCTTCTTTTCTTCCATTTCCTCCCTCCTCCCCCAAGTTCACAGGGAGGAAATATTACCACTTAGCTCAGTTTTCTTCCAACCTCGAAGATAGTCGATGTATTGTTTTGGACTCTCTCTTCCACTGCTATGGCTGGTTCATGCTTTATTTGGGGAATATCATTGTTATTTTTATGCTTCTTTTATATTTGGAAGTTTTTAAATCAAGATAGAAGTTTTATGTATTACTTTTAAGCATGATTGAGACAACTGTTGTAAAAGCTTGACCAAACCATCTTGTTTATAAAATGACTTGATTTTCCGTTGCTTATTTGTCTGTCTTGTAATTTATCCGCAACTTTTACCTAAAACACTCCACCAAAGTTAAGGCATTCCCTTTGTGGGTAACCTTAACGGAGTTGGGGTGTTTCACTTGGTATCAGAGCTGAAGGTTACCGTATTAGATAAAAGATTTGAAAGATTATTTTCAAAACAGTTTTAAAAGGAGCATTTTCAAAAGAGAAGTTTTTTTTAAAGGCATATTCCCCAAAGGCCATATGCACTATCTTTTGATCCTCTATTTGAATCCTTGTTTCCTTCTTTCCTGAGTCTCCAGGGCTCCTGGGCTTCTGGGTTAAGTTAACTTGAATTGATTGATGACATTTAACCAATACAACATGATGAACACGTGGGGTTAAGTTAACAAGAAAATGGTTAACCAATATAACTTGATGAACGAACAGGGTTAAGTTAATAAGAAACACTTAACCAACATAACACGATGCATGAGTGGGTTAAGTTAACATGAATGGGCAATACTTACACAGTATGACATAATGTGCAGGAGGGTTAAGTACGTATCGGGTTGGTGGGTAATATTAGTAAATATAGTCCCACAAACTTAACCGTCAAATAAACGTGCTTGAATCGAGGGAAGGATTAAGTACATATTGGGTTGGTGTGTAATATTAGTAAATATAGGCCCACAAACTTAACCGTTAAATAAACATGCTTGAATCGATGGAAGGTTTAAGTACATATTGAGAAGGTGGGTAATATTAGTAAATATAGGCCCACAAACTTAACCATTAAGAAAACATGCTAGAATCGTTGTGAGGATTAAGTATATCCCGTGTTGGTGGGTAATATTTGTATATATAGGCCCACGAACTTAACCAATAGGAAACCCAAATAACGGGGACCTATTTAAACAGTAACCCACATAGATGTATCACGGTATCCTGAACTTGGCAGGGTGGGGTACGATTACTGGGGTGACTATAGGCGGTCAAAACAGAGGTAGGGGGTACGTCAGTGTAGGTTCCAACGGTTTACGGGTGTGCACGTACTCCGGAGTGGGAAAAAGCAGGCACTGGGTTCCAGTAGTCATACACTGTGCATCTTGAATCATTTCGGGTTGCTATCATAAGGATTGATACACCTTATGGTGGGACCAGCACAGAGCATCTACACATAAGAGAGGGCCGATTGACACAGACCAATGGAACATTAATGCAAGTAAGGAGCTGATCGATAGGGTAGTAAGGGTACATCTAACATGTTCATGGCAAATAGGCTGATTGAGGTGGAATCCTCACAATAGATGTACACCTGAAGGCTACCACAATTATGGGGATTGGGATCACGTTATCATTTTATACAGATTACTAGTTGGGACACTAGTTAGGTGGTGCAGAGAAGTAAAATGTGTGCGATAGCATATTCAGCCTTATTATCTTATTTCTCGGGTGTTGTCCTAGATTCCCTTTATTCATGTCATAAACCGTTTTCTTGTTTACATACAAAATAGTCACTGGACTTACCAGACTCATGTCTGACCCATTTTCTTTCGTTATCTTTTCTTCCATTCCCCCTAGGTTCGTAGAGAGGAAATGTTACCACTTAGCTCAGTTTTCTTCCAATGTCGAAGATAGGACTCTCTCTTCCACTAGTATGGCTGGTTCACACATTATTTGTGGAATATCATTGTTATTTTTATGCTTCTTTTATATTTGGAAGTTTTTAGTTCAAGACAGAAGTTTTATGTATTACTTTTAAGTAAGATTGAGACAACTTTGGTAAAAGCTTGACTGAACCATTTTGTTTATAAAATGACTTTATTTTTCGCTGCTTATTTGTCTGTTTTGTAATTTATCTGCATATTTTACCTAAAACACTCCACCAAAGTAAAGGCATTCCCTTTGTGAGTAACCTTAACGGAGGTGGGGTGTTTCAAAAATTTTATTAACATAAATGTATAATTTTAACTAAAATATTCTTCCACTCAAATTAGCATCCCTTTGTTTATATATATGTGTATATATATAATGGTGTTCCAAGACCCATATCTAGTCATGCCCTGATCTAGCTTTGGCTAATCCCCAAAACACAACCTTCTAGGTAGACATCTTATGTCAATTATATTGTGTATATAATTTCTGGATCGCATGTTGAACATTTTGTTCAGTATTATTTATTTGCTCAAATATAGAATAATTCACGTTATTGTCTCTAAGCCATAATTTTATTTTGCAGCTTAGTTAAGTCAGACCCGATAATACAGTTCAAGTATCACTTTTACTTTGTTGCATATAACCAAAATAAAAGGATGCACAATGCTTTGGTGTTACTTACACCTAGTGATTTTGGACATGGATGAGTGTATTATTGGATGACATCACCATGAATTAATATAACAAAATTAATCTGCTTTAAAAGGAATTTATAATTCGTAATGGCGAGCAATATTAAAGTTATTTACGTATATCAAATTATATGTATTTTATATTATAATATATACGTTTTAAATGTATATATATGTAACATATGTGAATAAATATTTTAAATTTCAAATCACAAGAAAATTTATTTTCTATGTTTTTGAACATTTCAATATTTGGGTAATCAAAATTACCGCCCATCTTTACACTGGCTTAGCTGCATATCTCATAGTTAAAACTAAGATAACCGTATGTAATAAAAGTGATCATATATTTAAAGAAACTAATTTTCTTGTTAATTATCAGAATAACAGAAAACATGGTACAAAATTATACAAACTCAATCCTATATTTACAAAATTTCTATGATGTCCGGTCCATTAATGTTATAATGCCCAAAGTGCCCAATGTGTTATCTAAATAACAATTTGTATATAAAATATACTTGCCTTGACAATTTATTTCGTATGAACGAAATATCCATAAATCATATATATATATATATTATATATATATATATATTCCAGACCGCATTTTAATAAACAAAAACGGCTTCTAACATTCACAGATATACAATTATTTTAAACTGCTTGCAAAAGATGGTCAATGTATCATAATGTACACACATTCTATAACAATCCGGATTCCGACAGACCGAATTTTTTTTCAAAAACCCAATCCATCGAAACCCGAGTTGGTTTGCTTTGGTATCCTACAAGAAAGACGGAGAAATAAAACATGTCAAAGTTCGGAAAATATCTCACAGCGGAATGAATAAATGTAATGTAGTTGAAATATAGCTTTACCTTTAATAATAATACTGCTAAACCAATATCCACAGCTATACAGTCTCTGTCATGAACCAAACCTGCGAATGTTATGAGGAGGGGGTCAGAACATAAGTTCTGTGCGAATGAATTTAAACTACATTTCGTGGATAATCCGTCATATACCGTTCAATTATATTTTATTATTTAGTAGGTTATTTGTGTTATTAGAACTCAAGGCTTACACACACGTCACACCCATCTACTCTCTAGTAGATTAACCTAATATAGTGTATATATTGCTACCCCCAATTAAGGTATACTCTACTCGCATGGTCTCCACCGTATGTATGAAGTCCCTTATCAAATATCGCATGTCGTATGCATATCAACGCTATGTTTTCATAAAACTATCATCATTGTGTTACATAAGCGTTTGGACTGCCATTCTAGATCCTACTAGATTCTGTCATCGAATAATGCCCTCTAGTCTATAGTACACCACCCAGAGCGACATGAGTATACCTAGAATTTTCCCATGTACGTATCGTCAATCGTACTCGATGTCTATTTGCACATGTTCTCTATATGTGCGCCCGAGTCCCTTGGTAGGGCTAATCAAGAAACACGGAACTCGGTCGGGAGCTTTCTGATATCTGCCGATGCAGATGCTAAGGTCTGCTTTTATAGTGGCTATGGTCCCACTAAACCCCTCCCTCAACTAATGAAAGGCACCAAAGAATATCAAGAATGAGAAATGTAACCCCGGCCCCCTTTAATCCTATTGACCAACCTCACCTATAACTAGATAGCAAAGTATATGGTCTTTTGGAGTTCTCCGCATTTCCGCTTCACGTACTGACTGAAGATGGTAGGTAGACGACGAGTTGTTATCATAGTGCTTTAACTGGTCTCGCCGAATCACACTGGCCCATCTTAGTGTTTTGATTGCGTCTTGTTTTCAATAAGGCATACTCATTGGCTCTTCCCACGTAGACCTAACCTCTGTGAGCACAGGCGTATCGTCTGCCACTCACAGAGGGATACCAAGATTACCCTCACGTCCCCAGAAGCTTCGTGCTTCGTAACCCAGTACCTTGGAGCCTTCTACATGATCATATGGACGTTCTCTCCCCATTGCGCCCTGTGGCATCGAGATGATCTACCGTGTTTGGTTATTCATCCGCTATCGTATGGACTGATCCAAGCGCCTTACCCTTTCGTGTTATAAGACCTTAAGTCTAATCTTCTAATTTTGCGCTTGCTCTATCTCATTAGGTTTTCTTTTTAACTTGGTTATCTCATCCATATTAGTTTATAAATTACCAAGTTTCTCTTGCTTATTAATGTTTCATGTATGACTCATTACTTGTAAGTTTCCTTAATAATCTTTATACCCCATTATCCATCTTAACTAATTTCTTATATAAGTTTTTCCTTATATCTTCTTATTCAGTTATACTTTCATCTGTTGATATCGCTACAATCCATCATTGTTTGCTTAGTTCTCTTAACTAAGGCTTATTGCTTGGTTTTCTTAACTAAGGCTTATTACTTAGTTATCTTAACCAAGGTTTATTACTTAGTTCTCTTAACTAAGGTTTACTACTTAGTTATCTTAGTTCTCTTAACTAAGGTTTTCTAATCATAACTCATGTTTTGTTTATCAACAGATTTCTAATTATTGCTTTGTATCTTATATTCAACTTATTTTATAATATAAGTTGTCCCATTCTCTAGTCTTATTATCATCTTTCCTTGTCCCTCGGACAAGTCTACCAATTATATGACTTTCATATTTCCCCTAAATGTTCATAATAGGTTCCTATCATTCCCCATTATTAAGTTGGTTAAGTTTGCCCATACTCCTCCACTTACTTGACCTTAACATTCTTAGCATGTCTGTTCATTGGCATTAATTGATTTATTAATGCGCCAACCTCTCACATTAGAACTGTTGGTTGTGGTTGCTGGATGTGTCGGGCAGTTCCGGGCAGACTTCTACCGGAAACTCATTCTAACCTCGGGTTTTTCTTGGGCATGATGCTCTAACCTCTCACATTAGATCTGTTGTTGCAGTCGCTGGATGTGCTAGGTTGTTCCGGGCAGTCTTATACCACAACTCAATCAAACCTCGGGTTAGGCATATTCATCTTTTAACGGACCTATACAATTTCAATCTAGGTTTTATATGCTTATTTATCCCAATCCAATAATTCATGTTCACGCTTCTAAACCCAATTTCATGTTTATGGTTCCAATTTGACTTGGATACATAAATTCTTCAAATATTACATAATCTCGTACATAGTTATGCCAATAATCCTTATTATATGTTATGCCCAATGTAACACCCCATAATTTTATAACATTAAAATTTACAAATTAAAGTATACTAATTTTTAGAAGAAGAATTAAGTTAAATGGATTGCGCTATTATGTTCATCTCAAAATTTTGGGTCAAGATAGACATTTGGTTTGCATAAAACGGATAACTTATGAAGAAGTTATTAGGCCTTGAAGTTTGTATGCATATGATATATATATATATAATATTCAAAAAAAGTTCAAAACAATGAATCGGAAGGGGGAATAGCCGAACCGCACCATTTTTTGAGTCGACCCGAGTCGCGTTGTGTCGAGTAGTGGTCAATCCATGGTGTTTGGCTGTCAACCCGTGGCCCGATTCGCCCTAAGGGCTGATGTGGTATCTGAGTGGTCCTGATGGTTCTGGTTATCCCTAGGTTCATCCGACGGCTCTTATTAAATTAAACTTCTATAAAAACACTACTAAACCCCTAACCCTAATCGCATTAATTCACAACAAGAGCCGCCATGCCATCAATGCAGAACGTAGAGTAGCCGCTATACACTTTCAACCCTAAAGCAAGACAGAAGCTTGAATCAAAATCAAATCAAATCTAAATAACGATTAGTCTACATCAAAGGCGTGCAATTCAGTTTCAGAATACAGATCCCAGAAAGACAAGACTATTCTTTTTAATTGTGAGTATGATAGCTTTCACAAATTAATTAATTAATTTAATTATGATAAGATATAATTGGGATTATGAGCATATGATTTTGAATGATGTGATGTAAATTATATGTATGTTTGTGGTGTTGAATCATATGTTAGTCTTATGCAAGTTGGATCATATTTTAGTTCTTATGTGAATCTTATGCAAGTTGAATCATATATCTTATGCAAGTTTGTGATGATTGGATCATATATTCATGTATGAATCTTATGCAAGTTTGGGTTGTTAAAATATATGTGAGAAATGTATATGCATATGCTAGTTTATGTGACATTAACCTTTATGTCTAGATCCATATGGAAGTTCACATCTTAATATTTAAACCCATATGCAAGTTTACATCTTTATGTTTAGATCTATATGCAAGTTTACATCTTTATGTTTAGATCTATATGCAAGTTTACATCTTTATGTTTGGATCTGTATCCAAGTGCACACCTTTATGTTTGGATCTATAACAGTACATAAGTTATGCAAGTTTATGCCCATTACCTATGCTAGTTTTGTATCATATGCTAGCTTGAATGAAATTCATATGCAAGTTATTGGCTATGTAATCTTATGTCATGATCCTTAGATCTATTTTATGTGTTATGTGATGTTGTTTTTCTTTTTATAACTTAGACTATCTGCGAGTCTAACATATGTCATATGAAAACGTACGAATAGCGTGGTGATGATGGGATAATACTGAATATACATAAATTGTGAATTGTCATAAAATAGATCTTTTTCTAATACCGATCATTTTGTACACTTTCCACCCAACATATCAAAGGGTCTCAACTTTCCATGTTCATTCTTTTAGTGTACAAAAGAGATATCCCATTTCTTTCCACATTCAACTCTTTTCATCTAGTGGGTTCCCTTATGGATCCAGGTTTATATATAATATATTTATATTTTTAAAAAAAATACAAATACGCTCACTCATTATCCATATAGGAATCGCAAACCGAGGCTCTGATACCAGATGTAACATCCCGGATTCCGACGGACCGAATTTTTTCAAAAACCCAATCCATTGAAACCCGAGTTGGTTTCCTCTGGTATCCTGCAGGAAAGACAGAGACATAAAATATGTCAGAGTTCGGAAAATAACTCGCAGCGGGACGAATAAATATAATGTAGTTGATACATAGCTTTACCTTAATAATAATACTGCTAAACCAGTATCCAAAGCTATACACTCTCTGTGATAAACCTAAGCTGCGAATGTTATGAGGAGGGGGTCAAAACATAAGTTCTGTGTGAATGAATTTATACTACACTTCTTGGATAATCTGACATATACCGTTTAATTATATTTTCTTATTTACTAGGTTATTTGTGTTATTAGCACTCAACGCTTACACACACATCGCACCCATCTACTCTCTAGTCGATTAACCCCATATAGTATATATGTAGCTACCCCCAGTTAAGGTATACTCTACTCGCATGGTCTCCACCGTATGTACGCAGTCCCTTATCCAATATCGCATGTCGTATGTATATCAACGCTACGTTAGCATAAAACAATCATCACTGTGTTACGTAAAAGTCTGGACTGCCATTCTAAATCCTACTAGATTCTATCATCGAATAATGCACTCTAGTCTATGGTACACTACCCAGAGCGACATGTGTGTACCTAGACTTTTCCCACTTGTGTATCGTCAATCGTACTTGATATCTATTTGCACATGTTATCTATATGTGCATCCGAGTCCCGTGGCAGGGCTAATCAAGAAACATGGAACTCGGTCGGGAGCTTTCAGATATTTGTTGATGCATACGCTAAGGTCTACTTTTATAGTGGCTATGGTCTCACTAGACCCCTCCCTCAACTAATAAAAGGCACCCAAGAATATCAAGAATGAGAACTGTAACCCTGGCCCCTTTTCCCTTTAATTCTATTATCCAACCTCACCCATAACTAGATAGCAAAGTATATGGTCTTTTGGAGTTCTCCACCTTTCCGCTTCACGTACTGACTGAAGATGGTAGGTAGACGACGAGTTGCTATCACAGGGCTTTAACTGGTCTCGCTGAATCACGCTGGTCCATCTTAGTCTTTTGATTGCCTTTTGTTTTGCAATCAAGGCATACTCATTGGTTCTTCCCACGCAGACCTAGCCTTTGTGAGCACAGGTGTATCATCTGCCACTCACAGCGGGATACCAAGAGTACCCTCACGTCCCCAGAGGCCGCATGCTTCGTAACCCAGTCCCTTGGAGCCTTTGCATGATCAGATGGATTTCGCTCCCCCTTACGCCCTATGACATCATGATAATCAACCGTGTTTGGTTATTCATCCCCTATCGTATGGACTGGTCCAAGCGCCTTACCCTTTCATGTTATTAGACCTTAAGTCTAATCTTCTAATTTTGTGCTTGCTCTATCTCATAAGGTTTTCTTTTTAACTTGGTTATCTCATCCATATTAGTTTTTCAATTACTAAGTTTCTCTTGTTTATTAATGTTTCACGTATGACTCATTACTTGTAAGTTTCCTTAATAAGCTTTATACACCATTATCCATCTTAACATATTTCTTATATAAGTTTATCCTCATATATTCTTATTCAGTTATACATTCATCTGTTGTTGTCGCCACAATCGATCGTTGTTTGCTTAGTTCTCTTAACTAAGGCTTATTGTTTAGTTTTCTTAACTAAGGCTTATTACTTAGTTCTCTTAACTAAGGTTTATTACTTAGTTCTCTTAACTAAGATTTATTACTTAGTTATCTTAGTTCACTTAACTAAGATTTTCTAATCATAACTCATGTTATGTTTATCAATAGATTTCTCATTATTGCTTTGTAGCTTGTATTCAACTTAATTTATAATATAAGTTATCCAATTCTCTAGTCTTATTATCATCTTCCCTTGTCCCTAAGACAAGTCTACCTATTATATGACTTTCATATTTCCCCAAAATGTTCATAATAAGTTGCTATCATTCCCCATTATTATGTTGGTTAAGTTTACCTATACGCCTCCATTTACTTAACCTTAACATTCTTAGCCTGACTGTTCATTGGCATTAATTGATTTATTAATGGACTAACCTCTCACATTAGAACTGTTGTTTGCGGTTGCTGGATGTGCTGGGAGGTTCCGGGCAGACTTCTACCGCAAACTCATTCTAACCTCGGGGTTTTCTTGGGCATGATGCACTAACCTCTCACATTAGATCTGTTATTGCGGTTGTTGGATGTGCCGGGTGGTTCCGGGCAGTCTTACACCGCAACTCAATCTAACCTCGTGTTAGGCTTATTCATCTTTTAACAGACATATACAATTTCAATCCAGGTTTTATATGCTTATTTATCCCAATCCAATAATTCATATTCGCGCTTCCATACCCAATTTCATGTTTATGGTTTCAATTTGATTTGGGTACATAAATTCTACCATGATTACATAATCTCGTACTTAGTTATGCCAATAATCCTTATAATATGCTATGAGCAATTTCGAGTTATACTTAATTATACCCAAATTAATTGTTCTTTAAAGTTATCACCTCATTCTTATTGCGTAGAACAATTAATTCATGCCAACCCACATTCTTGCATAAAACCCAATTCAACTTATAATTCCATATATCTAAATCTTTAATTCTAACTTTTCTTATGTACATATAGCTCATGCATAAATTCTTGTTTCATCATACCAAAGCATATCTAATTGTTCTCAATTTTAATCGCACATATTTTCTTTTATGTTATAGGTTTATATATGTGCCAATTTCCCCAAATTTCCCAATCTCAGGTTATGTTATATGTTATTCCACAGTTCCCCAATTACAAATTATTCCCACATTCCCAAACATCATTTTCTCTATTCCAATCTTTGTTCGTACACATTCTTTTCAGTGAGATTTGGATTAGGCTCGAAGCTAGCCTAATCTTAAAAATAAAAAGGAAAGGGGAAGAAGAAGAACATAATACGCATAAAATAAAATTATTTCAATTGAATTAAACAAATTAACTTGGGGAATTGCTAAACGATACATCTACTATTATTCAACAAGGGTAATTTAAATCCACTCACAGTGACTTTTTCTTTCCTAGGTCTGATTTAGATTAGCATCCAAAGTTCTTCCCTTTTCTTGCGGCGTAGATTGTAGATCAAAATCCCTTTCTTGTAGCGTAGGTTATAGATCAAAATTCCTTTTCTCTTTATTTTGAAATAGAAGAAATTTTAAATCTAATCTTTTATTTTATTAAGAGATTTGGAAAGGAAGAAAAGAGATTAGATTTAAAAATTGCTTGGGGATGAAGAAGAACGAGGAGGCCACGACATCGCCATTAGTTTATGTGAATAAATCAGTGGGTTTAAGGTTTTATTTATAGGTGGGTTAGAAGAACTGGGCCCTTAGGATTAAATAAAAACTCATCTAAATCGTCCACCTCACCCTAAAAAAGAACATTCTAGAACCCGGCCAACACAGCCAGGGTGCGTTGCACCCATAGACCATGTGCAGGGGCATGTGCTATTATTACTAAAAATATATATATATATATATTTCTTTTTTGGAATTGAAATTTTTATTCATTGCACATAAATAAATTTTCAAGACAATCTTTTCTTTCTTTGTTTAGTTATTCCTTCGTTCACGCGCAGCGCTAGTTTTCACTTATCTTCATTTATAATTCACCTCTGTGCGTAAACAAAGTAATTGTATGTGAACAATTATATGGTTTATTCTTCTCCTAATAAATTAGATTATTTATTTCTCTTTTTAACCTTCTCTCTACATAAACCCTTTTCACAATTTTTTTTTAATTAAATCATCTTTTTAACCGCTTCACACTGCATTGCATATATCAATCTTTCTCCAATCAATTAATTTTCCTTCATGCATTTAACTTTCTTTTTATTTTTGATTGCACATCCTTATTTTACAATCAATCAATTTTCCTTTAATGCATTTATTTACTAATTCATTGTAATTAATGCCTTCTACTTTTATGCACTCAATGCTTTTCTTATTATTCTATGCGTTAAATATAACTTTCAATATATTAACTTTTGCATATATTCACATGCACATAATTACTTGCATGTTATTAATTCACCTCTTTCTTCCGTTTGCATTTTAATATATATATATATATACACTGATTATGATACCTTTTAATGCCAAAACATTCATTGCACGTACCTTAATACCTTTGCATGAAATCTATTTCTTTTTATCGCATGTATTGCACTGACACATTACCTATTTTAACGTATTAAATTTTCTTTAATGCACTAATATTTTAATTATAAATTCTATTGCACATTAATTTTTAACATTGACATTAATATAATCTTCTGCATTGTTATCGTATTAATTTTTTCTTCTTTGTTAACCATTTTTATGCATGCCATCAATTCATCAATGTTTCTCTTTTTTTGTCTTTTTATATTATTACATGCGCTTTATTGCATGCATTCCTTTGCACTAATCTTCTCGTTAATGTATGATATGCATGTATTTTATTACATTGATTTTTATCTTTCCTTTCTATTTATTGCATACCTTTATTGCTTACATTGTTAACCTCCTCTTTCTTTCTTTTTTTCATGCATTAAAACTTTACATCTTTCCTTATTTTTATTCTTGCATGAAATTGGCTTATTAATTTATCTTTGCTTATCTCTCTCTTTTTATATTAACGCATTTACACATTGATTTCTTCCATTTACTTGCACATTTAATGCATTAACCTTTTTAAAATGCATGAATCTTTTTCTTTTAACATATACTCATGCATTACCTTTATAACAATTTTTTTAATTATCAATGACCATGCATATATTTACATATACGCACAATCAAATATTTGTAGAAATATCCGGGGTGTTACACATTCAGCATGGTATTAAATCACTAAAAGGAATATTTGAGCCTTTCATACAAAACATTATATAGTCTAGTAGCAAATATTATACATATATGTATATATGTGGGAAAATAACATAACATAACATTTACATGTATCAGAATCATATTTCATACATGTAAAATAACCAAATCATATAACACAACTTCATATACAACTTGTAAAGGCCCGTAAATCTGTACCAATTTGAGAAGACTAGTATTTGACACATTCAACCCAAAGTGTATGAAAATACAGATCTTTAATGGAAAGAAATAAGAGGATGTGAAAGATAAGATAGAAATAGTAGAATAGAAGAGCAAGAAGGACATCATAATCTCACAGCGGAATTTAACAAATATCACATCATATATTACAAAATCAGAGTTTGTTACATCATAGAATACTTCATACATCTTAAATGGATACTGGCCAAACAAAAAAATTCATCTTGATACTTAGATTTAGATATAACTTATAAGTTGAGTCTGTGACTTCCTGGTCCAAAATACTCCAAAGAATTTCCACTCATCACCTGGATCACTTGGATCACTTGTCTACCAATACCAATTGTTATGAGTACCCAAGAGTTTAGGAAAACACAGAAAAATAAACTCTGGGTCAGTCGGGGGACAGGTATGAGTAAACACAGTTAAAAGATTGTAAAAAGGGAAATAAGAATAAGGTTTTCCATACTGGGCAGATTCATTTACTTTAGAAATCTTTAGACCAATCCATAACTAATATATGGATAATGACCCAATTATCTTGATATCAAAACATTTGGTATTATGATAGTTTTTATCAAACAAATAATCATTTAGCGAAACGCTTGCATCTCACGTTCACGTATATAGTATAAAATCGAAAATCATGGGGTCTTACTGAAGACCGGATTCCAACAGACAAGGTAGGGGAGCACCTGCCGATCAGTGTGCTTTAGAGAGGATACACTGGGGTTCAACAAGAACATCTTGCTACCGACCTCACATGACCGTCCACTAATTTAGATTGAGTGTAACGAATATATTACCACCTCCACGGTTGGGATCAGCAACCGCTACCAAATGCTACAACAGTGAAAAAGAGATGAGAAAACAAAATAAATTACTCTAAATGGTGATAATACACCCTGCTTGGGTATGACCCAACCAGCCATGCTGCGTTGCTTGGTTTTTTTCATTTCTTGGTTGTGAGGATTGAAGTCATGTCCATTTTGGTTTGTCCTGGGATTGAACAGACCGAAGGTACTATTTAGAATAGCCCTTGCATATCTTCGTCTTCAATATCTCTGACAAGCGTCGTATAATTCGAGTTGAAGTGGAACATTTATCCCAGTCTATTCGAAATGATTTACGTAACGTCTTTTACAGTTGATATTTAATTATCAGCCTACATGATTATAATTCGGTTTATACATCCTTTAATTATGAGTTTCAGTCAAACAGGACTGTATGTGTTTGCTTTGTTCGTATCTGGATATTTCTGATTTTCATTTATAAATAAACAATTTAAGTTTGTGCGTTGTACATAGTATTTTATTCAGTTTTGACCATCATTTAGAAATGAACAGGTAAAGCGTGTGCGGCGCACATGGTAATTTACTTCATTTGTTGAATATGTGTATAAGGTGTATAATACTCCAGTTGTCCTTATAAATTATTTTCTTACTTCTAACTTATCATAAATAAATTAAATTAATAATTTATTTTAATTATCCCTTTTATATTTCTGTTTTCAAAACTCGTCAATCTTCAACCGTCAAGCTTTTGTACTTCGATCTTCTGATATTGTCTTCCTTCCACTTGCCTACGATATTTAAATGAAAAGTTTCTTTTTATTTATCTATCTATTTTCTTCTTTATTCTATTTTATTTTTATTTTTATTAAAACTGATTTTAATTAAAACTTCGTTCAGAATCTCCTTTGTTTGCGTATCTGCCAAAGTACCACTTTTACCGAACTGCCACTTCCAAAATGCCACGGTGTGCACGTGAAAATCACTCCAGCACACGTGTTTTAGCTAAAGTACCAAAGTGCCAGATTTTGAGGAAGCGCCAAAGGGCAGTTTATCGAAAATACCACTTTTTGGAAGTACCACTTTTCGGAAGTGTCACTTTTCGCAAGTGCCACTTTTCGCAAAACCCATGCTGCGCATGCCTATTCACCTCCAGATCCTTATGCGCAATCACTTTGCTAAATTACCCAAAGTGCCAAGTTACCGAAATACACAAAACTCCTTCCTACGCATGTAAATTTTACTCCAGATGCCACGCTCCATCTTAGTACCATATTCCTATTTACCATCTCCTGTCCCCTCTGCAGCGTGCACATTGTGCACCTACCCTGTAACACCATGTAATCATAAATATTAAAATTAACAAATTTTAAGAACACTTAATTTTTAGGGAATAATTAAGAGATATGGGTTACGCCATTGCGTTCGTCTCGAAATTCTACTTGGAATAGAGTCCAAGTTTTCGTAAATCAGACTTCATATGAGGAAGTTATGGCCCTCAGAAGTTTCAGGAATTTAAATAAATTAAAACAGCTCAAAATTAAAGTTAAAATTCGAATTCAAACAAGGAGGCGGGCTAGGCGGAATTTTTCCGCCCCATGCCAGGTCGACCAGGGGGTCGACCTCCCCTATACAGGTCGACCTGGGGGTCGACCTACCCCCTCGGGTAGATTTGAACTGTGATGATTCTGACTTGTTGCTGAGTCACTAGGGCATAGGTGGCAATTTTGGGCAACTCTATCTAGTCTGCATGGTTCTGATTTACTCCTATAATAATCTAACTTCTTATATTGATTTAAACTTCTATATAAGCATGCATAGACTTAAGCTCTAAACCTAAACTAAATTAATTTCTTGGCCTCCATGCTTGTTAGATCAAAATTTGGACCTAACACCCAAATTACTCTGATTCGTAAAGAATTATAACTGGAGAATGAAGGAAAAGCAGAAAACACACAGAAATTATAGTGGTTCGGTGTTAACGAGCCTACGTCCACTTTATATGTTATCGATTATACTTTGAATGCTAGTACAATCAATGATTTCTATCAAACTCACTCTTACAATTGTGATTTCTCTCAGTAATCTCGTAATAAAACTGACAAGAAATAGTGGTATGACAGTAATGGTGGAATCAGTGCTCAATACTGCCAAAAGATCGTGAAAAATGCCAAGCTCCGGGCTATTTATAGCTGATTTTGTCAGGCGGATCGCGGTCACACGTGGCACAGATCCCGAGAATATCGGATCGTATCGCAGCTTGATGAAGAATTAGTCAATTTAGCCGTTGCGGACAGGTGTCGCGATCCCCTTAAATATCGGATCGAGCAAGGAGGAGGAATTGGTCAAAGTGACAGTTGGGGACACGTGTCGCTGGATCCGTGCATCTCGGATCGCCGAAGACTAGCTCGTGCTTGAACAGGTCAGAGGCTTCGCCGTGCGTTGGGGAATCAGATCAGTCTGTGCAGGGTAGTGGTGTAAGTACGGATCAAGTCGTGTAGAGGTAGTCAGATCGTTGATGCTATGGGGGCAATCCGATGGGGGGCGATCTGAGAGCGGCGACCCTCTGGTGCGATCCGATCCTTCATGGACTTAAGGAACGTAGTTTCATACTTTCTTCTTGTGAGTGAACCTTGGTGGCTTGGTCAAAAAGCTAGCCAACATTTTGCCCCCTCGAAGTATGTTTTATCGATGATGGAACATGCTTCGAAACTATAGAGATATTTTTTCATAAAGAGATGCAAATCAATGGTAGCGTCTATTCGAAAGGCCATATCATTTACAGAAAGTTGTCCCTTTGCTCGCTATAAATATCGGATAAATCTTTAATAGTTTCCCTGTTGATTGGACAATTCTTTTCTGGGATCTTTTAGAGTCTTCATCATCGAATCTACCAGGTACATTCTTGAATTTTCATTCCTGTCGGTCATTTATCGATTCGGGTCGCATGTGCAAATCACGGTCCGTTGGCAAGTCGTTCGCCTCGTCCTTTGGTGAGCATTTGGGCCTCTTCGCGGATCGAGGCGGGCTTTTCTTCGAGACGTCGTGGGCTTTTGGTTCGTGGCCCGCCTATTTTCACAGATCGAATAAGACAAAAAGGGGGAGACTAACGGTCGCCCCTTAGCCTATATAAATCGGACCCCCTCTCCACTTTCTTCTTTCTTCTCGCTTTTGTATTGCGTCGCCAGCTCCATCGAGGAAAAACCTTAGTTTCGATTTCGAAATTCCTACCCGATTTCGAACTTTAAAAAGGTAATTAAACGACTTCTCTTTAGTTTCTACCGTGTTCGCACTACTTTAGAGAGTAGAGACAGCGGAATTTTGTAGGATTTGGTGATAGTAAACATGAACGTGCCTGGTTCGGTTCCACGGGTTTAAGGGTGGAGAGGAGAGTTGAGGAAGAAGGAAAGGATGACCAGGACGGTTCGTGGGTAGGGGCTTTGACTCAGGTCCCGGTAATGGTGAATGAAACGAGAGGAGTGGGAGAGCAGTCTTGGATCGGAACGAGGTAGCAGGAGCAGGTCGGACCGGGTCGTGAAAAGTCACTGTTTCACGAGGGAATAGGAGGAAGTGGATCGCGGTGGGCACTCACGATCCGAATGGGTTTCACGAATCGATGCTGTTTTCCACGAGACGATGCCATGAGCTCATAGCGGCTTCACGATCTGGAGATACGTGCAACCCCAATGAGAGCGATCCGAACGAGTGCGATTCGTCCATCTCGCTATCCGAATAAATGCGATCCGGATGAGTGCGATCCGCTACGTGTATCACGATCCGATCATACCTCTCTTGTGAATTGAGTCCTCAACCCACGATCCAAACACACATTTTTTAACTTCAAGCAATACACTGTTATCACAAGAATCTGGACAGTTAGGTTTAGAGCCTTGACGTTGGACTTTCTGGACTGGATGACAACATAATTGGACTGTATAATTTGACTGCACATCTTGATGATCTTGTTGACTTTTATGTTTTTTCCTTGATGCACGCACAGGCACACACATACACTTGCACACACAAGGGAAAAAGGGCAATTATATTCTTATATCTCATGCTTACTCGCCTAAACAGTAATGTCGGATAATCACTCCCCTTCAAGATCTAACACAGAGACGGATCCCGAGGTGTCTGAGCACCATAACCCTGAGGTCCCTCCAACTAACCCAAGGTGCGAGGATTCTGGATCCGAATATGAGGCAACGGAATCGGATCCATCTGAAAGTACTTCACTTGATGAGGAGTCTGAAGTAGACGACCGAGCTCCTGACGAGATTCCTGACGCACTTGGGATAGAGAAATTTACTGATTCTTTAGCTTCCAAACTCGATGACATAAAGCTTAAGAGAATTTGTCTGAGACATGGGATCCCCTGGGATGATGTGAGGACACCCGGCAGTGAAGATCGACCTCACTTAGCTCCGGAAGGGTATATGATAGTCAGCCGACTCATGTGCTGGGTAGGAGCTATTCCTCCGTTTCCTCCAATTGTCATTGAGACTTTAAAACGATTGGGTACCGCTCCGATTCAGCTTCATCCCAATGCCTACGCGGCTCTATACACTCTATATATCGCATACGCGGAAATCCTGCATACCGAGCTTACATTTAAATAATTAAAATTCTTTTATCTTTTCAAGCATCGCTCCTCGGCCACCCCAAATTTCTCTTTCTTCGAATCAGTTGCGAATAGGAAGGTTCTGTATGACGGATACAGCAACATTGGGGATCCAACGCTGATTGGTTCTATATAAAGAGACAGGCTGGGTGCTCAAGAAGATGGCTCAAATCAAGTAAACTTTAATCTTTTGACTGAATAACTTGCTTAAGAAATCGAAGCATTAACATGCCCCCTTCTTTTTTTAAGCAGATCACGTCTTTCCCAAGACGGAAGGCTTGGTATACAATAATCGACTGTCTCTTCTTCTACAAAGCAGATCCGATTTTCTAAGGATCAAGAAGTGCATTGCTGACGAGAATCTTCACATACATCGCCTTCTGGATATAAGGTTTGGACTTGGTGCAGGCGGCAAACCCTACAAATACGTGCCCCCGACGGAGGGAGAAGGAACATCACGGGCAGCAGAAACAATTAAATTCCATAAGAGTCCTTCCCGATAATCATCCAGGACGACGAGGACCTAAACATATACAGAGGAGATAAGGCCCGTGGTGACAAGTCTAAGGAAATCCCAATTTCTCCGGGGGGTTTCCCTTCAAGGGCCTCTCTTCCGATCGAACCTGCTGCTCCCGATGATTTGACAGAAGAACAACAATTTAAAGAGCTGAGCAAAATTCCTTTGCCTGATGATGTATACACAGAGGGGGACTTTGAAGGGGAGCCATTTTTCCTGCTTCTGAGGAAACAACTGTTCCAGTTGGAGGACAGGAAACTACTCAGACGAGCCTGACTTCAGGCCCTGGTCTGTTAGGGGGAATTATATGGGATGCACAAATCACACGCACTGCCTGACCCCACACTTTTATATCAACAGTATTCAAGGTTTTAATATGCTCTTTTCTCCTTTGCAGGAAAGATGTCTCGCAGGCGATCTTGTTCTTATCGCTCTCTTCATGAAGGCACACCCAGTCTTCATCTGAATCCTGAGCGCTCTCGCGGCCTTTCTCACAAGCCTACTTCTTCGCAATCCCGGTCTCCACCAAAATCAACCTCTGGCAAGCTTCCCAGTTACTCGGTGCCACCGACAGGGGGAAAACAACTTCCTAAAGAGTTAACTCCTCCGAAGAGTGCACCCTCTCACAACAGGTCATCAAAAAGACACTACGAGCCCAAGGATAAAAGCAAGGATTCTGAGAAGGAGAAAAGTGACATTGTCCCTTCCAGCCAGCAAGATTTGGTTGCCCCCGGGTCACGAGATTACATCCATGGTCCCGAGACTCAAGCTAAGCTGGAAAAGTGGCGAGAACAATTCTCTAACATCTTCTTCGAAAGGATGATGTTTGTTCTAGCCTTGGAGCCAGTCCCTAGGAACTGGGATATTGAAGTCATCGGGCACATTCGTCATGTAGCCAGGCAGTATGAAATGATGAAGAAACATGCTGTTAATCTTTCCGAAGTCATCCGAACGCTTGAGATGGAAGCACATAGATCCAAGGTGAAGATAGATAACAATGAAAGGGCTAGGACAAAGATGGAAAAGGACTTGGAAGACGCTTAATCCCAACTTGCCTTAGCGCGGAGAGATGCTGAAAATTATAAGACCGAATTGGAGAATGCTAAGAAACGCTTTCATTCTGAACTTGACTCAAATAGTCAAGAGAAAATGGCCTTAAAGAAAGAGGTAGAAGATCATAAAATGGCCAATATTGAGTTGAAGACGGCGCAGGGCCATTTTGAAGCTGAGAGAGCTGCTTGGGAGGAAGAAAAAGCAAGTCTGAGAGAAAGTCTAGCTTTGGTTGAAGCGGAGAAGGTAATTTTAAATGATCAAGTCGCGGATGCGTAGAGGCACGCGGCTCTTGCCGAGAAGAATGTTGAAAGTGCCATTGAGATGGCTACTGCTTCTAACAACAAGCTCCTCGAGAGAGAAAAGGATATCGAAGGGTTCGAAGAGATGATTTTTGACTTCCTCGGCCACGTCCTCAAAACCCGTAACATCTCGTGGATCTCGGACTACCATGTTACTTTAGCCAACTTATGGGATGCCATCGTCAAGGGTGAGAAGCAGATATTAGGAGTTGAAGAGATTGACGAAGATGAGCTGATGAAGACCATTCTGAGGGATAATGAGCCCGAGGACCTGCCAGAATGCCGTCGCCTAATTCAAGAAGAAATGGAGAAGGAGAGGGCCCTGGCTAAGGGCAAAAACAAGGTTGACGAAGGTTCGAGCTCAGTTGTAGAGCCCAAGACCTCCGAAGTTGAGGAATACCATCCTGATGATCCATTAATTCCTTTGGGCCTAACTCCTGTGGTTGTTGGAGCTTCTGCAGCTAGCCTAAATGGAGGATCAGCGGAAGGTATCTCCCTTTTTTCCCCACAATTTGTCAAAGCATATGTGAGTTGTCATTATCTGGTAGAGCAACCAATCGAATTAATAACACGTGTTCCCCATAATACAAGTGGCGAGCCCGTCGACAAGGATGTCGAGAAGAGGACAGAGGCGGAGAAGATTGTCGTCTCGCCTAGCGCCGGTGTTGATATACCGAAGTAGGCTGTGGGTACAACAGCAGAGAAGGGCGTCCTGGCACCCAGTGCTGATGCTCCCAAGGATGATGAAACCATCGAGGCCTTGAAAGATATGGACGGACGCTATGTAGAGGATGAGGAGGATATCATTAGTACTAAAGAGACCGAAGACGATGACGACGAAACTTTAGCTAAAAGAAAAGCTAGACAGGAAAAGGAGCTAGCTTTAAAGAAGGTGGGACAAGAGCCTTTGAACGTAGCTCCTATCTCGGAGTTTAATCCCAAAACTGGGATGGTTCTGAAACTGCAGCCCAAATCCATCAGTAAACAACTTCATTTTGCGAACCCTGATGATTTCCCAGCTTCCCTTACTGATAAAAGAAAGAGAAAGCAGGAGGAGGAGGAGTCTTCTGATGAGTCGGACGTTCCTCTCATAGACAAAAGGAAAAAAAGAAGTGTGATCAATCCGATACTGACAAGGCGAGGCTGGAGAAGCAGAAACATGAGAAGAAGTCCAAGCGTAAATAGGATATTGTTGCTTGTCTATATTTTGTTTTTAGGCTTCCCACTGGCCATGAAATGTAATTGTGAGACTGGCCCTCACTTTTGTTTTAGGTTGTTTTTCACTTTGTAGGCTTGCAATTTATAAATGAATGTTTATCTCTTTCGCATCATCGTGTACCTGCATTTAATAAACTTTTCATGCTTAGTCATAGATTATCTGATTATAACTACAAATTAGTCAAGCAACAGAAAGAAAAAATTTAAAAATTTCCGTGCTGCATCAAGGTTCATGTGTATATGCCCTCAATCAATCGTTAACGTAGCGCCTAACCAGGGCTTATTAAGGATTGATTGGTGTTGTATGCACGTTGCCCCTTATTTCTGAATATGGGGGATTTAGAAAATTTAATAAGATAACTGTCCTTGTGGTGCTGAGTTTCCGGCACCTTTCTAAGTTCTTAATCATAGATTCTTTTATACTCTCCTGGCGGCCGCCGAGGTTAGAGTTCGAATTCAGCAGTTCAGTCGCTCCCCGATCCTTTAGCGGGGAAGTAGCTCTTTCTCAGCGCTCAATCGGAGACGCTTTTATACTCTCTCTCTGCTCTGGAGAGTTAGAGTTCGAGCTCAACAGTTCAATCGCTCCCCAATCCTTCAACGGGGCAAGAGCTCTTTCTCAGCGCTCAATCGGAGACGCTTTTATACTCTCTCTGCTCTGGAGAATTAGAGTTCGAGCTCAGCAGTTCAATCGCTCCCCAATCCTTCAACAGGGCAAGAGCTCTTTCTCAGCGCTCAATCAGAGATGCTTTTATACTCTCCTGGCGGTTGCCGAGGTTAAAGTTCCGTCAAGGCGGTTCCGATCATGGTACACCGCCATGACTTACGGACACCGCCTTCATGTCCGTTATGTTCTCTCTCGGCGCTGGAGAGTTAGAGCACTACCAATGATTTGATTTGCTTTATTGCACCCTCATAGTTTTGACTGGTGATTGCATTCTATTCCGATGGAAGGCACCTATAATTATACGCTTCTGTTATCGTTGCATGGTTCACAGCAATTTCCATAAAATAGAAAGGCAGATAAATAATAGTGCAATAAAGGTAAACGACACACAATATTTTTATAGTGGTTCGGTCGAATCATGACCTACGTCCACTTTATAATTTTTCGCTTAAGAAATCGGACTATTCTAGGCAAGTCCTGCCTTGTACATGGTCGTAAATAAAGCAAAAGAACAGATCTGACATCTTTACGTTAGATACAGCCGTAAATGTTGGGCATTCCACGGTCTGGGGATTTCCTTTCCATCTACGGTTATTTGCTTGAAGTTTCCATTATCATGCTTGCACAGAGTGGAGTACGGTCCTTCCCACTTCGCACCCATATGAGTTGGGGCTGGAAAGGCATGCTTCAAAACCAAGTCTCTGGGTTCAAAGGTTCGGGCTCGAACCTTTTTGTTGTAGTATCGGGCGACCTGTTGTTTGCATCTCAAGGCACGCAGGTCTGCTTCATTCCTCTTTTCTTCGATCATATCCAGGGATTCAAGGAGCAATTCGTTATTAGTCATTAGATCGTAATAAGTCACTCGGTGAGAAGGTACTTTTATCTCAACCGGGATGACTGCTTCTGCTCCAAAAGCAAGGGAGAAGGGGGTATGGCCTGTTGCCGATTTATACGTTGTCCTGTAGGCCCATAGTGCTAAGGGTAATTCATCAGCCCACATGGCTCTGGCCCGTTTCAGTCTTCTTTTCAGAATGGACTTAATCACTTTATTCGCCGCTTCGACCTGTCCGTTCGACTGCGGATGCGCCACAGAGGTGTACCGTTTCTCAATGTGGTATTTCTGGCAGAAGTCTCTGAATTCAGTGCTATCGAACTGAGTTCCGTTGTCAGTTATAACAATCTTTGGAATCCCAAATCGACAGATGATGTTTCTAACGACAAAATTGATCACTCGTTTGGTTGTGATTGTAGTCAGTGGCTCAGCCTCGACCCACTTAGTGAAATAATCTACGGCTACAACAGCGAACTTCGCTCCGCCCTTAGCTATGGGGAGACTTCCGATGATATCAATTCCCCACATAGCGAAAGGCCATGGGCTCGTCATCGTTTTTAACTGATTAGGAGGTGCTCTAGGTATCTTTGAAAATGTCTGGCACGCATCACACCGTCGTGCGTATTACGCCGCATCTTTGTTTATGGTAGGCCAGAAATAACCATGCCGCAACACCTTTTTCGCCAATGTTTGCCCTCCAGTGTGATCGCCGCATTCACCTTCATGTACCTCCTGCAGCACACGCTTGATGTCGTCATGAGCTATACACTGAAGAAGGGGCATTGAAAATCCCTGTCTGTAAAGAACTCCGCCTTGCAGAACGTATCGGGCAGCTTTACGAATTACCTTACGCCTCTCGCTTTTCATGGTCGGAAGCGTTCCATTCATCAAGAAATTCTTTAGAGGGGTCATCCATAACTCCCTTTCTGGTTCCGTCTCTAGTACCGAATCAATTTCCATCTGATCTATACTAGGAGACCGAAGTTCTTCGACTGGGGATAACCCGGTCTCTTCAGGATCGTCGGAACTAGCCATCTTTGCCAACTTATCCGCTTGTTGATTCTCTGACCGCGGAATATGAGATATGCTGTAGTGATCGAAGCAGTTCAGCAACTCCTTCACTTTCTTCAAGTATAAAATAAATCTTGGGCTTTTGGCTTGGAATTTTCCAGTGACCCGATTTACAACTAACTCGGAGTCGCAAAAGATGTCCAGCTTTGTGATTTCCAACCCCTTTGCGATCCTTAGCCCGGCTATCAGGGCTTCATATTCGGAGTCGTTGTTAGTGGCGTGAAACTCCATCCTGATAGCATAGGATATCAGCTGTTTCTCGGGAGTTTCAAGCACTACTCCAGCGCCGGATCTCTTGTCATTCCTTGCGCCATCAGTATACAATCTCCAGGCACTGGGGTCGAGAAGTAATTTTGAGGGGTCAACTTCTTCGTTTGCTATATCTTCCTCCGGGACAGTAAACTCTGCTATGAAGTCGGCTATCACTTGCGCCCGTATTGACCGCCGGGGCTGAAAGTTCAGATCAAATTGACTTAACTCAATGTTCCATTTGAGTAGTCTTCCAGACGCTTCTGGTCTCTGTAGAACTTGCTTGCTTGAGTGGATGATCTGTAGAATTTCCTGGACTTAACCAACATGTCGTCGACGTATACTTCTATTGTTTTCCCAATCTGGTTATAGAACATTCTGTTCACTAACCGTTGATATGTAGTGCCTGCGTTCTTCAAGCCAAAGGGCATTACCACATAGCAGTATAACCCCAGATCCGTAATGAAACTAGTGTGTTCTTGATCTGGAACATGCATTGGAATCTGGTTATATCCTGAATAAGCATCCATAAAGGAGAGAAGTTCATGACCCGCCGTTGAGTCCACCAACTGATCGATCCTGGGTAACGAAAAGCTGTCTTTCGGGCAGGCTTTATTCAAATCCGAGAAATCGATACATGTTCACAACTTCGCGTTGGCCTTCTTCACCAGAACTGGATTTGAAATCCAGTCTGGGTAGATTGAGTCTCTGATAAATCCATTACTCTTTAACTTTCCAACTTCTTCTTTCAAGGCAGCGGACCTCTCTGGGCCCAGCATTCGCCTTTTTTGTTTTACCGGAGGATGTTTAGGGTTAATGCTTAATGAATGGCTCATGATTGATGGAGATATCCAGCACATTTCTGCGTGGGTCCAAGCAAATACATCCAAATTATTTTTTAAGAAATTCGTCAGTTCTTTAGCTAAATTCGGATTTAACTGGGATCCAGTCTTAAGGACCTTCTTTGGGTCACTATTATCGATCGGTACATCCACAGTTGTCTCGTTGGGAGTCGCCATTCTGCCCCCAGGTTCTTTGTTCTCTTTGGGATCTATATCCTCGGGCAACTCTCTGGGCGACTCTCCTACGGTTATCATCTTTAATTGCTATAAGGTCTCTTCCCTTGTAGGGGGAGAAGCGCCCTTGGTTTCTATGTCCCCTCCATTGCGGAGTAGCTTTAGCTCTGCAATATAACATGCTCGTGCGGCAACCTGATCTCCTCTAACAACACCAACACCAGCTTCGGTAGGAAACTTCAATAACAAGCACCAGGGGGCTATACAGGCTCTAAACTTTGCGAGGGTCGGTCGGCCCAAGAAAGCATTATAGGGTGATTCAATATCCAAAACCACGAAGGGAAGGATTCTCACTCTCTGGCGTTCTCCTTCCCCAAGCGTAACTGGTAGCTTACATAACCCATTGGAGCGGTGGATGCTCCGTTAAATCCACGGATCCATCCCTGACAGGGCTTCAAGTCTTTTATCTCGAGATTCATCTGGTTGAATGTCCTTTTGAAAAGAATATTGATGGAACTCCCGTTATCCACCAAAACTTTATGAACAGTGGCCGGGCCAATAGGTACTGTGATTACAAATGGATCTTCAGTCGGAGCATGGACTCCAATGCTTTCTCGTTCGCGGACAACGACATCGTCGGACATCATCTTTTGTTGCTTTACCGGGACGTTGTCCTCAGGGTTGCTACACTCCCCTACCTCGAGGTGTTGCTTGGCTGCACTGACATACTGATCTAATGCCTTGGAACCGTGTCCGGTGAGATAAAGCCCTCCGATTATGGTATTGATAACAAGTTCATTTCCCTTTTGCTGGGCAGTTGGCCTGACAGCAGGTTTATTCTGGTTCTGATTTGGGGCCTGTACGGCTTGCCCCTATCTCTGGGCGTCACTCTGTATTCATCCAATTTTCCTTCTAGGAGAAGCCTCTCGACTACATCTCTTAGGTGACGGCATTCATTTGTCGAATGGCTATGAATCTGTTGAAAGAGACAAAACTTCCCCGTTTCACGTTCTTTCTCCGTCGACTCTCTGGGAGGAGGCCTTTTATTTTGGAGGACGTTGTACGAATCCATGAAGATATTTTCCAAAGTATCATTTATTGGCGTATAACTCTCAAAAGACCTGGGATGAGTCCTTCTCTGGGAGTCGTTCCCTCGATTCCTCTTCCGGTTGTTGCCATTACTGTTATTATCATTGTTTCCTGACTGACGACCACCCTGATTCCGATTTCCGACATTAACCTCGACCTTACCCGAGCTGTCTCCTGTCTGCTTAATGGCGACATTGCTCTGGATTTCCTCTTTATCGGCCGTTTTTGCCTTTCGGTTAGCATATACTTCCTCCCGACGTAAGTGCACGTTAGCTTTTTCGTAGAATAATTCTCTAGTATGAGGTGGCTTGCCGGCCAGGTATCTCCCAAATTCGGTGTCTTTATCTACCCCATCAATTAGGGCTTCCACAACAGTTGGCTCATGAGGATCTTTAACTTTAGTAGCAGCCAGGTTGAAACGGTCTAGATACACCCTCAAACTCTCGCCTGGTCGTTGCTTGACAAGGAACAAGTCAATCACACTCTTCGTCTTTTGTGCATAGATGCGGAACTGTTCCACAAACCTTTTACTCAACTCCCTGAAGCTGGAAATTGATCTTGCTAGTAAGCGAGTAAACCATAATAATGCTACATCCTTTAAGAATATGGGAAATGCTTTGCACTTGACAGCGTCAGAAGCTGCGGCAGTGGTCATTGACCAAGAATATCTCATCAGATGCTGGACGGAATCAAATCTACCCGTGTAATGATTCATCTGCGGCATGTTGAAGCGCCTCAGGAACATTGCATCTAAAATGTCATCAGTGAAAGGGGTGTGATTGCGGTCAATTCCCCAATCTTCATTCCGTTGTCCACGGCTATCTGCCAAAATTTGATGGATCATGGCTGCAACATTTGCACTGGTCAGTGGAGGCTCGGGGTCAGCGCTTCTTGCTCGGTGGGGTTCTCTAATCTCACTTCTAGGGGCAGTCACGAAATCCGGGGCTCGGATTGGGCTTCGCTGCCCCCTGTTACCCTAAGCATTTGTACGGCGACGGGGCTGAGGTAGTCTGTTCTTAACAGGGCTGTCCACACCTCGAGCTCTGGGAGTTGCGGCGCGATCATTCATATTGCGGTTTGAGGACCCTGCCCCCAGTGCCTCTTCTTCCCATGATGGCAGGGTTCCAAATCGAAGCTGCTCTATGTTTTCAGGCCTCTCATATGGTCGCCGCGGAGGTCTCGGCGATTCCTCTGACGAAGAAGAGTATTCTGGGGTGAGCGGACGAACTGGGGGCGTCCTTTGCCTTGCGAGATCATTAAGCCTTCTATCCATAGCGGTCAAGTTCTGTCACAGAATGGAGCTCTCCTGCCTTTGAGCAGCCAATTCATCAAAGAGCCTCTCCCACATTTCGGAAAAGCGAGAGAGATCCCCCTCAGTAATGGGAGCAGAAGGGTCATATTGATCATCATCATTTTCTCTTATGCGCAAAGAACTTGAGCCAGGTCGAGCGGAGGGGCCAGGATTGTATGAGCGAGCCATAGGCTCCTTTCCAGGTCGAGCTGCAGTCTGGTCATCAATTTGGATCGCTGTAGATCGAGGTTGGTGGCTCGCAGCGCCGCCCTGGGATCGGTTCATGGTCACAGTATGCGGAGGATTCGGGGCGTTATCACGGGATCGAGTAACAACCCCTCCAGCTTCGCGGTTCGCAGCGCCACCCTCAAGTCGGATCGTGGCACCTAGAATGGTTCGAGTCGCCCCCCTGTCCTCGCGATCCGTGACCCCCTCAACAACCTGCTCGTGTGCACTTTTGCCAACCATTTCATTCGCGACTTCACTCACTTGCGAAGCTCGCACTTCCTTAGACATCTTTCCAGCCATGATATCAAATGTCGCAGGATTCTTCAAAAATCTGAACAGTGAAGTTTTGGGACTGTTTTCTTCGGACTTTCAAATCCAAATAGTAGAATAGCAATCCGGTAGGCGGAGAATTCAGCTCTCAATGAAAGAAACAAAATGTTAGATCAAAATTTGGACCTAACACCCAAATTACTCTGATTCATAAAGAATTATAACTGGAGAATGAAGGAAAAGCAGAAAACACACAGAAATTATAGTGGTTCGGCGTTAACGAGCCTACGCCCACTTTATATGTTATCGATTATACTTTGAATGCTAGTACAATCAATGATTTCTCTCAAACTCACTCTTACAATTGTGATTTCTCTCAGTAATCTCGTAATATAACTGACAAGAAATAGTGGTATGACAGTAATGGTGGAATCAGTGCTCAATACTGCCAAAAGATCCTGAAAAATGCCAAGCTCTGGGCTATTTATAGCTGATTTTGTCAGGCGGATCGCGGTCACACGTGGCACAAATCCCGAGAATATCGGATCGTATCGCAACTTGATGAAGAATTAGTCAATTTAGCCGTTGTGGACAGGTGTCGCGATCCCCTTAAATATCGGATCGAGCAAGGAGGAGGAATTGGTCAAAGTGACAGTTGAGGACACGTGTCGTTGGATCCATGCATCTCGAATCGCCGAAGACTAGCTCGTGCTTGAACAGGTCAGAGGCTTCGCCGTGCGTCGGGGAATCGGATCGGTCCGTGCAGGGTAGTGGTGTAAGTACGGATCGAGTCATGTAGAGGTAGTCGGATCACTGATGCTATGGGGGCGATCCGATGGGGGGCGATCCGAGAGGGGCGACCCTCTGGTGCGATCCGATCCTTCATGGACTTAAGGAACGTAGTTTCATACTTTCTTCTTGTGAGTGAACCTTGGTGGTTTGGTCAAAAAGCTAGCCAACAATGCTGCTGCTAGAATAGTTCTTCTTCTTCTTAAAGCATAGGAATTGGAAGTCCGGATTCTAATACAAAAGTTGAACGAATTATTCCTTTCTATAATCCGTCTTTGTGAGTACAATTTGTTTCACAAAATAATTAATAAATTAATTATGATGAGTTCTAATTGGGATTATGAGAACATGTTTGTTGATTCATGTGATGTTACTTAACTTTTTTATCATCAGTTGGTGAACATATGACAGTTTTGCCAACTTATGTTAGTAGATCTGTTTCATATGTCCAATCACATTTGTTTAACTTGATTCATTTTACGACATAAGTTTATACGCAAGTTTGGGATATAAATCATATGCTAGTTTTTATATGAATCATATGCAAGTCTGTATGCGAATTATACACAAGTTTATATTTGAATCAAGTATATATATATATACATATGTGAGTTTATATGTAAAATATATGATATTAGTTTACATGTTTAAATTCATATGCAAGTTTGTAGGAATCCATATGCAAGTTTAGGTGAAAACCATATACACATATGCAAGTTTAGGTGAAAACCATGTAACGACCCGGATTTTTAGCCGTTGAATTCTAAATATTTAAATTTGTTTTAAATATTTTATTTGAATTATATACAGGAATTTATAATAAATTATTTAATAAAACGATATTTAAACGATTAATTTATAATATAATTTAGAATGAGCTCGTAAAGTCGCGGCAGTTCGTAATTTACGATTTAAATTTCAACTAAGTATACATGATTCGTTATAAGTCGGATTTCCTTGAAACAAGAAACGCTCGAATTTGTTGAACTACATCTTTCCAACGAAAGTGAAAAATCAAGATTTCATACTGTAGATTTCAAGTTACGTCCAAATCAAAATTCAGAAAGTTGTTATGGAATCGTATATAAGCCATAACGGTTATTTAAATATATTTAAATATCGGTCTTGAATTTGGACAAGCCCTTTGAGACGTAGTGACAATTTAATTTTTAGAATTTTACTATAATTTTTATTTAATTAAATAAGCAACTTTTTACTTGGGGTATTTTGCACCGTATATCAATATTTTGGGGTTTCATAATATAAGTTAAACTACCGATATTATTATATTTTTGGGACTGTGGTATCTCTCTGGACATGAACGTAGTCTTATTTCTGTCCGTAGTAGTTCGGATATGAACGAAAACCTTAGGTACCAACAAAACCATACATGCTTTAATAATATTATTATTATTAATGTATTAATCATAAAGACCACTAACATAGAAGGAACATGTGTCAGATATTGCAATATAAGTGGCTTTCGGTTGTAATGAAATTATATATAAAGAAATCAAAACAAATCTGCTGTATAATCTTTTAAAATCTGCTGAAAGTACTGAAATCCTGGCACCAGATCTTCGAAACGTCCTAGATAAAATCTCATTTTTGCGTGTAGTAAGAGCAAAATATATTGTTTGTCCTTTCACTAAAATATCTCTGTGTTAAATCCATATCAAATATCAGTGGCGCAACCCATATTTTCAAAACCTAAGCATTTTTTTAGAGATCCCACCCTATACCTCGTCTGTATCAAACTCTCCATCACATGTATAAATCTTTGAAAATTTGGCAAAATCAGGCGGTAAGAAATATGCAATAAATGTAGCTTCAGGAACCATGTGCGAATCAAAGAAATAAAAATCTCTGCAGCTTTATTCTATCCTTTCTAAATCAAAGCACATGCTAAACTGAAAAGAAACATATCGTATAAAAACGGAGTAACGCACATGACTACAACCCTACTCTATTTTCCTATTACGTGGCCACCAAGTCGCTCACCCTATAAAACGCAGTGTCTTCTTCAACATTTCTGCAGAACAACTGGAGCAAACAGATATATATATATATATATATATATATATATATATATATATAACACTGAATTCTCTCGTTCACCAAACCAAAACCAAACGAAGGCACTCAAATATTCATAAAAACAAAACAAGCTGATCTAATTCATTTCCTCCCTTTCAATAACAGAAACAACTCCTTCCTCACGAATAATCAAAACCGTGCCTTTTAATTTCCAATAAAAACCAAATCTTTGGTTTGTTAAATTTCTCAAAAAAGAGAGCTTCATTCCTATGCTATTTTACTCGTGTGTGATGGGCAAAGTAGGCATGGCGACGCATTTTGAAAGGGGGATTCCGGCTTGACATAGTGGTGATGAGGGGGATGTACTCGGATATGGGAGGTTCTAGGTCTTGTCGGAGTTGGCATGGGTGGTGCTCGGAGGTGCGGTGCTGGCCAGGTAATGGGGCATGGGTCCGGCGGTTTAAGGAACAGCTGTGATGGAGGAGAAGGAGCTCAGGATGTTGAGTTTGACGAGGGTACTTGTTTTTGAATCTATGGAGTAGGAATTGAAGACATGAAGGATGGTGTTGATTGTTTGGGAACTAATGGCGTGGGTTCCAGTTTTTGAACAGAAAAGAGAAATAGCAGGAGTAGGTAAGTGCCCTTTTTATTAAAAGAAGTTTTGGGTTTCATAAGATGATGTGATTCATTTTTTAACATGGCAGCTGTTTTTGGTTTATTGGCTTAGTTGATGTCGAGGTTCGGTCAAAGGGGTCGGGTAGTGCGAACAGTTAAACGAGGTGATGACCATATATTGAACAGTGTAGTTGTGGGTAAGTGGCATGTACAGGGTGTTCGAACTGGTAAGGGGTGGGGCACATTCAGTTTGGAAATTGAAAATAGTTGGAACTGTGCAAATAGTTTGCTCTTTCTGATGGGGATGATGGTGAAAGGACGATGATGTTTGAGGGGAGTACTATTTGCGTTCCCAATAGGGATCAAGTTGGGCTTATTTTCAATTAAAAGAAAAGGATATATAATGTTGTGTATGGCTACAAACATCGTTCTGCTGAATGCAACCTGGGTTGGCCACCATGTTGAAATTGACGAGACGACAAGGTGCATACATTGAGCTCAAACGTGGCTGGTATAGATCAGCGAAAGAAAATTTAAAACCACCAAGGATCGGATATCCATGTGTTAATTTGCAGCAGGGAGGAGCTAGTGGAGCTAAATATTGGTATCAATGCTCGGACGTGAGGGGGAAGTTCGCATGTCACTATAGACCAATGTTGGGTTGGGGAGTAAAGCTTGTAGCAAGAAACAAAGGATGCTGAGGGAAGAAGATGGGTTGACCATAACATAAGGAATTTAACGCAGTCATATCCATTGGAATCGAAACGATGAGATCTACATTATAGCACTGATAATGATGAGAACAGAGCTATTCGAATTTCGAGATAAAATCAAACGCTTGTTTGATTTTAATTAAAACGAAAGCAAAATTGCAAACTACAAAACGATGTGAGTAAACTCACTAGCTCTGCTTCGTTTATTTGTTTATAAACGAGTTTTTAAATTTATTTATAGTAATTTTATTCTGTGTGATGGTTGTTTGGTTGAATAGTTGCTAAAATTGTTTGATATGGTTATATCATTGATCGATTATTAGTTTTATTACTATGATATTTCATATACATGTGAAATTAATGTTGATTAACATCTGTAAATGCAGGGAAACAGGTTGGAGGGGTCCAACTGGATTCCATAACATTTATATTATTGTTTGTTATTTAATGTGATATATACTGTGATCGATTTTGCTGTGTTGAATTACCCTAGCCCTATAATTTTGAAATACCGTAAAATATTTTTGAATAAAGGAAATGAAATCTGAGTTTTAAAAAGGAAATTTATTTCTAAGAATAGAAGTGTAATTTCGAATTGAGTTGAAACTAAAAACATGTTAATGGAGAAAACAAGAAGTTGTCTATAAACGAAAGTATAAATTAAGTGAAATTTTTATCATTGGATAAACTGAAATATAAATTTGAATTTGAATTTATATGAAAACGTGGAAATTGGTTTTGAAACCAATATTTGAATTGAGATTTGAACTAAGAAAATTATAAAGGAAAATTATAAACGAGATTATAAATATTTGAAATAAATAAGGAGATTTTCTATAAACAATTGTAAATAGAAGTTATAAATGGAATTTGGATTTGATATGGTAAAATCAAATAAATTGATTATGTAAAATGAAATAGTATTCAAAGTGAATAATCCTTTAAAGCGGATATTTTGCAAATGAAAGTATCTATAAAGGAAATCTGGGTTGGTAATGTGAATTCAAATAGAAATTTGAATGGTAAGATAAATGGAAAACGTTTTCGAAAGGAAACGTTAGATTTTATTCCAAAGTTCGGAATATAAAACAGATTGAAATAAAAACCAAGGAATTTATAATTATACTTTGATAAGGTCAAAGTTTATTATAATGGTTTAGTTCAGGAAGGATATTTGAATTTTATTTTGTGCAAAACTATAATGAAATATATTAAGAAGTGAATATTTCAATATTTATAGCTTTGGAAAAACGGCTCCTTGTTTTGATAGTTTAAAATGTAATTTAAATTAGAATTATTAAACAAGTTATATTTGTATAAACCAAATATTTGGAAATAGCGATTTTTAACGCTGCTGTTATAATAAATGTTTTATAAATCTAAACAGCGATTTTTAACGTTACTGTTATAATAAATGTTTTATAAATCTAAATAGCGATTTTTAATGCTACTGTTATAATAAATGTTTTGTGAATCTAGACAGCGATTGTAATGCTGTTGTTAAAAGTAATGTTTTATAAATCAAATATCTTGGAAACAGTGATTATAACGCTACCATTATATTAATATTTTTCTATAAAAGAAGTGTGTTTGTAGATTGAATCTGAAAGTCGCGCAAGCGAGATTTTGTTTAAAGTTGTGAGCTTTGACTATTTCAAAGTTGAGAATGTTGTTCAATTAAGGTCTGAGAGGTAATTGTACCCCAACTTGACTGACTGCATGGTTGACGGAGAAATGGTTAAGGTTCGGTAGCAAGGATTGGTTAGTGATATCATTAGTTAACGAATGATTTATGGTTTGAGTTATAATAACGATGTTTTATAACATCGCGCTAAATAAATAATTTTGAATTGTTTTTCCCTAAATAAAATGAAAGATATTTTTCTACGTGTAATGGATTGGTCAACAAGGAATTAAGAAATTGAATATGGAAATATTTTCTGATATTAATAAGGTATATTTTCTAAATATAGAAAATAAGGATTTCATCAATATATATAGAAATGTTTTTTTACTGGAATAAGGGATATTTTCTCGAAAAGAGAAATTATAATATTGGAAATGTTTTTCCAAGAATCAAGAGAGAAAATTGAACTTTGAAAGGATACGAAAGATGGGAAATGGAAATTCGAAATGATAATATAATAAGTAATTAATTTAAAAAGAGGCCAGTGTTGTTTGATGCTTGATCGGTAGGATTTCCAATTGGAAATAGGATTGTTGATTGTATGGATGTTTTTTTTGATAGTTAAATCACCGAATATCAAAGTTTTGATTTATTTTATACCTCCATTATCATTATGGAGAGACCGGGATCAGATTTAATATCTGAAAACCACTACGTATTGGTATAAGCATACATATCAACTTGTACTGAAGGTAATTGAAGACGGAGTTGTGCTAGGGCTATCCTTTTTACGGGATAGTGCCTTTGGTTTGTCCAGACCCAAGACAACTTGTAAGAACGAGTGTCTGGCAGATTATTTCCAAAGGGATTATGTACGTTGATTCCTTCAAACGTACGAAGTTGGTGGCAAAGACGGGAAACTTCTTTTGCCTAACAATCTGAGTATTTTTGTGGGAATCAATTAGTGATTTCCGATGGATCCGACGATGTGGCATTCAAAGTGAATGGTGGCTAGATGTTCTAGAAGATAATTCAAACCTCAAGCCTCACAACCGGGAATTGACCAAAAATCGGGCAGGCAGCATGGCTATGTGGGTCGCTCCCTTAGGATGTATAATCACCTATCTAGAGAAACTCCAATTGCTTCTTTTATCTATCAATGTTGTCCCTTTCGGGAAACGGTTGCTGATCCGAAACGTTGGTGATATACATTCGATACACTCAAGCGAAATGAGTGGTCGGTCATGTGTGGGCCGGGTTGCAAGACGTTCTTGTTGAATGCCACTGTATCCCCTCTAGTGTACATTGATCGGAAGGTGGTTCCATACCTTGTCGTGTTGGAAATCAAATCTCCAATAAGCGCCCTGTGGTTTTCGATTTGATATTATATATGGAGCGTGAGATGCAAGCGTTCCGCTAGATTTCTATTTATTTGATTTGGACACTATTGTAATATCACCAGATTTGGTATCAAAAATATTTTGGTTATTGTATGGTAAAAATCGTCTGTGTTTTTGTGTGGATCGGTCTTACGATTATCATATCTTTCAAAATAATTTTGAAAGTTAAACAAATGGTTAGAGTTTACTCACACCAGCCCCATGACTGACCCAGAGTTTATTTTTTTTGTTTTCCCTAAAGTCTTGGGTGCCCAAATTTATACGCGCAGTCAAGTAGTCGGGAATTTGCAGATCAACTTGGAGGAGCTCGAAGCAGGAGGCTTCACCAATTAGCTATTGAATATCATATTTCCCGTTGTGTACCATGGAAACAGGCATTTATAACTGTTCCAGAAATTGTTGTTGTGCTCTGATAATGGTATGTGTATATAAAACATATTTGTATTTCAAAAGTTATGTTATTTAATATATTTTATTCGTTCCGCTGTGAGCTTATGATCATCATGTTTTTCTTTTATTCTAAATTTTCATTCTTTCTACTTCTCATCCTCTGACTTCTTTCTAATAATGATTCGTATTTCTGTGCAATTTGGGTAGGACGTATAGTGTTATTGGTCGATCCAAAGGGTAAGGAAATTCGGGCCATTACATTTGGTATCAAAGCTGAAGGTTGAGTTGTAATCTTGGCTCGGTGGCGCAACTCAATAGAGATGGGATTAGTAATAACCTAGTTTGAGTTTGAGTGTATATATCTTAGCGTGTATTTGTAGATTTTATATGAAAATTGTTTTATATTGTGTTGAATGGTTTGTTGAGTGGTTTATAAATTCTGGTCGATATAGGAAGTACAACTGTATCGATAGGTGTTTCTAAACTCTTGAACAAAGCAACTCGATACAGTATTGTTTTAAAATAGTTAAATGAAATAATTTTGCCCAAAAATTATTTTGATTTAAAAGGGATAAATTCTGCATTATTACATATGAATGTGTTGATTTTTATTACAATCAAATTAAGTAGATTTTGTGACTTATAATTAAATATGATTTGTATACGAATAATATATACAAATGAGAAAATATAAAGTTGGATCCAAACCAGAATTTGAATTTGAATCCCGGGAGTTTAGAAATATTTTCTAAAGTGTTTTGAAATTAATCAAGAAATATTTTGAAAGGATTTGAATAAAAATTTGTTTTAAATGGATTTTGAAATTTTTGAAGCATTATAATCACTACAGTCGCTAGAAAATAATTCAAATAATGATGGCCACATCATTTGTATCTATTTTCGAGTTTCTAAGTGATGAATTGCTACCATAAGAAGATTTTTTTATCGAAATTGGGTTGAGAAACGAATTACTTTAAGAATTCAAAAGTTTTGAATTATTATTGTTGAATATATGTATAAATATGTATGATTTCAAACTAATTTGAAATAAAACCCGGGAATTTAAATCCTGAAATTAAAATTTAACTTGTATAAGTTGAATAGATTGAAATGGTAAAAATATATCAAGTGAATTCGAATTTAACTTAAGTTAAATAAAATTGGATTGAATTAGAAATAATTCCATGAAGAGAAATGTTGAGATTCGAATTATTAATATGAATTCGACTTATGAATAAGAAAGTTGAATATATATTGGATGTTGTGGATTTGGATAAATTTGGATTCAAGTATAATAGGTGGATTGACTTAAATAGAAATCAGAATCGAATTGATAGAGTGGAAGTGAACTAATCTGAAGTTGATTAGAGAGTTAAAAACTGGAAGTTGAATTGATTTGAAACAAACTGGAAATGGATATGTGTATGCTAAGCGGATTTCGAATGGAAGCAAGTGCAAGAGATAGAATTATGCCCGACAAAAAGGTACATGTTTACAATATTACTTGGGTTCGATGGTTTTATGAGCCTATGAGGCAAGCCTGTTCTCTTTTTGATTTTCTTTTGGATTGGAGAAAGGCGTAGAAAGGCGAGTTATGGTTGTACCGATTAAGCCGTGCAAAGGAGATGCTGGCGAAATTTTTCGAAAATTTAAAGAGCTAGAAAGTTTTTAATGAAATTTTTTATAATTTTCAATCAAGTGTTATTTGTGATTGAAATAAGAAAACCAGATTTGGTTAATAAAATTTTAAGTGGAATAATGAAATTGATAAATGGATTTAAAATCGATTGGAGTAGGTGTGAATATGCAGAAGAGCATACGAATTGAAAACAAGAAAGTGATGATGGATTGTCCAAAAAGGTGGACGGATCACTTGGAAAGAATTATGAATGTTCGAGTATTGATATGAGAATTCAAAGGTCGGGTAAGAACTGTGTAATGAAGATATGGAATATAAGATTCCAACTAAGTATGTTATGAGGAGTTAGAGTTATAGCATTTTACTACTTAGCAATTTCGAGGACGAAATTATTTTAAGGGTGGAGGAATGTAACGACCCGGATTTTTAGCTGTTGAATTCTGAATATTTAAATTTGTTTTAAATATTTTATTTGAATTATATACAGGAATTTATAAGAAATAATTTAATAAAATGATATTTAAACGTATAATTCATAATATAATTTAGAATGAGCTCATAAAGTCGCGACAGTTCGTAATTTACGATTTAAATTTCAACTGAGTATGCAGGATTCATTATAAGTCGGATTTCCTCGAAACAAGAAAGACTCAAATTTGTTGAACTATATCTTTCCAAAGAAAGTGAAAAATCAAGATTTTGTATTGTAGATGTCAAGTTACATCCAAATCAAATTTTCAGAAATTCGCTGTTGAATCATATATAAGCCACAACGGTTATTTAAATATATTTAAATATCGATCTTGAATTTGGACAAGCCCTTTGAGACGTGGTGATAATTTAATTTTTGGAATTTTACAGTAATTTTTAATTAACTAAATACGCAACTTTTTACTTGGAGTATTTTGCACCGTATGTCAATATTTTGGGGTTTCATAATATAAGTTAAACTACCGATATTATTATATTTTTGGGATTGTGGTATCTCGCTGGGCATGACCATACTCTTATTTCTGTCTGTAGCAGTTCGGATATGAACGAAAACCTTAGGTACCTACAAAACCATACATGCTTTAATAATAATAATAATAATATTAATATATTAATAATAAAGGCCACTAACATAGAAGGAACATGCGTCAGATATTGCAATATAAGTGGTTTCAGTTGAAATAAAAATATATATAAAGAAATCAAAACAAATATGCTGTATAATCTTTTAAAATCTGCTGAAAGTCTTGAAATCCTGGCACTAGATCTTCGAAATGTCTTAGATAAAATCTCATTTTTGCGTACAGTAAGAGCAAAATATATTGTTTGTCCTTTCACTAAAATATCTCTATGTTAAATCCTTATCAGATATCAGAGGCGCAGCCCATATTTTCAAAACCTAAGCATTTTTTTAGAGATCCCACCCTATACCTCGTCTGTATCAAACTCTCCATCGCATGTATAAATTTTTAAAATTTGGCAAAATCAGGCAGTAAGAAACATGCAATAAATGCAGCTTCAGGAACTATGTGCGAATCAAAGAAATAAAAATCTTTGCAGCTTTATTCTAACCATTCTAAATCAAAGCACATGCTAAACTCAAAAGAAACATATTGTATAAAAATGGAGTAACGCACATGACTACAACCCTACTGTGTTTTCCTGTTACGTGGTGTTAGACTACTTTGTGAACTAGGCTAGACAAAGAGTATATAGTGAGAAAGACACCAATCGGATCGGATCGGAGGAAGAAAGTGCTGGACATGAGTAAATCAAAGACACAGAGGTCACGTCGGATCGGGTCAGAAATATGTCAGCAATCTCAAAGGATAGCAAGTGGCCTTATCGGTTCGGATTGGAAGAGTATGGCAGCAACATCATAAAGTAGGTGGCTTCGGCGGTTCGGATCGGAGGAACACTTCGGCAGCATCAGAAGAAAGCAAGCAATCCCATCGGTTCAGATCAGATGAGTACGTCAGCAGCATCAAGGGACAGCAAGTTGCATCACCGGATCGGATCGGAGGCCCCGATCCGAACCCCTTTTCCCTTTGAATCTATAGTCGTTCCTGCGCATATCCCCAGAAGACTCGGACAAGATCTGACTATTTCTCCCCTGATCTCCAACTAAATCAATGCGCTGTAGCCATCTTGGAGCCTCCGAACCCGACTCTCAAGGGATGGATGCCACGCAATTCCGAACCGGAGCCACTTCGAGGAGATTTTTCACCTATAAATACACCACCTAGACGCATTTGAAAGGATCTTTTGGCAAATTCTCAGTCCATACTTCCTCCATAGCCGAATTCTACATTCATATTCAGATCAGAATCATCTCTTAAAGTCCATTTTTGAGAGATTTGAGTGAGTGTGTGTTATAATTGTGAAGTTGAGTGAGACGTAGGCTCATTAACGCCGAACCACTATAAGTTGTGTGTTCTTTATTGCTTTTTGATTCTATTTCATTGAATTCATATCTATTTTGGGTGTCAGAGCCAATTTTTGGTCTAACATTTTCCTGCTTTCACTGAGAACCTTCAAATTCTAGGCCTTTCTGGGATTATCATTCTACTGTTTGGACCTTCAAGTTCAAAGAAGTTAATCCCCTTTCTCTTACACCTTTCAATACTTGTTGACTAACCGTTGAAGAATCAAGTATTATGGCTAAGACCAAAGGAAAGGAAGTGCAAGGTGCTAGGGGAAATGATGCTAGAGAAAATCAGCAAGCTATTGTGTTAACAAGGCCACGCGCTCAAAGCTCTGGAGCATATCACTCTAACCAGGAGGATCCGAACCGGATCGGAGGGGCCAATCTGAACCGAGAGGAAATGAACCGGATCGTGTTAACACCGATCCGACCTGATGATATGAACCGTGGCGATGATGGTGTCGGGGGCTCCCACTCTCTCCATCCGAACCGCCCCGAACACGCTGTTGTGGGACGATCCGATCCGAATCAGAATGAAGCTGGAACTTCTACTCGATCTCCCTCCAATGCTCCGGTTCTAGCCACGATGACTAAGATTCGGCCTGATCCATCTGCATCCATTACTCAGGGAGATATTTTACGTTTTCTTGACATGCTTCAGAGCATAAAGAAGCATTAAAAGCCCAAAGGCGAGACAACCTTCGCATGCAGGAAAAATGATCACCATGGGTAGAGAATCACAAGAGCTCCCAAGGCAGAGGACTCCTTCCCCACCGCACCGCATTCCTACAGATGATTCATCTTGTTCGGGGGAGGAATGTCCTCGCGAGGTAAGGCCGCTTTAACGACCTCAGAACCTCGATCAATTGACTTTTGGATCTTTAGGATCCCGAGAAGATGTTGCCCGTGTATTGGGCCCTGATGACCCGAGTCTACGACAGCCTATGTTGCTACCTATGCGCGGATCCCATGTCTTACACATGGATCCTAATATTACTAACCCCACACAGCAACAACTTCTCCAACCTCTACCTCCAGAGATCGACCGGGAGCGCAGAGAGCAACGTAGAGCAGCTGCCGCCAGAAACAGAAGGTCATCCCTTGATCAGCAATCCGGGGTGATCCGAACATCAGATCTAGAGAGCCTGTGTAGACATTAACCCATGCCGATGTAAAGGCAATGGTTTGACCTATCATGTCTGAAAGCCGGCGATATACCAATGAAGATTGGGGTATTGAGCGAAGTCATACCCCGTTCACAGATGACATTCTGAATTTCCAGTTCCCCCGATGATTCAACTTGCCTCGGATGGATCGATATTCAGGGAGAAGAGACCCAGGGCAAAACCTAATGAGATATGCATGGTTTATGAACGCCGCAGCAGCTCCACATGCCGTAAAGTGCAAAGCTTTTCCCATCTATCTTGAAGATGTAGCGTTAATGAGGTTCACTCGATTTCCTCCCCGGTCGGTGTCAAATTTCACAGAATTGAGTGAGCGTTTCATGAATCAGTTTCGACTGCATGCCCAAAAGTCCAAGACCATCGTAGAATTGTCACGAATTAAACAGGGCCCAGGAGAATCTTTGAAGTCATATTTGGATCGCTTTAACCTGGCCGTCACTGAAGTCACTGATCACCATGACGCCAGTATCCTGATGGCCTTGATAGAAGGAGTATATCTTGACACAGAGTTCGGGGATTACTTGGCTGGAAAACCACCTCCTAAAAGAGAATTATTCTATGAAAAGGCTAATGTCCATTTAAGGCGAGAAGAAGCTAAGGCAAATCGGAAGAGAAAGTCCGAAGGGGCCTCGAAGGAAGGTGTCCAGAGCAATGTCACCGTGAAACAGTCTGGCGACAGTTTAGGAAAAGTGGAAGTAAATGTTGGCAACCAGAGTGTTGGTAATAGCAACAGAAATGGGAACGACAATAGAAGGAATAGAAACCGTGGGAATATCTAAAATAAAAGACCCCGATTCCAGAGTTTTGAAAATTACACGCCGTTAAATGATACGTTGGAGAACATTTATCTAGACACATACAGCATATTGCAGTACAAAAAAACCACCCAGAGATTCTACTGAGAAGGAAACTGAAACAGGAAAGTTTTGCTTGTTTCATGGAACACACGGTCATTCCATCAATGAGTGTCATCATTTGAGGGATATCGTCGAAACGTTGCTGCGAGAAGGGAAGTTGGATGAATACAAAGCCGCCCCAAGGGACAGGGGACAAGGGGGACAAGTCCCGAACCAAGAACAACCTGCTTCAAAACCCACGGCTCAACAAAAGGGTAAGCGGATCGTCATTAACTCCATTATAGGCGGGCCTCACTTGATTGGTCGTAGTTTTAAAGCAATGGACCAACACGTCAACACCGCCAAGCATTATGAAGTAGGAGAATGCAGCAGCCTTGAAGACGTCACTCCAATAAAACAGCAAAAAACGATGTCCGATGATGTCATATTCCGCAATCGAGACGAGTTTGGAGTTCAATCTCCAACCGACGATCCACTAGTGATAACCACGACAATTAGCCCCGTTGTAGTCCATAAGGTGTTAGTGGACAATGGAAGCTCGGTCAATATCCTCTTCAAGAAAGCCTTCGAAAAAATGAGGCTCGAAGCAAAAGACTTAAAGCCATGTCAAGGATGGATACGTGGTTTTAACGGAGTATCCACAGCTCCAATGGGTTTTGTGGAATTACCAGTCACACTAGGGCAGGGGGATCGCCAGAGAGTAAGGATCTTGCCATTTGTAGTTCTGGATTTGGAGTCGCCTTATAATGCCTTCCTAGGCCGACCAGCCCTTGCCGAATTTAGGGCATGTATTGCGCCTTGGTGTTTGTTGCTAAAATTCCCAACTGACTCTGGAGTAGGGACAATGGGAGGCGACCAAGCTACGGGACGGGCTTGTTACGTGGCCGAGTTAAAGATGCTAATGAAGGGGCTGAATATAGATGCTAAAGACGATTCCGCCTCTCCAAAGGGGGCCTCAGTATAACAACTAAGGGGTCCTGCCTCGAGAGAGTCGCCCTCAGACGTGCTCGAGGATATAGATCCCAGAGAGGATAGAGAACCTGGGACATGAAGGCAACTCCCAATGAAATAACAATGAAATAACAATCGACATATCTATTGATGAAACTGATCCGACAAAGGTACTAAAGATAGGCTTGCAACTAGATGCAGTTAGAGCAAGGGAATTGGCTGATTTCTTGAAGGCAAATCTGGATGAGTTTGCCAGGACTCACGTGTGAGGGATTTCTCCTACCATTATGAGGCACTCTTTGTGTATCAATCCAAAACACCCATCAGTCAAGCAGAAGTGGAGGAATTAAAAGGTAATGGATTCATTAAGGATTCGAAATATACCGACTGGATATCGAATCCGGTCCTGGTCAAAAAGTCAAACGGGAAGTGGAGAACGTGCATCGACTTTTCTGATTTAAACAAGGCTTGCCCGAAGGATAGCTTTCCTCTTCCCAGAAATTATCAACTAGTAGATACAACTGCCGGGCACGAACTTTTATCCTTTACGGACGCATATTCCGGGTACAATCAAATTCCCAAGCACGTACCAGATCATGAGCATACAAGCTTTATCACAGACTTGGGATTGTATTATTACGTCGTGATGCCGTTTGGATTAAAAAATGCGGGAGCCACATATCAGCGCCTGCTCAATCGCATGTTTTACAATCAAATTGGGAAGACCATGGAAGTTTATGTAGATGATATGCTAGTGAAATCTAAGCAATCTCCCGATCATACGAAGGACTTAGCAGAAATGTTCGGCATACTACGGCGGTATGGGATGAAGTTGAACCCTTTGAAGTGTTCTTTTGGTGGGGCATCAGGCAAGTTTCTTGGCTTTATCGTGAGTTCCAAAGGAATCGAAATCAATCCGGACCAAATAGCAGCAATCTGGAATATAGAGCAGCCGCGAAAGATTAGGGATGTTCAAAGCTTAGCCGGAAAGGTTGCAGTACCGGGCAGGTTCATCCCCAAAGCAACAGACAAGTGCGTGCCTTTCTTCGACCTCATAAAACGGGGAAAGCGAAATTTTGAGTGGACTCCCGATTGTGTGGAGGCGTTCCAGAATCTGTTATACTTCTTAGAAAAGCCTCCAATATTATCAAAGCCCGTGCAACATGAGGATTTGTTCGTCTACTTAGCGGTATCATCTTACGCCGTCAGTGCAGCACTAGTGCGTAAAGAGGATAAAGTCCAGAAACCTGTTATTACATAAGCAAAAAACTAGCTGCTGCAGAACGTAACTACCCAAAGATAGAGAAGCTTGCATATAGCCTCTTGATTGCTTCCCGAAAACTCCGCCATTATTTTCAGGCACACCCAATAGTGGTGTTTACCGACCAACCCTTGAGACAAGTGTTGCAGAAACCCGAAGCATCAGGGCGACTACTTAAATGGAATATCGAGCTGAGCCAGTTTGATATGAACTTTCAGCCGTGAAGATCAATAAGGGGGCAGGCCTTGGCTGACTTCATACCTGAATTTACAATTCCTGAAGAAGAAACGGTAGGTGACATGACAATTACTTTCGATCAAGAATTAGAGCTTAGTCCGTGGAAATTATATACGGACGAAGCCAAGAATGATAGAAAGTCCAGTGCCAGAGTTTTTTTAATAACTCCTGAAGGACGATCTATCTACTATGCGTTGCGGCTAGAGTTTCCTGCTACCAATAATGACTCCGAGTATGAAGCCCTGATTGCCGGGCTGAAACTCGCCAAAAATTTGGGAGTGAAGACACTAGATATATATTGCGACTCCAAGATAGTTGTATGTCAAGTTCGGGAAGAATTTGCTTCTAAACGACCTCGACTCATCATTTACCTCAAGAAGGTAAAGGAATTGTTGGAAGATTTGGAGCATTATAGCATAACACACATTCCAAGGGCAGAAAATCAGAAAGTAGATCGATTGTCGAAGCTAGCAAGTTCAGATAGTCTTAAAGAATCCGAAATGGTTCCGATAGAGGCGTTGGATTCACCAAGTTTCGATCTAATGGAAATATAGCTAGCCCTGGAAGTTGAACCAGAAAGAGAATCCTGGATGACATCAATTAATAATTTTCTCAAAAATGGAACCCTCCCATTGAAAAAGAGTGAAAGACGAGCTGTAAAACGTAAGGCCACAAGATACATTTTACAGAACGACGTCCTTTATCGTCAAGAGTTTTCGATGCCCCTGCTACGGTGGATCGCACCCGACGACATCAAACGTGTACTGCAAGAGGTACATGAAGATGAGAGTGGAGATCACACCGGGGGGGCCAAACCGTAGCAAAGAAAGTGTTACGGTACGGATATTTCTAGCCTACCGTGAACAAAGACGCAGCTGCTTATTCACGACGCTGCGACAGATGTCAAAGATATGCCAATGTTCCCTGAGCGCCTCCGATTCAAGTCAATGGTAAGTCCGTGGACGTTTTCCATGTGGGGAATCAACATTATTGGAGTGCTACTGTAACACCCCACATCCGTTAGTGTCACTCACAAAGGGAACGCACTAAGTTCTGTGGAGTATTTTTGGGTAAAAGATGCAGACAAATTACAAGACAGACAGAAATTAAGCAGCGGAAAATAAAACTTTGCTTTATTGATAAAATAGTTTGTACAATGATTTCTTTACAATATCAGAGTATCATCTGTCTTACAAAATAAAGAAGCATAAAAATACATTTATATTCCCCAATGTAGCAAGAACCAGCCATAGCATCTGAAAAGAGAATCTAAGCAAAACTTCGACAAATCTTCAAGCTGGGAAAGAGTGACAATCCAACTTAACCTGAGCTATACTATTCCCTCCTTTACTACCTTGGGGTGGGGGGGACGGAAGAAAAGAATACGAAAGAAAAACAAAGTCAGACATAAAGCCTAAGTAAGTTCAGTAACTTCTAGCATGTGAACATGAAAAACAAAACGACATGAATTAACTGAATACAAGATTACACCATGACGATAGGGTCAGCAAGATTAGACGAGATAATCACAAGATATGCTTAGCAAAGATAAACTGGATATGCTCTAATACTTTCGCCGTTTCTCTATTTCCTTGTTGTACTGGTTTCTATATCTCTGCACCACCTATCTAGTGTCCCGACTAGTAACGATAACGTGATCCCAATCCCTGTAGTTTCCATTGCCTTCAGGCATACATTTATTATTTGTTACCTAGATCTAATCTAGGGTTTTCTACCAAGTGCCTTCTAGATTCAACTAGAGTTTACGCTATCTGCTGAACGCTTCTCGGATTCAGGGTTTATGCCACCTAGTCCAACTAGGGATTATGCTACCTGTCGAACGCTGCCCCCAAGTCTAGGACACACTACCTAGAGTGGTATATGTTCCTATACTTCCCCACGCATGTATCGCGAATCGTTATCGCTTGTCTAGGTGCACATGTCCTGTAATGTGCGGCCCGAGTCCCGTGGCAGGGCAAATCAAGAAATACAGAACTCGGTCGGGAGCTTTCAGATATCTGTCGACGCATATGCTAAGGTCTGTTTTTATTCCAGTGGCTATGGTCCCACTTGGTCTTTTGGAGTTCTCCGCCTTTCCGCTTCACGTACCTCGATTGACTGAAGATGGATGGTAGACGACGAGTTGCTATCACAGGGCTACTGTTTTCTTGCTGAATCACGCCGGTCCATCCTAGTCTTTAGGTTGTCATGTATTGCAACCAAGGCATACCCCTGGTTCTTCTACGCAGACCTTAACCTCTGTGAGCCCAGGAGGATCATCTGCAGCCTCACAGAGGGATACCAAGAGTACCCTCACGTCCCCTCGAAGCCTCGGGCTTCGTAACCCAATTCGTTGGAGCCTACTTTTTACTCAGACGGACATTCGCTCCTTCCCGTGTTATACTAAGAATTACTACTTAGTTCTACTAACTAAGGTTTACCACTTAGTTTCCCGAATCGTTGTTTTCTTAACTAAGGTTTACTACTTAGCTCCTTTTAACTAAGGTTTACTACTTAGTTCTCTTTCCCGTCAATTTGGATTGGTTAAGTGTCACTAGTCAATTCATGCTAACTTAACCCTTTTCATTTATCCTGTTAAACTGGTTAAGTGTCATCAGTAATTCATGTTGACTTAACCCTACCACAAACCAAGTTATATTGGTTAAGTATTTCTTATTACTTAACCTATTCACCCTGTATTGGTTAAGTGTTCCTTTTTAACTTAACCTTGCCCGTCTGTTTTAACTAACGTGTTATTCATGGTTAAGTATTATCCCTTCACGTTTTAGACTTAACCCTATTCCTTTATCACAATCTGATGGTTAAGTGTTCAAGCTTACTTAACCCTACGGTCTAGCCCAGCTAACATATCAAATTGGCTAAGTGTATTTACTTAACCCCAACCTCTAGTCTTAGTTAACATGTTAATTTGGCTAAGTGTATTAACTTTACTTAACCCCACCTTCTAGTCTAGTTAACATGTTAATTTGGCTAAGTGTTTTATTAGTTACTTAACCCCTACAAATCTGGTCTTGTTACCATAAGTTTGGTTAAGTGTCCCTATGGACTTACCCCTCCCATTCTAGCTTAACTGTGTTAAGTTGGTTAAGTGTTCCTATGGACTTAACCCTCCCATTCTAGCTTAACTGTGTTAAGTGTCTGTATGAACCTAACCCCACCCATCGGTTTGGTTATCTTCTTGAATTGGTTAAGTGTCCTAGTAAACTTAACCCTACCATTCTTGTTCTAGCTTTAACTAAATAAATTAAAGACGCTACCACTCACATTAGACAGATATTGTTGCGAATACTGGATATGCCGGTTGGTTCAAAGCAGGTTTACATCGCAACTCAGTCTAACCTCGGGTTAGGCATATTCATGGTTTTCTAAGTTCAAAGGGGTTTTGGTTAATTTCCAAATCAGGTTTTAAAAGTAACCATCCCGTCCGTCGGATCAGTTAGGGATAGCGAGGGAGAGCAGGAAACTTGTATTTTCCAAACCCAAGCCTAGACACTACCCTCTCTATCACCCTAGAACTTTCTGGCGTATTATTAAAAGAGATGTCATTTAAGAAACCTTTAATTTGTCTAAATTTACATTTTCTCATTTATGACAAATTCTATAAGTAAATTATTCCTAATTTACTTATTTCATAATTACTCTTTTTAATGTAAATTGTCAACCTTTATTCTCATGGCCCATTTCCCCCTCTAAATCATATTTATGCTCTTTGGTATGTAAACTATACCAAATTAAGTGTCACTAACCATGATTTTGCTAAACATGACAATTACTCCCTAATATGGCCAGTTTCAAATTTTTGCCAATATACTTCTTATGCCAAATTAGCTAATCCAATTCTGATTTAACATTCTAATTACGGTTCATGTCCAACTAGAATTATTATTTTAGTTCACAATCCATGTAAATGCTAGATTTACAAGTCAATACTAGATTCATATTACATATCCTATAATTCATGTCAAATTTATCCAATTTGCATTCTTATGAACATGCCATAATGCGTGTTCCCAATTTATGCCAATTTCCAAGTTTTAAAACTACGTTTCTAGTAAATTTCATATTTTCCCCAAATCGTATTCCCACCGTTCGTATAATCGTGATTCAATCTAGATTATAGATAAATCTAGATTCGTAGAAAATAGGGAATGAACCAAAGATGCTATGAAAAAAGGATGGACATAATAACTGGCATAAAAAGGGTTTGAATAACGACGTAGGTTCAAGAACATGGGTAGATCTAACTTAATAGGTAAATTCCCAAGGTCTAAAACCAAGAATAGACAGAATAGAGACGTAGGTTCAAGAACATGGGTAGACCTAACTTAATAGGTAAATTCCCAAGGTCTAAAACCAAACAAAACCAAGAATAGACAGAATAGAAAATCAGGTTTATACCCAATTTCACAGTCACAAAACTTAAACAACACTTTCCTAGTCATGAATCATAGGTGTTTAGTCACAATTTACCTCGTTATGTCATAGGCAATAGTTTATGTTTTCTAATCAAAGGCATAGGCTTGTATTCATGGTCAAAGGAAATAATTCTCATAGTCACAGTCACAGTCATAGGCAATGTCCATAGTCATAGGAAATATTCATAGTCATAGGCAATGTTCATAGTCAAAGAGGCATATGGTTCTAAGGTCCATAGCTTCATAGTCACGGTCTTATTTGTCCTCGAATCATGACAGTTCTTAATTAGGTCCAAAGAAATAGGCACTGATTCGAATAGAAAGAATTGGCATACTCTTTTATTCCTTTAATTTCATGTCACGAAAAGAGAAACGTTCAAATCTGTGAAGTAACTAACTTACAGAGATTTAGATTAGAAAAGAAAGATGGTGTTGCTATGATTCGTGCGACGCTAGCCTTTAATCCTTTTCTTGAAGCTTTATTCCTGATTTGAATCTCTTCTGGACAACTTGAGCAGCATTTCTTCGTCTTGATTTATTTTATATATTATTTATTTATATATTTTCTCAGAGGCAGCATAAGGATAGAGAAGAATTGTGAATAGAGAAGGAGTCTAGGGCTGTTTATATAGTGTTAGGCGGACGAACCTAGGCAGAAAACGTGACCAAATATATCAGAACGAACCAGGTGCAGAAAACTGGAAAAAGTGGGGAGGTCGACCCCCAGGTCGACTACCCAGTCGACCTGGGTGCCTTGGGCGGGAAAATTCCCGCCCAGCCCAACCTGGGTCTGTTTTTCGAATTTGAACTCCTTTTCTGACCTGTTTTGAAATTTGAACTTCGCTGAATCTTCCGGAGGCCATACCTTCCTCATACGGACTCTGATTTATGCAAACTCGGACTCTATCTCTTGCAGAATTCCGAGACGAACGCAATGGCGCAGCCCGTTTCCCTTGATTTTGATTTTAAAATTTAATTCTGCCTTGATTTGTGAATCTTAGTGTTACAGAATTACGGGGTGTTACATTCTCCCCCACTTAAAAGGATTTCATCCCCGAAATCCTCAAGTTAGGAAGAATGTGTCCTACCATCCAATCACCCATCTACTCAACCATTCAATCACAGGCATTCATTGTCCTTAAAAGATTTCTAATGCTTTCATGTTCATATGCATAGTGTGTGTATATGTCTTTATCTAATGCAAAATTAGGCGGTCTACTGGGTCAGTTGACCTCCTTAATGCGAATCATGTCAGTGCCATGCGTCCAAACATGTATGCAAGCACCCCTAGTTATGTAAATACTACATGCGTGCATAGCCATTCATCCATATGCAACATCCATATGATAACATATCAAGTTCAACTTACAAACAAATACATATTTGTAAATGCAATATGAAAGCGTCCAAACTGATCTAGTGCCTAATACGTATGCATATGCATTCACGAGCAACCATTTGCAACCACTTGCAACCATCAACCATAACATGTTTCAAATACATGTTTACATCCATTGGCTTCTACCTAAGGATCGAAGATACGACCTAGAGGATATACTTTGGAAAGAGAGAAACAATTATGCGTAAAGCTCCTAAACAAAGAAATCAAGGATGCACCCTTAAGGAAAAAGGGTATGATGCTAGTATCTAGCCTTCTTGAGCTTTACTCCATTGTATCTTAACTATTTTAACTTCACGATTGTGAAGTTTCTAGCCTCCATTTCCAAAATAAACAGATGTCAATCACGATTCCAAGTGTATGTACAAAGATGATTAGAGGTCTCCCTCTTATCCACCATGCCATAACTATAAGGGTCGAAAGGTTACTACGTACTTTTTAGAGTGCCTGCCACAAATATTCATCTCTCACGCAAACCATCCTAGTCGAACTCGACATTCCTCAAGTACAAGCCCCAAACGCCTAAACCAATATCAGACAAGCACCCAAGGAATACCTCCTCTGAATTTAGACAATCTACGTGAGATGATATAAGCAAACTCGATAGCTATTCTCAAATCCCCACTAACCAAAAATAAACTAGCCGGACCACCAATTGGATTTGAGACTCTAGTGGGATCTTCCTACTATAAAAGTACTATGGTGCACAGACTCAACTATGGAAGTGGATATGAACAAATGCGAAGCGCTAAAACGAACAACAAAACTAGACTCTTCCAACAGAACTTTACTACCTTTCTCCTAGGTACACTTGGTGTTGAAAGTATGTACTTGCCCTTCTGAAAATCTTGTTCCTCGTTCTTTCCCTTGTCCTTAATTATACGCCCTATCATACCCTAGTAAAGATACTTCCTCTTGTCTTAGGTTTTATAATTTCTTCCTCCTTCGTGAGCTAAATCTACATCCATGAATTCCTCATCCTAGGGTTGTGCTCCTTAGCCAAACTCCTCATCCCCTTTCGTGTATAACCATGTTGACAAATATCTCGAAAGCTGCCTCCATCGTACGGAAAACCCAATAAGCTTGGAAGAAAACTGCCCGTAGGTGAAACAACTACGGCTATGGATGGAAGCCGGGGCACTACTTCGCCCATAGATGAGGTTACCGCCCAGAAAGCCAGGAGCCCCAGAGACTCAAGAAAGAAGGAGACAAGAATTCAAGCAGAGGAAGAGAAGAGAGTGCGTATGGCTTTGGGTAATATGACTTTAAAACAAATCTTTTCTCTTGAAAATGCTTCTTTTAAAACCGTTCTAAAAATAATTTTTCAAATTTTTTATCTGATCCGGTAACCTTCAGCTCTGATACCACGTGTAACACCCCACATCCGTTATTGTCACTCATAAAGGGAATGCACTAAGTTCTGTGGAGTATTTTTGGGTAAAAGATGCAGATAAATTACAAGACAGACAGAAATTAAGCAGCGGAAAACAAAACTTTGCTTTATTGATAAAATAGTTTGTACAATGATTTCTTTACAATAGCAAGAACCAGCCATAGCATCCGAAAAGAGAATCCAAGAAAAACTTCGACAAATCTTTAAGCTGGGAAAGAGTGACAATCCAACTTAACCTGAGCTATACTATTCCCTCCTTTACTATTTGGGGGGGGGGAACGGAAGAAAAGAAGACGAAAGATAAACAAAGTCAGACATAAAGCATGAGTAAGTTCAGTAACTTCTAGCCTGTGAACATGAAAAACAAAACGACATGAATTAACTGAATACAAGATTACACCATGACGATAGGGTCAGCAAGATTAGACGAGATAATCACAAGATATGCTAAGCTAAGATAAACTGGATATGCTCTAATACTTTTGCCGTTCCGCTATTTCCTTGTTATACTGGTTTCCATATCTCTGCACCACCTATCTAGTGTCCCGACTAGTAACGATAACGTGATCCCAATCCCTGTAGTTTCCATTGCCTTCAGGCATACATTTATTATTTGTTACCTAGATCTAATCTAGGGTTTTCTACCAAGTGCCTTCTAGATTCAACTAGAGTTTATGCTATCTGCTGAATGCTTCTCGGATTCAGGGTTTATGCCACCTAGTCCAGCTAGGGATTATGCTACCTGTCGAACGCTGCCCCCAAGTCTAGGACACACTACCTAGAGTGGTATATGTTCCTATACTTCCCCACGCATGTATCGCGAATCGTTATCGCTTGTCTAGGTGCACATGTCCTGTAATGTGCGGCCCGAGTCCTGTGGAAGGGCAAATCAAGAAATACAGAACTCGGTCGGGAGCTTTCAGATATCTGCCGATGCATATGCTAAGGTCTGTTTTTATTCCAATGGCTATGGTCCCACTTGACCCCTCCCTCAACTAATGAAAGGCACACCTTGAAAAATGAGAACTATACGCAGGTCCCCCTATGCCCCACTGTCTTATGGCCATCCGCAACCATAACTAGATAGCAAGTATATGGTCTTCTGGAGTTCTCCGCCTTTCCACTTCACTTACCTCGATTGACTGAAGATGGATGGTAGACGACGAGTTGCTATCATAGGCCTACCGTTTTCTCGCCGAATCACGCCGGACCATCCTAGTCTTTAGGTTGCCATGTATTGCAACCAAGGCATACCCCTGGTTCTACTACGCAGACCTTAACCTCTGTGAGCCTAGGAGGATCATCTGCAGCCTCATAGAGGGATACCAAGAGTACCCTCACGTCCCCTCGAAGCCTCGGGCTTCGTAACCCAATTCGTTGGAGCCAACTTTTTACTCAGACGGACATTCGCTCCTTCCCGTGTTATACTAAGAATTACTACTTAGTTCTACTAACTAAGGTTTACCACTTAGTTTCCCGAATCGTTGTTTTCTTAACTAAGGTTTACTACTTAGCTCCTTTTAACTAAGGTTTACTACTTAGTTCTCTTTCCCGTCAATTTGGATTGGTTAAGTGTCATTAGTCAATTCAAGCTAACTTAACCCTCTTCATTTATCCTGTTAAACTGGTTAAGTGTCATCAGTAATTCATGTTGACTTAACCCTACAACAAACCAAGTTATATTGGTTAAGTATTTCTTATTACTTAACCCATTCACCCTGTATTGGTTAAGTGTTACTTTTTAACTTAACCTTGCCCGTCTGTTTTAACTAACGTGTTATTCATGGTTAAGTATTATCCCTTCACGTTTTAGACTTAACCCTATTCCTTTATCACAATCTGATGGTTAAGTGTTCAAGCTTACTTAACCCTACGGTCTAGCCCAGCTAACATATCAAATTGGCTAAGTGTATTTACTTAACCCCAACCTCTAGTCTTAGTTAACATGTTAATTTGGCTAAGTGTATTAACTTTACTTAACCCCACCTTCTAGTCTAGTTAACATGTTAATTTGGCTAAGTGTTTTATTAGTTACTTAACCCCTACAAATCTGGTCTTGTTACCATAAGTTTGGTTAAGTGTCCCTATGGACTTACCCCTCCCATTCTAGCTTAACTGTGTTAAGTTGGTTAAGTGTTCCTATGGACTTAACCCTCCCATTCTAGCTTAATTATGTTAAGTGTCTGTATGAACCTAACCCCACCCATCGGTTTGGTTATCTTGTTGAATTAATTAAGTGTCTTAGTTAACTTAACCCTACCATTCTTGTTCTAGCTTTAACTAAATAAATTAAAGCCGCTACCACTCACATTAGACAGATATTGTTGCGAATACTGGATATGCCGGTTGGTTCAAAGCAGGTTTACATCGCAACTCAGTCTTACCTCGGGTTAGGCATATTCATGGTTTTCTAAGTTTAAAGGGGTTTTGGTTAATTTCCAAATCAGGTTTTAAAAGTAACCATCCCGTCCGTCGGATCAGTTAGGGATAGCCAGGGAGAGCAGGAAACTTGTATTTTCCAAACCCAAGCCTAGACACTATCCTCTCTATCACCCTAGAACTTTCTGGCGTATTATTAAAAGAGATGTCGTTTAAGAAACCTTTAATTTGTCTAAATTTACATTTTCTCATTTATGACAAATTCTATAAGTAAATTATTCCTAATTTACTTATTTCATAATTACTCTTTTTAATGTAAATTGTCAACCTTTATTCTCATGGCCCATTTCCCCCTCTAAATCATATTTATGCTCTTTGGTATGTAAACTATACCAAATTAAGTGTCACTAACCATGATTTTGCTAAACATGACAATTACTCCCAAATATGGCCAGTTTTAAATTTATGCCAATATACTTCTTATGCCAAATTAGCTAATCCAATTCTGATTTAACATTCTAATTACAGTTCATGTCCAACTAGACTTATTATTCTAGTTCACAATCCATGTAAATGCTAGATTTACAAGTCAATACTAGATTCAAATTACACATCCTATAATTCATGTCAAATTTATCCAATTTGCATTCTTATGAACATGCCATAATGCGTGTTCCCAATTTATGCCAATTTCCAAGTTTTAAAACTACGCTTCTAGTAAATTTCATATTTTCCCCAAATCGTATTCCCACCGTTCGTATAATCGTGATTCAATCTAGATTATAGAAAAATCTAGATTCGTAGAAAATAGGGAATGAACCAAAGATGCTATGAAAAAAGGATGGACATAATAACTGGCATAAAAAGGGTTTGAATAACGACGTAGGTTCAAGAACATGGGTAGACCTTACTTAATAGGTAAATTCCCAGGGTCTAAAACCAAGAATAGACAGAATAGAGACGTAGGTTCAAGAACATGGGTAGACCTAACTTAATAGGTAAATTCCCAAGGTCTAAAACCAAACAAAACCAAGAATAGACAGAACAGAAAACCAGGTTTATACCCAATTTCACAGTCACAAAACTTAAACAACACTTTCCTAGGCATGAATCATAGGTGTTTAGTCACAATTGTCCTCGTTATGTCATAGGCAATAGTTTATGTTTTCTAATCAAAGGCATAGGCTTGTATTCATAGTCAAAGGAAATAATTCTCATAGTCATAGTCACAGTCATAGGCAATGTCCATAGTCATAGGAAATGTTCATATTCATAGGCAATGTTCATAGTCAAAGAGGCATATGGTTCTAAGGTCCATAGCTTCATAGTCACGGTCTTATTTGTCCTCGAATCATGACAGTTCTTAATTAGGTCCAAAGAAATAGGCACTGATTCGAATAGAAAGTATTGGCATACTCTTTTTTCCTTTAATTTCATGTCACGAAAAGAGAAACGTTCAAATCTGAGAAGTAACTAACTTACAGAGATTTAGATTAGAAAAGAAAGATGGCGTTGCTATGATTCGTGCGACGCTAGCCTTTAATCCTTTTCTTGAAGCTTTAATCCTGATTTGAATCTCTTCTGGACAACTTGAGCAGCATTTCCTCGTCTTGATTTATTTTATATATTATTTATTTATATATTTTCTCAGAGGCAGCATAAGGATAGAAAAGAATTGTGAATAGAGAAGGAGTTTAGGGCTGTTTATATAGTGTTAGGCGGACAAACCTAGGCAGAAAACGTGACCAAATACATCAGAATGAACCCGGTGCAGAAAACTAGAAAAAGCGGGGAGGTTGACCCCTAGGTCGACTACCCAGTCGACCTGAGTGACCCAGGTCGACTATGCAGTCGACCTGGGTGCCTTGGGCGGGAAAATTCCCGCCCAGCCCAACCTGGGTCTGTTTTTCGAATTTGAACTCCTTTTCTGACCTGTTTTGAAATTTCAACTTCACTGAATCTTCCGGAGGCCATATCTTCCTCATACGGACTTCGATTTACGTAAACTCGGACTCTATCTCATGCAGAATTCTGAGACGAACGCAATGGCGCAGCCCGTTTCCCTTGATTTTGATTTTAAAATTTAATTCTGCCTTGATTTGTGAATCCTAGTGTTACAGAATTACGGGGTGTTACAGCTACCCATTGCCAGAGGAGGAGCCAAGTATGCGATCGTTGCCGTGGATTACTCCACGAAGTGGGTGGAAACTGAACCTCTAACAACCATCACGGCAAGGAAGGTGATCAGTTTTGTGGTGAGAAACATTATTTGTTGATTTGGGATACCGAAGACCATCGTAATTGATAATGGGACGCAGTTTGACAGCATAGAGTTCAGAAACTTTTGCCAGAAATACAAAATTGATAAGTGATATACTGCAGTAGCTCTTCCGCAGTTAAATGGACAGGTTGAAGCTGTAAATAAAGTCATTAAATCAATTCTAAAGAAGCAGCTGAAACAGGCCAAAGCCAGATGGGTAGATGAGTTTCCGTTAGCCTTATGGGCATACAGGACGACCTCTAAGACGGCTACCGGCCATACGCCTTATTCACTTTCATTTGGGTCTGAAGTGGTGATCCCGGTAGAATTAGAAGTCCCTTCTCATCGAGTCGCGTACTATGACCCGATGACGAATAAAGTGCTCCTCCTAGAGTCTCTTGATATGATTGAAGAAAAAGAGATGAAGCCGACTTGCATGCCTCAAGACATGGACATCAAGTAGCACGTTATTATGACCAAAAGGTTCACCTCAAAACCTTTGAACCAGGAGACCTAGTACTGAAGCGAGTCTTCCCACCTTCAACCCAATTGGGTCCAAAATGGGAAGGACCGTACACTATCCAACGGAAGCTTGATACAGGAGCATTCAAGTTAACGACCATGGACGGTGAAGATTATAAAGTGGATGTAGGCTATGTAAAAAGGCACGACTTGCCTTAAAAAGGCACGACTTGCCTTAAAAAGTCTGTTTATGTGAACAAAAGATTATAAAGTGGATGTAGGCTACAACTTAGCCGAACCACTATAAAAATATCGTGTGTCATTTACTTTTCTGCATTATTTATATCTTCAACTATTATTCTATTATGACTGTGAAACACGAAATGTTAAACTAAAGTTGAAGATGATCTATATGCGGGGACAAACAAAACGACTGTTTGTACAATAAGACATAGATGAATGGGAAGACGACATTCTTAACTCTAACTCTCAAGAATTGAGAGAGAGTATAAGGATGGGAAGACGACGTCCTCTGAGGCGTGAAGGTGCACCCAGATGAGAGACCTCAGCGAAAACTCTAACCTGGATATGAGACAGGAGAGTGTAAAGATGCCAGAAAGAACAGGCGTCAACGACGAAAGGAATATGACCCCCATCAGAGAATCGGGGACATTTGGACTTTTTAATTTAATCTTGAATAGTTCTCCTTCAGTTATTCAAGATTTACTGGGGGCATACATGTACACACATATTCCCCTCCACCATGACTCCATTACATAACTTTAGTATGACATGCTTTTGTATTTTTACATAAGTGCTGAACTAACGACTAACAGGCATTGCAGGAAATGAATTATTTTTATTTACAAACGTGTGAGTTTGTACAGGGAAAACAAGCAAAAAAGAAGATGCGAGGGCTGCACCCGCTACAACAATTGTGAACCAATCAAATGCCAAAATAAAACGAAGCGCTTTATCATTTAGGCTTCGGGTCAGACTTGGATTTTTTGGCGGCTTTCTGAGCAGCCTTAGCTTCCTTTTCAGCTTCTGTCATAACGCGTTTCAACTTTTTCTTCCCTATAACCGAAGTGCTAGAATCAGTTGGTTTTTTCCCAGGAGATGGAACGCTGGAGTCAAGAGAAGACTTTTTAGCAAGCTCTTCTGTAATAGATCTAGTTGAAAGTTTAACAACTAACCTTGATCCAGGGTCCACCACAGCGAGAGGCTTAAGGCTTTCGGTGTCCAGGTCTTCATCCTTTAGCTGCATATGTTTATCTTGCTCGGCTTTCATTTCGGCCAAAGTGATGCCATCAGCGCTTCTTGGATACCTGACTATAGCCACATCAGGGTCTTCCACATGCCCCTCGCTATTGCCATCATCTTTCAAGGCAGCTATCATCTCGTCATCATGAGGAGCATCAGCCTTATCCTTTTCTCCTTTAGCCTTCTCCGTGGATCTGTTCCGGCGGCGGTCCCCTAAGGCACGTCAGTCTTCTCGGACTGTTTAGCACCAACAGAATGAGAAGCAACATTTATCAACTCAGGAGAAAATAAAGAATCCTTCATTGATTGCCCGATTATGTGATGAAAAGTGGAAATAGCTTTGCTGAATCGGGCTGAAAAGGTAGAAATATCTTCCGAAGATCTCTCAGCCGGAGTGATTGTCGTCTCTGACGCCGTCTCGGGAACGGGGGATAATAGAGATTCCTGAGGGATCTTCGGGTTTTCAGGGTCGTATCCCTCGACTTCCAGAGTTTCAGCGGCAGTAGAAGAAGAACCAGCCTCGGAGATATGCTTCTGTTTGGCCATCCTCTTTTCCTCCTCCATGGCAGCAGCGATGAGGCGACACCCCTCAGCCAGACGTGCTGGATCATTATCTCTTAGATATTTTTCCATGAGCCTGTCTTCATCGATGGAATCTACCTTGAGTTCCTCCTTCTCCCATTCAATAATTTGGCTCCACATATGAACCAAGGTAGTCGGATAATCTTCGATCCAAGAGATGTTTCGGTGGCGAATTATATGTGCAAAAAGCTCGATCACTAATTCGCCGTAACCCTGCACATCCTCCTGGGCCTCTGACAGCTGCTTGCGGGTCTCTTCGGCCGACTTAATGACACTTTCAGCATTACCCTCCGCTAGGGCAGCCCTGTTTTCGGCCTCCATCAACTTGGAAGCCAAGTCAGCGTTGCGTTTTTCCAATTTAGCATTCTTCCTCGCTAACTCGGCCTTTTCTTGCTCAAGAGCATCATAAGCAAGTTGCATTTTAGCGTTATTCGACTTAGCATCTTCTGCTTGCTTCTTCAGCTCCGAGCACTCTTGACTATGAGACTCGAGCAAGTAATGATAACGTTTTTGTAGCTCTTCAAATTGCTGCTCGAAGTTGGAAGCATCATGTTGAGCAATAACAAGTTGGGCCTGTGTATCCTCAAGATCTTTCTCTAAATTTTTCAAGGCTTTTGCGTCGGCTTCTGCAGTCTTTTTCATCGAGTTAGTATCCGGGATTAGAGTTCAGATAATTCTGGAGAGGTTACGCGAATACTTGAACATCTCCGAATATTGTTTTTCGACTGCTTCAATTTTTGCTTTGGCCTCGTCTGCCCAACTCGAGGAAATAGGCTCAAGAGCGGGTAAGAAGGTCAGATTTTCAAAATAGTGTTCGGGGAATTGTTTCTCCAGATATGCCTGTTTAACTTTAGTTCAGCATCCAACGGTGGAGGTGCGCTATATGTTAGCTCAGTATCCTTATGATGAGCGGGCACAATGGCCTCCTCACCCTTCTTATGCCGCTTAGCAGAAACCTTATGCTTGCCTCGTGAGTCGGTATCTTCAGGCAGGCTCCGTTCCATACTGCGTTTTTCTTGAGGAGAGGTTTGATGTTTCGACTGCGACGTGTCATCTCCTCGACGACCTTGGTAGCTTTTGTATCGTTCTATATCCGACCGAACGGGAGAGCGAGAGCGCGAGGTCCGCGACTGATAAGAGTCATAAGGCCTTCTATCCTCTCTACCCCGGTTTTCGCGGCGATCATGCTCAACATCAGAAGAGGGCCTAGTCATGCTGCGATGAATTTACCTGATGTCATAATGAGGGCGAGACATTGCACCTGCGCAACAATGCAAGTGGAATTCAGAATCAGTATTTTCATGAGAAGTAAGTGCTGTGAAGTGTGGTGCTATTGTGTTAAGTGCATCCTAAGTGGTGTGCCCCCCGACAAACCCGAGTCCGAAGCCAAGCCAGTGTGAGTGGGCTCTTTGGCCATAACAGGAGTAGTCTTCTCTGAAGAAGTAAAAACTAAAGTATTTGTGCCAAAATCCTCGGAAGTATAGATAGTTTCAGGTAGGGGGAGATCACCTAAGCCCTGAAATGCAGGATCATCAGTAGTAGGGGCATCTCCTTGGGAAGCGTCTGTTGGCAATTCTTTAGGAGATAGTGATTTCTCAGGAGAAATAGTATCCCCAGGGACGATGTACCCTTCTCGGTGCTTTTCGGGTATGTTGGCCAGCTCATCGTCTTGAGTCAAAGATGGAGAAGGTGAAGTTTGAAGTTGTATTGTGGGGCCTTTCGAGCTCTGGCCCATTCTTGGAATTACATCCACTAGAGGGATATGTATATGGACCCGACCCATGAACTATGCTACGGGTAATGGACAGTAGCCCGTGATGATGAAGGTATTCATCCTTAAGGACTTCATCGATGGTTAGAAATTTTTGGTCGCCATTAAGGAGCTGATGCATCCAAAAAAAGTACACTTGACCCGATATTTGTTTTGGATTATCAACTGCAAATAAAAAGAAAACGGATTAATGTGTTGGTGTGGACATTCAGAGTTGAGATTTAGAAAACCAATGCTTTACTTGATTTTGTCCATCTCCTAGCACATCCCGGCTGTTGCCTTATATAAAACCATTCCAGCTTGGAATCGCCGGCCTTGCTGCTGAATGGCGCTGAAATTATTTTCTTTTTTGGGACTGATTCGAAGTAAGAGAAAGAAGGAGTTTCTCGAGTCTGATGCTTGAAGTTATAAAAGAAATGAACGTCATCGAAAGTGAGCTCTGTACCTAATTTCTCGCGGTATGCTACATATAAGGTGTATAGGTAAGCATAGGAGTTGGGATGTAGTTGCATGGGGGTAATCCGCATCTGTCTTAGAAAGTTGACAACAAAAGGAGAAAACGGTGGAATAGTCCCAACCATGCACATCAATTGGGTGATTGCCATAAATCCTTATAGAGGACTGTGAGGATGGTCAGTTTTCGATGGCACCAGATTATCCCTTCTTAGTATACCGTGCTTTAGACATATGCGAGCAAGTCTATCATCGTTGATCGTTGATTCAACAGAGTCTGTGGGTGATTCCAAGATGATGGCAGACTCGAATTCGTTAGGAGCTCGGTAATCTCCAATCCCTCCTTCCTCCTCATAGCCCAACGAAACTTCGCTGTCCGAAGGTGTTTCGTTATTATGCGTTCCAATTTCATAATCTGGGCACTCATCGTCCCATTTAGGGTCTGAAGACGAAGATAGATCATCAATGGTAACTTTCTCAGAAGTTTCTGCAACTTCCATCTTCTTTGCCAATCTAGAAGAATGTCTTTCGGCCATGGTCGCTAGACTATCGAAGAAATAATAGCAAGAATTAGAGTAAAGTGGCCCGTGTCCCCCGTGTGTGTACGTGAACTAAAGTGTGTGCAACATGTAACCAAAATGCAGAGCAAATACATGAAAGCATAATGTAAAGGGACAAGGAAGCAATAATGTTCAGAATGATTCTTGATATTTGTCATGTTCGAAAGGCGTTATCCTAAATGTTCGTCAAGTCGAAGGCTATGTCAAACATTTATTAGGATAGTTGAAAAAATTCTTGCACATTAAGTTAGGCTATTTCCGTTCGGTTCGGACATCTGCATTGGGATCGGATCAGAGGGCAAAGTCGTGTTTCGATCGGATAGTGAGAAAAACCGGATCGGCTCGGATGTAGGCTTTCGGAGCGGATCGGATCAGTTTGAGTAATCTTTCTTCTCTTTGTCTCTTATTATCATTCGATCCGAACAGGCGAGTCTTGTTTTCCCCATCTTTTTTACCTTTCTCTGCTCCGACCCGATCCGATCTTGCAAACACCATCCGATCCAGTTAAGTGGGTTATGTTTCCTCTTTTTTTCTTTTTCTTCTGCCCCAACCCGATCCGGTTATGTGAACACCTCTCCTTTGCTTTCACTTCAACGTTTCTTCATCCGAACTGGTCCCGGCTTCTCTCTTCCCCTTCATCTCCTTCCTACTCCATCTCGTAGAACCAACGCTAAACCCGATTCAATTTCACAAAACTCAATCGAAGCCATGCACTTACGTGCTCAAGCCTACCATAGAACCTTAATTCTCTCTCTCCATGCTTCGAAGTGGTGACAGAGCCACCAACGACGACGACGAGAAGAGAGGGGACCGAGGCATTCAAATCAGGCAATGCCCTGATCGAATCATCTAGTTTTGCCACAAATGTAAATCGAAATCGATTACAGTAAAGTAATTTGAGCATTTAACCTACCAATTTGTTTGATTTAAGGAAGAACAAGAAAAGTTTGTGAGCCTTTCAAATTCTAGGGTTTTGGTGTGAATTTTGTTGGACGAGAATAATGAAAAGGGAAAGATAGGGGAAAGATTTATACAAAGCTGCGGTGACTACTCGTATTCCCGATTTCCTTAATTTCCTCTAACACAATCGGACCGGAAGTCAAGCCCATGAAGGAACTATGGCCTGTTAGCCCATTGATAAGCAGCGTAGGAGGGAATCCCGTTCGGATCGGGATCCGAACCGAAGAAGGTTATGCTAATGGACTTATCATGAAGGCTGAATTCGAGGAGAAATAAAGAAAAGCTTACCCGGAGGAATCATCCGACATTAAAAAGAAGCTCCTAAAGTTGCTCTAAAATGAAGTAAGTGATTCATATGGATTGTGGATATATGTAAGCAGGGAAAGCCACTACTTTATAAAGCGACACAACAACACAAGTAAATGGAGACGATCATTCAATGATTCTAGTTCAAAGGATATTTCTTGAACTTCTTCGAAGCACACTTTACCTCAAGTAAGAGTGTACTTCGAGGGGGCAAAATGTTAACCGACTTTGTGAACTAGGCTACACAAAGAGTAAATAGTGAGAAAGACACCAATCGGATCGGATGAAGATAGTGTTGGACATGAGTAAATCAGAGACGTAGAGGTCACGTCGGATCGGATCGGAAATATGTCACCGATCTCAAAGGATAGCAAGTGGCTGTATCAGTTCGGATCGGAAGAGTATGGCAGCAACATCATAAAGTAGGTGGCTTCGGCGCTTCGGATCAGAGGAACACTTCAGCAGCATCAGAAGAAAGCAAGCAATCACATCGGTTTGGATCGGATGAGTACGTCAGCAGCATCAAGGGACAGTGAGTTGCATCATCGGATCGGATCGGAGGCCCCGATCCGAACCCCTTTTTCCCTTTGAATCTATAGCTATTCCTGCGCATATCCCCTGAAGACTCGGACAAGATCTGACTATTTCTCCCACGATCTCCTACTAAATCAATGCACTGTAGCCATCTTGGAGCCTCCAACCCGACTATCAAGGGATGGATGCCACACAATTCCGAACCGGAACCACTTCGATGAGATTTTTCACCTATAAATACACCCCCTAGAGGCATTTGAAAGGATCTTTTGGCAAATTATCAGTCCATACTTCCTCCATAGCTGAATTATACAAGCATATTCAGAGCAAAATCATCTCTTAAAGTCCATTTTTGAGAGATTCGAGTGAGTTTATGCATTGTAATTGTGAAGTTGAGTGAGAATCATTGCTGAACTTGTATTCAAATCATCAATTAAAACAAAACAAAGTGGATGTAGGCTCATTAACGCCGAACCATTATAAATTGCATGTTCTTTATTGCTTTTTGATTCTATTTCATTGAATTCATATCTAATTTGGGTGTTGAGCCAATTTTTGGTCTAACACGTGGCCACCAAGTCGCTCACCCTATAAAACACAGTGTCTTCTTTAGCATTTCTGCAGAACAACTGGAGCAAATAGATATATATAAATATAAAACACAGAATTCTCTCGTTCATCAAACCAAAACCAAACGAAGGCACTCAAATCTTCATTAAAAAAACAAGCTGATCTATTTCATTTCCTCCCTTTCAATAACGGAAACAACTCCTTCCTCACAAATAATCAATACCGTGTCTTTTAATTTCCAATAAAAACCATATCTTTGTTTCGTTAAATTTCTGAAAAGCGAGAGCTTCATTCCTACGCTATTTTACTCGTGTGTGATGGGCAAAGTAAGCATGGCGACACATTTTGAAAGGGGGACTCCTGCTTGACATAGTGGTGACGAGGGGGATTACTCGGATATGGGAGGTTCTGGGTCTTGTCGGAGCTGGCATGGGTGGTGCTCGGAGGTGCGTTGCTGGCCAGGTGATGGGGCATGGGTTCGGCGGTTTAGGGAACAGTGGCGATGGAGGAGAAGGAGCACAGGATGTTGAGTTTGACGATGGTATTTGTTTTCGAATCTATGGAGTAGGAATTGAAGACATGAAGGATGGTGTTCACAGTTTGGGAATTAATGCCGTGGTTTCCAATTTTTGAACAGCGAAAGAGAAATAGCAGATGTAGGTAAGTGTCCATTTATTTACAATAAGTTTTGGGTTTTATAAGATGATGTGATTCATTTTTGAACATGGCACCAGTTTTGGGTTTATTGGCTTAGTTGATGGCGAGATTCGGTCAAAGGGGTCGGGTAGTGCGAACAGTTAAACGAGGTGACGACCATATATTGAACGGTGAAGTTGTGGGTTAGTTGCATGTACAAGGTGTTCTAACTGGTAGGGGGAGGGGCACATTCAGTTTGGAAATTGAAAAGAGTAGGAACTGTGCAAACAATTTGTTTTTTCTGATGGGGATGATGGTGAAAGGATGATGATGTTTGAGGGGAGTACTATTTGCGGTCCCAATAGGGATGAAGTTGGGGTTATTTTCAATAAAAAGAAAAGGATATATAATGTTGTGTATTGCCACAAACATCATTCTGCTGAACGCAACCTAGGTTGGCCACCATGTTGAAATTGACGATGAAGACAAGTTGCAGACATTGAGATCAAACATGGCTGTTATAGATCAGCGAAAGAAAATTTAAAAAGAACAAATATCGTAAATAACCAAGGATCGGATATCCATGTGTTATTTTGCCGTAGGGAGGAGCTAGTGGAGTTAAATATTGGTATCAATGCTCGGACATGAGGGGGAAGTTCGCATGTCACTATAGACAAACGTTGGGTTGGGGAGTAAAGCTTGTAGCAAGAAACAAAGGATGTTGAGGGAAGAAGATGGGTTGACCATAACATAAGGAATTTAACGCAATCATATCCATTGGAATCGAAATGATGAGATCTACATTATAGCACTTACAATGATGTGAACGGAGCTATTGTAATTTCGAGATAAAATCAAATGCTCGTTTGATTTTAATTAAAATGAAAACAAAATCGCCAACTACAAAACGATGTAAGTAAACTCACTAACTCTGCTTCATTTATATGTTTATAAATGAGTTTTTTAATTTATTTATAGTAATTTTATTCTGTGGGATGGTTGTTTGGTTGAATGGTTGCTAAAATTGGTTGATATGGTTATATCGTTGATCGATTATTATTTCTATTACTATGATATTTCATATTCATGTGAAATTAATGTTGATTAACATCTGCGGATGCAGGGAAACAGGTTGGATGGATCCAACTGGATTCCTCAACATTTATATTATTGTTCGTTATTTACTGTGATATATACTGTGATTGATTATGCTGTGTTGAATTACCCTAGCCCTAAAATTTTAGTATACTGTAAAATATTTTTGAATGAAGAAAATGAAATCTGAGTTTTAAAAAGGAAATTTATTTCCAAGAATAAATGTGTAATTTCGAATAGAGTTGAAATTAAAACCATGTTAATGGAGAAAACAAGAAGTTGTCTATAAATGAAAGTATAAATTAAGTGAAATTTTTATCATTGGATAAACTGAAATATAAATTTGAATTTGAATTTATATGAAAACGCGGAAATCGGTTTTGAAACCAATATTTGAATTGAGATTTGAACTCAGAAAATTATAAAGGTAAATAATAAACGAGATTATAAATATTTGAAATAAATAAGGAGATTTTCTATAAATAACTTTAAGTAGAAATTATAAATGGAATTTGGATTTGATATGGTAAAATCAAATAAATTGATTATGTAAAATGAAATAGTATTCACAATTAAAGTGAATAATCCTTTAAAGCAGATATTTTGCAAATGAAAGTATCTATAAAAGAAATCTGGGTTGGTAATGTGAATTCAAATAGAAATTTGAATGATAAGATAGAGGGAAAATGTTTTTGAAAAGGAACGTTAGATTTTATTCCAAAGTTTGGAATATAAAACAAACTGAAATAAAAACCAAGGGATTTATAATTATACTTTGATTAGGTCGAAGTTTATTATAATGGTTTAGTTCAGGAAGGATATTTGAATTCAATTTTGTGTAAAACTATAATGAAATATATCAAGAAGTGAATATTTCAATATTTATAGCTTTTGAAATACCACTCCATGTTTTGAACTAGTTTAAAATTTATTTTAAATTAGAATTATTAAACAAGTTATATTTGTATAAACCAAATATTTGGAAATAGCGATTTTTAATGTTGTGGTTATAATAAATGTTTTATAAATCTAAACAACGATTTTTAACGGTGTTGTTATAATAAATGTTTTATAAATCTAAATAGCGATTTTTAACGCTGCTGTTATAATAAATGTTTTTTAAATCTAGAAAGCGATTGTAACGCTGCTGTTAAAAGTAATGTTTTATAAATCAAATATCTTGGAAACAGCGATTATAATGCTGTTATATTAATATTTTTCTATAAAAGAAGTGTGTTCTTAGATTGAATCTGAAAGTCGCGCAAGCGAGATTTTGTTTAAAGTTGTGAGCTTTGACTACTTCAAAGTTGAGAATGTTGTTCAATTATGACTTGAGAGGTAATTATACCCCAACTTGACTGACTGCATGATTGACGGATAAATGGTTAAGGTTCGGTAGCAAGGATTGGTTAGTGATATCATTGGTTAACGAATGATTTATGGTTTGAGTTATAATAATGATGTTTTATAACATCACGCTAATTAAAGAATTTTTAAATGTTTTTCCCCAAATAAAATGAGAGATATTTTCTACGCGTAATGGATTAGTCAACGAGGAATTAAGAAATTGAATATGGAAATATTTTCCGATATTAATAAGGTATATTTTCTGAATATAGAAAATAGGGATTTCATCATTATATTTAGAAATGTTTTTCTACTGGAATAAGAGATATTTTCTCAAGTAGAGAAATTATAATATTGGAAATGTTTTTCCAGGAATCAAGAGAGAAAATTGAACTTTGAAAGGATACGAAAGATGGGAAACGGGAATTAGAAATGATAATATAATAAGGAATTAATTTAAAAAGAGGCCAGTGTTGTTTGATGCTTGATCGGTAGGATTTCCAATTGGAAATAGGACTGTTGATTGTATGGATGTTTTCTTTGATAGTTAAATCACCGACTATCAAAGTTTTGATTTATTTTATACCTCCATTATCATTATGGAGAGACTGGGATCAGATTTAATATCTGAAAACCACTACGTATTGGTATAAGCATACATATCAACTTATACTGGAGGTTATTGAAGACGGAGTTATGGAAGGGCTATCCTGTTTACAGGATAGTGCCTTCAGTTTATCCAGACCCAGGACAACTTGTAAGGACGAGTGTCTGACAGAGTATTTCCAAAGGGATTACATATGTTGATTCCTTCAAACGTACGAAGTTGGTGGCAAAGAAGGGAAACTTCTTTAGCCTAACAATTTGAGTATTTTTGTGGTAATCAATTAGTGATTTCAGATGGATCTGACGATGTGGCATTCAAAGTGATGGTGGCCAGATTTTCTGGAAGATAATTCAAAACTCAAGCCTCACAATCGGGAATTGACCAAAAACCAGGCAGGTAGCATGGCTATGTGGGTCGCTCCCATTAGGATGTACAATCACCTATCTAGAGAAATTCCAATTTCTTCTTTAATCTATCGATGCTGTCCCTTTCGGGAAACGGTTGCTGATCCCAATCATTGGTGATATACATTGATTGTGCACGAAGAGTATCCATGAACTCCCTGATTACCAGTTTCGGCTTTTCAAATGCACCTGCTTACTTCGTTGTCTTGATGAGCAGGGTGTTCAAGGAGTTCCTTAATAAGTTTGTGGTGGTCTTCGTAGACGACATTTTCATTTTCTCGAAGAATGAAGAAGAGCATGCTTTGCGTTTAAGGGAAGTCATGGATACTCTTCGTGCATATTAGCTGAAAGCCAAATTCTCCAAATGCCATTTCTGGAGAGAAGAAGTGAGGTTTCTTGGACATGTGGTGTCCAAAGAAGGGATAGCTATGCACCCCGCAAAAGTAGCTGCGGTGCAAGATCGGAAGGTTCCACAGAATGCAACCGAAGTCCGAAGCTTTCTCGGACTAGCAATCTTTTACCGAAAGTTCATTAAAGACTTTGCAAAAATATCAGATCCACTCACAAGATTGACAGAGAAGAACCTAACTTTCGCTTGGTATTTGGATTGCGATATTGCTTTCCAATATTTAAAAAGAGCTCTAACAAAAGCCCTAGTTCTGACAATGCCTGATGGGAGCAAAATGTTTTACCGTATACACAGACCCATGTGGTACAGGGTTGGGTGCTGTCTTGATGCAAGAAGGCAAGCTAGGTTGTTATGGGGGAAGGAAATTGAAGGTACATGAGAAGAATTACCCAAATCATGATTTGGAGCTAGTTGCCATTGTTTTCTCTCTAAAGTCATGGCATTATTACCTACTAGGAGAAAGGTTTGAATTGTTTACTAACCATAAATCATTAAAGTACCTTTTTCACAGCAAGATCTTAAACTAAGACAACAAAGGTGTATGGAATTTCTGGCCTCATATGATTTTGAGATTTCCTATACACCTGGCAAGGGAAATGTGGTAGCAGAAGCCTTGAGTAGAAAGAAGCTGACCTTGAATCCTCTCTTGTAGAAAGGCAAAGCTTGGAGTACATAGCAAACTTTAACTTTAGACCCTCCTCTGAAATTGTACTTGGTCTGTTAGCATTGCTAGAGGTGCGGCCTACTCTTTTGGACTCAATAGGAACCACGCAACGAGAAGACCCTCAACTATTTAATATGATGGATAAGCTAGTTAGGTGTGAGACTTCTAGTTACCTCAATAGATACTCCATTGATGATAAGGGTTGGTTAAGACGGGATGGAAGGCTATTTGTCCCACAAGTGAAGACGGTTCTCGAAGAAGCACACCATTCTAAGTTGACCATACACCCAGGCGGAGAAAAGGTGTATAAAGATATAAAAAGGGTTTTCTTTTGGAATGGCATGAAGAGGGATATAGCTGAGTTCGCCGCTAAATTCATGATATGCCAGCAAGTCAAAGCGGAGCAGAAGAAGCCTGGTGGTCTGCTTTATCCTCTAGAAGTCCCACAGTGGAAGTGGGGTAGCATTTCGATGGACTTTGTTGGTGGGTTGCCCAGGTCAAGAAGGGGCAATACCAGTATTTGGGTAATAGTGGACATGCTCACTAAATGCGCTCACATTATACCAGTTAAGAGTAGAAGGAATGCCTCATCCCTAGCATCCATTTATCTTAAAGAGATAGTTCGACCCCATGGATACCCTCAAGCATAGTGAGTGATCAAGATCCTATCTTTAGGAGTGTGTTTTGGAAGAGTTTGCAAGAGGCTGTAGGCACACAATTATGCGTAAGCACGACCTATCACCCCTAAACCGATGGTCAAACGGAAAGGGTGAACAGAGTATTGGATGACCTCCTAAGATTGTGCATTCTTGACTTTGGTGGGACATGGGAGGATCGTCTTCCTTTGGTGGAATTCGCTTACAACAATAGCTACCAAGCCACCTTAGGCATGGCGCCCTTCGAAGCTTTATATGGAAGACCATGCCGATCAACAACTTGTTAGTAGGAGTCTACAGTCAAGCTCGTACTTGGGCCAGACATGATTGGAGAAACCTAAAAAAAGGTGGACTTTATAAGAAGACGGATGAAGGCTGCACAAGATAGATAGAAGTCCTATGCAGACAAAAGAAGGACCGACCTTGAGTTTGAGGTTGGACAGAGGGTATTCCTTAAAGTATCTCCTTTGAGGAATGTCATTTGCTTTGGGTCCATAGGAAAGCTAGCACCAAGATTTGTAGGACCATTTCGTATCACTGAAAGGATTGGGACGATGGCTTACAGAGTAGAGCTACCCGAAAGACTGGCTGGAGTTCATAATGTTAATCATGTTTCTCAACTACGAAAGTGCTTACATGAGTCTGTGGAAGTTGTGGAGCCAAGTATACTAGAAGAAGTAGAAGTGGAACAAGAAGCAACTGTGAGAAGAGTTCCAACTCGTATCTTGGGGACGGAAGTCAAAAAGCTACGCAACTGTGAAGTCAAGCTTGTTAAAGTTCTATGGAGGGACGCTGAGGAAGCCGCGACTTGGGAAACTGAAAAAAAAATACGTAGCCTACCCTTTTCTTTTTGAGGATACCTCCTTGTTCTCTTTTTCCATAAGTTTATTCATGCTTATATCTGTCTTTCAAGTATATCTTCTCGGTCCCATTATTTATCCTTAGGTAGAAACCAATGGATGTAAACATGTATTTGAAACGTGTTATGATTGATGGTTGCGAGTGGTTGCAAGTGCTTGCTAGTGGTTTCCCGTGGATGCATGTACACACACGTTAGGTACTTGATCGGCTCAATCACTTTCATATTGCATGTAAATATGTGTGCATATTTAAATTAATGGATGTATAATGGTTGCGTTATCATATGGATGTTGCATTTTGATGAATGGTTGTGCACACATGTAGAAGTAATATGTATCATTTGGATTCTTTCGCATAAATAATTGATGCATGGCACTATCATTGTTAGATTCAAAATTGGGTCTAACACCAAGTTGTTCTGATCTACGAAGAATTACAACTAAAAAATGAAGAAAAAGCAGAAAAACACACGAAATTTATAGTGCTTCGGCGTTAACGAGCCTACGTCCACTTTATATGTAGTTGATTATATGCTGAATGCGAGTACAATCAATAGTTTCACTTAATCTCCCTCTTACAGTTATGATTCACTCAATAATTTCAAGATAACTCTAAGTAGAAACAATGGAGATATGATAATGGTGGAGTCAGATCTCTCAATTGCCAAAGATCCTCAAAAATGCCTAGTTCTGGGCTATTTATAGCTAATTTCTTCAGATGGATCGCGGTCATATGTGGCACACATCCCGAGGATCTCGAACTGGTTCGTATCTTAATGAAGAAATTGTCAAATTAGCCGTTGTGGACAGTGTCGCGAGATCCATACATTTCGGATCGTGGTTGAACAGGTCGTGGTCTTCTTTTTCTGGCTTTTGGAATTCGGATCGCATCGCGCTGAAGCGGATCGGATCGGGCATGGGCGCAGCGAACCAAAGGGGTATCACGGTCCGGAGAGGATGGTATGATCACGATTGAACCTTCATGGGCTAGAGGAGTGGAACTTCATATTTTCTTCCTGTGTGTGAACCTTGGTGGCTTGGTCAAAAAGCTAGCCAACATTTTGCCCCCTCGAAGTATGTTCTATTGAGGATGGAACATGCTTCGAAATTGTAGAAACACCTTTTCATAGAAGGACGCAAATCCGCGTTTGTGTCTATCTGAATAGTCGTACCACCCCCAGAAGTCATGTAGCTTGGGGAGTATAAATATCAAGTTAATTCATCCATTATTTCTTCGTTCATTGGGCAATTCTCATCCCTGGAGTTTTCAAAAACTTCACTGTCAAATCGACGGGTAAACTTCTGAATTTCTGCAAGTATTTCCAAATTTTCATTTCATTTTTTTTTTTGATAATTGTTTGTCAGATCGGTCTGCCCAGACATCCCACGGTCCGTTGGATGAGGCGCTCATTTCGGTTCGATTTCGATGTGGGCTTTAAGCACGATGGGCCATCCTTTATCACGAGTTAATCAAGGGATCGGCCCCCTTTTTCTCCGCTGGGATTGGTTCGCGACCCACTATGGCTAACGATCTGAATAAGACAAAAAAAGGGATACCAACGATTGCGGTTTTGCCTGTATATGCCAAACCCTTCTTCCTCCTTCTCCCTTTCTTCTTTCTTTACTGTTATGCCGCCAGCTCTTTGTTGAGTAAAACCCTAGCTTCTAACTCTCCAAAAAACCCAATTGCCCCCTAGTTTAAGAAAGGTAATCTTATTAAAAGTGCTTTCGTATGATCTTTTTCTCATTTTCTTTGGGTTTTCACTGGTTTGAGAGGAAAGAGTGGAGTAATTTGTGGCGTTCGAGGTTTTTTTTAGAGGCTTTTCAGACACCATGAATTTCTAACTCTCGAGCTCAGCAACGGATAGGAGAAGAGGAGAGGAGGAGGAAGAAGAAGAAGAGGAGAAAAGTGTTGAGCTGATCGGGCCGTGATTGAGGTTTGGGTACGGATCGTGGGTGAGGAGGAAGATGAAGGAGAATGGTGAGGCATCGGATCATGGCAATGGCAAGGGAGAGGATCGTGGTGGGAGTAAATGGAAGGAGTAGGAGTTGGAGAGCGGATCAGATCGTGGTGGTAAGCTGTGGATGTTATAGCGACCCGATCCGGTTTCTAATCCGATGCAATGCACTCTCATGAATTAACGCTTCTACAGCGAGTCCATACCTCCTTCACGATCCGCGAACATACCTCGATCTGAACCCCCATACTCGATCCAATGATGTACCACGATCTGAATACTGAATGATCCCGTGAAATTGTTAAATAAAAACTGCAACTCAACTCTGATATATCAATGGACAGTTAGGTTGGAGCCCTTCAGACGAACTTTTTGGACGGATCAACAACATAACTTAACAACAGACAACTACTAATATCTCGATGATCTTGTTAACTTTTATGCTTTCTTCCTATGCATGCACAAACACACACTTGCACTTGCACACACGGGGGACGGGTAATTATATACTAATTTCTCATGTTTACTCTCCTAAACAGTAATGTCGGATAAGCGTTCCCCTTCAAGATCTGAAACAGAGATGGATCCCGAGACATCTGAGCACCACAGCCCCGAGGTTCATCCAATTAACCCAGAGGGTGAGGACTCTGAATCCGAATATGAGGCAGAAACAGAATCAGATTCATTTGAGAGTACCTCACTTGATGAGGAGTCCGAAGTGGATGACTGAGCTCCCGATGAGATTCCTGGTGCACTAGAAATAGAGAAATTCAATGACTCTTTAGCTTCCAAACTAGACGACATAAAACTTAAGAAAATCTGCTTGAAACACGGGATCACCTGGGATGATATGAGAACACCTGGTAGCGAAGATAGACCTCATCTGGCTCCGGAAGGGTATATGACAGTCAGCCGACTCATGTGCTGGGTAGGCGCTATTCCTCTGTTTCCTCCAATCGTCATTGAAACCTTAATATGATTGCGTATTGCTGCAATGCAGCTTCATCCCAATGCCTACGCAGCCCTATACACCTTATACATCGCGTATACGGAAATCCTGCAAACTAAGCTCATGTTTAAAGTCTTGAAGTTCTATTACCTTTTCAAGCATCGTTCTACAGCAACCCTAAATTTTTCTTTCTTCGAGTCGGTAGTGAATAGGAAGGTCTTGTCTGATGGTTACAGCAACATAGGGGATCCCAAGGCCGATTGGTTCTATATAAAGAGACAGGCTGGGTATGCGAGAAGATGGCTTAAATCAAGTAAATTTTAAACTTTTGAATGAATAACCTATTTAAGAAATTGAAGCGCTAACATACTTCTTTCCTCTATGCAGATCACACCTTTCCAATGACGGAAGGCTCGGTGTATAGTAATCGACTATCCCTTCTTCTGAAAAGCAAATCTAACTTCCTAAGGATCAAGAAATGCATTACTGATGAGAATCATCACAGGAACCGCCTTTTGGATATGAGATTTGGAATTGGCGCGGGTGGCAAGCCTTACAAATATGTGCCCCCGGTCGAGGGAGAAGGAACGTCACAGGCAGCAGAGACAACTAAACTTCATAAGAGTCCTTCACCGATGATTAACCAGGACGATGAAGATTTTAATGTATATAGAGGAGATGAGGCCCATGCTGACGAGCTTAATGAAATCCCAGCCTCTTCGAGGGGTTCGCCCTCAAGGCCCTCTCTACCGGTTGAGCCTGCCGCTCCCGATGATTTAACAAAGGAGCAGTTATTCAAAGAATTGAACAAGATTCCTATACCCGACGATGTATATACACAGGAAGATTTTGAAGGGGAGCCATTTTTTCCTATCTTTGAGGAAACAAATGCTCCAGTTGAAGAACGAGAAACTACCCAGACGAGCCTAACTTCGGGCCCTGGTCTGTTAGGGGGAATTATATGGGATGCACAAATCACATGCACTGTCTGACCCCACACTTTTATACCAACAGTATTCAAGGTTTTAATTTGTACTTGTTTCTCTTGCAGGAAAGATGACTCGCAAACTATCTTATTCTTATTGCTCCCTTCGTGAAGGCACACCTAGTCTTCATCCAAATCCTGCTCGCAGTGATAGTCGGGGGAGGGATAGTTATCGGCCTCGCGACCCTCCTCAAACCTATCCTATACAATCCCGAACTCCTTCCAGGTTTGGTTCTGGGAAACCTCACAGTAGTCCACTGCCACCGGCTGAGGGTAAGCAGCTTCCTAGGGACTTATCCCCTCCAAAAAGTACGCCTTCTCACATCCAATCTTCCAAGAAACAGCGCGAGTCAGAGGACAAAAATAAAGACGAGGGCAAGATCGTGAAGAAAGGAAAAGAAACTCTGGTCTCTCCTGACGATCACGATTCCGACAGTCTCGTTGCACGAGATGCTATCCATAGCCCCGAAAATCAGGCTAGATTGTCACGCTTATGCAAGGAATTCCCCGATATTTTCTTTGAGAGGATGATGTTTGTACCGGATCTTGAGCCGTTCCCATTGACTGGGATACTGAGGTGATAGGATATGTGTGCCATGTAGCCAAACAGTACGAGGTAATGAAAAAGCACGCCGTTAACCTTTCGAATGCCTTCCGTCACCTAGAAACGGATGCAGCCAGATCCAAGGTGAGAATTGAGAATAATGAAAGGGCTAGGAAAAAATGGAAAAGGAACTGGAGGATACACAGGCCCAAATGGCTTTACCTCAGCGAGACGCAGAGAACTACAAGACAGAATTGGAGGAAGCTAGGAAGCGTTTTCGTAGCAAGCTAGATTCTAACAGCCAAGAACGATTATCTTTGAAAAAGGAAATAGAGGATCTTAGAATGGACAACTTTGATTTGAGGACAGTGCAGAGTCATTTTGATGCTGAGAAGGCTGCTTAGGAGAAGGAGAGAGCGGACTTGAAAAATAGACTTGCGGCTGCCGAGAAAAAAAAGGGGGTCTTGAGTGACCAACTTGTTCGGGCTGAGGGCGAGCGGTTCTTGCTGAGGCTAATGCTAACAGCATTCTTGAATCTACCGCCAGCACTGCTGACAAGCTTGCTGAAGCCGAAAAAGAAATAGAAGGTTTTGGGGAGTTGATATTCGACTTCTTAGGACAAGTCATCAAAACTCGAGACATTTGTTGGATCCCAGATTATCACGTCACTCTTGCCAACATATGGGATGCAATTGTCGAAGATGAGAAGCAGCGATTGAAGGTCAATGAGATTGATGAAGGCCAGCTAATGCAGAGGCTCCTCAAAGGAAAAGAACCCTAGGATTTGGAGGAGGGGAGACGCCTAATCCAAGAAGAGGTTGAGAAGGAGAAGACCAAGGCCAAGGGCAAAAGCAAACTTGACGAGGGCTCGAACTCAGCGGCGGAACTCAAGGCTCCCGAAGTTGACGAATATAGTCCTGACGATCCGTTAATTCCCTTACACCCAACTCCACCGGTTATCAGAGCTTCGGCTGTAAACTTGGAAGAAATGTCATCTGAAGGTATTTCCATATTTTCTCCGCAATTTGCCAAAGCAGTTATGGCTTTTCTCCATTCTGTGGAGCAGCCCGTTGAGTTACTAACATGTGCCTCTCATAATACAGGTGACACATTGACCGAGAAAAGAGTGAAAAGAAGGCGGAGGCAGATAACGTTGACATCCCCTCAGTCACTGATGCTGAAAGGGTAACCGTGGCACCTGTGGTACCCAGCACTGATGTTCCTGCAGATGCTGAGGTTATTGCTGCTTTGAAGGACACGGACGGCGGTCACGGGGATGAAGAGGATGACGTAGTCATTACAGATGAAGTCAAGGGCGATGGTGATGAAACCTTAGCTGATAAACAGGCTAAGGAAGAGAAGAAGTTGCTTCTTATGAAAGGGGAACAAGACCCAGTATACGTGCACCCTATCTCTGAAATCGATCCCAAAACTGTGTTGGTCATAAGATTCTCCTCCCGATCGATAACTTCGCAACTTGCCTCTCGATCTTCTAGTTCTTCGCCAGAGCCTCTTGTTGATAAGAGGAAGAGGAAAAAAGGCGATCATTCGGATGTTGACAGGGAGGTGTCGGGAAAGCAAAAGAAGAGCAAGAGGCCAAAATAGCCCCCCGAGCATGAGTAGGATGCAGATGTTAGTTCATATTTTGTTCTTAGGATTTTTAGACTTTCCACTGGCCAAAAAATGTAATTTGTGAGAATGGCCCTCACTTTTGCTTAGCTATCTTAGCTTGTATCCTTGCATCTTAGTAAAAAAAATTATTTTTGTTGCCTTTAATTTAATATGCAATGCAGTGATTCCAAGTTCCTTGCATCTCCATGCAACTTCCTGAGTAGCCAACATAACGGCATGAGGGGATGATTCGTCTTGGTCGACCTTGACTTTCATTCTTGTCGTGATATGAACAGGAGTTTCCCTTCAAGACAGATTAGTCACATAAAAAAAAGAGGGAACCAAACCTATGAACCTGCTATTTTAATTTATTGCATTAGCCACAAACATTTAAACCATAATTAATCGAAAATTAAATCATGAATCACATTAGCAAAATTTTAAAATTTCTGTGCAGAGATGTGATGTGTGTGTATATGCCCCCAATCAATCATTTAATATGACGTCTGGCCAGGGCTTATTAATGATTGATTAGAGTCATGTGTGTTGCCCCTCATAGTGAAAGGTGGGGGGGGGGAAGGATTCTTTTAGCGCTAAATTTCTAACAATTTTATACTCTCCCGATCCTTCAGCGGGTTAGAGTTTGAGCTCGTTCCAGGTCTGCTCTCCGATCCTTCAGCGGGGCAGAAATTCTGGGGGCGCTAAATCTCTGGCGCCTTTATACTCTCCTGATCCTTCAGCGGGTTAGAGTGGTGGCAAGGCGGTTCTATCATGGTGAACCTTCACGCCTTGTGGATGTCATCTTCGCGTCCTTTATACTCTCTCCTGATTAAGGGGAGTTAGAGTTTGATCATGGGATGATTTATTTTGCCGCACCTTGTGGTCCTCGATTATGGTTCCTCTTTCACCTTGTGGCACAGTGCATTGGGTGTTCCAATATTGCTGCATAATCTGTGACAAACTCAAAAAAAAAATTATATTAATCGAGATAAAGCAAATAGGTAATGGTGCGGTAAAGGTAAATGACACACGATATTTTATAGTGGTTCGGTCGAACCATGACCTACGTCCACTTTATAATCTTTTGTTCAATTAACCAGACTATTCTAGGCAAGTCGTGCCTTTTTACATGGTCCTGAAAACAAAAGAATGAAACTGACGATTTCACGTCAGGTAAGGCCGCAAATGCTGGGCGTTCCACACTTTGGGGATTTCGTCTCCATCTATGGTTGCTAGCTTGAAGGTTCCATTATCAAGTCTTCGCAGGATGGAATATGGTCCTTCCCATTTCGGACCCATAAGCTCTGAGTATGGGAAGACACGTTTTAGAACCAAATTTCCAGGTTCAAAGGTTCATGCTCGGACTTTCTTGTTGTAATATTGAGCTATCTGCTGCTTATGTCTTAACGCACATAAATCCGTTTCATCCCTCTTCTCTTCGATCATGTCCAAGGATTCAGGGAGGAACTCATTGTTGGTCATCGGGTCATAATAGGTGACTCGGTGAGAAGGTACTTCTAACTCGACCGGGATGACCGCTTCAGTTCCAAAGGCAAGAGAAAATGGTGTATGGCCCGTTGCCGATTTATAGGTTTTTCTATAAGCCCATAGTGCCAAGGGCAATTCATCGACCCACATGGCCTTGGCCCGCTTCAATATCTTCTTCAAGATAGATTTAATCGCTTTATTTGCCGCCTCCACTTGGTCGTTCGCTTTTGGATATGCCACGGAGGTGTACCTTTTCTCGATGTGGTATTTCCGGCAAAAATCTGTAAACTCGGTGCTGTCAAACTGAGTTCCATTACCCGTTATGATGATTCTTGGGATTCCAAATCGGCATATAATGTTTCTACCAACGAAGCTGATTACTTGCTTGGTTGTTAATGTGGTTAACGGCTCTGCTTCTACCCATTTGGTAAAATAATCCACGGCTACGATAGAGAACTTTGCTCTGCCCTTTACTATGGGGAGGCTTCCAATGATATCAATTCTCCACATAGAGAAGGGCCACAGACTCGTCACCATCTTCAGCTGGCTTGATGGGGCCCTACGGATCTTAGAAAATCTCTGGCAGACGTCACAACGTCGTGCGTATTTGGCCGCATCCTTATTTATGGTTGGCCAGAAATAACCATATCTTATTATTTTCTTTGCCAATGTTTGGCCTCCCGTGTGATCTCCACATTCGCCTTCATGTACTTCTTGAAATACGTGCTGAATATCGTTGTGGGCAATACACCGAAGGAGGGGCACTGAAAATCCTTGTCTATACAGGACTCCCTCTTGCAACACATACCGAGAGGACTTTCGAATTATTGCACGCCTCTCACTTTTCTTCGTAGGGAGCGTTCCATACATTAGGAAATTCCTCAAAGGAGTCAACCACGACTCCCTTTCAGGTTCAACATCTAGTACCGGATCAATTTCCATCTGATCTATACTAGGTGACTGTAAGACTTCCGTCGGGATCAGTTCTGTATTTTCAAGACTGTCAAAACTGGCCATTTTCGCCAATTTATCTGCTTTTTGGTTCTCTGCTCGAGGAATGTGGGATATGGTGTGATGGTCAAAACCATCCAGCAACTTTTTCACTTTTTCTAAATATGATATCAGCCTAGGACTTTTGGCATGGAATTTTCCTATGACCTGGTTCACAACTATTTTGGAGTCGCAAAAGATGTCTAACTTCACAATCTTCAACTCCTTTGCTAGTTTCAAACCAGCAATTAGGACTTCGTATTCTGAGTCGTTGTTAGTGGCGCGGAACTCCAATCTGAGAGCATAGTATATCGGCCGTTTTTCTGGAGTTTCGAGCACCACTCCGGCACCAGATCGTCTATCGTTCTTTGCTCCGTCAGTGAACAACTTCCAAGCACTGGAATCGAGGAGTAGCCTTGGCGAATCGACTTCCTTGCTTATTGTGTCATCTTCTGGGATGGTAAACTCTGCTATGAAGTCCGCCAGCACATGCCCCCTTATTGATCGCCGGGGTTGAAAATTCAAATCGAACTGACTTAGTTCAATGTTCCACTTAAGTAATCTTCCCGAAGCTTCTGGCCTTTGAAGAACTTCTTTTAACGGGTGATCTATGTATATAGTAATCGGGTGAGCTTGAAAATAGTGGCGAAGCTTCCTTGATGCAATCAACAAACTGTACGCAAGCTTTTCTATCCTTGGATAATTTCGTTCAGCTGCCGCCAACTTCTTACTCACATAATATATTGGTCTTTTCACCTTATTTTCTTCTCTAACCAAAGCCGAACTGATCGCATTGGATAACACTGCTAAATATACGAATAACTCTTCATGATCTACGGGTTTAGACAAAATCGGGGGTTTTTTCTAAATGATTCAAGAGATTCAGGAATGCTTCAACACAATCAGGGGTCCGTTCGTAGTTGCGCTTTCCTCGCTTGATTAATTCGAAGAACGGGATACATTTATCTGTAGCTTTGGAGATAAATCTACTCAATGCCGCTACTTTCCCTGCGAGGCTTTGCACATCTTTAATCTGTCTAGGTTTTTGAATATTCCGGATTGCTGCGATCTAGTCTGGAATAATCTCGATCCCACACGAATTGACAATAAATCCTAAAAAAAATCCCGATTCTACCCCAAATGAACATTTCAAAGGGTTCAATTTCATTCCATACTTTCGGAGAATTTCAAACATTTCTGCTAAATCGGCAGTATGGCCGGAAGATTGTTTAGACTTCACTAACATGTCATCGACACACACCTCCATCATCTTCCCAATCTGGTTGTAAAACATCCTATTGACCAATCGCTGATATGTAGCACCGGCGTTTTTCAAGCTAAAAGGCATCACTTCATAGCAATACAATCCTAAATCTATAATGAAGCTTGTGTGCTCTTGGTCTGGGACGCACATAGGGATCTGATTGTACCCCGAATAAGCATCCATGAAAGAGAGGAGTTTGTGGCCAGCTATCGAATCCACCAGCTGGTCAATTCTTGGCAACAGAAAACTGTCCTTCGGGCAAGCTTTATTCAGGTCCGAGAAGTCAATACAGGTGCGCCACTTTCCATTGGCCTTTTTAACCAAGACCGGGTTGGAAATCCAATCTGGATATGTTGAGTCTCTAATGAACCCATTACTTCTTAGTTTCTCAACTTCCTCTTTCAAAGCAGCTGACCTCTTCGGGCCAAGCATTCACCTTTTCTGTTTGACATTAGGATGCTTCGAGTTGATGCTTAGCGAATGACTCATGATTGAAGGAGATATCCCACACATATCCCAGTGGGTCCAAGCGAATACATCTAAATTGGCTTTCAAGAAATCCGTTAGCTCTCTGGCTCGAATAGGGTCTAATTGGGATCCAATCTTCAGGACCTTCTCTGGGTCTCCATCATCGATTGGAATATCCACAGTTGTTTCATTAGGAGTCGCCATTCTGCCCCCAGGCTCTTCGTACTCTCTGGGATCTATGTCCTCGGGCAGTTCTCTGGGCAACTCTCCCATAGTTATTTTCTTTAGTTGCTATAACGTTTCCTCCCTTGCCGTGGAGGAAGCGCCTTTGGTCTCTACATCTTTTCCTTTGTGGAGCATCTTCAACTCTGCAATGTAGCATGCTCAGGCCACGACTTGATCTCCTCTTATTATACCTATACTAGCTTAAGTCGGGAACATCATTAATAAACACCAAGGGGCTATACAAGCTCTGAGCTTTGCTAGGGCCGGTCGGCCTATAAATGCGTTGTATGGGGATTCGACATGCAGAACCACAAAAGGAAGGATTCTTACTCTCTGGCGCTCCCCTTCCCCAAGGGTTACCGAAAACTCTACATATCCCATTGGAGCAGTTGAGGCTCTATTGAATCCATGTATCCACCCTTCTCATGGTTGTAAATCCGTCGGCTCAAGTTTCATTTGGTCAAACGTTTTCTTGAACAAAATGTTGACCGAGCTTCCGTTATCTACCAGAACTTTATGGACTATGGCCGGACCGATTGCGGCTGTGATTACTAGTGGATCTTCAGTTGGGGAGTGAACGCCAATGCTATCTCTGTCGTGAAAGATGATGTCGTTAGTCATTGTCTTCTGTTGTTTTACTGGAGCAATGTCCTCAGGGTTACTGCCTTCTCCTACCATGAGGGGTTGTTTAGCTGCATTGACATACTGGTCCATTGCCCTAAAGCTATGCCCAGCCAGATGAAGCCCTCCTACTATGGTGTTAATGAAGATGTTCTTCCCTTTTTGCTGAGCGTCAGCCGGGGAGTAGGCTGGCTCTGATTCTGATTCTGGTTTTGATTTTGGTTTGGGCAGATGCGGCTTGCCCCCTGTCTCTGGGTGTGACCCTGTACTCATCGAGTTTTCCTTTGTGGAGTAGCCTCTCGACCAAGTCTCTCAGATGGCGGCATTCATTTGTGGAACGACCATGGATTTGGTGAAATAGACAGAACTTTCCGGTTTCTTGCTCTTTGTCTGTCGACTCTCTCGGGGGAGGCCTTTTGTATGGAAGGACATTATAGGTATCCAAGAAGATATTTTCCAATGTATCATTTAACGGTGTAAAACTCTCAAATGGCCTGGGTCGAGATCTTATCTGAGAATCATTTCCTCGGTTTCTCTTCCGATTATTGCTATTATTGTTTCCTGGTTAGCGACCATTTCCTTGATTTTTATTCCCAACATTGACTTCAACCTTTCCTGAGCTATCTCCTGTCTGCTTGATGGCACATAGCTCTGGATATCTTCCTTATCAGTAGCCTTCCTTTTTCGATTAGCATAAATCTCTTCCTGTCGTAAACGGACATTAGCTTTTTCATAAAATATTTCTCTGGTCGGAGGTGGTTTGTCGGCCAGATATCTTCCACACTCAGTATCCATATCGACACCGTCAATTAAGGCCATCAACAAAGTTTGCTCATACGGATCTTTAACTTCTGTGACTGCTGAATTAAAACGATCCAAGTACGACCTTAAGCTTTCTTCCGGTCGCTGCTTAATAAGAGACAGCTCAATCACATTCTTAGATCTCTGAGCGTGAAGGCGGAATTGGTTCACGAACTTCTCACTCAATTCCCTGAAACTGGATATCGACCAGGCTGGAAAGCGGGTAAACCACACTAATGTCTTATCTTCCAGAAATGTAGGGAATGCCTTACACTTTATCTCGTCTGCAGCTGCGGCGGCATTCATGGACCAGGAATATCGCATCAGATGCTGGATTGGGTTAGATTTGCCCGCATAGCGATTCATTGTCGGCATATTAAAACATCTCGGGAATGTGACCTCTAATATATCATCGGTAAAAGGCGTATGACTGCGATCTATGCCCCAATCTTCATCCCTATACCCTCGGCTACCTATCATGTTTTCCCTGATCATTGCTTCAACATCTGCCCGGGTCAAGGTGGACTCAGGGTCAGCACTTCTTGCCTGATGGGCCTCTTCAGCATTTCTTTGGCGTGCAGCTACAAAGTCTGGGATTCGGGCGGAGCTTCCTTGCCCCCTGTTTCCAAGGTCAACTAAGCGACGAGCGGGGGGATTGGGTCGATTCTGAGCAGGGTCAACCACGTTTCCATTCCTCAGCGGTAAAGCAGGTTCATTCAAGTTACGAGTACTAGTTCCCTGGTTAAGCACTTCTTCTTCCCGAGATCGATGTTGCTCTATGTTCTCAGCTCTTTCTAGCGGAGGCCAACGTCGGTTTCTCTGGGGCTCCTCAGACGAGGATGTGTGTTCCGGGGAAGGAAGACGGGTTGGTGAGGAAACCCTCTGCCTTATGAGGTCGTCAATTCGCATGTCCATAGCAGTCAGATTCTGTCGCAATACTGAACTCTCTTGACGCTGAGCAGCTAACTCGTCAAATAGTCTCTCCCACATGTCAATAATGCGAGAGAGATCCCCTTCAGTAGCCGAGGCAGAAGGGTCAAAATGGTCGCCAACATTCTCTCTTATACGTAAAGAGCTTGTGCGAGGTCGAGCATATGTACCAACACTGGAGGATCGAGCCATAACCTCCTTTCCGGGTCGGGTCGTAGTCTGCTTGTCTTTTTGGATCGCAGGATCCTTACCTCGATGACTCGGAGCGCCCCCCTGGTGTCGGATTGTGGAAGTGTTATGGGAGCGTGTGGCAACTCCTTCAGCTGGTTTGATCGCGATCCCCTCAACGGATCGGTTCGCCCCCTCCTCTCGGTGATCCGTGACCTTCTCCTCGAGCTGCTCGTGCACGCTTTCTTCAATTGCTTCATTTTCAGCTTCGTTCGCCTGTGAAGCTTGTACTTCCTTAGACTTCTTTCCAGCCATGGTATCTTAATTTTGCTGGAATCTTCAAAAACTGAAACAGTGGAGTTTTGGACTGTTTTCTTCGGACTTGAGTATCCAAACAACAGAACAACAATGCAGTGTACTAAAAATTCCTTCTCAGTGAAAGCACCAAAATGTTAGATCCAAAATTGGGTCTAACACCCAAGTTGTTCTGATCTACGAATAATTACAACTAAAATATGAAGAAAAAGCAGAAAACACACGAAATTTATAGTGGTTCGGCGTTAACGAGCCTACGTCCACTTTATACATAGTTGATTATATGTTGAATGCGAGTACAATCAATAGTTTCACTTAATCTCCCTCTTACAATTATGATTCTCTCAATAATTTCAGGATAACTCTAAGTAGAAACAATGGAGATATGATAATGGTGGAGTCAGATCTCTCAATTGCCAAAAATCCTCAAAAATGCCTAGTTATGGGCTATTTATAGCTGATTTCTTCAAACGGATCGCGGTCATACGTGGCACACATCCCAAGGATCTCGTACTGGTTCGTTTCTTGATGAAAAAATTGTCAAATTAGCCGTTGTGGACAGGTGTCGCGAGATCCATACATTTCGGATCATGGTTGAACAGGTCGTGGTCTTCTTTTTCTGGTTTCTGGAATTCGGATCGCATCGCGCTGAAGCGGATCGGATCGGGCATGGGCGCAGCGAGCCGAAGGGGTATCACGGTACAGAGAGGATGGTTTGATCACGATTGAACCTTCATGGGATAGAGGAGTGGAACTTCATATTTTCTTCCTATGTGTGAACCTTATTAGCTTGGTCAAAAAGCTAGCCAACAATCATGATTTGCATTAACGCGGTCAACTGAATCAGTCGGCCACCTGATTTTGCATTGGATAAGGAACATATACACACACTTTTTGCATATGTTCATATGACATTAGAAATCTTGTAAGGACATGGTTGAGTAGATGGATGATTGGATGTTAGGATATGCATTCTCCTTAACTTGGAGATTTCGGGGGCGAAATCCTTTAAGCAGGGAAGAATGTAACACCCCATAATCTTAAATATTAAAATTAACAAAATTTTAAGAACACTTAATTTTTAGGAGAATAATTAAGAGAAATAGTTTATGCCATTGCATTCGTCTCGAAATTCTGCTTGGAAAAGATTCCAAGTTTCTGTAAATCGGACTTCGTATGAGGAAGTTATGGACCTCAGAAGTTTCAGGAATTTAATTAAATTAAAATAGCTCAGAATTAAATTCAAAATTCGAATTCAAACAAGGAAGCGGGCTGGACGAGATTTTTCCCGCCCCAGGCCAGGACGACCAGGGGGTCGACCTCCCCTATACAAGTCGACCTGGGGGTCGACCTATTCCCTCGGGCAGATTTGAACTGTGACGATTCTGACTTGTTGTTGAGTTTTTTCTGACCTGCTGCTGAGTTACTAGGGCATAGGTGGAATTATGGATACCTCTGTCTAGTTTGAATGGTTCAGATTTTATCCTATGATAATCTAACGACTTATATTGATTTAAACTTCTATACAAGCATGCATTGACTCAAGCTCTAAACCTAAACTAAATTAATCTCTTGGCCTCCATGCTACTGCTAGACTAGTTCTTCTTCTTCTTAAAGCTTAGGAATTGCAAGTCAGGATTCTAATACAAACGACGAATGAATTATTCTCTTCTCTAATCCATCTTTGTGAGTACAATTTCTTTCACAAAATAATTAATAAATTAATTATGATGAGTTATAATTGGGATTACAAGAACATGTATGTTGAATCATGTGATGTTACTTAACTTTGTTATCGTCATTGGTGAACATATGACGGTTTTGTTAACTTATGTCAGTAGATCTATTTCATGTGTCTAATCACATATGTTTAACTTGATTCATTTTATGACATCAGTTTATATGCAAGTTTGGGATGTAAATCATATGCAATTTGTATATGAATCATATGCAAGTCTGTATGCGAATTATACACAAGTTTATATGTGAATCAAGTATATATATACATATGCGAGTTTATACGTAAAACATATGATATTAGTTTACATGTTTAAATTCATATGCATGTTTGTAGGAATCCATACGCAAGTTTAGGTGAAAACCATATTCAAATATGCAAGTTTAGGTGAAAACCATATTCACATATGCAAGTTTAAGTGAAAACCATATCCATACATGTAAGTTCACCATTTCATGTTTAGATCTATATTTAAATCCATGGCAGTACATAGCTTATCCAAATTTGTGTTCTATATGTTCATTGCCTATGCAAGTTATTGGCTATGCAAACTTATGTTATAATTCTTATTCGCAAGTTAGATCTATTTTATGTGTCATGCAAGTTGTGATGTTTCTTTTGTTTTTATGAGTTAAACTATTTGTGAGTCTAGCATATTTCATATTAAACGTACGAACAACGTGGGGACAATGAAAATATTAAATATACAAATTGTGAATTGGCATAAAATGGCTTTAAAGGCATATAATTAATTTGAGACAATTATTGGTATAATTTATATACCTGAAAACTATGGACATAATTTAGGTGACAATTACGGACATAGATTAATTTGGAAATTATTGACAATTTGAATAGGGATAATTAATCCATATTGGGGTGAAATAATTATGTGTAATAATAAACGCCTAAACCACGAGGTTAGACTCGTTTGTGGTATAAGACTGACTGGACCCGCCCGGCAAATCCAGCAACCACAAATGGTAGTCTAATGTGAGAGGTCGAAGGCATAAATTAAATGCGTAACAATTGTAAAGACACGAGGTTAGGCTCGTTTGCGGTATAAGACTGCCCGGACCCGCCCGGCAAATCCAGCAACCTCAAACGGTAGTCTAATGTGAGAGGCCTTACAAGGTTACGATTATAATGAATTAAGTAGCACTTAACCAAGATAAACATGTATTGGGACATGGGGTTAAGTAGGTGACATGGGTGGCATGTGAAATACGATTAGGAACACTTAACCAAGTTGAAACATGTAAGAAGACATGAATAAGAAGGGGCTAAGCGGGAAATCCTAGTGGGGACCAAGCATAGGTGGAAAGCTTGTGTCAAGCATAGGGGACCCTTTTCAAACTAGTAACCCATTAAGTATCTTTGTGAGCTCGAGCTAGGTCGAGGACGGGACACGCTTACTGGGTTTTGATTGTAAGAGGTCAAAACGGGATAGCTGTGGCAACGCAAGTCCAATAGGGTCATGTGCGTGCGTGGCCCCGGGCTGGTAGATAAGACGTTGTTGCATCGTGTAGATATAAGCCGTGCATCTTTAGTGGTATCAAATTTCCACTTTGGGGAGTGATACACCACACTTCAGGACCAGCACGGGTATCTACGAGTTAGGGAGTCGATCACATGGGGGTAGTGAGTACAACTAGTGGAGATAGGGGCAGGCGGCACCTATGAAGAAAGCTAGGGGTACACGAAACTACCATTATGATTATTATGTTCAGTAGGCCGGATCAACTTTTAGGGTGACTAGTAATGGTGCAGTATAGTAATTATCCTATAGTGATTAAGAGTGCGACTAACGCCAACATATTACTCTTGTTTGTTTTGTCTTTCCCATTTGCTTCACTGTCATTCCTTATTTTACAAGTTTATGCCTTATCCTAATCACTTTAATAATTATATTGTTAAAGTTATTGGACCCGCCAGACTTTGTATCTGACCCACTTTGTTTTTCACCTCTTTTCTTCCTTACCCCCCCCCCTCCCCACCCCCCTCAGGTACACAGGGTAGGACTAGTGCTAGTGGAGCTTGATTTGGATCTCTTTCCCTCTCTTTTGGAAGTTCTTGGATTGCTGAAAGTAAAGTTCAGCTTAGTTCTTTTATGGCTACTTATGTTGGGGTTATGCTTTTTCCTTTATGTACTCAGAAAATAATTTGTCAAGATGAATATTGAGTTTACTTGGTTTTATTGTTGGTTTTTGATGTTTTTGTAACAAAACTATTTCTCCGCTGTAGTAAAAGTTGTTTTAATTTTTCATATACCAATATATGTATTAGTCTTGTTATATTATGTTCTATACACCCATAATACTCCATGAAAGCGAATGCATTCACTTTGAGAGTGACATTAATGGACGTGGGGTGTAACATACCCCATTGCCACAGCCATCAACGAGCCACCGCGACCCTGCTCGCGTGTTACCTCTCCTCTCTAGGTCACCATCAACTGATTATTCTGGTCTCCGATTATCTCGTCCATGAAATCACTTCTCTGCCGTATAAACCCAAACACTGTACTAGATCGCCACTTCGAATCCTCCTCCCTAGGCCAACTCCGACGACTTGATGGACTGTCACTTCCACCATGTCAAGGCCTATATCAATACGTCCGCTTCAGCCCAGTTTGGCTACACTCGATCAACTCCATCTCCTAATAGAAGGATTTAAACCTCAACCCAAAAATACTACCTAAATCCTAAATATGCCTCGCCCCCACCATCACCTTCAACCGATCAACGTATAATTTTACCAGCACGAAGTACACTTGTACCTCAACCTCCACCCCGAAGATGGCTCAACTCGATGCACCCATTTGTGAGCAGTTCAACGGCAAAGTCCCCATTAAACCACTAAAAAAACCTAACTCGATCCAAACTCAAAAATCAAGTTATAGAAAAATATGTGTATATTTTTCCTACCATCTACACTTCGCTACGCTTCCCCAATCCAAACTTCACGGCTTCTAACTCTTCAGATCGCCATAGATACCCTAAGTAACAATTTTCGATGAAACCAGAAGTCCTACCTAATCACGACACTAAAATTCACGATTTTACCATTAAAAATCATGTTTTACTCATACAAATACATTTGCAAGCCTGGATTACAGATTTTAAATATTTTATCTTTAATGTTTTAATCTTATTACTATATAATTGGTTCCATATGTAAATTTATATTATAATATGTATTACAACTATTTTTAGTCTAAACTACATGTATAATTAAACAACATTCATATTGAACTTAAACATTATAGCATACTATATTTGGGTGATTCAATTTTAAATGTTTGAGGGGTGAATATATTCACCCTGTTTTTAATTACAGTATTAATGTTTTTAGCAAAGCAATATGTGTAAAACCTCAAGTGATTTGTGTAACACCCCGTATTTCAGTTAACACTATAATAACAAATTAAAGAATAACTAGATATGAGAATTAAGGGAAACGGGTTGGGTCATTGTGTTCGTCTCGGAATTCTGGTTGAGATAGAGTCCGAGTTTGCGTGAATTGGACTTCGTATGAAGAAGTTATGGCCATCGGAAGTTTCAGAAAATTCAAAATAGATTTCAGAAAATTCAAATTTCAGAGTTATATGGGCTAGGCGGGAAAATTCCCTCCAGGGCCAGGTCGACCGTATGGTCGACCTGGGGGTCGACCTACCCTGACCAGGTCGACCATTGGGTCGACCTGGGGGTTGACCTAGGGGTCGACATGCCCCCTCACTCAGGGCAGATTTGTTTGATGACCTGCTTATGACTGTGTGCTGACTCATTAGGGTTTCTGATCTGCTCCGATTGGCTGGGATTAATTCTGGGTTGATCGGACGGGCTAAACTAATCCTAAACTCTATAAAAACACCTCTAGACTCAAACCCTAAAATCAAAATAAAATTAGAGCCATCGCCTCCATGCCGTCACCTAGCAACCCAGAATAGCCGCCACCAAATAGAGAGGAAGAAAGCTAATCAAATTCAATTCTTTTCAACTCTAACAACGAATCTACTCCAAAGGAAAGCTAATACAACTTCAGAACTCAGAATTCAGAACTCAAGACCTTCTTTGAGTTGTGAGTTCGATCTTTTTAATAAAATAATTAGCAATTTAATTGGATTAAGTTATGACGTGGATTATATGGATATGATGTGAATTATTGACCGCATGTTATAGTAATGTTATGTTATCATATATGTTGTAAATTCTATGATGTTATGTTGTGATGTTATTAACTATGTTGTAAAGTTATGATGCCACCATCTATGTTGAAATTCTATGATTGGCTTATGTATAATCAAATCATCATGTTGTTCATATGGTAGTTTGGTTATTTTGATTCATATGATAAATCATATGTATATATGCAAGTTTAGATTTTGATTTAGACAAGAACCATATGCAAATTAGGGAAAATTATATGTAACCTTACATGTTTCATGACGTCTAGTTTATGTGAAAATTTGATCTAAAGTTAGGATATGACATGTGTGAGTTCCATGATAAATTCTACATGCTAGTTTACACGTTTAGATGTAAGTTTACACCATTGTTATGTTGCCTAAATCACATATGCAAAGCTTATATAAATATAAGAGTTTGGAATATGAATCATGTTATACAAGTTTGTGGTTATTGACTATGCAAGTTTACACCTTTAGATGTAGATCCATGACATACATGATGTATGCAAGTTTGTGACCATTATCTAAACAAGTTTACGCCTTTAGATTTGGATCTATGACATATGTAGTTTTATGCAAGTTGTAACTTTGGCCTATGTAAGTTTTAGATGTAGAACATCATTCACACATGCAATTTCACCCTTATGTTTAGATCTAGTTTTAATTATATGTATGTTGTGATGTTTTCTCTTTATTCCATGAGTTACACTATTCGAGTCTAACATATATTTTACGTTAAACGAACAAACGTACAACGTGGGGTAAGTGGATAATATTAAAAGATTCAATATTGAGAATTGGCATAAATGCCATAAAAGGCATAAAATAAATTTGTTATGAGAATTGGTATGATTTTACATACCATAAATAGATGGACATAATTGAGTCAATTATCGCCACAGATAAATTTGGAATTGATTGATAATTTGAATAGGGAAATTAATTCAAATTGGGGAATGATTAATTTGGTGTAATTAATCGTCTAAGACATGAGGTTAGGCTCTTTTGTGGTGTAAGATTGCCCGGACCCACCCGACAAATCCAGCTGGCACAAATGCAAGTATAGTGTGGGGGGTCTTAGGCATAAATTAAATACGTAACAATTGTAAAGACACGAGGTTAGGCTTGTTTGTGGTGTAAGACTGCCCGGACCCGCCCGGCAAATCCAACTGCCACAAATGCCAGTCTAATGTGAGAGGTTTTTATAAGGCTACGGTCTTAATGAATTACGAAACACTTAACCAGATAAACATGTAGCGGAACATGAGGGGGTTAAGTGGGTGCCTTGGGTGGCTTGCGGGATTAAGTGGGTGCCTTGGGTGGAATTTGAAATACGATTAGAAATACTTAACCAAAATTGAAACATGTAAGTGAACATGAATAAGAAGAGGGTTAAGTGGGATGTACTAGAGAGGACCAAGCTTAGGTGGATAGCTTGCGTCAAGTAACGAGGGCCCGTTTCAACCAGTAACCCATACGTATCTTTGTGGGCTCGACCCAAGTCGAGGACGGGACACGCATACTAGGCTTGACTGTAAGAGGCCAAACCTGGTTAGCGGTGGCAACGCCAGTCCAACGGGTTCTTATGCGTGTGTGGACCCGGGCTGGTAGGTAAGACGTTGTTGCATCGTGTAGGTATAAGCCGTGCATCATTGGTGGTATCGGGTTGCCACTTTGGGGAGTGATACACCGCACTGTGGGGCCAGCACGGGTATCTACGAGTTAGGGAGCCGATCGCATGGGGGTAGTGGGTACAGCTAGTGGAGATAGGGGCGGGCGACACCTATGAAGGAAGCTAGGGGAGCACGAAACTACCATTATCATTATTAAGTTCTGTAGGCGGGATCAACCTTAGGGTGACTAGTGGTGGTGCAGTATAGTAGTGGTGGTGCAGTATAGTTATTAACTTATAGTGGTTTAGGTGCGCTTTAACGTTATCTTAGTTCAACTTTATTTCCTTGTTTACTCTGTCATACTCAATTGTTCACAGTCATTTCCTTATTTTCCAACTTATGCCTTGGCCTAGTTATTTTGGGTAATTGTATTGTTAAAGTTACGCCAGATTTTATGTCTGACCCCCTTTGTTTCCTCCTCTTTTCTTCCTCTCCCCCCCCCCCCCCAAGTGCTCAGGTTGGAACTAGCACCAGTGGAGCCTGATTTTGGACAACTGTATTTCTTGCTTTTAGAAGATTGCTTGGATCGCTGAAGTAAAGTTCAGCCTCTCTTATTTATGGTTATTTTTTATTGGGGATTATGTCTTTAAATTTATGTACTTTGATTTTGTCAAGTTGGATATTATGTATTTTGACTCTGGTTTTGATGATATAATCAAACTTATGTATTTTCCGCTGCAATGAAATAATGTTTTAAAGTTTTAGTACTGTTTAAATCTGTCTTGTTGTTAAGTTTCTGTTCTATACACAATTTAAAGGCTCCATGAAAGTTAATCCATTCCCTTTGTGAGTGACATTAATGGATGTGGGGTGTTGCACGTGGTATCAGAGCTGAAGGTTACCAGAACAGATATGAATTTTGAAAAGTATTTTTTGAAAAACAACTTCTATAAAGAAGTACCTTCAAAAGTATGTTTCAAGGAAAGTATTTTCAAGAGAAAAGATTATTTTAGAAAGCATAACCCCAAGAGCCATATATCTTTCCTTTGATTCTCCGTTTTGAATCTCTTCCTCTTTCCCTTTTTGAATCTCTTCCTCCGCGTATAGATGCTTTTTCCTAAGATATATGAGGACTTCCGTACAATGGGCGGAAAATCGCTTCATGGGACTTAGACGTTTGTCGGGGCTAGAAGTTGGCGAGATTTGGCTTGGACTTGGTGAAAACACCAGAAAAGAAGGCCCTGAGATTTGTTAAGTGTTTGAATGAGCCGCTTCATGGGTTAGCTATGACCCACATCCCCATGGGGGCTACCTTTGAGAGACTAGTTGACATGGCGCTTATGCATGAAGAAGAGAAGGGCGCCAACGCTAATAAGGCACCCGAGAAGAAAGGGGATCAAAAGAAACCGCAACAGCAACAATAAAACAAGAAAGGTGGTAAAGGCAACAATGCTAAGGGAAAGAAAAGATGCTTTAACTGTGGGACACCCGACAATCTATGCAAAGATTGTAGTAATAAAAAGAAGATTGGTTGTTTCCACTGTGGCAAAGCGGGACATCTGATTAAGGACTGCCCAAAGAAAGGGCAGAGGGCAGGGTCTACCTCGGGAGGAAAGGTGCAGGCTCTTATGGCACCTGGGCAGGCAGGGGCAAGTTCATGCTCTCATGGTCCCACCGCTGCAAGAACGAGGTAGAGAAATTTCCGTTGAAAGTTTAGTTTTTCTGTTTGATCATCCTATCCGTACTTTATTCGATTCTGGCGCATCACATTCGTTTATCTCTACATCGTTAGTTGAAACACTGCACCTAGATACTAGTTTAGTTACGTATCCCTTAGTAGTCTCAAATCCTATTGGTGGTTCGGCTCATCTTTCTATGATTTGTCAGGATTTGAGAGTGTTTATCTTGGGCGTTGGGTTTGAATGCAATCCTTTGTTCTTGGATTCACGGGCTATGGCTTAATTCTAGGTATGGATTGGCTAACTAGATACGGGGCCATCCTAGATTGTGAAAGAAGGGAAGTTAGATTGTTGTCTCGTTGAGGAAAGACCCTTGATATTTCTTCTGATCCTAGAGGTCCAGTAATGCTTAGCTACCTAGATTCCCTTGACGCATCCGATGATAATTTACATTCTGTTCGTATAGTCCATGAATATGTTGATTTATTCGATGAGGTGAGAGGTTTACCCCCAAAACGTGAGATAGACTTTTGAGTATATCTTGTAGATAATGCAAAGCCAGTTGCATTGCCAGTGCGCCACATGGCTCCAAGAGAGAGAAGAGAACTCAGTAAGCAAGTAAAGGCGTGGCTTGAGAAGGGTTCATAAGACGTACTATATCAGAGTGGGGTTCTCTAGTAGTATTTGCCACGGAGGTAGATGGGTCCCTCAGACTTTGTGTGGACTATAGAGAACTTAATAAGCTTACTAAGAAGAATAAACACCCAATGTCGTTGATTGACGATCTCTTCGATCAGTTAGTTGGCACCTCAGTGTTTTCGCAGTTGGACTTAGCCACGGGTTTCCATCAGTTGAGAACGGCTAAGGATAGCATAGACCAGACTGCCTTTAGGACTCTTGACGGCTTCTTTGAGTGGCTTGTGATGCCCTTCAGTTTGACAAACGCCCCCGCATACTTTGTTGACTTGATGAGTAGGGTGTTTAGGGAGTACCTTAATAAATTCATGGTTGTTTTTGTGGACGCATCTTGATCTTTTCTAAGAGCGAGGAAGAGCATGCGCTACATCTTAGGGAAGTGTTGGAGACTCTTCGAGCGCATAGCCTTAAAACTAAATTTTCTAAATGTCAATTTTGGAGGAAGGAAGTGCGATTCTTAGGGCACGTGGTTTCCAAAGAAGGGATAGCTGTGGATCCCGCGAATGTAGTGGCCATCCTAGATTGGAAGTTCCCTAAAAATGCTACCGAGCTGAGGAGTTTCTTAGGGTTGTGTAACACCCCGTGAATTCTATAACGTTATGTTTCACAAATTAAAGTATAATTAATTCTAAATGAAAATATTAAGGGATAAGGGTTACGCCATTGCGTTCGTCTCGGAATTATGCTTGAGATAGAGTCCAAGTTTGCGTGAATCGGACTCCGTATGAAGGAGTTATGGCCTTCGGAAGTTTCAGAATCAAATTTAAACTCAAACAGCTCAGTTTAACTCCAAAATTTCGAAATTCAGGTTCAAAATGGGCTGGGCGGGAAATTTCTCGCCCAGAAACCAGGTCGACCACAGGGTCGACTATGGTGTCGACCTGGTCACCCCAGGTCGACCACAGTGTCCACCTGGTCCCCACCAGGTCAACCATAGTGCCGACCTGGGTGTCGACCTGGCTGGTCGACCTGGCTGGCGAGGTCTGGCTCTGGCTCGAATTTCTGAGGCCCTGTGTGTCACTAGGGCTGACGTGTCACCTCTTGATTGGCTCTCTGAACTTTGAATGGCCTAGATTCCTCCTATCTTCATCTGACGGCTCAAAACAACTTAAAATTCTATAAATATACCCCAAGTCTCAACTGAAAATTCACACAAAAAAATGAGAAAGGAGTCGTCATGCTGCTAGGGAGGAATTAAACATAGCTGTCAAGAGAGAAGCCTAGAGACGAATCAAACTAAGTAGAAGATTAAAGTTTAAATCAAATTTATCAATGCAACGTTAGTCTACCCAAAGGAGCGCATCTCAGTTTCAGAATTTCAGAATCCAGAATTCAAGATTCTGCATTCGTTGTAAGTACAGTGACCATTTAGAATATGAATAAAAATTGGGATGTGATTCGATGTGAATGAAAATAGAATTGTGTTATTGTATTGTACAAAATTCTATGTATTGTGATGGTTTTATCATGACTTATGTATTGACGTTTGTGGCATAAATTGATTGATGCAAGCCTATTGAACAATTGTATACGAAAACAATGACACTTGCAAGTTTGTGTGTAACACCCCACCTCCGCTAGGGTCACTCACAAAGGGAATGCACTAGGTTTGGTGAAGCATTATCGAGGTAAACATGCACAGAAATATTACAAGACAGAACATATATATAAAACAGCGGAAGTAAAACAAATTTCATTACCTTATAAAATAAGGTCTAAAGCCTTTTACATCAGAATACATCAAAACCTGTCTTGCAATAGTAAAGAAGCATAAAACCTTTTCATAAATTATTCCCCAAGTGAAACAGTAAAGTAGCCATAGCCAAGAAAAGTCCAAGCCATACATGATGACCTTCAAACAGAAGAAGTCCGAACTAACAATAGCATTTCCTCCCTGTAACCTGTGGGGGGGAAACGGAAGACAAAGAGGCGAAACAAAACGGGGTCAGTCATAAAGACTGGTAAGCCCTATCTACAATCAGTATATAAACTAGTAAAGTTAACTGGCATGAGGAACTGAGATGAATATAAGTATGATGACAAGATAGATAAGCTAAACCAAAATAACAGGATGAGCTACTGTACCAAGATAAACAAGAGTGTCATGATAAACTACGGTGTCAAGATAAGTCAAGGTATCACATCGTCAGGTTTCTATCAAGTACAATATCGCAAGGTATCTATCATGTATATTCGCTCTGCACCTCCCGTACTAGTATCCCGGCCCACGTCATGTGTTAACTACGAATGTCTCTTGCCCAATGTCATGTAATGGTCCATGTCAACCTAATATATAGCATATGTAGGTTTTTCCCCACTCGTATGTTTCTTCCCATGTATAAGTTCAGTCCTTTGCCGTAGGCCGTACGGGCTTCCCCATGTAAATCTATACCACCTCAACGTAGTACCACTTTATCCTTGAAGTTATTTTGGACTGCTACCCTTGATCTAGTTATGTTTCCTTACCATGAACTTTCGCGTGTTCACTTAGGATTTATGCCACCTAGGACCACTAGGGATTATGCTACCTAATGAACGTTTCCGTGTCTCGGTTTGGGTTTAGGCCACCTAGGGCCACTAGGGATTATGCCACCCGTCAACCGCGCCCTTTATCCCGCGTATGTATCGTGAATCGTTTTCCATGTCTAGACACACATGTTCCTCAATGTGCCATCCGAGTTCCGTGCCAGGGCAAATCAAGAAATACAGGACTCGGTCGGGAGCTTTAAGTCGTCTGCTGATGCAGATATCAAGGTCTGTTTTTGTACCCGTATACAGGACTCGGTCGGGAGCTTTAAGTCGTCTGCTGATGCAGATATCAAGGTCTGTTTTTGTACCCGTGGCTATGGTCCCACGTGACCCCTCCCTCAACTACTGAAAGGCAAGCCAAGAAAAATCATGTATGAGAACCACATCTCGGCCCCTCTATAGCCCCACTTTCCTATGGGCCAACCTCACCCATGACTCGATAGCAAGAACATGGTCTGTTGGGGGTTCTCTACCTTTCCGTTCGTACACGATTGACTAAAGATGGTAGGTTGTCGGTGACGTGCTATCCAGGGCAAAATCAAGTATCGTCGACTCCACGCTACTCCATCCCAGTCTTTAGGTCGCTCGCATAGCAACCAAGGCATACTCTTGGCTCTTCTACCGCATACCTTAACCTTTGTGAGGCCGGGTTTCATGGACCATCTGCCACCTCACAGAGGGATACCAAGAGTACCCTTACGTCCCCCGAAGCTACCGCTTCGTCACCCAGTTCGTTGGAGATTTTTATCCAAGTCAGATAAGTTGCTCCTCCTCGTATACTCAGCGATGACCTACCGTATCAGGTTACTCATCTATTTATGAACTAGTCCCATGTCCTTGGCTAAGAATTATTACTTAGTTATACTTAACTAAGGTTTACCACTTAGCTTCTTTTCCCCGTTACCCTTGATTAACCACGATTTTCTACCTAGTTCCTCTAACTAGGGTTTTGTCCATTGGGTTAAGTGTTGTTATTCAGGTTCATGACCTAGCCCGCCTACGAATCATGTCAAGATTGGCTAAGTATTTAAGTTCAAGGCTTTGCCCCACAAGTTGGTTAAGTGTACCAAGAGGCTCATGACTTATCCCTATCAAGTCAAATTGGTTAAGTATTTATTTGTCTTAACCCTATCATATTATCATGTTAGATTGATTAAGCATAGATTATCTTAATCCCATCAGATTATCGAGTCGGATTGGTTAAGTATGGGTTAGCTTAACCCCATCCACTAATCGTATTACAATGGTTAAGCCTAAGTTAAAAGATCTTGTGACTTAACCCTATCAGGTTCGCATATTAGATTGGTTAAGTATAGGTTACTTAACCTCATCAAATCATCATGTATAATTGGTTAAGTATAAGTTACTTAACCCCATTAAATTATCATGTTAAGTTGGTTAAGTATTGGCTACTTAACCTCATTAAATTACCAAGTTTAGATTGGTTAAGTGTTTAACTTAACCCCATCGAATTACCGTGCTTAGATTAGTTAAGTGAAGGTTACTTAGCCCCATCTAATTACCGTGTTTAGATTAGTTAAGTCTAAGTTACTTAACCCCATCTAATTACCAAGTCGGATTAGTTAAGTGTAAATTACTTAACCCCGTCCCCTAATTGTATTTTACGGTTAAGTGTCATTAAGAAATCAAGTCCGGTTTAACTTAACCTACCCATTCATGTCATATCGGTTAAGTGTTATTAGTCAAATTTACTTAACCTTATCATGTGGCATTAATTAACTTAATGCACCCCAACCTCTCACATTAGACCTTGTTGTGGTTACTAGTTAGCCGGGCGGGTCCGGGTAGTTTTACACCACAACTTGGTCTAACCTCGGGTCTTAAGCGCGACATGACCGACTTCTCACATTGGGTCCTATTGTTTGCAACTACTAGTTAAGCCGGTCGGGTCCGGGTAGTTTTACGTTGCAAACTCAACCCAACCTCGAGTTGGTCACTTTCATGTTTAGTCTAATGTCATATTACACTTACAACCCATACATGTCTAGTTTTCAAGTTCCATGTTCATAGCCAAAATTACATGTTGTCATGTTTATACCAATTTACCCAAATCATCTTTCATGTCATTAAAGTTTATCCACAACGTAACCCCAACGCTTTTAAGCTCGCATATACATTCGCAACAATGCATAATGGATTTAAGAAGTAACTTGGCAAAAGCATGACAAAAAGGGTATAAGGCCACAAGTTAATCATGGTGGCATATGAGGCATAAATGTGTTCATTAACTTGCATGTTACATTGTTAAGCCTCAAAAACATGCATAACCCCAAAACTTAGCATATAGGTGAATCATGGTGATAGATGACATAGAAAAATGGCTAGAAGTTCGCATATAGCATTCTATGCAAGTTAACTTAAGGGATAAGAGAGTTCTTATGTTGCATAATGCAACATTTAAACATAAAGCTTATAGCTTTTAGCCCACAAAATCAAGGTGATAACTTTACGAATATGCATAGGATAAATCTACACATAACATGATAGTTTCTAAGCATGTATCCTACTCAAGTTCAAACCCAAAACTTGCCACATGAACATTTAACTTCATAGTTAATATCTAAGAGTAGGAGGGGGCTTACAATCCTATGAAGGCACAAATCAATATATAAAAAGATTGAGACGAAGCCACACTAGCAAAAACCCCAAATCAATAAGCTTCAATAAAACCCTTGAGAAAAATAATAAGAAAGATCCTTGCTTTGATGAAGATTTGCCTTGAAATCAAATTTAGAAGCTCTTATATGAACATAGAAACTCTCATACACTCATATGATCATGTAATCTCTCATGTGAATGAAGATAGAATTTATGACAAGAGGATGGAGGCTTGAGTGGAGGCCATGATCATTAGAAATTTTGGCATAGTTTAGTTGTAGGATCAATTTATGAGGGTTTAAGGTAGGGTTAGGGGTCTTTTTATAGAAGACTATGATAGTTTAGGCCGTAGGATAAACCATAGTTTAGATCCTAGCCAACTAAATCCATCACAAGCCAACAAACTAGACCCAAAGCATGTCTTGGGGAAGAAGTCAAGTGCAGGAACCATTTAGGCCCTTTAGATCAACCCTAGAGTCAATCCGGACCATCAAAACTCATCCAGGGCCTCAAAAATGGGTTCTGGGCCACCCCAGGCCGACCAGGTTGACCTGTACAGGGGGGAAGTCGACACTACAGTCAACACAATGGGGGCACGTCGACTTGGGTGTCGACACTACAGTCGACACGGGTCAGTCTGCCAGAAAGTCTGCTGAAATCTTGTTTTGGCCATATCTTGGTCATACGGACTCCGATTTTCGAAAACTCGGACTCTATTTCGCGTATTTTTCCAAGACGAACGCAATGGTGATGTCCATTTTACCTAATTCTAATTTAAAATTTAATTCTGCCTTGATTTCTTGTTTTAACGTGTTGTTAAAATTCGGGTTGTTACATTCTCCCCTCCTTAATGGATTTCGTCCCCGAAATCTCCAAGTTAGGAAGAACGTATCCTACCATCCATCATCCATCTACTCAAAACATCATCCACAGGCAACCATTGTCCTTAGATGATTTCTAATGCCATATGAACATATGCAAAGCGTGTGTGTATATGCTCCTTAGCTAATGCTAATGATCAGGCCTGAATGATCTTTCTAATGCAAAGTATGTTTAGTGCCATGAATCCAACATGTATGAAAATAATCCTAGTCATATAAGTACTACATGTGTGCACAAACATTCATTCATATGCAACATCCGCATGACAACACATTAACATTCAAACAGGTATAAATACTCGTGCATATGCAATGCAAAATGTGAGTGCGACGATCTAGTATCTAACGTGTATTCGCGCATCCACGAGCAACCACTTACAACCATTTGCAACCATATCAATCATAACATGTTTCAAATACATGTTTACATCCATAGAGTTCTATCTAAGGTTCCCAAGATAAGATCGAGGAGATAAACAAGACAAACTCCTTACGGGGTTTGCAACAGAAACAGGACCGAGAGGATATCCACCAAGCGATAGCATGCAAGCTAGCTCTACAGGAGAACCAGGGATCAACGATATACTCTTACAAAGAGACACGAAGCGCGCGCCTAAGCCGCATTTCCTTGATCTTAATTCCAGTGTGCCTTGACTGCCTTTGACTTCATGATTTTGTAGCTCCTTGATTCCTATTTCCAAGGTATGAGTCGGAACTCTTTTCACTATCGCCTCTCGTTTCACTTTCATTTATTCTTTCCCTAGTATACTTGGCTCAACCATATCTACGTACTCATGCAAGCTCTCCAAAATTCACTAGTGAATTCTGGATCTCGTTTACCAATCCCAATCCATGTTACCACGTGCACTTACTAGGGTGATTCCTATAACCCATGCTTAAGCGGAATGGACCATCCGCCTTAGTGGCGAACGTTACTCGATCGGATCAGAGATTTCCGATAAATGCATCAAGAGTTTCTAGGTAACTAACCATGACAGAACCCAAAAGGTTACACGAGACTTCGAGGGTATTACCAAGGCAAGCTAAGAGTTTAACTACCCTCCTTTCAAAACCGAGAATGGTATCCCTTACCGGATAACCACTTCATCCCTAGAATCCATCCATAGCTCAACAATAGAAGTATTGCTTCTAATCTCAACACTTGACATTTACACTCTCAATTCCAAACAAGTCATGAATAAATGGACCGACTCTCCAACCAGATTTTTGGGCCAAAAGTGGGATCTTCTACCATGCTAGTACTAAGGTGCAGAGACTTAACTATCGAGGAAGACTTAAATGATGCGATGATCAATACAAAGTCTGGACGGGATGATAGAAAAGAAAGGCTAAGCCTTTAACAGAAACGGTACCATTTCTATTAGGTACGCCAGAAATGAGAGCATACAATTGCCCTCTCGCTGATCTTGTCCTTATCTTCCTTTGTGGATCAAGCCATACCAACAAGTTGCTTATTCTTAAGCTCGTGTCCTTTATCCTTGCTTTTATTATCCCTTCTTATAACTTCGGTAACATGTCTCTCGAGAACTTTCTCCATCGCACGGGGAAAACACTCACGTAGTTAGACATGGATTAGTCGCAGTTAAAACTACTGTGACTACAGATGGAGGAAAGAAAGGAAAAGAGATTCAATCAAGGAAACAATGGATAGTGCTAATGGCTTTTGGGGAATAGCCTTTAAAAACAAAATTTTCTTGAAAAATGCTTCTTTGTAAACGGTTTTTCAAATAGTTTTCAGAAGGTTTTAAAAACTTTTGCCCAGTCTGGTAACCTTCTACTCTGATACCAAATGTAACACCCCACCTCCGCTAGGGTCACTCACAAAGGGAATGCACTAGGTTTAGTGAAGCATTATCGAGGTAAACATGCACAGAAATATTACAAGACAGAACATATATATAAAACAGCGGAAGTAAAACAAATTTCATTACCTTATAAAATAAGGTCTAAAGCCTTTTACATCAGAATACATCAAAACCTGTCTTGCAATAGTAAAGAAGCATAAAACCTTTTCATAAATTATTCCCCAAGTGAAACAGTAAAGTAGCCATAGCCAAGAAAAGTCCAAGCCATACATGATGACCTTCAAACAGAAGAAGTCCGAACTAACAATAGCATTTCCTCCCTGTAACCTGGGGGGGAAACGGAAGACAAAGAGGCGAAACAAAACGGGGTCATTCATAAAGACTGGTAAGCCCTATCTACTATCAGTATATAAACTAGTAAAGTTAACTGGCATGAGGAACTGAGATGAACATAAGTATGATGACAAGATAGATAAGCTAAACCAAAATAACAGGATGAACTACTGTACCAAGATAAACAAGTGTGTCATGATAAACTACGGTGTCAAGATAAGTCAAGGTATCACATCGTCAGGTTTCTATCAAGTACAATATCGCAAGGTATCTATCATGTATATTCGCTCTGCACCTCCCGTACTAGTATCCCGGCCCGCGTCATGTGTTAACTATGAATGTCTCTTGCCCAATGTCATGTAATGGTCCATGTCAACCTAATATATAGCATATGTAGGTTTTTCCCCACTCGTATGTTTCTTCCCATGTGTAAGTTCAGTCCTTTGCTGTAGGCCGTACGGGCTTCCCCATGTAAATCTATACCACCTCAACGTAGTACCACTTTATCCTTGAAGTTATTTTGGACTGCTACCCTTGATCTAGTTATGTTTACTTACCATGAACTATCGCGTGTTCACTTAGGATTTATGCCACCTAGGACCACTAAGGATTATGCTACCTAATGAACGTTTTCGTGTCTCGGTTTGGGTTCAGGCCACCTAGGGCCACTAGGGATTATGCCACCCGTCAACCGCTCCCTTTATCCCGCGTATGTATCGTGAATCGTTTTCCATGTCTAGACACACATGTTCCTCAATGTGCCATCCGAGTTCCGTGCCAGGGCAAATCAAGAAATACGGGACTCGGTCGGGAGCTTTAAGTCGTCTGCTGATGCAGATATCAAGGTCTGTTTTTGTACCCGTGGCTATGGTCCCACGTGACCCCTCCCTCAACTACTGAAAGGCAATCCAAGAAAAATCATGTATGAGAACCACATCCCGGCCCCTCTATAGCCCCACTTTCCTATGGGCCAACCTCACCCATGACTCGATAGCAAGAACATGGTCTATTGGGGTTCTCTGCCTTTCCGTTCGTACACGATTGACTAAAGATGGTAGGTAGTCGGCGACGTGCTATCCAGGGCAAAATCAAGTATCGTCGACTCCACGCTACTCCATCCCAGTCTTTAGGTCGCTCGCATAGCAACCAAGGCATACTCTTGGCTCTTCTACCGCATACCTTAACCTTTGCGAGGCCGGGTTTCATGGACCATCTGCCACCTCACAGAGGGATACCAAGAGTACCCTTACGTCCCTCGAAGCTACCGCTTCGTCACCCAGTTCGTTGGAGCTTTTTATCCAAGTCAGATAAGTTGCTCCTCCTCGTATACTCAGCGATGACCTACCGCATCAGGTTACTCATCTATTTATGAACTAGTTCCATGTCCTTGGCTAAGAATTATTACTTAGTTATACTTAACTAAGGTTTACCACTTAGCTTCTTTTCCCCGTTACCCTTGATTAACCACAATTTTCTACCTAGTTCCTCTAACTAGGGTTTTGTCTATTGGGTTAAGTGTTGTTATTCAGGTTCATGACTTAGCCCGCCTACGAATCATGTCAAGATTGGCTAAGTATTTAAGTTCAAGGCTTAGCCCTACAAGTTGGTTAAGTGTACCAAGAGGCTCATGACTTATCCCTATCAAGTCAAATTGGTTAAGTATTTATTTGTCTTAACCCTATCAGATTATCATGTTAGATTGATTAAGCATAGATTATCTTAATCCCATCAGATTATCGAGTCGGATTGGTTAAGTATGGGTTAGCTTAACCCCATCCACTAATCGTATTACAATGGTTAAGCCTAAGTTAAAAGATCTTGTGACTTAACCCTATCAGGTCCGCATATTAGATTGGTTAAGTATAGGTTACTTAACCTCAACAAATCATCATGTATAATTGGTTAAGTATAAGTTACTTAACCCCATTAAATTATCATGTTAAGTTGGTTAAGTATTGGCTACTTAACCTCATTAAATTACCAAGTTTAGATTGGTTAAGTGTTTAACTTAACCCCATCGAATTACCGTGCTTAGATTAGTTAAGTGAAGGTTACTAAGCCCCATCTAATTACCGTGTTTAGATTAGTTAAGTCTAAGTTACTTAACCCCATCTAATTACCAAGTCGGATTAGTTAAGTGTAAATTACTTAACCCCGTCCCCTAATTGTATTTTACGGTTAAGTGTCATTAAGAAATCAAGTCCGGTTTAACTTAACCTACCCATTCATGTCATATCGGTTAAGTGTTATTAGTCAAATTTACTTAACCTTATCATGTGGCATTAATTATCTTAATGCACCCCAACCTCTCACATTAGACCTTGTTGTGGTTACTAGTTAAGCCGGGCGGGTCCGGGTAGTTTTACACCACAACTTGGTCTAACTTCGGGTCTTAAGCGCGACATGACCAACTTCTCACATTGGGTCCTATTGTTTGCAACTACTAGTTAAGCCGGTCGGGTCCGGGTAGTTTTACGTTGCAAACTCAACCCAACCTCGACTTGGTCACTTTCATGTTTAGTCTAGTGTCATATTACACTTACAACCCATACATGTCTAGTTTTCAAGTTCCATGTTCATAGCCAAAATTACATGTTGTCATGTTTATACCAATTTACCCAAATCATGTTTCATGTCATTAAAGTTTATCCACAACATAACTCCAACGCTTTTAAGCTCGCATATACATTCGCAACAACGCATAATGGATTTAAGAAGGAACTTGGCAAAAGCATGACAAAAAGGGTATAAGGCCACAAGTTAATCATGGTGGCATATGAGGCATAAATGTGTTCATTAACTTGCACGTTACATTGTTAAGCCTCAAAAACATGCATAACCCCAAAACATAGCATATAGGTGAATCATGGTGATAGATGACATAGAAAAATGGCTAGAAGTTCGCATATAGCATTCTATGTAAGTTAGCTTAAGGGATAAGAGAGTTCTTATGTTGCATAATGCAACATTTCAACATAAAGCTTATAGCTTTTAGCCCACAAAATCAAGGTTATAACTTTACGAATATGCATAGGATAAATCTACACATAACATGATAGTTTCTAAGCATGTATCCTACTCAAGTTCAAACCCAAAACTTGCAACATGAACATTTAACTTCATAGTTAATATCTAAGAGTAGGAGGGGGCTTACAATGCTATGAAGGCACAAATCAATATATAAAAAGATTGAGACGAAGCCACACTAGCAAAAACCCCAAATCAATAAGCTTCAATAAAACCCTTGAGAAAAATAATAAGAAAGATCCTTGCTTTGTTGAAGATTTGCCTTGAAATCAAATTTAGAAGCTCTCATATGAACATAGAAACTCTCATACACTCATATGATCATGTAATCTCTCATGTGAATGAAGATAGAATTTATGACAAGAGGATGGAGGCTTGAGTGGAGGCCATGATCATTAGAAATTTTGGCATAGTTTAGTTGTAGGATCAATTTATGAGGGTTTAAGGTAGGGTTAGGGGTCTTTTAATAGAAGACTAGGATAGTTTAGGCCGTAGGATAAACCCTAGTTTAGATCCTAGCCATCTAAATCCATCACAAGCCAACAAACTAGACCCAAAGCATGTCTTGGGGAAGAAGTCAAGTGTAGGAACCATTTAGGGCCTTTAGATCAACCCTAGAGTCAATCCGGACCATCAAAACTCGTCCCTAGCCTCAAAAATGGGTTCTGGGCCACCCCAGGCCGACCAGGTTGACCTGTACAGGGGGGAGGTTGACACTACAGTCAACACAAGGGGGGCACATCGACTTGGGTGTCGACACTACAGTCGACATGGGTCAGTCTGCCAGAAAGTCTGCTGAAATTTTGTTTTGGCCATATCTTGGTCATACGGACTCCGATTTTCCAAAACTCGGACTCTATTTCGCGTATTTTTCCAAGACGAACGCAATGGTGATGTCCATTTTACCTAATTCTAATTTTAAAATTTAATTCTTCCTTGATTTCTTTTTTTAACGTGTTGTTAAAATTCGGGTTGTTACATTGTGGCAAAAATTAGAAATTGATCCCTTTAAGTATATGTCGATGGCATGGACTATGTATATTCCCTTAGTCTAAATCAAAATTGATGTAAACATGATTTAGACTTGAAACCTTTTATGCCTACATGACCCAAAGCCTATGTTATCACTCCCATGTTTATTTGCAAGTGTAATTGGATCTATGTTAATTATCGTTTGTGTTTCATAAACTATGCAGGTTCATGTTTAATTGCAAGTATAATTGGATCTATGTTAAGTATCGTTTGTGTTTCATAAACTATGCAAGTTCATGTTTAATTGCAAGTGTAATTGGTTCTATGTTAAGTATCGTTTGGGTTTCAAAAACTATGCAAGTTCATGTTGAAATAGGCCATGTGATTAAATGTTATAAAATTGGACCTTTTGGTGAATATACATCATGCTAGATTTGTGTTTGACATTATGCCAAGTTAAACATATATAAACACAAGTTGTGTAAGCCTAAACTATGCCATTACATATGTCACCTACTTAGATATACATTGATTTGAATGCAAGTTCACATGACTCATATTATATGTTAGTTGAATCGCTAAATTGCAAGTTCATGCGCCACACACCCTTATATGTTGTAAAATATTACATGTTATTGAGTTTTTTCCCTTTTTCTCACATTTATAAAGTTGGGCCGAATTGTGTCGAGCCCAACATTTGTTATAACGTTGCGAACGTATAAACGGGGGTAACAACGTTGGGTGTAAAACATTGAAAATATATGTCGGCATGTTTGGCACATGCCAACGACAATGACATTTAAGCGGTGTAAATTGTTATACCCAAAAATAAAAGATATGACATTTACATGTATAGTAATAAAATATGTAAATTTAGAAAACACGATATGCTTAACCTGAGGTTGGATTGAGTTGTGATGTAAACCTGCCCGGAACCGCCCGGCTGTCCAGTAGTCACAACAATACCTATCCAATGTGGGTGGTTAAGCATTGAGCCCAATAAAGACCCGAGGTTAGACTGAGCTACGGTGTAAACCTGTCCGGAACCGACCGGCATATCCAGTAACCGTAGTAATTCCTATCTAATGTGAGTGGTCTGGTGCTCCTAAGAGGCTAAGGACAGGTGGTAGGGTTAAATCAACTATAACACTTAACCAAATTCAACATGTTAATAAGAATTGATGGGTGGGAGTTAGGTAAATACAGACACTTAACCACTTAACACGTTTAACTAGAAAATCCTGGTAACGAGGGACCCGTTTCAGCAGTAACCCAATTTAGGTATCAACGGTACCCTGAAACTAGGCAGGGTGGGGCACGATTACTGGGCTGATTGTAAGCGGTCAAACGACGGCGGTGGGTGCACAGTGCAGGTCTAACGGGGTGTGGGCGTGCACACACTTCGGAGCAGAAAACCAGGGCACTAGGGACACCAGCAGTATAACCTATGCCTTCTAGAATTTGTGTTGGGGGCCGCCACCATGGGTCTTGATACACCCCATGGTGGGACCAGCATAGGTATCTACAATTCTTGGGGGCCGTATGATACATGATAACGCGAGTAGGAGCCGATCTTTAAATAAAGTTGGGGATCACTTCACCCTCACCATGGGGTGCTAGTTAGAATAAACTCAAGTAGATGCAGAAATGTATTGTGGGTGCGATAGTACATTCGATTCTAAACGCCACCTCCTTAGCTTGTGACACTTTCCTATTTTTAGTAAATATCTATCATGCCCTCTTCTTATTCACATACTGAAGAGTCACTAGATTTACTCAGGCTTTATGTCTGACCCTATTTTCTTTTTGTCTTCTTTTCTTCCGTTCCCCCCCCAGGTCCACGGGGTGGAAACAGCTCAGCACAGTCAGGCTCTGTTCAAGCTCCAAGAACGTAGATGTATGATTTGGATCTCTTTTGCTCGGACTATGGCTTTGGATATCACAATGGGGATTTTTGTCACTTTATTTATGTTTTATGCTGCTTTAATAATCAATGCAGTTATGATGTTGTAATGTTGGAAGTATTTTGAGACAATTATGAAACGTTTTGTTTTGAACATGTATTGATGAAATAAAAGTCTGTTTGGTTTTCGCTGTTTAAAATATGTGTATTTATATCTGTCTTAAGTTCATCTGTGGCTTTTACTTATAAAACTCCACCAAAATTAAGGCATTCCCTTTGTGAGTGACCTTAACGGAGGTGGGGTGTTTCGCTTGGTATCAGAGCATAGGTTTACCAGATAAGATAAAAGTTTTTGAAATTGTTTTCAAAAAGAAAATTTAAAGAAGCATTTTTCAAGAAAAAGTGTTATATTTATAAAAGACAAAATCCCCCAAAGCCATGTGCCCCATCTATTGCTTTATCCTTCGTTTTGAATTTTTCCTTTCTGTTTCAGCATGTCTGGAGACCTTTACCTCCCGGAAGGAGTGTCGATTCCTGGCTAGTTTAGGAGGAACTTAGAAGCAAGGGCCAATGGCGCGGGCCCAGTAGACATCCCTCATCCAATGGCCGCGGTTCCTCCTCCTCCTCCACCTCCTCGTGGAAATGTCTTCGCAAAAACATGTAGAGACTTCAAGGCAATGGGTGGAAAGGACTTTTATGGGACATAATCCTTTGTAGGGGCAAGAAACTAGCTAAAGGAGACTGAGGATCTGTTTGTCATCCTCGGGGTTGATGACAGGCAAAAGATACAACTAGCGGTATGGTTACTTAAGGATGAAGCTTCCTATTGGTGGGAAGTTGCCAATGCTCATAGGGCGGTGGAAACATGGGAAGACTTCAGGACAAGGTTTGAGATGAAATTCCTCTCCCAAGAAGAAATAAGCCTGCAAATGGAGAAGTTCCTAACTCTGAAATAGGGGAGCATGACGATCATGGAATATGTTAATCAGTTTAATCAGCTGGCCAGATTTGGGTTAGACTTAGTGAACACCCAACACAAGAAGGCACTTTGCTTCATCAAGGATTTGAATGAGCCTCTACACAGCCTTGCCATGACCCATGTATCCACGGGAGCAACTTATGAAAGCTTAGTGGACATGGCGTTGCTACATGAGGAAGATCACGGCATGAAAGAAACTAAGGCGGAAGAGAAGAAAGAGGGTCTACAAACAAAGAAAACAGACTTCAAGAAAGGAGGGAAGAACAATAAGCCCCGTGAGAAGAGAAGGTGCAATTTCTGTGGCATTGTGGGCCATATATCAAAAGACTGCCGAAAAAGAAAGGCGAAGATGGGGGGTTGCTTCCATTGTGGAGAGACTGGGCACCAAGCTAAGGACTGCCCAAAGAAGAAAGGGCAGGGACAGAAAGCCGGATCCACTTCAGGGGGTCAGGTTCATGCGCTAGTGGCACCTCAGCAGGAACGAGGTAGTAATATTTCTGTAGAAAGTGTAGTCTATCTTTATGATCATCCAGTTCGTACACTTTTTGACTCTGGCGCATCACACTCTTTTATTTCATCTGCCTTAGTAGAATCTCTGCATCTAGACACTAGTATGGTAGAAGATCCCTTAGTAGTTTCAAATCCATTTGGGGGCTCCGCTTACTTGTCAATGGTTTGTTTGGGTTTGAAAATCTCTATTCTCAACGTTGAGTTTAGTTGTGATGCCTTTGTCTTAGGCTTCTCGGGATATGGTTTGATCTTAGGCATGGACTGGTTATCCAGTAATAGTGTCATCATTGATTGTGAGAAAAGAGTTGTTAGGCTCTTGATTAGGCTTGGTAACACTCTAGAAATTTCTTGTAATCCCTTGAATGTTGTTATGCTTAGTTATCCAGAGTCGCTTGACGCTTCTGATGAGAATTTGCAATCGGTTAGAGTAGTCCGGGAATATCCAGATGTCTTTGAGGAGGTGAAAGGCTTACCTCCGAGGCGGGAAATAGACTTCCGCATATATCTTGCGGATAACGCAAAGCCTGTGACTTTACCTGTCAGACACATGGCTCCAAGGGAGAGAAAGGAGCTCAGCAAGCAGGTTAAAGAACTTCTCGAGAAAGGGTTCATTAGATGGAGCATTTCGGAATGGGGTGCTCTAGTGGTGTTCGCAACCAAAGCGGACGGTTCGCTTCGCCTTTGCGTCGACTATAGGGAGTTAAACAAATTGACAAAGAAAAATAGGCACCCTCTTCCTCAAATCGACGATTTGTTTGATCAGCTTGTAGGTGCGACGGTCTTCTCCCAACTTGATCTGGCAACTGGGTTCCATCAGCTAAGAGTAGCTGAAGATAGTATTGATAAAACGGCGTTCAGAACCCCAGACGGTTTCTTCGAGTGGCTTGTCATGCCTTTTGGCTTGACAAATTCACCCGCTTATTTCGTAGACCTAATGAGCAGGGTGTTCAGAGAATTCCTCAACAAAATTGTGGTTGTCTTCGTAGATGATATATTAATCTTCTCAAAGAATGAGGAAGAGCATGCTCAGCATCTGAAAGAAATCATGGAAACTCTCCGTTCACATCAGTTAAAAGCCAAATTCTCCAAGTGTCACTTCTGGAGAAAAGAGGTAAGATTTCTGGGGCATATAGTGTCCAAAGAAGGTTTGGCCCTGGACCTCGCGGAAGTGGTGGCAGTGCAAGATTGGAAAACACCAAGAAATGCAACCTAAGTTCGAAGCTTTCTTGGGCTAGCCAGTTTTTACCGAAAGTTTATTAGAGATTTTGCGAAAATCTCAGCCTCACTCACAAGGGTAACAAAGAAAAATATGACGTTCACTTGGGATTTGGACTGCGAGTCTGCTTTCCAACGATTAAAAAGGGCTCTCACAACAGCCCCAGTTCTGACTTTGCCAGATGGAAGAAAAATGTGCATAGTATACACGGACCCATGTGGAACGGGACTAGGCGTTGTTCTAATGCAAGAAGGAAGGGTAGTAGTTTATGGCAGAAGACAATTGAAAGTTCATGAAAAGAACTACCCAACCCACGATCTTGAGTTAGCCGCCATCGTCTTTGCGCTTATGTCTTGGCGCCATTATCTCCTAGGTGAGAAGTTGAATTATAAACTGACCATAAATCGTTGAAATATCTCTTCTCGCAGAAAGACCTTAACTTGAGGCAGCAAAGATGGATGGAGTTTCTTGCCTCATATGACTTTGAAATTTCCTATACTCCCGGCAAAGGCAACGTAGTAGCAGACGCATTGAGCGAAAGAAACTGAACTTAAGCCCTCTCTTTGTGGAAAGGCAAAGCCTGGAGTATATAGCCAGTTTTAACTTTAGGCCCTCCTCAGATTTTGTACCGGGTTTGTTAGCATCTCTCGAAGTACGCCCTACTCTCTTGGACTCAATAGGGGCTGCACAACGTGAAGACCCTTAGCTTGTTGATGTGATTGATAAACTTATTAGGGGTGAAATTTCTAGTCACCTCAGTAGGTACGCCATTAATGATAAGGGTTGGCTGAGGCGAGATGGAAGATTATGCATCCCACAAGCAAGGGAGTTGACAAAGAAGGTTCTCGAGGAAGCGCATCATTCCAAGATGACTATACATCCTGGCGGTGATAAGATGTACAAGGATATAAAAAGGACTTTCTTTTGGAACGACATGAAGCAAGACGTGGTAGATTTCGTTTCTAACTGCATGACCTGCCAACGGTTCAAGGCGGAACAGAAGAAGCCTGGAGGACTACTTCATCCTTTAGAGGTCCCACAGTGGAAGTGGGATAGCATTTCAATGGACTTCATTGATGGACTACCAAGGTCGAGAAGATGCAACACTAGCATTTGGGTAATAGTGGATAGGCTTACTAAGAGCGCCCACTTCATACCTATCAAGAGTAGAAGGACTGCCGCATCTCTAGCATCTCTTTATCTCAAGGAAATAGTTCGACTCCATGGAATTCCCTCCAACATTGTTAATGACCGAGACCCTATCTTCACAAGCGAGTTTTGGCGGAGTCTGCAAGAAACTGTAGGCACACAGTTATGTTTAAGCACGGCCTATCACCCCCAAACCGATGGCCAGACGGAAAGGGTGAATATAGTTTTAGAGGATCTTTTGAGACTTTGCGTTCTTGACTTTGGAGGGACTTGGGAAGATCACCTTCCTTTAGTGGAATTTGCCTACAACAACAGCTACCAGGCTACCATCGATATGGTACCCTTCGAAGCCTTGTATGGACGACCGTGCAAATCACCAACTTATTGGTGGGAGTCTACAGATAAGCTTATACTTGGGCCAGATTTGATTCGAGAGACTTCGGAGAAAGTGGACTCGATACGTAGGAGAATGAAGACTGCCCAGGACAGACAGAAATCCTACGTCGACAAAAGAAGGACTGACCTTGAGTTTGAGGTTGGGGACAGGGTTTTTCTTAAGGTATCACCTTTAAGGAATGTCATTCATTTTGGATCCACAGGAAAGCTAGCACCAAGATTTGTAGGACCGTTTCCTATCATCGAGAAGGTTGGAAAGATGTCCTATAGGTTAGAGCTACCCGAGAGACAGGCCGGAGTTCACAACGTCTTTCATCTTTCTCACCTCCGGAAGTGTTTGCATGAGTTAGTGGAAGTGGTGGAACCTAGCATTCTAGAAGAAGCCGAGGTGGAACGTGAAGCAACTGTGAGGAGAGTTCCAACCCGCATCTTAGGAACTGAAGTGAAAAAGCTACGCAACCGCGAAGTCAAACTATTTAAAGTTCAGTGGAGCGACGCCGAGGAAGACGCGACTTGGGAAACTGAGGACAGAATACACGTTGCCTACCCTCTTCTTTTTGAGGGTACATCTTTGATCTCTCTTTTTCCTTAAGTTATGCTTTATCTATCTTTTTAGGTATATCTCCTCGGTCCTTTTCCTACTCCTTAGGTAGAAAACAAATGGATGCAAACATGTATTTGAAAACATGTTATGGATGATGGTTGCAAATGGTTGCTAGTGGTTACTCGTGGATGCATATACACACACACCCTAGGTTATAGATCGGCTCAGTCACTTCATATTGCATATGCATATATATGTATTCTCATTTGTATATGGTTGAAACTTGATATTCTGTCATATGGTCGTCGCATTTGTATGAATGGTTGTGCACTCATGTAGAATTATGAGTAGGAAAAATTTGCATACATAATGGATTCATGACACTTACATGATTCACATTAAGGAGGTCAACTGAATTAGTAGACCGCCTGATTTCTGCATTAGATAAGGACATATACACACACTATGCATATGATCACGAAGCACTAGAAGTCTTTTAAGGATAGTGGATGTCTGTGTTTGTTGGTTGAGTTGATGGACTGTCGGATGGTAGGAGATACATTCTTCCTAACTTAAAGATTTCGGGGACGAAATCCTTTTAAGGGGGGAGAATGTAACACCCCGTGAATTCTATAACGTTATGTTTCATAAATTAAAGTATAATTAATTCTAAATGAAATACTTAAGGGAAACGGGTTACGTCTTTGCATTTGTCTGGGAATTCTGCTTGAGATAGAGTCCGAGTTTGCGCGAATCGGACTCCGTATGAAGGAGTTATGGCCTTCGGAAGTTTCAGAATCAAATTTAAATTCAAACAGCTCTGTTTAATTTCAAAATTTCGAATTTCAGGTTCAAACTGGGCTGGGCGGGAAATTGCCGTCCAGAGACCAGGTCGACCACAGGGTCGACCACGTTGTCGACCTGGTCACCCCAGGTTGACCACAGTGTCGACCTGGTCCCCCCCAGGTCGACCATAGTGTCGACCTGGGTGTCGACCTGGCTGGTCGACCTGGCTGGCCAAGTCTGGCTCTGGCTCAAATTTCTGAGGCCCTGTGTGTCACTAGGGCCGACGTGTCACCTCTTGATTGGCTCTCTGAACTTTGAATGGCCTAGATTCCTCCTATCTTCATCTGACGGCTCAAAACAACTTAAAAATCTATAAATATACCCTAAGTCTCAACTGAAAATTCACACAAAAAAATGAGAAAGGAGTCGTCATGCTGCTAGGGAGGAATTAAACATAGCCGTCAAGAGAAAAGCCTAGAGACGAATCAAACTAAGTAGAAGACTAAAGTTTAAATCAAATTTATCAACGCAATGTTAGTCTACCCAAAGTAGCGCCTCTCAATTTCAGAATTTCAGAATCCAGAATTCAAGATTCTGCATTCGTTGTAAGTATAGTGACCCTTCAGAATATGAATAAAAATTGGGATGCGATTCGATGTGAATGAAAATAGAATTGTGTTATTATATTGTATAAAATTCTATGTATTGTGATGGTTCTATCATGACTTGTGTATTGATGTTTGTGGCATAAATTGATTGATGCAAGGCTATTGAACAATTGTATATGAAAACAATGACATTTGCAAGTTTGTGGCAAAAATTAGAAATTGATCCCTTTACGTATATGTCGATGGCATGGACTATGTATATTCCCTTAGTCTAAATTAAAATTGATGTAAACATGATTTAGACTTGAAACCTTTTATGCCTACATGACCCAAAGCCTATGTTATCACTCCCATGTTTATTTGCAAGTGTAATTGGATCTATGTTAAGTATCGTTTGTGTTTCATAAACTATGCAAGTTCATGTTTAATTGCAATTGTAATTGGATCTATGTTAAGTATCGTTTGTGTTTCATAAACTATGCAAGTTCATGTTTAATTGCAAGTGTAATTGGATCTATGGTAAGTATCGTTTGGGTTTCAAAAACTATGCAAGTTCATGTTGAAATAGGCCAAGTGATTAAATGTTATAAAATTGGACCTTTTGGTGAATATACATTGTAACAACCCGTATTTTCAATAAACTGTTATAACATAAATCGAGGCAGAATTAAATTCAAAAATCTGAACCATGGGAAACGGGCTATGCCATTGCGTTCGTCTCAGAAAAATACGCGAAATAGAGTCCGGGTTTTCGAAAATCGGAGTCAGTATGACCCGGTTAAGGCCCATTGAAGTTTTCAGAAATTTCTATGCTAAAAACAGATTTAAATTTCAAATTAAAAACCAGGATTAGGGCTAATCGGGGTTAGGCGGGAAAATTCCCGCCAGGGCCCCCATGTCGACAGGCATGTCGACAGGGGTCCTATGGTGTCGACTGCCCTGTCGACAGCCCTGTCGACAGGGGGTAAGCAGGCAGTTTTGCCTGGCGCGCCACTTTGATTTGGGCTTGGTCTTGTGGCTTGGTTCTAGAGAATTCCGAGATCTGACGGGCCAAAACTAACCTAGGGTTAATCCTAGGGCTAAAAACACTCTAATTCCCTATAAATATACCCCTAATCCTACCCTAAAGCCTCATTAATCAATCTAGCAACTAAACTATGTCAAATTGAATCCTCAAATGGCCTCCACCTAAAATCCCTAGCCTCCACCTTCCTCAAAGTTTAATCCTATGAAGATATGATGATCATACAACCTTTTCTATGTTGTATGAATGCTTAATAACTTGCATACTTCATTAAGTTGCAAGTTTGATTTGCTAAGTTTGTGTTTTTGGGATTTTGCAAAAGGGTTTTCTTATTTGAAGCTTTGTTTTGGGTTTTAAAAGGGCTTCTTCATCTTATTTGGTGGATTTGTGACTTGTTTATATTTGTAAGCCCTCTTACCTTCACTTTACAAACTCTAAAGTTATCATGTGGTGAAAGTTGAGATTTATGTGAGTTTATTTGATTATGCATGCTTATGCGAACTCACTATGCCATGTTTTACATGTTTCATAAGTTATGCATGCTTATGCGAATTCACTATGTCATGTTTTACATGTTTCATAAGTTATGTATGCTTATGCGAATTCACTATGCCATGTTTTACATGTTTCATAAGTTATGCATGTTTATGCAAGTTCGCCTTACCATGTTGTACATGTTTTATGGGTTATGCATGTTTATGCAAGTTCACCTTACCATGTTATGCAAGTTTTATGGGTTATGCATGCTTATGCGAGTTCACCTTACCATGTTATGCAAGTTTTATGGGTTATGCATGTTTATGCAAGTTCACCTTACCATGTTATGCAAGTTTTATGGGTTATGCATGTTTATGCGAGTTCACTATGACATGATTTGCAAGTTTAACATGTATGCATGTTTATTATGATATGTGAAGTTCATCATGTATGTTATGTCAAGTTACCTTTTATACCCTTATGCGTTATGACGAATATGTAAGCGAGATAATGACGTTGGGAGGGTTTGGGTAAACTTAAAAATACATGAAACTAAAAGATTGGGAATTTACCTATTAAGTTAGGTCTACCCCTTGGGAATTTACCTATTAAGTTAGGTCTACCCAAGTATATGTTAACTTGTAAGTGTGTTTTAAAGTGGACATGACATTAGATAACATGATATGGCCAACTCGAGGTTAGACCTAGTTGTGGTGTAAATCTTCCCAGGTAACCACAACGTGGAGTCTAATGTGGGTAGTTGGTCATGTTGCACCATAAGACCCGAGGTTAGACCTAGACGTGGTGTAAATCTTCCCAGGTAACCACGGATGTCTAATGTGAGAGGTTGGGTGCATTAATTAATTAATGCCTCATGATTAGGGTTAAGTCATGGCCCACTAATACTTAACCAATAATGGGGATGCGAGGATTAGATGGGGTTAAGTGGTTACACTTAACTAATTTAATCCAGGATTAGTGAGGGGTTAAAACCACACTTAACCCTCTTAGAAACCCTAGCAACGTGGTCTGTTCCAGCAGTAATCCCAGTTTGGTATCACCACAACCCTACAGCTAGGTTAGGGCGGGGCACGATTACTGGACGGATGTAAGCGACCAAAGCGACGGCTGAGTGGTACAGCGGTGCGGGTCCGGCGGGCTACGGACGTGCACGTAGTCCGATATTGGACAAACTCGAGGCACGGGTACCAGTAGGTTTAGACTGTGCATTATTGCTTAGGTGTCTGGGGTTGACACCCGAGGGCTTGATACACCCAAAGGTGGACCCAGCGCAGTCTGACTACATCCATGTGGGCCGTATGGACACCAACACTGGACGTGTTAGGTTTATAGGGAGCCGATCGACTAGACCGTTGGGCTGGACCTTATACTAAGGTCACTTCATGTTATTGGGCCAAAGTTTGGGCTAAGGGGTCAAGATCTGTTTTGTGGGTTTGCTAGTACACTGTGGTGCGAAGTTTAATCTCATCTATGTGATGTCACCTTTATCTATTGCCAGTATGTTCATCCCAGTTTCCATCATGCTGTTAACTTTATTAGTTTATAGATTGATCGTAGTAGGGCTTACCAGTCTTTTTGACTGACCTGTTTTCTTTCGCTTCTTTTCTTCCGTTTCCCCCCCCCCCCCCACAGGTTCTCAGGGAGGGGCTACATCTGCTTAGTGGATCTTTGGCTTGCTTGTTGGATAGCTCATGTATGGATCTGAGCTAGCTGTGGCTTATCTTTTATTTCTGGGGATTAGTACTGATGTTTTACCATGTATTTTGTTATCACGTATCTAGACTTATGTTGTATTTTGGATCATGACATTTTGATATTATGTACTTGACTATGTTGGTTTTCTGAGATGATGATGATGGGTTTTTATCTGCTACCGCTGCTTTACTTATATTTATTTTCATATATTCTGTCTTGCGATATCTCTGTGCATGTTTACCTTTACAATAACGCCCCTCCAAAGCTAGTACATTCTAAGGAGTGATCCTAGTGGAGGTGGGGTGTTACATTTGATATCAGAGCACAAGGTTAACAAGATTGAACAAAACTTTTGAAAAAAAAAACCCTTTTTGGAAAACTATTTTCAAAAACCTACTAAGTATTTTCCAAAATAAAGTCTAGATTATTTTAAGGCTAATCCCCAAAAGCCATCAGCGTTATCCTTCGTTCCCTTAACCTGATCTTATCTTATCTTTCGTTTCAGTATGGCTGAGAATCTTGACATCCCAGATGGAGTGAACGTACCACTCTGGTATAGGAGACTTCTAGAAGCTAGGGCGGCAGCTGGTCCCGCCAACCCTACTCCCACTCCTCCTCCTGTAGTTGAGAATCCTGTCCCTAATATCCCTCCTCCGGTGGTTCCTGCTCCCCCTCCTCCAGCGGTTAATATCCCCCCTCCCGTTGCTAATGTTCCTCCCCCTCCCGTTGCTGAGGCCCCTCTTCCTCCTCCTCCCCCTCAGCATCCTCAGGTTGAATTTACAAAGGTTTGTAAAGACTTCAAGGCAATGGGAGGCAAGAATTTCTTAGGCACGGAATCTTTTGTTGAAGCTAGGAATTGGCTGAAAGACACGGAGGACTTGTTTGCTATCTTTGGGATTGATGACGAGAGGAAAATCTTATTGACAGTGTGGCTTTTGAAGGATGAGGCGGCCTATTGGTGGGAGGTCACCAATGGGACGAGGCCCGTTGAGACTTGGGCCGATTTGAGGGCTTGATTTGTGACCAAGTTTCTATCTTCGGCTGAGGCGAATTTACAGATGGAGAAGTTCATTGCATTAAAGCAAGGTGATATGTCCGTCAAGGAGTATGTGAACAAGTTTAATCAGCTGGCCCGTTTTGGTTTGGATATGGTAAACACTCCGGAGAAGAAGGCTCTTCGATTTGCTAGAGGGTTGAATGAGCCGCTACAGGGCTTGGCGATGTCACATATTCCGCATGGAGCTGCTTTTGAGAGTTTGGTCAATATGGCTCTGCTTCAGGGAGATGGAAAGAAAGAAGTCAAGTCGGGTGATACTCAAGCAAAGAAGGCGGATTCTCAAGGCAAAGGCAACCAAGGTGGTCAAAGCAGTCAAGGAAATCAGAACAAGAACAAGAAGGGCAACAACAAAGGCAAGGGAAAGTGCAACTACTGTGGCATAGCTAGGCACTTTGCTAAGGATTGCAGGAAGAAGAAAAGGAAGCTTAGTGGTGGATGCTTTTCTTGTGGGGAGACTGGGCACTTTAGCAAAGAATGCCCAAAGAAGAAAGGACAGGCTGAGCCTTCAGGAGGGCAAGTTCATGCTCTCAATGCCGCTTCAGTTCCCGAGCGAGGTAGTGTTTCTGTTGAGAACCTTGTTTATATCTCTGATCTTCCAGTGCGTACCTTGTTTGATTCTGGTGCTTCACATAGCTTTATTTCATCTGATCTTGTTGATAACTTGCACCTTAGTACTAGCTTAGTGGATGATCCCGTTTGTGTTTCGAATCCCATTGGGGGTTCTGCTCATCTATCTATGATATGTGAGGATCTGAGGATCTCTATACTCAGCGTAGAGTTCTTGTGTAGTGCATATGTTCTTGGTTTCAGGGGATACGGATTGATACTGGGCATGGATTGGCTATCCCGATATGGAGCCATTCTGGATTGTGAGCATAGGGTTGTAAGGCTTGTGACTCGCCTGGGCAACACCTTAGAGATTACATGCAATCCGAAGGATCCCGTCATGTTGTGCTATCTAGAATCTCTCGACTCATCAGAGGAGGCCCTTCAGTCTGTAAGGGTGGTCCGAGATTATCCAGATGTTTTTGAAGAAGTTAAGGGGTTGCCCCCTAAACGAGAGATTGATTTTCGCATCTATCTGGTGGATAATGCTAAGCCCGTTTCTTTACCCGTTCGGCATATGGCTCCACGTGAGAGACGGGAGCTGAGCAAGCAAGTGAAAGAATTGCTTGAGAAGAACTTCATCAGAAGGAGTATATCCGAATGGGGAGCGCCTGTGGTGTTTGCTACTAAGGCAGATGGCTCTCTTCGACTCTGTGTGGATTATAGAGAATTGAATAAGCTGACTAAGAAAAACAGACACCCGTTACCGAGGATCGATGATCTCTTTGATCAGCTTGTTGGTGCTTCAGTTTTCTCTCAGCTTGATCTTGCTACGGGTTTTCATCAGCTCAGAGTGGCTGAAGATTGTATAGACAAGACTGCATTCAGAACTCCAGACGGATTCTTTGAATGGCTTGTTATGCCGTTCGGTTTGACGAATGCACCCGCGTATTTTGTGGATTTGATGAGTAGGGTGTTTCGGGAGTTCTTGAATAAGTTTGTCGTGGTCTTTGTGGATGATATTCTGGTCTTCTCCAAGGATGAAGAAGAGCATGCGAGGCACCTAGTAGAGGTGATGGATACGCTCAGAGCACACCAGTTAAAGGCCAAGTTCTCCAAGTGCCACTTTTGGAGAAGGGAAGTCAGATTCCTTGGGCATATCGTATCCAAGCAAGGCTTGGCGGTGGATCCCGCTAAGGTGGTTGCAGTTCAGGATTGGAAGACTCCAAGGAATGCAACCGAGGTGAGAAGCTTTCTGGGTCTTGCGGGTTTTTACCGGAAGTTCATCAAGGACTTCGCGAAGATATCCGCTCCTCTTACTAAGTTGACGAAGAAGAACTTAGTTTTTGCTTGGGATATGGATTGTGAGCTTGCTTTTCAGAGACTCAAGAGAGCCCTTACCTCCGCACCCGTTCTAGCTTTACCCGATGGTGGTAAGATATTTACCGTGTACACTGATGCTTGTGGCACGGGATTGGGCGCCGTTCTGATGCAAGAGGGCAGAGTTATATGTTTTGGTGGGAGGCAACTTAAGGTGCATGAGAAGAATTATCCCACTCATGATCTAGAGCTGGCAGCGATTGTATATGCACTCAAGGCTTGGCGTCATTATCTTCTGGGAGAGAGATTTGAGCTGTATACTGATCATAAGTCTTTGAAGTATCTCTTTTCGCAGAAGGATCTGAACTTAAGGCAGCAGAGGTGGATGGAATTCTTGGCTTCCTATGATTTTGATATAGCCTATACCCCTGGCAAGGGGAATGTTGTAGCGGATGCGTTGAGTAGGAAAAGGTTGACACTAAGTCCTCTATTTGTTGAGATGAAGAATTTAGAGTTCTTGGCAACCTTTGATTTTTCCTTGATAGTTGAGACGATGACCGGTTCCTTGGCATCTCTAGAGCTCAGGCCTACCCTTCTGGATCAAGTTGGGGCTTCACAGAAGGAAGACCCTCAGATAATTGAGATCATGGATAAGCTGATTCGAGGGGAGACATCTAGTCACCTTGCTCGATACTCTATAGACGATAAGGGTTGGCTGAGGAGAGACGGAAGGCTTTGTGTTCCTATGGTAGAAGACTTGGTGAGGAAAGTTCTTGAGGAAGCACATCGCTCCAAGATGACTATACATCCGGGTGGAGATAAGATGTATAAAGATATGAAGCGCATTTTCTTCTGGCCTGGAATGAAGAAGGATGTGGCCGAATTTGTCTCAAGATGTGTTATTTGTCAGAGAGTAAAAGCTGAGTCGAAGAAGCCCGGTGGGCTATTGCATCCGCTAGAGGTCCCGCTATGGAAGTGGGAGAGCATTTCTATGGACTTTATTGATGGGCTTCCAAGGTCAAGGAGAGGGAATACGAGCATATGGGTCATTGTAGATAGGCTTACGAAGAGTGCTCATTTTATCCCAGTGAAGAGCAAAAGGACCGCATCTGGACTAGCATCAGTATATCTTCGTGAGATAGTGCGACTACATGGAGTCCCTTCCAGCATAGTCAGTGACCGAGACCCCATCTTTACTAGTCAGTTCTGGAACAGTTTACAGGAAGCTATGGGCACGAGGTTGAACCTGAGTACGGCCTATCACCCACAAACAGACGGCCAAACAGAAAGGGTGAATAGGGTACTTGAGGACTTGTTGAGGCTTTGCATTCTGGATTTTGGTGGTGCTTGGGAAGACCATCTTCCTCTTGTTGAGTTTGCATATAACAACAGTTATCAGGCGAGCATAGGGATGGCACCATTTGAAGCTTTATATGGGAGGCCGTGCAAATCACCTACATGTTGGTGGGAGACTACGGATAAGCTTATACTTGGACCCGACATGATTAGAGATACATCCGAGAAAGTCGAGTTGATTAGAAAACGGATGAAAGCGGCCCAAGACCGGCAGAAATCCTATGCTGACAGGCGAAGGTCCAAATTGGAGTTTGAGGTTGGGGACATGGTTTTCGTAAAGGTTTCTCCTTTACGGAATGTGGTCCGGTTTGGAGCTGTTGGGAAGTTAGCACCGAGATTCGTTGGACCCTTCCCCATCGTAGAGAGAATTGGGAAGATGGCTTATAAAGTGCAATTGCCCGAAAAGTTGTCCGGAGTGCATAATGTCTTTCATGTCTCGCATCTCCGAAAGTGCCTGCATGAGTCCGCTGAGGTGGTTGAACCTAGCATTCTTGAAGACGTGGAAGTAGAGAAAGAAGCAAATTTAAGGAGAGCTCCGATTCGTATCTTGGGGACAGAGACCAAGAAGCTAAGGAATCGTGAGGTCAGGTTAGTGAAAGTTCAATGGGGTGAAGCCGAAGAAGACGCAACTTGGGAAACCGAGGAGAAGATGCGTGGGCTTTATCCATTCCTTTTTGAGGGTACACTCTCAATCTCTTTGTTTAGCATATCTTTCTCTTTGCTATCCATGTTTATCTAGTTATCGTGCAAATCTTGTCATGAGAACCTTAGGTAGAAACCCTTTGGATGGAACATGTGTTTGAAACATGTTATGTTTGATGGTTGCGAGTGGTTGCAAGTGTTTGCAAGTGGTTACTCGTGGATGCATGATACACAGTAGGCACTAGATCGGCTCACACACTCCTCATATTGCATGTGCATGAGTGTTTATGCTTATACTTGAATGAAATTTGTATGCAATCACATGGATGTTGCATATGGATGTATGATTGAGCACGCATGTAGATATTATACATTATGTTAGGGATTTGCATACATATGGATACATTTCACTAACATATTTTGCATTGATCTTTGCATTAGATAGGTACATATACACACACTTCTGCATATGTTCATACGGCATTTAGAATCCTTTAAGGACAATGGTTGCTCGTGGATGATGTTTTGAGTAGATGGATGTTGGATGGTAGGATATGTTCTTCCTAACTTGAAGATTTCGGGGACGAAATCCTTTAAGGAGGGGAGAATGTAACAACCCGTATTTTCAATAAACTGTTATAACATAAATCGAGGCAGAATTAAATTCAAAAATCTGAACCAAGGGAAACGGGCTATGCCATTGCGTTCGTCTCAGAAAAATACGCGAAATAGAGTCCGAGTTTTCGAAAATCGGAGTCAGTATGACCCGGTTAAGGCCCATTGAAGTTTTCAGAAATTTCTATGCTAAAAATAGATTTAAATTTCAAATTAAAAACCAGGATTAGGGCTAATCGGGGTTAGGCGGGAAAATTCCCGCCAGGGCCCCCATGTCGACAGGCATGTCGACAGGGGTCCTATGGTGTCGACTGCCCTGTCGACAGCCCTGTCGACAGGGGGTAAGCAGGCAGTTTTGCCTGGCGCGCCACTTTGATTTGGGCTTGGTCTTGTGGCTTGGTTCTAGAGAATTCCGAGATCTGACGGGCCAAAACTAACCTAGGGTTAATCCTAGGGCTAAAAACACTCTAATTCCCTATAAATATACCCCTAATCCTACCCTAAAGCCTCATTAATCAATCTAGCAACTAAACTATGTCAAATTGAATCCTCAAATGGCCTCCACCTAAAATCCCTAGCCTCCACCTTCCTCAAAGTTTAATCCTATGAAGATATGATGATCATACAACCTTTTCTATGTTGTATGAATGCTTAATAACTTGCATACTTCATTAAGTTGCAAGTTTGATTTGCTAAGTTTGTGTTTTTGGGATTTTGCAAAAGGGTTTTCTTATTTGAAGCTTTGTTTTGGGTTTTAAAAGGGCTTCTTCATCTTATTTGGTGGATTTGTGACTTGTTTATATTTGTAAGCCCTCTTACCTTCACTTTACAAACTCTAAAGTTATCATGTGGTGAAAGTTGAGATTTATGTGAGTTTATTTGATTATGCATGCTTATGCGAACTCACTATGCCATGTTTTACATGTTTCATAAGTTATGCATGCTTATGCGAATTCACTATGTCATGTTTTACATGTTTCATAAGTTATGTATGCTTATGCGAATTCACTATGCCATGTTTTACATGTTTCATAAGTTATGCATGTTTATGCAAGTTCGCCTTACCATGTTGTACATGTTTTATGGGTTATGCATGTTTATGCAAGTTCACCTTACCATGTTATGCAAGTTTTATGGGTTATGCATGCTTATGCGAGTTCACCTTACCATGTTATGCAAGTTTTATGGGTTATGCATGTTTATGCAAGTTCACCTTACCATGTTATGCAAGTTTTATGGGTTATGCATGTTTATGCGAGTTCACTATGACATGATTTGCAAGTTTAACATGTATGCATGTTTATTATGATATGTGAAGTTCATCATGTATGTTATGTCAAGTTACCTTTTATACCCTTATGCGTTATGACGAATATGTAAGCGAGATAATGACGTTGGGAGGGTTTGGGTAAACTTAAAAATACATGAAACTAAAAGATTGGGAATTTACCTATTAAGTTAGGTCTACCCCTTGGGAATTTACCTATTAAGTTAGGTCTACCCAAGTATATGTTAACTTGTAAGTGTGTTTTAAAGTGGACATGACATTAGATAACATGATATGGCCAACTCGAGGTTAGACCTAGTTGTGGTGTAAATCTTCCCAGGTAACCACAACGTGGAGTCTAATGTGGGTAGTTGGTCATGTTGCACCATAAGACCCGAGGTTAGACCTAGACGTGGTGTAAATCTTCCCAGGTAACCACGGATGTCTAATGTGAGAGGTTGGGTGCATTAATTAATTAATGCCTCATGATTAGGGTTAAGTCATGGCCCACTAATACTTAACCAATAATGGGGATGCGAGGATTAGATGGGGTTAAGTGGTTACACTTAACTAATTTAATCCAGGATTAGTGAGGGGTTAAAACCACACTTAACCCTCTTAGAAACCCTAGCAACGTGGTCTGTTCCAGCAGTAATCCCAGTTTGGTATCACCACAACCCTACAGCTAGGTTAGGGCGGGGCACGATTACTGGACGGATGTAAGCGACCAAAGCGACGGCTGAGTGGTACAGCGGTGCGGGTCCGGCGGGCTACGGACGTGCACGTAGTCCGATATTGGACAAACTCGAGGCACGGGTACCAGTAGGTTTAGACTGTGCATTATTGCTTAGGTGTCTGGGGTTGACACCCGAGGGCTTGATACACCCAAAGGTTGACCCAGCGCAGACTACATCCATGTGGGCCGTATGGACACCAACACTGGACGTGTTAGGTTTATAGGGAGCCGATCGACTAGACCGTTGGGCTGGACCTTATACTAAGGTCACTTCATGTTATTGGGCCAAAGTTTGGGCTAAGGGGTCAAGATCTGTTTTGTGGGTTTGCTAGTACACTGTGGTGCGAAGTTTAATCTCATCTATGTGATGTCACCTTTATCTATTGCCAGTATGTTCATCCCAGTTTCCATCATGCTGTTAACTTTATTAGTTTATAGATTGATCGTAGTAGGGCTTACCAGTCTTTTTGACTGACCTGTTTTCTTTCGCTTCTTTTCTTCCGTTTTCCCCTTCCCCCCCCCCCCCCACAGGTTCTCAGGGAGGGGCTACATCTGCTTAGTGGATCTTTGGCTTGCTTGTTGGATAGCTCATGTATGGATCTGAGCTAGCTGTGGCTTATCTTTTATTTCTGGGGATTAGTACTGATGTTTTACCATGTATTTTGTTATCACGTATCTAGACTTATGTTGTATTTTGGATCATGACATTTTGATATTATGTACTTGACTATGTTGGTTTTCTGAGATGATGATGATGGGTTTTTATCTGCTACCGCTGCTTTACTTATATTTATTTTCATATATTCTGTCTTGCGATATCTCTGTGCATGTTTACCTTTACAATAACGCCCCTCCAAAGCTAGTACATTCTAAGGAGTGATCCTAGTGGAGGTGGGGTGTTACATACATCGTGCTAGCCTTGTGTTTGACATTATGCCAAGTTAAACATATTTAAACACAAGTTGTGTAAGCCTAAACTATGCCATTTCATATGTCACCTACTTAGTTATACATTGATTTGAATGCAAGTTCACATGACTCATATTATATGTTAGTTGAATCGCTAAATTGCAAGTTCATGCGCCACACACCCTTATATGTTGTAAAATATTACATGTTATTGATTTTTTCCCCTTTTTCTCACGTTTATAAAGTTGGGCCGAATTGTGTCGAGCCCAACATTTGTTATAACGTTGCGAACGTATAAACGGGGGTAACAAAGTTGGGTGTAAAACATTGAAAATATATGTCGGCATGTTTGGCACATGCCAACGACAATGACATTTAAGCGGTGTAAATTGTTATACCCAAAAATAAAAGATTTGACATTTACATGTATATTAATAAAATATGTAAATTTAGAAAACACGATATGCTTAACCCGAGGTTGGATTGAGTTGTGATGTAAACCTGCCCGGAACCGCCCGGCTGTCCAGTAGTCACAACAATACCTATCCAATGTGGGTGGTTAAGCATCGAGCCCAATAAAGACCCGAGGTTAGACTGAGCTACGGTGTAAACCTGCCCGGAACCGACCGGCATATCCAGTAACTGTAGTAATACCTGTCTAATGTGAGTGGTCTGGTGCTCCTAAGAGGCTAAGGACAGGTGGTAGGGTTATGTCAACTATAACACTTAACCAAATTCAACATGTGAATAAGAATTGATGGGTGGCGGTTAGGTAAATACAGACACTTAACCACTTAACATGTTTAACTAGAAAATGCTGGTAACGAGGGACCCGTTTCAGCAGTAACCCAATTTAGGTATCAACGGTACCCTGAAACTAGGCAGGGTGGGGGCACGATTACTAGGCTGATTGTAAGCGGTCAAACGACGGCGGTGGGTGCACAGTGCAGGTCTAATGGTGTGTGGGCGTGCACACAATTCGGAGCAGACAACCAGGGCACTGGGGACACCAGTTGTATAACCTATGCCTTCTAGAATTTGTGTCGGAGGCCGCCACCATGGGTCTTGATACACCCCATGGTGGGACCAGCATAGGTATCTACAATTCTTGGGGGTCGTATGACACATGTTAACGCGAGTAGGAGCTGATCTTTAAATAAAGTTGGGGATCACTTCACCCTCACCATGGGGTGCTAGTTCGAATAAACTCAAGTAGATGCAGAGATGTATTGTGGGTGCGATAGTACATTCGATTCTAAACGCCACCTCCTTAGCTTGTGACACTTTCCTATTTTCAGTAAATATCTATCATGCCCTCTTCTTATTCACATACTGAAGAGTTACTAGATTTACTCAGGCTTTATGTCTGACCCTATTTTCTTTTCGTCTTCTTTTCTTCCGCCCCCCCCCCCCCCCCCCCCAGGCCCATAGGGAGGAAACAGCTCAGCTCATTCAGCCTCTATTCAAGCTCCAAGAATGTAGATGTATGATTTGGGTCTCTTTTGCTCGGACTATGGCTTTGGATATCACTATGGGGATTTTTGTCAGTTTATTTAAGTTTTATGCTTCTTTAATAATCAAGGCAGTTATGATGTTGTAATGTTGGAAGTATTTTGAGAAAATTATGGAATGTTTTGTTTTGAACACGTATTGATGAAATAAAAGTCTGTTTGGTTTCCGCTGTTTAAAATATGTGTATTTATATCTTTCTTGAGTTTATCTATGGCTTTTACATATAAACCTCCACCAAAATTAAGGCATTCCCTTTGTGAGTGACCTTAACGGAGGTGGGGTGTTTCAGGTTGGCTGGCTACTATAGGAAGTTTATCAATGACTTCACAAAGATATCAGCCCCATTAACACGCTTGACGAAGAAGAACTTAGTTTTCACATGGGACGTAGATTGTGGTGATGCCTTCCAACGTTTAAAGAGAGCTTTGACCACAGCCCCAGTCTTAGTTTTGCCAGATGGGAGTAATCCATTTATCGTTTATACCGATGCTTGTGGGACAGGACTAGGCACAGTCTTAATGCAAGAGGGGAGGGTAATAGCCTATTGTGGAAGGCAGTTGAGAGTGCATGAGAGAAATTACCCTACACATGACCTAGAGTTGGCCGCTATTGTTTTCGCGCTTAAGTCTTGGCGCCATTATCTTCTTGGCGAAAATTTCGAATTGTTCACTGACCACAAATCGCTAAAATACTTGTTCTCTCAGAAGGACTGGAACTTAAGGCAGCGAAGGTGGATGGAATTCTTAGCGTCCTACGACTTCTAGATAGCATATACCCCTAGCAAGGGTAACGTGGTGGCAGACGCCTTAAGTAGGAAAAGGTTGTCCTGAGTCCGTTGTTTGTTGAGCGGCGAAGCTTAGAGTTCATCTCTACATTTGACTTTAGACCTTCCATTGATTTTGTACCCGGTTTGCTCGCATCCTTTGAGGTCAGACCTATGCTTTTGGGACGGATCGTTGAGGCACAGCAAGATGACCCACAGTTGGTTGAGTTAGTAGAGAAGCTCAAAAGAAGGGAGTCATCGAGCCATCTCCGTAGGTATACCCTAGATTATAAGGGTTAGTAACGTAGGGACGGTAGACTTTGTGTACCACGGGATAAGAATTTGAGGAAGACCATTCTTGATGATGCACATCGTTCGAAGATGACCATCCATCCCGGCGGGGACAAGATGTACATGGACATGAGACGAGTTTACTTTTGGACCAGTATGAAGAGGGATGTGGCCGAGTTTGTCGCAAGATGCTTGGTGTGCCAACGATTAAAAGCAGACCAAAAGAAGCCTGGTGGGTTGCTTCACCCATTGGAGGTCCCACATTGGAAGTGGGAAAGTGTCTCGATGGATTTTATTGATGGGTTACCGAGATCGAGGAAGGGTAATACGGGGATTTGGGTCATGGTAGACAGACTTACTAAGAGCGCCCATTTCATTCCCATAAAGAGTAAGAGGACTGCTCCATGGTTAGCCTCCGTATACATTCGAGAGATAGTTCGTTTGCACGGTGTTCTTTCTAGCATAGTGAGCGACCGCGATCCTATCTTTACTAGAGAGTTTTGGAAGAGCTTGCAAGAGGCGGTAGGGGCTCAGTTATGTTTGAGCACCGCATATCATCCTCAGACGAACGGCCAGACTGAGAGGGTGAATCGTATTCTAGAGGACTTATTGAGGTTCTGTGTCTTAGACATCGGAGGTACATGGGAGGAACATCTTCCGTTGGTGGAGTTCGCATATAATAATAGCTTTCAGTCTAGCATTGGCATGGCACCGTTCGAGGCTCTTTATGGACGGCCGTGTCATTCGCCTTCATGTTGGTGGGAGTCTACAGATAAGATCTTGCTTGGGGCCGATATGATTAGAGAGACCTCGAAAAAGATCGATCTGATTCGAAGAAGGATGAAGACGGCGCAAGATAGGCAGAAATCTTATGCGGACAAGAGGAGGACAGATCTTGAGTTTGATATTGCGGACATGGTCTTTGTCAAGGTGTCTCTATTACGGAATGTGGTTCGCTTTGGGTCCGTTGGGAAGTTAGCACAAAGGTTAGTAGGGTCGTTTCCTATTAAGGAGAGGATTGGGCAGATCGCGTATAGAGTGGAGTTGCCCGAGAAACTTAGTGGTGTACACGATGTATTCCATGTATCACATTTGAGGATGTGCTTACACAAGACCGCAGAAGTGGTAGAGCCGAGCTTGCTTAGAGAGGTGGAGATAGAGCGTGATGCGACAATTCGACGAGCTCCTACGTGCATTCTTGGGTCGGAGATTAAGAAGTTGAGGAATCGAGAGGTCTAGCTAGTAAAAGTGCAAAGGGGAGATGATGAAAGCAACGCTACTTAGGAGACGGAAGAGAAGATGCGTTCATTGTATCCTTTTATTTTCGAGGGTATGTCCTTTAATTTCTCCTTTATCGCTTAGCTTGTACTTGTTTTATCTTTAGTATGTCCTCTCGCTAGTATCTTTGACCTTTATATGGAGTAATCCTATGGTTGAAACATGTGTTTGAGACATGTTATGTATGATGGATGCATGTGAATGCAAGTGGTCGTTAGTGGTTGCTCGTGGATGCATATACACACACTTTAGGCACTAGATCGGCTCAGTCACTTCATATTGCAAATTGCATATAAATGTATGTGCATACTTAAGTTAATGGATGTATAATTGTTGTGTTATCATATGGATGTTGCATTTTGGTGAATGGTTGTGCACACATGTAGAAATAGTGTATCGATAGGATTCTTTCGAATACATAATGGACGCATGACACTATCATGGTTTGCATTATGGAGGTCAACTGAATCAGTAGACTGCCTGATTTTGCATTAGATAAGGAACATATGCACACACTTCTTGCATATGTCCATACAGCATTAGGAATTTATATGGACAAGGGATGCCTATGTCTGATGGTTGAGTAGATGGTTGTTTGGATGTTAGGATATGCATTCTCCTTAACTTGGAGATTTCGGGGGCGAAATCCTTTAAGGAGGGGAGAATGTAACACCCCGTATTTCTGTTAACACTATAATAACAAATTAAAGAATAACTAATCTCAGATGTGAGAATTAAGGGAAATGGGTTGCTCCATTGTGTTCGTCTCGGAATTCTAGTTGAGAGAGTCCGAGTTTGCATGAATTGGACTTCGTATGAAGAAGTTAAGGCCATCGGAAGTTTCAGAAAATTCAAAACAGATTTCAAAAAATTCAAATTTCAGATTCAGATGGGTTAGGCGGGAAAATTCCCTCCAGGGCCAGGTCGACAATAGGGTCGACCTGGGGGTCGACCTACCCTGACCAGGTCGACCATAGCGTCGACCTAGGGGTCGACCTGCCCCCCCCCCCCCCGGCAGATTTGATTGATGACCTGTTTATGACTATGTGATGACTCATTAGGGTTTCTGATCTGCTCTGATTAATTCTGGGTTGATCGGACTGCCTAAACTAATACTAAACTCTATAAAAACACCTATAGACTCAAACCCTAAAATCAAAATAAAATTAGAGTTATGGCCTCCATGCTGTCAACTAGCAACTCAGAATAGCCGCCACCAATTAGAGAGGAAGAAAGCTAATCAAATTCAATTCTTTTCAACTCTAACAACGAATCTACTCCAAAGGAAAGCTAACACAACTTCAGAACTCAGAATTCAGAACTCAAGACCTTCTTTGCTTTGTGAGTTCGATTTCTTTAATAAAATAATTAGCAATTTAATTGGATTAAGTTATGATGTGGATTATATGGATATGATGTGAATTATTGACCGCATGTTAGAATTATGTTATGTTATCATACATGTTGTAAATTCTATGATGTTATGTTGTGATGTTATCATCTATGTTGTAAAGTTATGATACTACCATCTATGTTGTAATTCTATGATTGGCTTATGTATAATCAAACCATCATGTTGTTCATATGCTAGTTTGGTTATGTTGATTCATATGATAAATCATATGTATGTATGCAAGTTTAGATTTTGATTTAGACATGAATCATATGCAAATTGCGGAAAATTATATGTAACCTTACATGTTTCATGACATCTAGTTTATGTGAAAATTTGATCTAAAGTTAGGCTATGACATGTGTGAGTTCTATGACAAATTCTACATGCTAGTTTACATGTTTAGATGTAAGTTTACACCATTGTTACGTTGCATAAATCACATATGCAACGTTTATATAAATATATGAGTTTGGAATATGAATCATGTTATACAAGTTTGTAGTTATTGACTATGCAAGTTTACACCTTTAGATGTAGATCCATGACATACATGATTTATGCAAGTTTGTGACCATTATCTAAACAAGTTTACGCCTTTAGATTTGGATCTATGACATATGTAGTTTTATGCAAGTTGTAACTTTGGCCTATGCAAGTTTTAGATGTAGAACATCATTCACACATGCAAGTTCACCCTTATGTTTGGATCTATTTTTAATTATATGTATGTTGTGATGTTTTCTCTTTATTCCATGAGTTAGACTATTCGAGCCTAACGTATATTTTACGTTAAACGAACAAATGTACAACGTGGGGTAAGGGGATAATATTAAAAGATTCAATATTGAGAATTGGCATAAATGCCTTAAAAGGCATAAAATAAATTTGTAATGAGAATTGGTATGATTTTACATGCCATAAATAGATGGACATAATTGAGTCAATTATGGCTATAGATAAATTTGGAATTGATTGATAATTTGAATAGGGAAATTAATTCAAATTGGGGAATGATTAATTAGGTGTAATTAATCGTCTAAGACACGAGGTTAGGCTCTTTTGTGGTGTAAGACTGCCCGGACCCGCCCGACAAATCCATCTACCACAAATGCCAGTCTAATGTGGGAGGTCTTAGGCATAAATTAAATACGTAACAATTGTAAAGACAGGAGGTTAGGCTTGTTTGTGGTGTAAGACTACACGGACCCGCCTGGCTAATCCAGCTGCCACAAACCCAGTCTAATGTGAGAGGTCTTTATAAGGTTACGGTCTTAGTGAATTAAGAAACACTTAACCAGATAAACATGTAGTGGGAAATGAGGGATTTAAGTGGGTGCCTTCGGTGGCGTGTGGGATTAAGTGGGTGCCATGGGTGGCATTTGAAATACGATTAGAAACACTTAACCAAAATTGAAACATGTAAGTGAACATGAATAAGAAGAGGGTTTATTGGGATGTACTAGAGGGGACCAAGCTTAGGTGGATAGCTTGCGTCAAGTAATGGGGGCACTTTTCAACCAGTAACCCATACGTATCTTTGTGGGCTCGGCCCAAGTCGAGGACGGGACACGCATACTGGGCTTGACTGTAAGAGGCCAAACCGGGTTAGCGGTGACAACGCAAGTCCAACAGGTTCTTATGCGTGTGTGGACCCGGGCTGGTAGGTAAGACGTATTTGCATCGTGTATGTATAAGCCGTGCATCATTGGTGGTATCGGGTTGCCACTTTGGGGAGTGATTCACCCCACTATGGGGCCAGCACGGGTATCTACGAGTTAGGGAGCCGATCGCATGGGGGTAGTGGGTACACCTAGTGGAGATAAGGGCAGGCGGCACCAATGAAGGCAGCTAGGGGTGCACGAAACTACCATTATCATTATTAAGTTCTGTAGGCGGGATCAACCTTAGGGTGACTAGTGGTGGTGCAGTATAGTAGTGGTGGTGCAGTATAGTAATAATCTTATAGTGGTTTAGGTGCGCTTTAACGTTATCCTAGTTCAACCTTATTTCCATGTTTACTCTGTCATACTCAATTGTTCACAGTCATTTCCTTATTTTCCAACTTATGCCTTGACCTACTTATTTTGGGTAATTATATTGTTAAAGTTATTGCACTCGCCAGACTTTATGTCTGACCCCCTTTGTTTCCTCCTCTTTTCTTCCTTTCGCCCCCAGGTGCTCAGGTTGGAACTAGCACCAGTGGAGCTTGATTTTGGATAGCTATATTTCTTGCTTTTAGAAGATTGCTTGGATCGCTGAAGTAAAGTTCAGCCTCTCTTATTTATGGCTATTTTGTATTGGGGATTATGTCTTTCAATTTATGTACTTTGATTTAGTCAAGATGGATATTATGTACTTTGACTCTGGTTTTGATGATGTAATCAAACTTATGTATTTTCCTATATAATGAAATAAAGTTTTAAAGTTTTAGTACTGTTTGTATCTGTCTTTTTGTTAAGTTTCTGCTCTATACACACTTAAAATGCTCCATGAAAGTTAATGCGTTCCCTTTGTGAGTGACATTAATGGACGTGGGGTGTTATAATTTGGTTTTATCTGATACTAAACATCATTAACAGGCAAGATCCTCTATATATACAAGGTATCAACAACATATTTGTCAAATAATGGTCCATAGTAAGATTTACTAACCGGTTTAAGGTTCTGTTTTAGCTTTGTTACCAGTTTAAGCTAAAATTGAATTGGATAACAATTTAAACATATCTGCATATACTTATCTAATAGATTAAGGGTTTTCTCACAGGTGAGTTTAACATCCTTAACCTATTAACAATATGATACTCAGATCTATAATAATACTTGCAGAAGCTTTAAATAAAAAATGTACAAGTTTACTCATTTATGTTATATACTGTCATATGTGTTTTCCAGGTTTTCAGAGATTTGTTGTTAACTAATATCATTCATCATGCATACAAGTATATCTACATTATGCTATATAAAATAACTAACGGAAAAGAAGGAGTTTACTCACTTTAATGCTTTCCAATTACCAGAGAATCTACTTCGGTTTTTAGTTGTAAATCTCTAGTGTTTTTGTGTGTGGAAAGTGTGAATTCTTGTGTGTATTTATATCCAAGTCCTTTCATTAAACATTTTATTTCTTAATACTTAAGGCTTGTAGGCACTACAGTATTTGCTAGTTTTAGACTCCCCATTTCCTAAATCCTTTATGACTTGTTTCAAGTATTTTATACTAAATTTTTCTTCTCATTCCTGTCTCCTTGCTAGCTTCTAGAATTCCTACTCTATACTAAAACCATGCCTCATAAATGTGGACGAATGGTCTAGTCTCCTCAGATTTTCTTTGCAATATAAAATGGTCAGATATTTTGCTAAGGAAATATATATATACATGCAACTTGAAATGAGGTGTTTTTGGTGATGTTGCTCCTATGTTTAGTTACACTATTCACGTTACATCACATTAAGATATTTACTTCCTATGACTAGCTTTGTTTTTCCTTTACTCATATTTACATGAATATCTACCACTTAGTAAATTTGTCAAACATGTAGTGTGCATGTTCATTTATATGTCTATGTATGTGTTTTGTTTTTCCCACAAACGTGTGCTTTACTGTTCTTATTTGTTTCCTAATCCTTTACATTATAAAATACCTCTTTATACATGTAAATTGTGTTATCAATTTTATGTGAACATTTAAGGTCTTTTTAGTTGCTACTTTGAATAGGTGTTAAACTACTCTTATATATGTTGTTATATTTCCAAAATGTATTTATGTTTTAATGTTTCATACTTAAAACATAACCAATCATATACATTACAAGTGTATACATATACTCACATATATTTATAATTGTTTTAGTTTGTTAAGCAAACATATTTTATGATTTAATTACCTTATTAAATCAATATCTATCATTAACAAAGACTAGATAAAAACCGGGACATTACAGTCTACCCCCCTTAAAAGAATTTTGTCCCCGAAATTATAAAGTCACGAGTAGATTCTACTTTACATTCAAATTCTTATACGTCTGTACCTTCCAAACAAATTACTTATTTATTTCGAATTTATTCAACTTATTTATAAAATTCAAAATTTTGATTTTATTACAAAATCTGCTACTTAACTCATATGGGTCTATATCCAACTAATAACTGCAGTCTAGTTTTTACTATAAGGAATACCAATTTTATTCACTTGATATTTGTAAATTTAATTAACGTTGTTGAATTTATCCTGAGGACGACCTTGATTTATTTAACTTCTTCTATTGGTTGTTGTGGTGGTCCTACTCATTTTCAACTATCTAATTGTAATAGCTTTATAATCAGACTTAATCGGAAGATTTATTTATCGATGACCTAAGTCAATACTCTAGTTGTCTTATATTAAGCATGCTATTTATTTTATAGTTTAAATTTTTAAATATGCTCTGTTAACACTTATCCAGACTCAATTTAGGGTGTTACTAACCCTATCTCTTCTGAGTTATGCCACAGAGCCAAGGTTACTGCTCAACCAATATCTCTGATACCAACTGTAAAGGCCTATAAATCCGTACCAATTTGAGTTGACAAATTTCTTACACATTCAACCCAATGTGTACAAAAATACAGATCTTTAATAGAAAGAAATAAGAGGATGAGAAAGATAAGATAGAACTAATAGAATAGAAGAGTAAGAAGAGCATCAGAATCTCACAGCGGAATTTAACAAATATCACATCATATATTACATATCAGAGTTTGTTACATCATAGAATACTTCATACATCTTACATGGATACTAGCCCAACACAAACATTCATCTTGATACTTAGACATAGATATAACTGATAAGCTGACTCCATGACTTCCTGGTTTAAAATACTTAAAAGGATTTCCATTCATCACCTGGATCACTTGTCTACTCATAACAATTGTTATGTGTACCCAAGAGTTTAGGAAAACACAGAAAAATAAACTCTGGGTCAGTTGGGTGACTGGCGTGAGCGAACACAGTTAAAAGATTGTAAACAGGGAAATAAGAATAAGGTTTTCTGTATTGGACAGATTCATTTACTTTAGAAATCTTTAGACCAATCCATACTAATATATGGATAATGACCCAATTATCTTGATATCAAAACATTTGATATTATGATAGTTTTTATCAAATAAATAATCATCTAGTGAAACGCTTGCAACTCACGTTCACGTATATAGTGTAAAATCGAAAACCGCGGACTCTTATTGGAGATTGGATTCCAACAGACAAGGAAGGGGAGCACCTGCCGATCAGTGTACTCTAGAGATAATACACTGGGGTTCAACAAGAATGCCTTGCAACCCAGCCTCACATGACCGTCCACTCATTTAGCTTGAATGTAACGAATATATTACCCCCTCCGTGGTTGGGATCAGCAACCGCTACCAAATGTTGCAGCAATGAAAAAGAGATGAGAAAACAAAAGGAATTACTCTAGATGGTGATAATACACCCTGCATGGGTATGACCCAACTAGCCATGCTGCCTTGCCCGGTTTTTCTGTCATTTCCTGGTTGTGAGGTTTGAAGTCACGTTTATTCTACTGACAGATTATTTCTTCAATTACTTTGAATGCCACATCGTCATATCTGTCAGAACACTCATTCGATTTCCCAAATATATTTCGGGTAATAAAGCTAAGAGAAACGAATTTCTCCGCCACCAACGTAATATACTTACGTAAATTCAATGTGTAGAATCTAACTGATATACGTTGTCAAACACCCATCCATTTTGGTTTGTCCCGGGATGGAACAGACCGAAGGTACTATTTACAATAGCCCTTGCATATCTCCGTCTTTAAAATCTCTGACAGGCATTGTATAATTCGAGTCGAAGTGGAACATTTATCCTGGTCTCTTCGAAACAATTTACGTAATGTCTTTTATAGTTGATATTTAATTATCAGCCTACATGATTATAATTCAGTCTATACATCCTTTAATTATGAATTTCAGTAAAATAGGACAGTATACGTTTGCTTTGTTCATATCTGGATATTTCTGATTCTCGTTTATAAATAAACAATTTAAGTGTGTCATCATACACAGTATTTTATTCAGTTTTGACCATTATTTAGAAATGAACAGATAAAGCACGTGCGTCGCACATGGTAATTTACTTCATTTGTTGACCATGTGTATACGATGTTTGATACTGCAATTGTCCTTATAAATTATTTTCTTACTTTAATTTATCATAAATTTATTTTAGTTATCCAATTTATATTTCTATTTTCAAAACTCGTCAATCTTCAACAGTCAGGCTTCTGCACTTCGATCTTCGGCTATTGTCTTATTTCCACTTGCCTACGATATTTAAATAAAAATTCTCTTTTTATTTATCTATTTATTCTCTTCTTTATTCTATTATATTTTTATTTTAATTAAAACTGATTCTAATTAAAACATCATTCAGAATCTCCTTTGTTTGCGTATCTGCCAAAGTACAACTTTTACCGAAGTGCCACTTCCAAAATGCCACGATGCGCACGTGAAAATCACTCCAGCACCCGTGTCTCTGCTAAAGTACCAAAGTGCCAGATTTTGCGGAAGTGCCAATTTATCGGAAATACCACTTTTTGAAAGTGCCACTTTTTGGAAGTACCACTTTTCGCAAGTGCCACTTTTCGCAAACCACATGCTGCGCATGCCCGTTCACCTCCAGATCTTTTTGCCCGATCACTTTGCCAACGTACCCAAATTACCAAGTTACCGAAATACCCGAAACTCCTTCCAGCGCATGTAAATTTTACTCTAGATGCCACGCTCCAACTTAGTACCATATTCCCATTTACCAGTTCATGTCCCCTGTGCAGCGTGCACAACATGCACCTACCCATCGCCACAACCATCAACGAGCCACCGCGACCATCCTCACATGTTACCTCACCTCTCCAGGTAAACTTCGATTGATTATTCTAGTCTCCGATTATCTCGTCCATGAAATCACTTCTCCACCGTATAAACCCGAACACTGTACTGGATCTCCACTTCGAATCCTCCTCCCTCGGTCAACTCCGGCCACTTGAAGAACTATCACTTCCATCGTGTCGAGGCCTATATCCATACATGCCATTCAGCCCAGTTTGGCTACACTCGATCAACTCCATCACCTACATGATGGTTTTAGACCCCACCCAAAAATACTACCCAAATCCTAAATACGCCTCGCCCCCACCATCACCTTGAACCGATCAACGTATAATTTTACCAGTACGAATTACACTCGTACCTCAACCTCCACCCCGAAGATGGCTCAACTCGATGCACCCATTGGTGCGCAGTTCAATGCGAAAGTCCCCTTTGAACCACAAAAAAAAAACCTAACTCAATCCAAACTCCAAAATCAAGTTATAAAAAAATATGTATATATTTTTCCTACGATCTACACTTCACTACACTTCCCCATTCCAAACTTCACGGCTTCCAACTCTTCAGATCGCCATAGATACCCTAAGTTACAATTTTTGATGAACCCAGAAGTTCTACCCAATCACAACACTAAAATTCATGATTTTACTACTAAAACTCATGTTTTACTCATACAAATACAATTGCAAGCCTGAATTATAGATTTAAAATGTTTTAACTTTTAGGTTTCTAAGCTTCTTACCGTATAATTGCTTCCATATGTAAATTTATCCTATAATATGTATTACAAATATTTTTAGTCTAAACTACAGGTATAATCAAACAACATTCATATATAACTTAAACATTATAGCATACTATATTGGGGTGATTCGATTTTATAAGTATGAGGGGTGAATATATTCACCCTGTTTTTAATTACAGTATCAATGTTTTTAGCAGTGCAATATGTATATAACCTCAAGTGATTTGGTTTTATCTAATACTAAACATCATTAACAGGCAAGCTCCTATATATACAAGGTATTAACAACATATTTGTCAGATAATGGTCTATAGTAAGATTTACTAACTGGTTTAAGGTTCCATTTTAGCTTTGTTACCAGGTTAGCCTAAAAATTGAATTGGATAACTATTTAAACATATCTGCTTATACTTTTCAAATAGTTTAAGGGTTTACTCACTAGTGAGTTTATCATCCTTAACCTATTAACAATATGATACTCAGATCTATATAAATACTTGCAGAAACTTTAAAAAAAGATTTTATGAGTTAAGTTTACTCACTTATGTTATATACTATCATATGTGTGATCCAGGTTTTCAGAGATTTGTTGTTAACTAATATCATTCATCATGCATACAAGTATATCTAAAGTATGCTATATAAAATAACTGACGGAAAAGAATGAGTTTACTCAATTTTATGATTTCCAATTTCCAGAGAATCCACTTCGATTTTTAGTTGTAAATCTCTAGTGTTTTTGTGTGTGGAAATTGTGAGTTCTTGTGTTTATTTATAGCCAAGTCCTATCATTAAACAATTCATTTCTTAATACTTAAGGCTTATAGGCGCTACAGTATTTGCTAGTTTTAGACTCCCCATTTCCTAAATCCTATACAATTTGTTTCAAGTATTTTACACCAGATTTTTCTTCTCATTCCTGTCTCCTTGCTAGCTTCTAGAAGTCCTACTCTATATTAAAACCATGCCTCATAAATGTGACCGAATGATCTTATCCCTTCAGATTTTCTTTGCAATATTAAATGGTTAAATATTTTGCTAAGGGAATATATGTATGTGTGTGTATATATATACACACACACACACACACACACACACACATGCAACTTGAAATGAGGTGTTTTAGGTGATGTTGCTCCTATGTTTAGTTACACTATTCATGTTACATCACATTAAGGTATTTACTTCCTATGACTAGCTTTGTTTTATCTTTACTCATATTTACATGAATAATTACCACTTAGTAAATTTGTCAAACATGTAGTGTGCAAGTTCATTTATATGTCTACGTATGGTGTTTTGTTTTTCCTGTACATTTGTGCTTTACTATTCTTATTATTTTCCTAATCCTTTTACATTATAAAATTCCTCTTTATACATGTAAATTGTGTTATCACCTTTATGTGAACATTTAAGGTTTTTTAGTTGCTATCTTTGAATTGGTGTAAAATTACTCTTATATATGTTGTTATATTTCCAAAATGCATTTATGTTGTAATGTTTCATACATAAAACATAACCAATCATATACATATACTCACATATATTTATAATTGTTTTAGTTTGTTAAGCAAACATATTTTATGATTTCATTGCCTTATTAAATCAATATCTATCAATAACAAAGACTAGCTAAAAACCGGGACATTACACAACTTAACAACAGAACAATACTTAACCAGGCATGAATATCAATATATGTTCGGAATGCAATAGACAGATAACAAATTTAACATTGTATGCAACAATTAGATATTGTTATACATATATACATATATATATACAAGTGTAAACCCGTGCTTCGCACACGGGTTTGACCAAAACAGGTATTCATGTTAAGGTATATATAATTATGGCTCAATACCATTTCAAATACAGCTTTAGGCTCAACTTTCTTTTATTTGTTAACCACAAATCCGTACAGTAGTGTTTATATAAAGAAATCAAAAGAATAAATAGATGAAAGCAGCCCTTGCCATATATCGGAGAAGTATTGTCATGCTGTATGTGTATATAAGAAGTATTATCATGCTGAATTGGTCTCTTCCTCAAAGGTTGTAGTATAAAGTTGGGTTACACATCATCATTGATATAAACTATGTAAGCTGAACTACATTAAATTATGGACGAAGATGGAATAAATTGCAATATAACAGCATGACTGTAGCATATAACATAGCTGTTTATGAACCAATATATCCAACAAACAATATAAGAATGAATAATGAAATATTAATATCTGAAACTTCTACATACACATATAAAAGGTGCAAAACAGAAGGTTATTAAATAGAAATCCTCAAATACAGCATAATATAGTACAATGTATAGCTACATAGGTCACTGTTTACTAATAAGATGCAGGACAATGTTAATGATAATTGGAAAAAATTGCAAGCTCATGAAGTCTTGTAGCAGCTCTATTCCATGCATTCTGGTAATATTTTCCCAAAGCAGCAACAATAACCTGGAAGACCAACAAAATTGCATGTTAATAAATACTTTGTCATTCTTATATGGTTTAGCTAATGAAGATGTGTTGAAGAAAAAAATGTATCAATTAGTTTACCGTGAACATGGTTTTAAAGGTATGGTTGAAATAATTTACGTACACCTTTGTAGTGTCAATGGACCAGTTGAAAGAAATAACAGCAAGCAAATCAAGTTATCTTCTAGAACCTCATGGTTGATGTTAATGCATATATTAAAGGAAACAGAAAGTAAGGAAAAATGAATTCTCAAAGAATTATTTGTAAATATGTAGCATGTGACTACTTTCCTAACGGTGACAGGCCTAACACAAAGTTAAACAACGGAATGTAATCTAAAAAACATGAATTTTTTTTCTATTATTCCAAAATAGATACTACACACAAATAAGAAAATACCGAGGTGCACTGTATTCGAACATAATATATACTTCATGGATGATACATTTAATATTATTGCTATCGTAGGTCAAAAAATAAAATGTATAAAAATGTAATATCTCTTTTCCTCCCAATATACTATATACCTAGAGGAACAGGTTGTTTGATTTAAATAAGTCAATGTCGCTGATTTAGAAATTAAATCTAATCATTATATTTTTACACTCGCTTTAAAGAAGGCAAGTGGTTTTTTTGTCGTGTGGTCTTTTGTTACAAAGATGATATGAGTTGGTCTCAAACACTCCAGAGGAAGAATTTTAAAGATGGAAATAGCTTGAACTATAGCCTTAAGTATTAAAGCTTCTTTAAATGTGCTTAATCTGATTAAAATCTTACTTATATTAAAGTATTCTTCACTATTTATTTTATTGGCCATAAATCCAAGCTTTGTTGTCAAGGTAAGACTTAATTTTAGGAACATGACTTTCAACTTAGGTCTCTGTACTGATAGAATGGTTCTATTCAGGTGACTGTAAAGGAGTTTAACATATGAAATCTCCAAGTATTTAATTCCAATCTGAAATTTATATTTTTTAAAACAGACAACTGATAGAAAATTTTGCTAGGAAATAAACAAAAGATATAAGATTAGTTAATAAGGCGTTATAAATGCCATTTAATTCTCAAAAACTTAATTGATTGGTCCAGAAACATAACCATATGGTTATAGCGTAATTGTACCCCTTCCCATGTATTAAATAGACTCCAATATACGAATCCGAAAACTCAAATTTTGATGGGTTTTATATTTCAAGTACATTCTCACAAATGTAATAAGATTAAACACATGAAATTCATGGTTATAGGCAATGTTTTTTGTTAAGTAAACTTAAAAAAATCCGCTCCAGGTTTATTGTCGTATAAGTGCTAGATCAATGCAAATAAACATATTCTTTTTGGTTGATTTTATTGATAAGTCATCAAGAATGTCATTTAATTAATTCTCACAAAGAAAAATGAATAATTAATTATAGGTTTCCTTTGTTTGGACGGAATTTAAATAATAGACACCCTTTAACTCTTTCCTTGGCCATTTGTAAACAAAATTAACAATCGAAATTTTACTGTTTTACGTGCACGAAACGCTTCCAACAGTTTGAGCCCATTTTCAGCCATAAGATTCAAGACATAAATGAGGATTTTTTTGCGATGATTTAACATTTTAGTTCTGTTATTTGTATGGAAAAACAATCTATATATTAAGTTTTCTAAATTTACCAAATCATGAATATAATTCATTTAATAAAATATTAACAATAGCACATGCGATGAGCTGTCAGTTTTGCAAATTCAAAGCTTCAAAAATTCCATGCGCACATACAAAGTAGAACTATATTAAGCCTACATTGAAGATGAAAAATTATGGCTTAAAAGGTTTTAATGAGTTGTCTTAGAAAAGCTAGGAAAGCAAAATTGTAGCAACCAACGCATTTCAATCAAATTATTTGTTTGACAACTAAAATTAACTTACAATGGACTTTGGTCTTTAAAAGCATTCTAAAATCTTGCATAGTCATGTATAAAATGATAGCTAAAAGATGTTAAATATTTTAAGATAATTTAACGTTATCACCTTTAGTCATGCCTTGAATATCAATCTAGAAAGGGAAAGAATTCTAGGATATTTTATATATGTATTGCTTTAAAACTATGCTTGTAATATTTACTCAATTCCTGTAAATAAATAATAAATAGTAATAAAATTTTTGTCACCCATAGCCTATGATTGAATTTACGAATGATAGAACAAACTTTTAAAAATAGTTATATTTACATTAGGGAACTGGATCACAAACCGTAGTCAATGCTTTGGGCATTAACATGTTTAATAGATTTTATTTTTACTTGTATAATGTTTTTACTTGTAGAAATTAGTTTTTGTAAAATAAATTGTTCTATTAAAGCGATTTCTTTTTACAAAATATGAGGTTGACCTGTGTCAAATTCACGATATCACACTAATTAATTGTTGTTAAAATGACAACTTATTCATCTTCTGATTGAAGAAGCCACATGCATTTCAGTAGCAAAGAGATTTTTTGTTTTCATTTTGTTTTTTATGTTATGTTATTGATTATATTTCATTTAGAGTTTAGCATATATCTTTAAATTATGTAAATCCAAAATCTATTATAGAAAATGACTTCCATGTTGGAGAAAAATGAGTGATATCCAGTTACACAATTTGCTATATATTTATTCTATTATTTTCGACATGCCTTATATTATATGCAAGTTTCCGCACAATCTCAATGGGTGTAAACAAACACAATCATCGTGCATGAGATGAATTGATTGATGGTCATCAATTAGGTGATGGTTATCGATTAGTTTATGATCAATATGAGAGCCGAAGTGTGATAAGTATCTTTATCCTAAATCTTTAAATCCACAACTCATGTTCTTGTTATAATAAATAATAGACAATAAAGACCTGCCCTTTCAGGTGCAATAAATCTGGTAGTCATGCAAGCACTAATTTGTGTAACTTTGGAAAATCCATGCTATAAAAAGAGAAATTCTTCAGCTATAAAAATGCTCCATACTCCAACGATTTAATGGTCCGCGTTTGCACTCACGAACATGTAGTGTTCCAACAGGATGTATTAATAATTAATGCCTAACTTATTTTAGATAATCTGGACGTGATTCTTGTTATATAGAAGTTAGTTATATATATTTTTCCGAAATTGTAACAGTTGGCTAGATTTTCATTTGAAATTGCTCCTTAATTTGAATTTAAATTATTGTAAGGTAATAATTAAAAAAATTAGTTCATATTATTTACAAACAATAAATAATGTTCGATTCATAACCCACCTCTACTCAAACTTCAGTTAACCTTTTTGTCAATGGATGCCATAATGGCACAACATCAAACTTCTAATCAAAAATGTCTGCATATCACTATTATATTAGAGATAACCTCATTATGAATGAAGTTAACAATTTGTAAAAAAAAAAAAAGAATCCAAATTATTGTATGAATAGTACTCTTCTTATCAAAATAATGATAAATAATAATATTAACAATAGCAACAGATGATTGGTGTACTCTTTAAATTGTTTTATACCCTGTCATCCATATTTGCATGCAGTCATATTGAAGAAATCATTAAACACAGAACATTAAACATAATTAGAAACTAAGCATATTTTAAATGTGCTGCCAACGTGTTTCATGTTTCCAACCTTTGAATCTTTTGAGCGTAAAGACAAAAAAAAATGAAATTTTTGATCAAACTTCTCAGAGACAACTTTTAAACTTCAAAACAAAATAGAAAAAGGTGAGAACTGAGAATGACAAAGTTGACTTATTTCCATACAATATTGTGTTTTTGCTTTATAGAATATTTTCTGCATTTATAGTTTTTCCAAAAATCAATTTCTAACAAATCACAATTCAATTATGTAGAAGATGACGCTTTAAGACTTTAACATGGAAAACTATTGACAAAAATACCATGTTATTGAGAAAAGACTTGTCTTAGTGAAGAACAGAAAAATCTCTACATGGACAATATGAGATCATTTTCGTACCACTATGAGTTTACCTTAAATAATTCGCAAACGCCGCTAATTATATCATTCCACTTTTTAGTGAAAAAATTCCCATTCTTCTGTCTCTAATTCATCAAATGTTGCTAATTTGGAATTTCACACGTTTAGTGTAGAAAACTGAAATTTACATCAAAATATGTAGAAAATGAGCAACATTTTTTCTTAATATAAAGCAGATTATAAATTAGATATTGTAATGTACGAATCTAGCGCAATGCACAATTGAAGAATAACCCATGTCCAAAACGAATAAGTCATAAACATTCACAAAATTAAAGTGAGTATTTCATCAATGGTTATTCATAAAAATTAATCTTTAGTTAATACCAAATAAATTTACATTTAATTAATGGATCTAAATTCGATTTGTACTTAGTAAAAAGGCTGACATTTGTTGATTTAAGTGGTTTAGTGAAATGCGGTATTGGGTTGCTTAAGAAGAGAGAATTGTAAGTAAGAAGACAAAATTTTGGTTGTACCGTGGCAGAGCTCTTAAAAATAATTTTGCTGAGAACCATAAAAATATTTTTTGTGATTTGATATCGTATTGTTTTATTTTATAATATAATAGCAAAATTAATGTGCAATATAAATTACTTTAACTAAAAAAATAATTCTGAACAAAATGCATAATTTTATTTTTCTTTCTTGGAAATTTCAAATCTAAGGAGATAATAGGTGAGAGAAGACAAAAATAGTAACTGCCTAAATTTTAGGACATTGTAATTGTTTATATAGTATTTCCGGTAGAAAACGAAATCAATTATGTAAACGTTGCTTAATAAGGTCTGAATTTCTCACCAAAAAGAAGACAAACTTGCATGTTGATTTTAAATATAATGTCGGTGCGACAAAAATACTTAGGTGAGAATAAATATATTTATTGGTTGCAAATAAGAAAAAACAAAGTAAAATCCAAATTTTAGAAAAGGAACAGTCATCCTCAACAAATATAGAAGGGAGACATTGTAAAGCTATCAATTCTTACGCATTTCAACAACATAAATTGCACATTTATAACGGTTTTTCCCTAATTACTGTTTTATTCACAGCTTACCTCTAAAATTTTAGAAAAATACTAATATTAGCTAAAATCAAACGTATCGAGTTCTTATCAGATAAAGAGCGATTGTAAGTTTACTCGTATGGAGATTACAGTCAAAATGCACCTATATGTCTCAGTCGTTTGGTTACCAAAACTTGAAACTTCAACGTGTATTTCAACTATCGTTGTAGCTGGAGGGATTATACTGAAAGAACTGACAATAGAGATAGGGTACAAAAAAATGTTCAGTGCGGAATATCCAGAAACTATGTTTATTTGATGTATAGATTTGTTCAATATATTATCAAAAGTATTAATTCAGTGATGGTATGAAAATATACTATTTTGAGGAACTTAGTTGAAAAAAAAGAAAAGCAAAATGCACTTATTTACCTAAAGCATATTTGGTATCTTTGAAACACTTCAATAACCATCATGCATTTCTTCTAGCAAGCTGATTTACTATAATTGCACATTTATAACGGTTTTCCCTAATTACTGTTTTATTCATAGTTTACCTCTAAAATTTTAGAAAAAACTAATATTAGCTAAAATCAAACGTAATCGAGTTCTTATCAAATAAAGAGCGATTGTAAGTTTACTCGTATGGAGATGACAGTCAAAATGCACCTCAGTCGTTTGGTTACCAGAACTTGAAACTTCAGCGTGTATTTCAACTATCGTTGTAGCTGGAGGGATTATACTGAAAGAACTGACAATAGAAATAGGGTACAAAAAAATGTTCAGTGCGGAATATCCAGAAACTATGTTTATTTGATGTATAGATTTGTTCAATATATTATCAAAAGTATTAATTCAGTGATGGTATGAAAATATACTATTTTGAGGAACTTAGTTGAAAAAAAAGAAAAGCAAAATGCACTCATTTACCTGAAGCATATTTGGTATCTTTGAAACACTTCAATAACCATCATGCATTTCTTCTAGCAAGCTGATTTACTATGAACCACGGTCATCATTGTAACATAGTTGGGCACGCTCCATCGAATTCAATACCTACAATATGGATTCAAAAATATATTGAGCCTAATCTGCATTTACCAAAGGTACTATGCAAACTATTAATTAAAACCAGGTAATGTTTGATTGCTTCCATGATAAAAAAAACCATGGCATACGGAGAAGGAGATTAAACAGAGTCAGCAACTACAGTATGATGTATCTAACATTTTAGCTTGTTGCCTTTTTCTTATCGATTTAGGTTAATTAAGGGCTATAAATTGTGATAATTAACTCTAGCAGTATTAGTACAACTCTCGGCAATTAAATTATAACCACAATTTATATTTCCAATGACATATTTTTTGAAATAATTGAATCAGTTAAGGTTCGTGCAAAAAAATAGGTCTGTAAATCAATTTTCTAGAAAGTGATCAAAATACAAAGATGTATTCATGTAAGGTGTCCATAAAACATACTTGGTGCACATGATACATATGCTAAATGAAACAAATACATGGAAGTTAAGATACACTTCCCCAAATTTACAGCATGGAGACAAATATTTAATGATTAAATTATGGAAAATAAGCTGAAGACAAAGATTATGGAGATAACTGGAAGGAAAAAAGGTTATTTGAAGGTCTAACATAAAAACATATTTCATTATGTTTCTTTGCATAATTAAGATCCAAATGCCTCCTACTCTGGATTTCTAGTTCAAGGTCCCAAGTAACGTTAACAGCTAATATAAAAGATCAATTAGTCCCTCACATTTAGGTACTTTTTTCTTGCACACTAATAATTTATTAATTCAAAATGTATTAAATAATATAACTTCACAGTTACACTACTCAATCTCAATAAAAGGCTGATCTCACAATTAGTGTAGAGATTATTCTGCATTCAGGATGAATGAATAAGAACCAACAAAATTGAAACAGGATTTCAAATTTTAGTCGAATAAAGTATGCATACATGTGAATAAAATATGGAACAAATCAACGATATTGAAACAAATGAAATTGGAAACTAACATAAATGTTATCAATATGTCTAATTTAAATTAGGTTTACCTTTCTTGCCGTAAATGTTAAAGCTCCCAACATGTACAAATGATTATATGTCATCAAATTAAAAATTATAGAAAGGATAAGAACCAAATAAAGAGTCAATTAAGATCATAATTCACAACATAATAAATTAAAAAAACCGATGACACTTATTAATGCAAATAAATTTTATTACATGAATTCCTTAAATAAATTATACCATAATTTCATAAAATTTGATGGTTAGCAGAACAGAATGATGAATAACTAATATAAGTTTATATCTACTCAAACCAAGAAATGGTATAATTGAATGAAAGTAAACTGAAAATGCAAGAAAAACTAAAGTTTGATCCTTAAAAAAACGTCAGTAAAACCAAAAACTACTTGGGCAAAATCAAAGATTATGGTTCCACATTAACTCTCATAATTATCCAAAAGTGAATAGATAAAAAGAAACAACAGAAAATGAACTGCACTTCACTCTGTGATTTTTTTTCTTTTTCGTTGTGAAATTAAAGTGAGAGATCGTCAAGACTCAATTATTAAACTAACCATTTTGCTCATTTAATGACAATAACTATTCATGGTAATAATTTAACTTATTTATTAATGTTAGTAATTTTAAGAATGATCTTTATTGTTATTATTTAACAATAAATGTTAAAAAAAAGAATTGACATGAAATATTATATTTTATACATGTAGCAGAAGCGTCAATGTCGCTTTCTAAATTCAAAGATAGGTCGTGATCCTTACAGAGAATTGGAACGATACCACCTAGAAACATGGGAACAATATAAGAAGTGAACCTGTTTAGGTGCTTTCTGGACAAATACTCTCACAAAATTTGGTTTAATAATTCTAACATAATAAACCAAAAGAATTTCCCACCGATTCTGCGGCTGCCAAGTGCCAAAATCACTCTACAAACTATTTACAAAAAAATTGTACGGTTCTTACATAGAAACACAGTTAGAATGCTGGTCAAATGTGCAACGAAATGTTAGATATAAAGCTAAAGAAAGTTGTGTTGTGAAACGCTAAGATACCAGTATATGTTCATCCTTGCATTGGTTGATTGGTTAATTGAAGAGCATAAACACTTAGAGAAGAATGTTTGGAGTGAGGAAATTAAGACGGTTTCTAAGGCCAACAATTCACAAATGGCAGTAAATCCAATTTTGTGCCATTAATGATACCCAAAAGGAAAAGGGAAAAACTTCCATGTCATACGACAGAGGTCCAATCAAGTACTGAAGTTATGTTTGGCTGAAATCCAAAAAATTATGCCAATTTTATTTAGTAAGCTGATATACTTAATAAGTCAGGAATGGATGCACAAATCCAAAACAGTCACAAATTTGTTCACGTCCAAAAGGGGGCAACAATAGGTAAAAACTACAAACTGGTCCCACCAAATTAATTATCAAAATAATACATTATGAACAAATCATGAAATAATACTACACTTAACACCTCCATTGGATGATTTAGTGTCTTTTTCGTTTGTATCCCAAATGTTGCCAGAACTATTTTGCTGTTTTGGAGTTATGCAAAAAGTAGAGTTTCATTTACATAATGATTGACCATTTAGAAAAATGGATTAGCTTTGAATTTTGAGATGGACTTGGTGTGAATAATCGGCAGTAGCATATGGAAACTGGATTTGGACCAAGAAGAGAAGATGACATTAGTAATTAAGCAGCTTGTACTGTACAAAGCAAACAGCAAAAATAGATTTCATGAAAATTTGAACCTTAATTTTGATTTGCATCATGTAATTAATCTCCTCGACTAATCTGTACCAGTTAGCTCCAGTATAAGAACCCAAAAAAACTCAATTTCATGTAGAAAAAAGGATATCAATTATAAATAAATTATACTCAAATTGGACACCATACCATAAAACTTGTAAGCTTGGTTCATAAGTATTCATCAGTAATCTGTAAAAGAGTGTATATAGACTCAGGGTGTTTACAAAAAATTGTAGTTCATAAAAAGTGATCATCAATACATCGTTAAACCATTTGCAGCTTTTAAATACAATGCAATACAGCTTACCAATTAAAAGACCAAACCTAATATATTGATCAATTCAGTATAAAACATGGTCAAGCTACAAAAAATTGTCTTAATGAGAAGATATATGGGTGCCGATTAACAATAGTTGAATATAATTGATGGGTTACCCATTGTAAAAGAAACATTCGTCATGCTCAATAAGCATGTTGTAAAACATTTTGATAACCAGGATTATCTTTATGTTACATTGAGAAAGTGTCTTGTGCCTTACTTCCTCAAGTTGCGACTTTCACGAATAAAAAAAGCAAGCTGCACACCTAAACAAATGTTTTACTTACCCAAACGTCAATAGTTATTTAGAAGATGAAATGTCCAAATGACATGATTTTACAGCTTAGAAGTTATTTTGTTGATCATCCATGTAAACAGAAATTTTCTCAACTTCAATAAGAAAAATAATTTAATTAAATCCCAAATGCAGATCAATACAACTGGACTTCTGCATGGAGGATTTGTTGTTACCTTGGCAGTCATTATTTTGCGTTGTCTCCAACAATGATCCACTTACTATTACCCTCTTGCATCATTAAAGACATGGCCTCTCTTGTACGCAGCACTTCTCCTATTCTTGATTGGGCCTACATTATCTAATTATGCAATCGAGTCGCTCTACCTGCATGCAACATCCGTTTTTTGTACAGAACTGTTTACGCATCTCATATAGCCTGAAATGATATTTATCTATGGCATCCAAAATACAAATAAAGTAAATATTTATTCCTTGATTTTTTTTCGAACGACAAAAATTCACAACCTGGAGTTTTGTTGTCCAAGAGGAGGTTTAGTAACTAAATGCAGCTTAGTAGGTTATGTAATATGAACTTACAATTTTTTTCTCCATAATTTGCACATATACAAAAATAATGACATGTATGCACCGGAAAAATCCAAAAGCAAAATTTCCACCAAAAAGTCCATGTCATATTCCAGCTTATAATCACTATCAGCCAATGATATGAAGAGAACAATCTCAAATATAACTTCCCACTCGGATATTACTTTATTTCATCACTATGAATCTCTCATATGTAAATATTTCACATTTCTTAGTATATGGTTTATCTTCCAAATGTTGTCAGCCTTAGGGTATTCATGAGAGCAGGCAGAAATTTTTCTTTAAAAATATATGGTTTAAAATCAGTGGTTATCCAGGAGATTCTATAATAATTTTCCAAAATGTAAAATTGTAAATACTTAGCTCTATAAAGAAAAAAAAATCGAATTACTAATTAAAATATCCTGATTATAGGAGTGGGACGATAAAATAACAAAGAACCAAGGCAAAGAAATTTAGAGCAAATATTACCTCTCGTGATGGTGTAAAGTTGCTGATAGGAGAAAGATGCCAGAAGGGTTTCGAGGTTCAGAAGCTGAAACATGGGCTCCAGAGCGGTAGATGAATGGTGCAGAGCATTAGGAGAATGTGGAATAGATCTGGGAGAAATCAAAAGAAAATTAGGGAAGGAGGGTACTGGTAACTGGTAGGATAAAAGATGCGAACAAAAATATTTACATATTTATTCTTGAAAACAAACTCAACCATGGAAATTAGGGAAGGAGAGCTCTTGAAAACAAACTCAACCATGGAAGAATTGGATTTATATATTTATTATTGAGGAGGAGACGAAGGACGCCATCAGGAGGAAGAAAAAAAGTTTGTGTTTTCTTAATTATTATTATCGTTTGACTACCGAGAAGATAAGAAGACGAAAGATAAAAAGAATTATAAGAAAGCTAAAATGCGACTCTTCACCTTAAAACAAGCGAGGAGGGCTATGAGTCCTTTTAGCTTAACTCAGTAATTATAATATAGTATATATATATATATATATATATATATATATATATATATATATATATATATATATATATATATATATATATCTCCATATATCTCCAACATCAATTTATCATATAAACTGACAGTAGTATTCTTTCTCATGTCAACTACACAGGAGATCCAATTGAACTCATGTTAACCTATGGACAATTCACACTTGCCACAAGTTTGTAAGCTTTCATACTACTGCGGGATGCATTTTAAACATCATTTTGATAGTCAGCAGATATCAAATTCCTACATTTGCCAAAATTTAGCTTGTCAGGATTATTAAAGAAATGGTATCTCATATAGTTTCTTTCAATTTGTTTTACCAAATATTGTATATATAATACAGTGTGTTTTAACATTCGAAAGGCTAAAAATGCAAATCATATTTGCATCGTACTGTTATAAATATATGTAAGCACTACCCAGTTTATAGTTGAACCTAAGTAGTATGCTGCATATAGTAGTAATATATGGTTTTTGACCAGGTTATTCCCAAAATGGAAATATAAATATGAATATACACAATAGTTTTGTGTTTATTCTAATGTCTACTGATAGATCAAAAATTGTAAATTTATATTTATTGACTTATGGGATTTTATATGTGTGTATATATAAGTACTCAACATTATAGTAGTTTATAACTTGTGTGTGTGCGTGTGTATACACACGCACACACAAAAATCATAAGCAATCAACAAGTCATAATTATTGTTGCCAGTAAACATATCAATTATGCAGAACATGGGGTTTAAAAGTGCAAATCATATTTGCAGTGTTCATCAACATATATACATATGCATCATACAATTATGAATCATTTGTGAGTGAAACCACATGTTTATGCATATAATATTAATTGAATACACATAATCTAAATTACATGGATGTAGCAAATAAAATCCATACATATACATAAATTTCAGTACTTCTAAGAAGGAAGAAAAGTTTTTAAATTACATACATAACAGTATTTGTATATTGACTTAAATGAAGGGATCAAAATTAGTCAAACTGATTTGAATTTGTTAAATATCAATATATAACTAACAACATCATACTATGTAATGTGCAAATATTAAGTCAACCATACATGTATCAAACCGCTTTGTTTAATTATTATTTTTAAAGGCGAAATATGGTAACTAGTTTACATCACCTTATAAAAAGATCAATGTCTCAAAACTATTTACCTAAATCCATATGTTAACATCAAGATTATCAATCAATTTCATAAAATGCAGTATCTTAATACTTATGCAAATGTAAATGGTGTTAAATCAAAAGGGGAAGTCATATTGCTTTGCATATACACACATGCACACACGCACACACACACATATATCTATACTATATTATAATTACTGAGTGCACAATGGAGTGCTGACAGGCTCCCAAAATTTCGCTCCTTAATTAAAGTTGAACCGTCTCCCCAAACTTATCGTGATTGCTTCTCTTCATCTCATTCTTCTCGCGTGATTGCTTCTCTTCGTCTCATTCTTTTCACGTTATTGCTTCTCTTCGTCTCATTCTGCCCTAAATTCAATCACAACCGCCTCCTCCACCTCCTTCTCCGTATTTCTCTCTCCCATCAGCGTCTCCTATCCTAAATCGTCTCTTTCCCGTCCAGTCCTACTTGCCCGATGCACATCACTCAATCACCAGTTTTATCCCTCCGACACTCTACCGCATCTATCTAGCCCGTACTGTCACCGTGGATGAATCGTTTGCTTTAATCTTTTCTTCCCATTCCACAACAAATCGGTAAACCCTAACTGTTTCAGATTCATTAATTCCGCTGGGTTTCCCCAACGTCGGCTTGGCATCATATCGTTACAGAGGTATAATCCTGCTACTATTTCTGCATTTCGTTCGCATATGTTAACCTATTTTAAACACCCATTTTATTCAACCAGGGAGATGATTAATCCACTTTTACATTAATTTCATTTCCCGTATTCTTAATTCCCTATATTGAAGAATTTTTTCATTTCCAGTTTTCCATTACTAAGTTTACGATTTGGAAACAGAATTTTGTCCACTCTTACCTTCATTCTGTCAGGTATATTAGTTTATTATGCTTTTTCGTTCTTTTTTCAACTAATGGATGTTGCTTTTTGAAGAGCATGTAAAAAGGTAATGAAATGTGATTCCTCTTATCCATTATTGCAACTCAAACATATGGCACCCTTTTTGTTTTTTTTGTAATTTTTTTTACCAGACCAATGAATAAATTTATTCATGCTCATTTACACATGTTTGGTACATTATTTTGTCAAAATTACAGTATGCATACATTATATAATAGATATTTACAATATGCATACAATTTCAAAATTTATGTGTTCGCATGATAATGGATTCATCACTTATAGTGAATAATTTTGACAATTATAATATGTAAGCTTCCAAGGCCTATAGATATAAGGATGCAATGCGGGTGGAGACTTAGAAGTTATGTTGATTCACACCTTAGTTATATGTATCCAAAAGGACTTAGCATGTTCAGAAGGAATGTAGTGGCTGTAGGTTATAACTGCAGTCAACAATATTCTGGTACACATATATTTTACTAATTGCTCATAACTCTTACCTATCGTTGAAATACTCAACTGTAAAACCGAGTTAAAAATGAAATCGATGTTGGCTTTTGTTTACATGTTTGGGGAAAACAATTTATTCTATCTTCGCGTTGGATTCATGTCAGTTATATGTAGATGATCTTGGGATGTTGTCCAATATTTTCCCCCTCATTTTGAGACTCATTAATTTAGACCTACAAACTTAACTATTCTCATGTATCACTTCACAAAAATGTGTCATTATTTTCAACAGTTCTATTTTATATAGTGGTCTAATTTAAATACTTAGTCCGCTGCTTCCGGATTATATGTAGTAATTCTTCTTCATCGGCTTCTTCTTCATTGTAGATTACATGTACTACTTGCAGCAAGCTGGATTACACGTTACCTTACATTTTCGGGTGCTGATAGTTCATTTTGATTGGAATGCCCAAATGTGTCCAGTTTTTAGGTTCGGCTCTTCAACTTTGTTACATTATCTCTTTTTTTTCTTTTCCTTTTTTGTTCCAACAATAGATTGTAGCTTTTTAACAAAAAACTGCCACATAGGTCTACTACTTGCAGCTAGCTGGATTATACGTCATCTTACATTTTTGGGTGCTGATATTTCATTCTGATTGGAAAGCCCAAATCTGTCCAATTTTTAGATACGATTCTTGAACTTTGTTAGATTATCTCTTTTTTCGTACTCCATTTTCCCAACAATAGTTTGTAGGTTTTTAACAAAAAAGTACCACACAGCTCATCTACTGCATGATGACTTTAGTGGTTTCGACTTCCGCACAATTTATGGGTGCTGCTTGCATGTATCCGAATTCTGGAAATACTTTAATTTTAGGGTTCCAGTAGTTTCTTGTGATTCTAAACCACAAATTTCTCTAACTTTTGGTTGATTTCTTCAACACAAAAATTACTGACAATATTAATGAATGGAGGGAATCAGTTAAATGTTGCAAAACTAATTAATGTAGGAAAATTGTGCTTAAATCAAAAATTAATTTATAAGATGAAATAAATTTGTTAAATGTTTTTAATTGGTTGAATAACGAAAGTTTAATCTGAAATAATTCTTTCAATATAAATAATTTGTTTGAGTTGGAAATTAATATTTTTTTCAAACATAATTTTATGACATGAGAAGTGATAACAATTCTGAAATGGAAAAGAAATTCTATGAGTAAATTTATTTGCAAATTGATTAAAAATAAAGATTTCAACAGGGAAAGGGTCGGGTAGAAAATGTTTTAAAAAAGGAGAACAAAGCTAAATTCATGTTTTTAAACTGAGTTCAACCTTGAATTATGCACATCATTATCTTTTTGCCCTCCATTTTTCTGACTAAATTGGTCAAATCCTTAGTGCCATGTTATTTGTTAAGATCCAACATACTCAAAGTTAATTTGGATCATATTTTACAGTGGTATCCACTTAAGGGATTTTCCGTACATGAATATCAGAATACTGTAAATTATTTTCAGTGGTAAATGGCCTGAATTTCTTTTAGAATTTTTTTGATTACAAAGTTAAATCTAATATATAATGTCATAACGCTAACCCTTCCATATTTTACTTATCAAGTTAGTTTGGATGGGTTTGTGATAATGGATGCCAGGAGCCCTTCCATATTTCACTTTTCTTTGAAGGTTATTTGGATAGGTACTATGATAATGGATGCTAGGAGACCTTCCATATTTTACTCATCTTTGAAGGTTATTTGAATAGGTATTATGATAATGAATTCTAGGAAGATCATTTCTGATGTTCCATGGCATTTATATGTTGGCATTGTATAGTTTGGAACTACCCTTAGGTCAGACTGAACCTTTTTAGGCTTTATAACGGCGAATGGAATAGATAAAGCTTGCGGCTAACTAGAAAATTGGTTTTCCACAAGCAGGATAAGTCTATTTACTACTAGGTTAATGGGTTGTTTACAATTAAAATGTAAACTCAGATTGTGGTATTACAGGTTCCTAAACTTTGGAACAATAGCATTGCTTTTCTACTATTTTTTTCATCATTGCAGAAAATACCCACTTCAAGCATATAAAAATAATGGAACTCATAGTTATCTAGTCAAATACTTTCATGATCATAGTATGTTCATTATTTGTGTCTAATTAACTATATGTTTCAATTATGAAAAATCTCCCTCATCTAACTGACTATACTGTTTGGTTAAGATAATATATATATAAGTAACTTTATTTGTATCCACGAGTGGATATAATATTTGTGAGATCAAGCTTCTTTTAAAGGACTTTGCTTTGGATAGTCGATATACGAGTAAATTAGTCTAAAAATTAAGTAGAGATAAAAGGATTTATTTTACAAATATGCTTGGATAAATTCATTACTTGCCTAACCTTTAGTTAAGGTATATTCAGTATTGTCAATGGTATTCTTTCATAGTTGGTGTGACTGTGTTAATTGCTGTTTACTTTATTTTATATATGGTTTTTGTTTTTTATCCCAGTTATCTCCTTCCTTATGTACCTAGATACATTCATCAATCTTATTGCAGGATTTTGGGACAACTTGCAGGTTAGACTAACTAATAACCGTGACCATACAAAGCAAGATTATTTTTCCAAAATCTGTTTTTTGTCATATTTCAACCGTAAACTGCTAACTAGATGTGAATGTAATTTTTAAGTTCACATGTTTGTTTGTAAAATATATGCAGTGAGGGATTTTACTATACAATATAATTGCTGCTCTTATAGCATATATGGTATATAATTTTCCACATGCATGCTATATTTTTCTATGATATTCGATTGCTATCCTGACAGCATATTACAAGAAATGTTTTCTATATTTGTTTTGGTTTATTGCAGTAAAATATTTGATTTTTCGTGATATTTTTCATGACATTTTTCTTGATATTATCAAATCTGATTTGCTTATTCACCTGATAAAAAAGAAAAAACCATGGTTTCCGTTAATATTCAACAATATTTTATTTGCATGTTTCTTTATCTTAATATTTTATAATGCTACTACACTTTTCTTAACCAACTTGTCTATTCAGTTATAATGTGTATACAAATACTACTAAAACAATACTCTTGGCAAATGATATGAAAAATAGTTCAAGCTTTAAATCTATAATTCGAGTTAACTGCCTTGTGTGTTCCAAACTCCAGATTTGATGTACATGAACAATGTTCTTCTTTTTTTTTCCTTTTTTTTTAAAGTCAATTCTCATTAACATAATGTAACATTTTTGTTCAAGCTAAGTTCAATTGGAATGCGTTCACGTAATGATCGCTTAGATTACTTGCTAATTTATGTAAAGATGGCTTTCAATTAAAAAGGATTTTTTTTCTTCTTTCTATGGGGATTAGTTAGCATATATGAGCCACAAGATATCAATTTAACTCTTTAAAACACGTTTTTCAATCAACTTAATATAGCTCTGACTATGGGGTTGTACATGTTATGTCCTAATTGTAATAGTTTATCTTTGAAACAAAATTAGCAACTGAGTCTAATTCATACTAGTGTTGACTTATTGATTCATTATCCAAGCGTTTTATATCGGTGTTAGTATTCACTAAATATTTCATTCATGCTATTACAAATTTATGCATTCCTTGAATGCTGTTAATATTCAACTATAATTACTTAACCTACTGTACATCGTTTTTTAAAAATCAATTTCCATTGCGGTATTTACAACTAATTAATATGACTATTTTTGATCCAACATTCAACAACTATTAGTTTCATTAATTATGGTAGTGCATAGTTTGGAATTAGTTCCTATAGATTTTGATAGTACGACTTGCTTTACTTGGTGCACTACTATTGTAATCAATTTTTACCGATCAGTTTAATTAAAAAAACAATAAATAAAGCTGATATATAATTTTTAAATTACCGATAATGAAATTTAAAACGAGTTCTTTAATCATGTTTGTATGTGGCTTTTTATGTTCTGATTTCATATAGGTGGAAATCTTATCCAGTCAAAAATCATGATTGTAAAGAAGAAACTGTGGTTTTCCTTAATGTACAAACACTACTATGGTAAGATTTTATTTGAATAGTGGTCTTATCTTGCTATACTATCTTGCTATTATTATGCTAATGTATAGAAACTGTGGTTTGCTATATAATATACAAGAGTTACGATTGAAAAAAAGAAATTGTGGTTTTCCTATAACAGAAGTTGTAGTTTTCCTAAACCAATACATTTATTTTCAAATGCAGCTCTTTGTATAACTTGCGCAGAAACTATCATGCTTAAAATCCGAATTTTTTTCCAATTATAAAGTCTATGAAGCGGTGCTGGAAATTTAATTTGTATTCGATTTCCAAGTTTTCTCTTATTTATGTTCTTTTTATACATATAATATCCTTCATCACTTCATGGTATAAGTTGCATCTTTGACTTCAATTACATTTTCAAAGTTTCTTTTCAAATTTCTTTTCTGACTTATGTAATATATTGAATTTGTTTAGAGTAATTTCCATATGAGTTTCTTTGTTCTTGTGTGTATTGCTACTTCTTAGTTGATAGAGACGTACTTTGATTGCTTTATTTACTGTTTAATCTTTGATCTTTTATCTCGACTATTAGCTGAAAAGTGAAGCATGTGTTATATACAAATTACAAAATTTATGTTCACAATTTTTTGAACTTACAAGCTTTTTTAATTTATTGAGAATAGTTCTTATTATTTTTAGTTTAATGATATCAGTTCGAGGTTTGAAGTTTAGAGGAATAGATTCTTTCTTCACAGTCTACATTATCTTATTATATATATAGCCACACAGTGTTATCATACATTGATTTGCACCCATGACGAGTAAAAGTTTCAATGAATATTAATTTATGTGCATTATACAGAAAATTATAAGAAAATTAAACATACTATTCAAAATGAATGAATGCCTTTTGCACTGTTTTTAATTCCCTTTTCCCTGCTTGACATGTAATTAAATGATGTTTGTATTGATTTTTAAAGGTTTATCTACTTTTGCAAACATGTCATGTTTTGAATATGAGCTCTTTACGTCTTGATATCCCAGGCCAACTTTAGAGCTTTATGTATTTATTTGTAAATTAATTCTTTCTTTCTAGCTATTTATTTATTAATCTTTGTGCATAGCAATACCTATCTATGATACACTTTGTATGTAAAATATTAAATTATGAATCTACCGTGGTTGCAGGTAGACCACTTTCTAATACATCCAACATTAACTATCTTCTTAATAAGACATTCAGGCTCCCTTAATGGAACTTACGAAGTCATTAAAGCTTCATATGCATTCTCTAGCCAATCATTTTTAAAATGAAGAGTAGGAAACAGTATCATGTTGGAATATAGCTTTTTACATAAATACGCTCAAAAGTTCATAAGAAAATTGAATTTTTTTTAAGGAAAATGTCGATGAATATTTGGTTGTCTATTCTATTATGTTTACCATTATTGATTATCCATTATCCTATAACACCTTCTGTGTAATATATTGCATGATGTTAAAGTTTGTCTATTTTCATCTTATTGATATAGAACATGTTCAACTAACCTCGCTAGGCATAATCCTAACATAAAAAAGATGTGGAAAAGACTATAGGATAAGAAAAGAAGGCTTATTGATGTATGTTTAAATTTTTTTAAGGAAATTCTTGGATAAATGATGGTTCCATGTCAATAACTAAAACATTGCAAAAATAATTCATTTTATCACATTATTCTCCTAGCTATTGTAGAAGAGATAGTCATTTTCAGTACTAATCAAGTAATGGAAGCCAATCGTATGATGAAACTTCGATTATAAACATGTATCTAAGTTTATAACTACTACATATGTCATAAATTAGTTACGCCTGACGTGTTAGCCACTTTGCACAAAGATGATACATACACTAAGACTCATGCCATCAACTTTTCCAATTTAAATTTTTCTCAAATGGTTAGACAAAGTTTTTTTTTAATGAATTGATATACATTCAATCATGAGCAGTCATATCACTAAGGTAATCTGTTTTACGTATAAAGTAGAAACTGCCTACACACACACACACACACACACACACATATATATATATATAAATGTGTGTGTGTGTTTACACACATACACATGTGTGCGTGTATATATATATATATATATATATATTATATGAAGCAATCCGTGCATATAATCAGTGTTGCAATTTTAATGTTGCTTCTAGGTAGCTGCTGGCGTTTCATTCAACTATATTCCAAAGTTAAATAATACCAATTATGTACATCAATTTTTATTATTACATATTCAGGTAAAAAGTCCATATATAAGGAATCCAAAATCCATGCCTTACCCAATTTTTTAAGAGTCTACTTTATGTTCTGCCACTAAAATTCATGTTTACCCTTGCAAATAAAATGCAGATACTGACGTGGTAACTGGAGTTTACGAAATTTTCACAAAGAAAGAGAGAAAGTAGATTTTTATATTTGTCACTTTAAGGAAACATTATTAAGAAATTACTTTTCGGACCTTGGAATTGGAACACTAACAGCCGCCACAAATGATGCCAGCAATCATCATCATCCTAGCATGTAACCACCACCCTGTAGCTTAGATGAGTCTACAATCTTCAATCCACAAGAGGAAGGTAATTTCTTTTATAATACTTTGAACTTGAATATCAAAATGAATACCAAATTGGCAAAGTGAATAGCTGTATGAATTGTGTTTTTTCAATTTAGATTTATGAATCTTAGAAACTGTAAACATAGATGTGAATTGGAATCTTAAAATCATAGAAACTATAATAAAAAGTTGGATAAAAGAAGATGGATATTTGAACTTTTATTTTTATACATTTTGGATGTACATGTGTTTTGTTATTCACATGAACTTAAGGGGAAATTATAGTTATAGTTTTAGTTTTAGATTAATTTTGTTTTTCCTCCACTTTGTATAAAACAACCAAAATTTCAACTTTTGTAGAGGTGGAAACTGTCATTGACCATCATTACATATGTTAGTGCATGATGCAACATTCCGGTCAACTAATACCTTATGGTCATCTCCTCTACAAATAAATTTAATGTGAACTCTGATGAATGTTAAAGTCAAAAGCATGTCGACGGTAGTGATAGTCAACAGTGATGGAAAGATTGTTGGATGTGCTTGCAAATCGTTTTAAGTCCAACTCTGTAGTTGAAGGTGAGATGTTTGCTATTGAGATAGTTACATCTTATAAGCAGTTTAAATCTTAAGAATGTTATCACTGAAGGAGATGCAGCTCGAGATACCCTATGTTCACAGTTTGTATTCCACTTATTTGTGATGAAGCTGATATTTGTAAGTTATATAAAAAAATAACAAACATTTTATTTTCCATGAATTGAAGAGAATGAAAATATTTCAGACTCTATTTGACTTTATTGCATATATATATATATATATATATATATATATATATATATGTATGTATGTTGCATGTTATGCATTTGATAGACTACAATTTCTGATAACGTCAAGGTTAAATGATCAACATATGATTAACTTTGTAGTAAATGATATTTCGTTTTGTTAAACCAGAGAGAACTATGACATCAATGATGAAACATGTAGGACCTAATATGCTGCACTATGTTAAATGCAGGCGTCTTTATTTGGGGTTACATTGTCACTCAGAATACTAATTTTGTTGGTAAATAATATTAATTTTGTTTGTCTATAATACTATGAATTTAACTTCAACTTTAATTAATATAGATCTATATTTTTTTATTATACATCATTTTATGCAGCTTTAACTTTATGTAGTCTTATATATAGAAGTTATTTTCAATCCAAAGAATATTCATGTTGGTTAGTCTTTATTTAAGCAAGTTTGCAATGCGTATCACAAGTTTGCTCTAGCACGGATTCCCAATGGTACAGATTAGTTAACATAATAAACTTATTATGATAACTAACAAAGTATTTTAATGAAGGTAATTTTATTAACATACAACAACATAATTTACATTATTTGCTTCAACCCGTGTGCGAAGCACGGGTTCACACTTGTGTGTGTGTGTGTGTATATAGAGAAAGCTTATATAGATTTTAAGGCAACCCATTACATTTATAACCTTTTCACTTTTACACTAAATTTCAAATTGAATACATTCAACTAAATTGGGTCAATAATCTATATAAATTAGGAACTAATACAAATTTAATATCCAGATTACTTTATCTTTACCCAGAACTAAATGAAATTATGCAGATTTTATGTGTGTGTGTATATATATATATATGAATCTGCAAATCATATTTACATTTCATATATCTACAACAAATCCATACCAATTTTGTGATATATATACAGTATATCATAAATTTTATTATTACTTGAATATAACTTCTTATGCACAGGTTCTATTGATCCATGATAACACTTTATACATTAGTTTGTATGCAAATTTAAGTATCAGGAACAGGTGCATAAATCATTATGCATATATATATATATATATGCATATATATAAGTAGGCCTATGTTAAAGAAAAAAGTAAACAGATGATAACATATATAAATGACTAAAACATAGTAGCGCAAATCATATTTGCAGATTTCTTTCATTAGCATTGATACAAATGAAAGCTGCATATGTTTTAAATAAAGATATATTGATCTATGCGGCATAATTTTTAAGTGACCTTAAGATCAGTTGTAAGGTCAAAATAGAAAATCAAATTTTCTATAATCATATTTCACAACCAGGTCCAGTAGATTCAAATTCATATGCGTCGCAGAGTAATATATATGTAAAGATATATATGCAGTGTCATCATCAAACTATATTGTATATATAATTTATACAATGAAAAACTCATAACATATTTATTGTGGCTTGAACTTGTTCTCTTCATTGTAACGTATATACATAACCCTATAATGTTTGTTAAGATTTCTAATTCCAGCTTTATTATAAAACACACAACACCGCAATAAAAAAATAGGTGTTCTGTTTTGTACTTAAATATAGCGATTTAAACCAGAAAGCAAGTCTTGACTAGATAATAAAAAAATGATATTATTTCCAGATATTAAGATCAATTTAGTAAATTTTATCTTAACATATTACCGAATAATCGATCTTACAAATCCGTATAAACAGATCAAAACTGTTTACTTGTCAATCATACTAATTTGATTTTACTAATACTGTTTACTAATATAAACAGATAATTACTCTGATCGAGTTCATATTTTAATGTTTGTAGTTCTATTATGTAAGATGAGGAAACAAAATCAATATCTGATATTGATTCGATATTTGATTAAAACAATTTTATTCCAATATCAATCAACCCAATTTTAATCATTTCAGATTAATTTCTGAAACTATCATCGAGATAATCATTTAAACACGAAGAAAGTAATAAAAAAATTTACAATCTATAATTTCTCGCAAATCCCTTTAATCTATAATATCAGGTTTCAAAACGTTCATCTATATATCGATTAAACAGGAGAAAAACCAAGTAATAATCCAATATACTGTTTCAAGAAAACCTGAACGCTCTGATACCACTGTAGGAATTTTCGATCTAATCGACATCCATTTTAAACAATTTAATGATTAAAATAAGGATCTATGCAGAAACAGTATATTAAACTCAATTTCAACTTCGATTTCATACTAGATTAATCCATGAAGAATTAGTCGAACTTCGATCTAGAAGGAGGTTTGGAAGCGTCCAATCTTAGCATGCCAATCACCATGCCTCCATTGATATCCACGAGAACGCACTCTCTTTCAACTAAATTGAAGAAGAATAAAAGGTGCGGTGCTAGCCACCATTACTAGGGTTTTTGTCTTTTGGATCTTATCCCAAATTATTATCGATACCGTGTATTTTGTTAAAGGTAACATGTACCCCTTTTGTAATAAATGTTTACCATAAATTTAGGTAGATAACCCTTATACTAATTCAATGCCAAAATAAAATATCAACCAATTGAAATTATATTCATTCACTAAATGGCTTACCCTTTGTTACGTTATGTATGTGTGACCCTATAGGTTATTACAACGTTGGCAATGATTTTAAATCGTATTTAAAATCATAAACAGTGATTGGCATCTAGCAATACATCGCTGCTACCCAAGTTATAATAAGATCAACGATTTGACACAACCTTTCCGTAACCAGCGTATCAGTGTAATATAATCCTTTTAACCAATATATTCAGAATAAAACTCAAGGCATGGATCATATGTAACGACCCGCCTTTTTGCCCGATTTTCACTGGTAATTAAACCAACTAAAACCGTTCACAAAGACGAATTGTTATGGGTACATATATATACTGAACAAAATAACAGAACTTTTCATTGCTCAAAACAATATTGCATCAGAATTACATGAATATCAGAGTTATAACATACATACAGCGGAAGAAAAGATATAAATACTCTCAGCGGAAGATCAAAAGATACAGCGGAAGCTTCAACTCTAGCGTGGACTTCAAGTCAGAAAGCGCACCGAACTTTGCTCAAACGAAACCTATCTGCAAACTAAACTACTAGCTGCCCGTGTGGAAATTAGTGGGCACCCAGAGTTTAGGAAGGAACAATAAACTCCAGGCCAGTCATGGGACTGGTGTGAGAACATAAAACAGTTGCTTTAAGGTGTATTTTAAAGTTGGGAATTTCACCAGACCACGCCGCTAACGCAAAGCGGGTTTACTCCATGTGAATGCCCGTACATATAAATACGAATTGAATTTTGAAAATGAATCTATCATAAGCTCATCCCACCTCACACAATGCAAGCGCACAACAGATGGGCGAGGTTTATCTTATGATAACCAAATATGCTTTCACGCATAAAAATACTCTTCCAAAGCCATAATACATATATATAGTGTGGAAAACATTTCGCTAATAAATGTATTAATCCTAGACGGCATAAAACCCTATAATATTATGTCATCATATATATATATATATGTATATATATATATATATAAAAAATCAAAATCGTATGGCTCGTATTTGAGATCCCAACTTGATGATTCCTGAAACGAAAGATCAAGCGGAACACAAACGAAATTTAATCACGGGTTTTTCATCCAAACGCGGACACCAATACAAATCGAGAGGTAGATCAACGGTTTTCGACCAGACACGGCCCCCCGAACATACCCGATTCCACAGGTCATAAGTGGTTCCCCATTGCTGCAGCGGTCATCATCAATTCATATATATATATATATATATATGTATATATATATATACACACACATAACCTAACCGCCAGTTTCTCATCATCCGGGGTTGAGGTTTGTCGATGTCACATCATACACAAAGCATGCCTAGAAAAGCAATGCCCTGATCATACAATCTCATTTCATCTCTTAAGTATGTCACATTATTCATTCACGACATAACCACTGATTTCCATCCATACATAACCACTTCGAGCTCATACGTCACAACCCAGAAACATATCAACGGAAATCAGTGTTAAGCCGTCGATTACAATGTCAAACACACAATGCATACAAGTCTGTCCTGGGTCTGAACGGAACAAATACAAAAGTTCTCCCAATACATTCGGTCTTCCTGCCACTCCAGTAATAGGTACATCTCTCTACTATAGCTATTCAGTAAAGAAACCAATCAACAAACAGTTCGTTCGATTGTGACGAACCACGGTCTTCATTCATCGATTCCAAGTCTTGAATTTGCTTCATGCGTCGTATTATTACTTGGTATGGTTTTCGAACCTAACTCTGACCCTGGTCCTTCAAAGTAATAAGCATATTCGTAAAGCAATGGTTATGGACTATACAGTCTTTTCAATTCAAATCTCCTTCCGATCATCATCAATTCATTTACAAATCAAAGTTGGGTTTATCATAAATCTCGTTATCGCCTCAACTTTCCTTTGAAATCAAATATTTATTTTTCCCCTATAATTTCAAAACACAACCATTCGTTCCCTATATTCAAAACATAATCCCTTAATTTCTTAAGATATCAAGTTAACCAAATCTTTGTTTGGACTAGAATCCTATTTACGATAATTCAAACAACTTATATTCAAACATAAGTTTTAATAGAGTTAGACGACTTATGTTTGATATCACTTCCATATACAAACATTTAACCACTTAGAAATCTTCCAAACCAGTTGAAATCCTTTTATCCATTTGAAATAATGGTTCACGATTTATAAGCTTCAAAACCAATTTATCTTTGGAACTGAGATAATAACATTTTAACGTTACTCAGAGCGCTGCAATATCCATTTAATTCAGATAGATTCCAAATCAATTCAAAATTCAAATAATTCAGTTCTAATTACTTTAAATTAATAAAGTGGATTTATCATAGATTTTTCTTAAATTTTCCAAACATGCTTCATTTGAATTTCGTCACGGTTGCCGAACTGCATGTACAACGTCCTTTCCCAATTTTGTTTGAATATAACTTGAAATCGTATGTTGAAATTCGAAATTCTTTTCTATTCAAAACATATATCAAGTCAACCCGATTCCAAATGATCAAGTCATAATTATTCAAAAATTTGGAATCGATATTTATGAACAGTTTCGCCATAGTGCATTATATCGATTTAAAGATAATTTGCTCAAATCCTTCGAATTGAAATTTTAGAATAAAATAACTTAATTTCAAAACAGATTATTAAGTTTTCATCTAAAAAAAATCATTTCATATTTCCAAACCTAATTTAAATTAAATAAGTGGTGAATAATAGGAATTTCAAAACCCATTTATTTGAAATTTAAATTTAATATTCATGTTTGGTCACAACGCGACATTTATTAGTTAAATTTCAGTTTCGTTTCTAAGTTTTAAACAAATTCAAATTTAAATTTCAGATTATATTTTAAATTAACCGTCCCGTCCGTTGGACCAGTTAGGGATAGCCAAGGAGAGCAGGAAACTGGATTTCCAAACCCAAGCTTAGACACTATCCTCTTTGTCATCCTAACATGGGCTGGTATAATATTATAAAATAGTTTATTTAAATTTCCAAAGCTCTTTCAAATTAAAATTTGACATAAGAGAATAAATTTTAATATTTGAAAATAAATCTTCGTTATATGGTAGGAGAATTGAATCGACTATCTATATGATTTCACAACCATGGTTTTGTGTGTGCATCATGCAAACAAAATAAATCAACCATATATGTCAGATGATAATACATTATAATCATCATCAATAACAACCATTCAGCTGTGCACAACCATTACGGTCGATAACGCTTTCAGTGTTCAGTGTCATCTAACTACATTCACATCCATTCACACAATAACATCCATATCCAACCAATTTGAATTATCTAACAACTAGTAATTTAAGCAAGTAATTAAATTAGATGTTCTCACCGACAAAGCTCCAAAATCTTCAATATCAAGGTTTAACAATCTCATTACCACTCGTAATGTTTCCAATCCATTTTCCATTAGCAGCTAATGATCTCTCTACCAACACAATTAGACCCAGCCCAACTGCTCTGATCCAAACCCTTTCTCTCCCCTTCTTCGTCCCTCCTCGTGTTCTCTTTTCCAAGCACACTTGAACCTATCAACTTCCCAAACACACACAGAGTTAGTATTCCCGTCACATGACCTCCTGAAATACATAACACCACCCCTTTTTCTACCTTTACTCCCAATAGACCAGCAACTTCCTATATACAGCTTCCTACAATTAATCACCTTACCAACGAACAACTAGACAACGGGAAAGAAAGGCCACTGGGTTTTAGTCATGAGTGTACTAGAAGTTGGGTTAGCGAGGTGAACTAGGTGAGTACATGCAGATTGAACTGCGGTTAGGGACCTAGGTAAATGAGGAGTGGATCGACGTGCCTGCGGTGGTGGATGAGATGAAAGTAGAGGTGATTGGCTTCGATGAGGTTAAGCTTGAAGGACCCAATTATTTTGGAAGGAAAGGAATCGACAAAATAAAAGAAGAGAGGATAACTTGGGTCATGTGGGTATGCTGTCTATGTGTGCATGCACCAAGTGTACATGCATGCGATGAGAGGGAACCAGGTAGTCGTCGGCTGACTAAGGGTGTGCGGATAAGGAGATGCTAAAGGTTGGCAGAGGCTGAGATGTGAAGGGAAGCTGCTGCATTAAGGAGGCCGGAGGTTTAAGGAGGGGAAAGGGAGGAGGAAACCTTGGTGGGTAGTGAAACAAGAGAGGACCTGATTGTTAGAGAGTAGCTTTTTCATAGGGAAGAAAGATGGGAGAGGAACATGGTGGAAGACAGAAAATATTTATACAAATTTTGAAAGGAACAGCACGTGTAAAGATCTCAGCAGAAGGAGCCACGCGTTGAATTCGGAACCAAATTTGAATAAGTGTCCCATATTAAAATTTAAACCCCACTATCCAATTCTACACTTATTTCATTCGCACCAGTTACTGAATAACTTGTTGACCGTGCATACAATGCCTACAATCCCTGATAATTTAAATATTCCGAATTCAAATATATATACACTACATTGGATTTCAAATTCTTAGTTAAAATTAAGTGTACAGTTTTTTTCTCTATTTTTAACTAAGAATGAAACGCAAATAAAATCATAATCGCGCATGGTAAAGTATATTGATCACAAAACAATGATAAAACAAACTGGTATGTTTATTTTGTAAAGTGTTAAAATGACCACAGTTACCCTAGATACGTTAGAAAAATATTTGCTTCTTCAAATTAAAAATTACAATAAAATTATTTAAAATATTTTAAGATAGCTCATTCAAAAATTAAACCATTATTTGTAATAGATATTTAACTATAATTTATTTTCAAATGTGTATATGCGTAACCAATGTCTTACTTAGGATTAAAATAAAAATAAAATAAAATACTTAACATTTCAAACATACATATTCATATTAATTTATCAAATATAGATTATATAAAAAATTAGATTTTGATACACAACAATCTTTATGCAAATATATTACTTTAGAAAACTACTTATAATTTTATCACTTATTAATATTAAAAAATATTATTTAAATAAAACTTAGATATGAATCCAAAAATAAGTTTCAAGTAAATCAAAACAGAATATGTATTCAAGCTCAACTATAATATATTTAAAACAATATTTGTACTGAAATCTTATTAACTTCATTTGACATTTAGAAAATTGAATTTTTATTATATTTTAATCATTGAAAAATCTTGGTTCGTTACAATCTCCCCCACTTAAGAACTTTTCGTCCTCAAAAAGGAGACTTCGTAAAATTATATATAAGCAGAATAAATCTTTCCTATAAATTTCAATTTTTGAAAAATCAAGATGAAATCTTGGACTTGGAATCCCAATTTCAATTTCAAAACATTGAAATAAACTAATTCCTTTCATATAGAAAATCATACTTCCCTTCGGGATTTCAAATACCAATTTGCTTCCAAAATTTCAAATGTACTATGACGAAATCGATATGTTATTAGTTCGAGAAGTTCATCCTCATGACAGGGCAACTGAGTATCGCCCATCGCACGAAATCCAATCTTTCATCCCAACCCAGTTTTAGTCATGGTTACTCGAACAAACCAATCATTTCATATCCCAAAGTTGTAAATCATTCCATAACCATAATTTTCAAATACTTATTGTTTTCTAAATATTTCAAAATATCGGGATCCTAGTCGTCGAAATCTCTTTTATTTACAAGTCATTCATCACGTCCAAAATAATTGGAATACTCATTCAATCCGAGAAAAATTTCCAACCTTAAACTACAAAATTATGTTTCATAATTTCGAAATCAAGAATCTTATTTAAACTTTTCAAATTTCTAAGATCTAAGGTAAATTTTAATATCTTCTATTGTTGGATTTCATCTCTTAGTTACATATTCACATAATCGAATAAATCTTTTATTTCCAAATTCGTTCGAAATCCAAAGTATATGATTTTCCTTCTACCTTCAAGTATTGAAGCTTATTTGGGAAAATTTTCTTTACTCAACCAGTTGGAAAATATCATATCCAACATGCTTCTGCTACGCTACCCATATTCAGCACATTTCAAACTAGTATTGTTTCAAGCATTTATTCAAGCATTTTATGTAAATTTTCATAATCACTAATATCTATAAATCAAATTCCTTACATAAGTTAGACCCTTTATTTTAGAAGCTTTCAATTACTGCTCAATGTTTATTCATTGAGATAATATTTCGGATAGATTACCGTTATCTAATTCGAATTTAACTTGGATTTGTTTGACAAATCAAATTGCACGCTCGAGTCGAGTTGTAGATGAAAGTTCAATATCAGAATGAGGGTACGATCAAATTACTTGACCAAATTTATAAGATGAATAATGCTTTTCAACAACAATTAATCTGAAATGGAACTAGCGCAGGTCAAGATAGAGAAGTCGGGTGCACCTAACGATACAATTACGAGCAATTCAATCAAGGTGAACCTTACTTTATATTTCCTTTGCGTTATAAGTTGTTTCTTGTTAATTAATTTCCATTTGACTTACTCATATCGTCTCAACAGGGAAGAGTGGCTTTCTCCCCCACTTAAAAATTTTAGCTATATTTTAAACCATCCTTTAAACAATTTCTTACATAAATCTAAATTATCTTTAAATTTCCTTAAGGGGTTTGCTTTGCTAAAATATATTTTTAAATAAGATAGCATAACTTACCTATAATCATTTACAATATATGTTAGGTATCGATTCATATATGTTGCTTACATTAACATATTTAACATTCGTCGAGAAGCATGATATCTTCTCTGACTACAACTTTTTTGATTCTAAAATTCATATTGAAATATTTGTTATAATTAAATCAATTATTCTCGTCACTTTGGGATATTGGTAAATTTTCTTTCATATTTGCATTTCCAACCATTTATTTCCAAATTCTTTAAGTGAGATTACTCCTAAAATCTTTTATTGTTCAAGTACTAATTGTTTACCATGTTCAAATTTTATAGTTCAAAGCCTTGAGGTATTCTTAAGCTAATCTCAATTCCTTTTTCAAACTTCTAGTTTTGTTTTCCCCAAATTAAATTCCTATTTTAATTTATCAAACTATTTCATTAAGATTATTCATTAAAACACTTAGTTAGATGATTTTAAATATTCTTCAATGTTTAAACTGGAATCATATAGTCATCCCACCTTCGAAACTTGAAAATAAATATCAACGATGTGGCGCTCATCCCTGAATTTATTTTCAAGCGACTAGGGTGTGATTCTACATCTATCGAGTATATATCGGACTTCGTATATACATTGGCCAGGCGTATATTCGAAATCCTTACATACTGATTGTCCAATGTTGATGTCGAATACAATACTCAAAACCCTTATCTTCAATTGTATTTCAAAATAATTGTCATTTTCAGAATGATTTACCTAGTTTCAAAATAATTTATATAGATTCCAAAATTTGCTCTCTCAACGAGATATTCCAAAATCTCATTCTAGGGCATTTCTAACCCTATCTATAATGAGATATTATAACTCTGATGAGTTCTATCTTTTTTCCAAAATATGTCGAACCCAAAGCTTTGTATAACCATAGCTCTGATACCAACTGTAACGACCCGCCTTTTTGCCCGATTTTCGCCGGTAATTAAACCAACTAAAACCGTTCACAAAGACGAATTGTTATGAGTACTACATATACTGAACAAAATAACAGAACTTTTCTTTGCTCAAAATAACATTACATCAGAGTTACATGAATATCAGATTTATAACATACATACAGCGGAAGAAAAGATATAAATACTCTCATTGGAAGATCAAAAGATACAGCGGAAGCTTCAACTCTAGCATGGACTTCAACTCCGAAAGCACACCGAACTTTGCTCCAACGAAACCTATTTGCAAACTAAACTACTAGCTGCCCATGTGGAAATTAGTGGGCACCCAGAGTTTAGGAACGAATAATTAACTCTAGGTCAGTCATGGGACTAGTGTGAGAACATTAAACGGTAGCTTTACGGTTTATTTTAAAGTTGGGAATTTCAGTAGACCACGCCGCTAACGCGGAACGTGTTTACTCCATGTCAATGCCCATGCATATAAATATGCAATGAATTTTGAAAATGAAGCTATCATAAGCTCGTTCCACATCACACAATGCAAGAGCACACCAAATGGGCGAGGTTTATCTTATGATAACCAAATATGCTTTCATACATAAAAATCCTCTTCCAAAGCCATAATACATATATATAGTGTGGAAAACATTTCGCAAATAAATGTACTAATCCTAGATGGCATAATACCCCATAATATTATGTCGCCGTATATATATACAATCAAAATCATATGGCTCGTATTTGAGATTTGGGTTTCCAACTTGATGATTCCGCACGAAAGATCAATCGAAACACAAGCGAAATGTAATCACGGGTTTTACATCTAGACGCAGATACCAATAAAAATCGCGAGTTAGATCAAAGGTTTTCCACCATACACGCCCCCCCAAACATACCCTATTCCATAGGTCATAAGTGATTTCCCACTGCTGCAGCGGTCATCATCAATTCATATAAACATACAAAACCTGACCGCCAGTTTATCATCATCCAGGGTGTGAAGTTTTTCGATGTCACATAATTCACAAAGCATGCCTAGAAAAGCAATGCCCTGATCATACAAGCTCATTTCATCTTTTAAGTATGTCACATTATCCATTCACGACATAACCACTGATTTCCATCCATACATAACCACTCGAACTCATATGTCACAACCCAGATACTTATCGACGGAAATCAGTGTTATGCCGTCATTACAATGTCAGACAAACAATCCACACAAGTCCGTCCTGGGTCTGAACGGAAAAAATTCGAAACTTATCCCAATACGTTCGGACTTCCTTCCACTTCGGTAATAGGGACATCTCTCTACTATAGCTATTCATTAAAGAAACCAATCAGCAGACAGTCCGTTCGATTGCGACGAACCACGGTCTTCATTCATTGATTCCAAGTCTTGAAATTTGCTTCATGCGTCGTATTATTACTTGGAATGGTTTTCGTGCCTAAATCCAATCCCGGTCCTTCCAAGTAATGAGCGTATTCATAAAACAATGGTTATAGACCATATAGTCTTTTCAATTCAAATCTCCTTCCGATCATCATCAATTCATTTACAAAGCAAAGTTAGGTTTATAATAATTCTCGTTATTGCCTCAACTTTCCTATGAAATCAAATATTTATTTTTCCACTATAATTTCGTTACAAAACATTCGTTCCCTATATTCAAAACATAATCCCTTGATTTCTTAAGTTATTAAATTTATCAAATCATTGTTTGGACTAGAATCCATTTATGATCATTCAAGCAACTTATATTCAAACATAAGTTTTAATAGAGTTAGACGAGTTATGTTTGATATCACTTCCATATACAAACATTTAACCCCTTAGAAATATACCAAACCAGTTGAAATCCTTTTATCCATTTGAAATAATGGTTCACGATTTATAAACTTCAAAACCAATTTATCTTTGGAACTGAGATAATAACGTTTTAACGTTACTCAGAGCGCTGAAATAGCCATTTAATTTAGATAGATTCCAAATCAATTCAAAATTCAAATAATTTAGTTCTAATTACTTTAAATTAATAAAGTGGATTTATCATAGATTTTTCTTAAATTTTCCAAACTTGCTTCATTTGAATTTCATCACGGTTGCCGAACTACATGTACAGCATCCTTTCCCAATTTTGTTTCAATATAACTTGAAATCGTATGTTGAAATTCGAAATTCTTTCCTATTCAAAACTTATATCAAGTCAACCCGATTCCAAATGATCAAGTCATAATTATTCAAAATTTGGAATCGATATTTACGAACAGTTGCGCCATAGTGCGTTATATCGATTTAAAGATAATTTGTTCAAATCCTTCGAATTGAAATTTTAAAATAAATAACTTAATTTCAAAATAAATTATTAAGTTTAAATCTAAAAAAAATCATTTCATATTTCCAAACCTAATTTAAATTAAATAAGTGGTGAATAATAGGAATTTCGAAACCCTTTTATTTGAAATTTAAATTTAATATTCATGTTTGGTCACAACGCGACGTTTATTAGTTAAATTTCAATTTCGTTTCTAAGTTTTGAACAAATTCAAATTTAAATTTCAGATTATATTTTAAATTAACCGTTCCGTCCGTTGGACCAGTTAGGGAGAGCCAGGGAGAGCAGGAAACTGGATTTCCAAACCCAAGCCCAGACACTATCCTCTCTGTCATCCTAATATGGGATGGTATAATATTATAAATTAGTTTATTTAAATTTCCAAAGCTCTTTCAAATTAAAATTTGACATAAGAGAATAAATTTTAATATTTGAAAAATAAATCTTTGTCATATGTAAGGAGAATTGAATCGACTATCTGTATGATTTCACAACCATGGTTTTGTGTGTGCATCATGCAAACAAAATAAATCAACCATATATGTCAGATGATCATACATTATAATCATCATCAATAACAACCATTCAGCTGTGCACAAGCGTTACAGTCAATAACGCTTTCAGTGTTCAGTGTCATCTAACTACATGCACAAACGTTCACACAATAACATCCATATCCAACGAATTTGAATTATCTAACAACTACTGATTTAAGCAAGTAATTAAATTAGCTGTTCTCACCGACAAAGCTCCAAAATCTTCATTGTCAGGGTTTAACAATGTTATTGCCACTCATAATGTTTCCAATCCATTTTCCATTAGCAGATAATGATCTCTCTACCAACACAATTAGGCCCAGCCCAACTGCTCCAATCCAAACTCGTGCTCTCCCCCTACTTCTTCCCTCCTCGTGTTCTCTTTTCCATGCACACTTGAACCTATCAACTTCCAAAACACACACAGAGTTAGTAATCCCATCACATGACCTCCTGAAATACATAACACCACCCCTTTTTCTACCTTTACTCCCAACAGACTTGCAACCTCCTATATATGGCTTCCTACAATTAATCACCTCACCAACAAACAACTGGTTAGCGGGAAAGAGAAGCTGCTGGGTTTAGTCGTGAGTGTACTACAAGTTGGGTTAGCGAGGTTAACGAGGTGAGTACATGTAGACTGAACTGTGGTTAGGGACCTAGGTGGATGAGGAGTGGATCGACGTGCCTGCGGTGGTGGATGAGATGAGAGTAGAGGTGATTGGCTTCGATGAGGTTAAGCTTGTAGGACCCAATTGTTTTAGAAGGAAAGGAATCGGAAAAATCAAAGAAGAGTGGAGAACTTGGGTCATGCGGGTATGTTGTCTATGTGTGCATGCACCAGGTGTACATGCATGCGATGAGAGAGAGCTAGGTAGCCGCCGGCTAACTAAGGGTGTGTGGATGAGGAGATTCTGAAGGTTGGCGGAGGCTGAGTTGTGAAGGGAAGCTGCTTCATTAAGGAGGTCGGAGGTTTAAGGAGAGGAAAGGGAGGAGCAAACCGTGGTGAGTGGTGAAACAAGAGAGGACCCAATTGTTAGAGAGTAGCTTTTTCGCAGGGAAGAAGGATGGGAGAGGAACATGGTGGAAGACAGAAAATATTTTATACAAATTTTGAAAGGAACAGCACGTGTGACTATCTCAGCAGAATGAGCCCCGCGTTGAATTCGGAACCAAATTTGAACAAGTGTCCAATTTTCAAATTTAAACCCTACTATCCAAATTCTACACTTATTTAGTTTGCACCAGTTACTGAATAACTTATTGACCGTGCATACAATGCCAATGATCCCTAGTAATTTAAATATTCCGAATTCAAATATATATATACACTACATTGGATTTCAAATTCTTAGTTAAAATTAAGTGTACAGTTTTTTTCTCTATTTTTAACGAAGAATGACACACAAATAAAATCATAATCGTGCATGGTAAAGTATATTGACCACAAAACAATGATAAAACAGACAGGTAAGTTTATTTCGTAAAGTGTTAAAATGACCACAGTTACCCTAGATACGTTAAAAATATATCTGCTTTGTCTTCAAATTAAAAATTACAATAAAAATATATAATATATCTTAAGGCAGCGCGTTCAAAAATTAAACCATTATTTGTAATAGATGTTTAATTATAATTTATTTTCTAATGTATATATGCGTAACCAATATCTTACTTAAGATTAAAATAAAAATAAAATAAAATACTTAACATTTCAAACATACATATTCATATTAATTTATCAAATATAGATTATATAAAAAATTAGATTTTGATACACAACAATCTTTATGCAAATATATTACTTTAGAAAACTACATATAATTTTATCACTTATTTATATTTAAAAATATTATTTAAATAAAACTTAGATATGATCCTAAAATAAGTTTTCAAGTAAATCAACATAATATTTATTCAAGCTCAACTATAATATATTTAAAACAATATTTGTATTGAAATCTTATTAACTTCATTTGATATTTAGATAATTGAATTTTTATTATATTTTAATCTTTGAAAAATCTTGGTCCGTTACATCGTATCACCTTTTATAATTTAATCCATTTATCTTGATCGATGAGTAGACTATTTAAAACAAATCAATATTTGAGCACGACCATGCATTTCACAGTCTCACTCAATCAAGAGGCCCATGGATATCACCACAAATAAATTATGGGGTTAAATTCCATATAGATCATTCATAATTTTCATTCAATTTGAGATGTATTCAGTAATCACCATTATCGATACACTGTTACGAATAACTTTAGATGATATCAAAACACAAATATCCTCAAATAAAAATATAATGCTTTTAGGTCTGAGGACCATTACATCACTGTCACTATGAGAATAACTTATGATACTGTTAATTATATTCTGTGTAGTTATCTCACGGTGGGTCAGCCCAACGATATTCTCCAATACGTATTTATGTTTTTGACATTAATATCACATATATCAATGACCAATGAGATGTGATCATCAGTCAATCAACATACTAGTCTCAACGTTTTATTGTTGTCCTTTATATAAACAATAAAACTTGACTAGGGACATTTAAGAATTATAATACTCGATATTTTATATAATCTCAAATTCAAGTCACTTGCTTGAACTATATAAATAAGTATTATAATTCTAAGGACTTCCATTAACGCAGTGAATATTTCATAATAGAATGTTATTTTATTATAAATAAAATAATAACATCAACAGTGTTATCAATCTCATCAAATGGATTGCCTCTAGGGCATAAACTCTAACAGGGACATCCCAACAACCTCGACCGACGGAAAGCCCGGCCACTAGTGAAAACGTCCCTCCTATTGTGGACCCTAAAGCACCTGCAATACAATTTCAGATCCGCACACTTAATAAAAAATATGAGAACACAACGGTCGAGCTCAATTAAGCACTAAGGAATAACAACGACCTTATGCGATAACTTTAAGAAAGTCAGCGCATCGTCGCTCGACTTCAACTAACTCAGAACAACGCTCGACCCCGACCAACTGTCTTGAAAACTTCTTCTTCCAATTCGAGGGGCCCACATCAAAGAAGGAAGTTTAGTCTCATTAACAATGTCGTCGTCCACACCCACGCCCTCGACCATGGCTACGCCAACAGTAACGGAAACGACAACGGCGACCGAATTACAGTAACATGCAGCGAGGGGGCACGATACTGAGATCCCTCTTGCTTGGTAATGGAATAAGACGACCTGGACATCAATTATAGAAGACGTCCTCACAACAGAACTCCTGAACCTCGCCAACATGGTCCGAAGGATCATGAGGGAAATGCGAGGGAATGTTCATGACTCATGGGATGCCCATATTAGGTGTAATCCCTTCAGAAGAAGAGTAAATAAGGTCGAGTGGCCGCAACGCTTCAGCATGCCACAGATGCCGCTCTACGATGGATCCACCTATCCTTATGCTTTCCTAAACCGGTATGAATGGCAAATGGATTCAAGCCGAGGCAATGATCCAGTCAAATGCAAGAGCTTCCTGATCTTCCTATCCGAGACCGCTTTACTTTGGTTCGCTAGCCTCTCCCTTGATTCCATCAACAACTACGGCCAGCTAGCGATAGAACTAGTCAAACAATTCAGGATGCATAACCCGACTCCAAAGAATGCCCTTACTTTGTCCAACCTATACCAAGTACACGCTGAGTCGCTCAAAAGCTACCTCTCTCGATTCAACAATGCCCTCGCTGAGGTTGAGGATCCGGACCTTAGCACCATACTCTTTCAGTTAGCAAAAGGTGTCCTTCCTACTTCCGAATTCGTCGCGTGGATCGATCGGAAGCAACTAAAAAGCCTCTATGCCTTCTACGAGAAGGTAGGGCAGTACTTATGCCAAGAGGAGGCAAGACGGAACCGACTCTCCGAAACAAATCGCCCCGATGACCCCCAAGCGGACACCGCAAATAAAAACCGTAGAGGAAAACAAGTCGGAGAGCCCTTCGATCAGAACAAGGGGTTAGGTCCCTAAAGACAAAGATACAATAATGGTATGCAGGGTGGCCGAAACAACAGTCATGCCCCGATGGATCCGAGGAAACCTGGCCCTCACTGCGCTTTATGGACCTACATCCCATTAAATGAAGACTTAGAGACAGTTTACTTGGAGACATGCAACACATTGCCATATAAAAATCCGCGCGCTAGAGAATCAACTGACTACGAGAAAAATAATGGGAGGTACTACCGATACTATGACGTGTACGTGTACGATACCAATGAGTGCCGCCAGCTTAGGGATGCAATCGAGAAGCTTATCCATAAGAAATAACTCAAGAAATATGTCCAAAAACCCATTCCTCTCAAGACAAATTCAAAGCCTCTGGCGCTAGCACATCAGTCGCCCGCCAAGATGGCTCCGGGTCCATCTAACCCAAGGCGACGGATCGTGATCAACACTACATGTGGCGGACCTTAACCCATACATGACATCTTTTGGAAAATGGAAGAGTGTGTCAGTTCCTTAAAGCATGCTACTTATGAAGCTTGCTCCGCTCTCAACGAATCTTTCCCAGCCAATCTCCAAAAAACCATGCGGGACGACATTGTTTTCCACGAAAGATATTCTACTGGGGTAGAAATCCCGACCACTGATCCACTACTTATCATGGCTCAGATCAGTGCCGCTTCTGGCCGAAAGGTATTAATCGACTCAGGAAGCTCGGTCAACATCATTTTTAAAGCTGCTTACGACTAGATGAAGCTGGAGACAAATGACTTAAAGCCATGTCGCTCCATGATGCACAGCTTCAATGGGGCTTCTAGTTCCCTAGTGGGAATGATCGATTTACCTGTGGAACTTGGCGATGGGGATCAGAGGCGGGTTCGAATCCTCACTTTCATGGTTATAGACATCGACTCCCCCTACAACACTTTCCTTGGACTCCCTTTCCTCACAGAAAATGCCACAGAATGTTATGCAATATAATGGAATTGGTACAGTCAGAGGCGTTCTCTCCTAATAAATTTTTCGATAGAAAACGGAATTGGTTTAGTCAGAGGCGATCAAGTAAATGCCACAGAATGTTATGCAATATAATGGAAGAATGCACGCAATAAGGACAAAGGCAAAGTCGTGTCCGCACCTTATTACGGCAAGACTATCTAAGCATAGTAATCAGAGGCGTATGATCCTTGGCTCAGGCGCCACCGCCATCAATTCAATGATCTCAACCCACGGAAGGACGAAGAGCCCGAATACGAGAGGGCTACTCGAGACGAGCCTACAATGGATATTCCAGTTAATCCCGACGATCCATCAAGGGTACTGAAGATAGGATTGCAACTCCATCCGACAATCAAGGAGGATTTCGTAGATTTCTTAAAGGCAAATTTGGATGTGTTCGCATGGCCTCACTCCGATATTAAAGGCATACATACCGCGGTCGCTTGCCATTGTCTAAGTATTAATCTCATAATGCTTCCAATCAAGCAAAAGCGCCGCTTCTTGGGACCCTAAAGGTCCAAAGCACTCAAGGAAGAGGTAGAGCGTCTACTCAACAACAACTTTATTGTCGAAGCCGACTATCCCGAATGGGTCTCCAATCCAATACTGGTGAAAAAAGCCAACGGTAAATGGAGAACATGCGTCAACTTCTCAAATTTAAACAAGGCATGTCCCAAGGACAGCTTCCCGCTCCCGAAGATCGATCGGTTGTTGACTAAACTGCCGGATACCAGCTACTATCTTTCATGGACGCCAACTCAGGCTACAATCAAATTCTGACGAATCGGCTCAACCAGGATCATACCTCTTTCGTAACAGACCTTGGGCTTTACTGTTATCGCGTCATGCCCTTCGGCCTCAAGAATGCTGGCGTCACTTATCAGCGAATGTTTAATTGGCTCTTTAAAAACCAAATTGGGAAATCCATGGAGGTGTACGTGGATGACATGTTGGTCAAATCAAAAGAGTCCAGCGACCATGTCCACGACCGCTCTGAAATGTTCGATATCCTTCGCCGGTACGACATGAAACTCAATCCTCTAAAATGCTCCTTTGGATTCACTTTATGAAAATTCTTAGGTTTCACCGTCAATTCCCGGGGAATCGAAGCCAACCGAATAAAAATCCAAGCTATTCGGGACATCCAAATCCCCAAGAACATCAAGGATGTCCAAAGTTTAAATGGAATGGTCGCAGCTTTAAGTCGGTACATCTAGAAAGCCAATGACTAGTGCATTCCTTTCTTCGATTTACTTCAAAAGGGAAAACGCAACTTCGAGTGGACCCAAGAATGTGTTTCCGCGTTCGAGGACCTTCTGAATCACTTAGAGCGACCGCCTATCTTATACCAGCCCGTGGACCACGAGGACTTATTTTTCTATTTGGCTGTTTCTATGTAGGCAATCAGCTCAGCACTGTTACGCATTGAGGACAGCATCTAATGACCCGTCTACTACATGAGCAAAAGATTGATGGGGGCAGAAAAGAACTGCCTGAAACTAGAAAAGCTGGCATTATGCTTATTAATTTCTTCTCGGATGCTTCAACCATACTTCCAGTCTCATCCCATAAAGGTTTTCACCGACCAACTGTTATGACCGATCCTACAACGACCTGAGGCGTCTGGGCGGCTATAGAAGTGGAGTATGGAGCTAAGCTAATTTGAGATAACGTTCATCCCCCGCCGAGCCATCCTCGGGCAAGCTCTCGCTGATTTCATAGTGGAATTCACTGCCTCCGAGGAGACTCATGCAGAGAACCCTGGACCTAACGGCGCTCAATGGAAATTGTTCGTGGAAGGCTCCTCCAACAGCAAATGCTTCGGGTCGGAGTCGTGCTCATTACCCCCGAAGAACGCCCGATATACTACATGCTAAAGTTAAATTTCCCTGCTACCAACAACGACATGGAATATGAGGCCTTGTTAAGTGGACTTAGAATCGCCATCGAGCTCAAACTAAAGACCATCCAAATTTTCTCAAATTTACAACTCATCCTGCGTCACGTGCAAGGGGAATATTAGGCTAAGGGGGAACGACTCGCCCTATATTGAACCCAGGTTAGGAACTGCTTACTTACCTTGACCATTTTGTCATCAAGCACGTTCATTGAGAGCAAAATGAAAAAGCAGATTCACTAGCCAAACTGGCCAGCTCCGAGGATTCCCAACACTTGGGTTTCGCCACAGTTGAAGTGCTCAACTCCCCTAGTATTAAGCAAACGCAGACCAAGACAGTCGTTAACGTCGAATCCAAACATGAATCTTGGATGACACCAATCAATAATTACCTACAACATGGGACCCTTTCATGAAGCAACAAGGAAAGACGAGCGCTCACCCGCCAATCTGCTCGCTGTCTTCTTATGGATGGGGTGCAACTCCGTAGAGCTTTCTTATGGGTGCGACGCTAACAAAGTTTTAACTAATTTACATGAGGGAGAGTGCGACAACCTACAGGAGGGCAAACCCTAGCTAGAAAATACTTAAACGTCGTTATTATTGGCCCACGCTCGATTAAGACACCGCAGACTATGCACGCAAGTGTGAAAAGTGCCGGTGCTTCTCAAGGATCCCAAGAATCCTTCCTACAGAGTTAATGGAAATGATCTACCCATGTCCATTTGCCATGTAGGGAATCGACATCATTGGAACTCTTCCAATGGCCACAGGCGAGGCACGATACACTGTCATTGCAGTTGATTATTTTTCCAAATGGGCAGGGGCCGAAGCTCTTGCCAAATTCACCACCAAGAAGATGATCAAATTCATCGTGTGCAACATCATTACTCTATATGGGGTCCCTCATGCTATCACTTCCAATAACAGAACTCAGTTCGATAGCGCCAAATTCAAGGCCTTCTATCAGTGCCAAAACATCAGAAAAAGATTCTAGGCAGTGCCTTATCCCCAAGCCAACGGGAAAGTCGAGGCGGTTAATAAGGTCATCAAATCCATTATCAAGAAATGTCTAGAAATGGCTGGGGGCATGTGGGCGGATGAACTTCCTCTAGCCCTATGGTCCTACTGAACCATGCACAAGACGGCAACCAGACACACCCCTTTCTTCCTTACCTATAGATCCCAAGCTGTTATTCCCATTGAGCTCGAGTTTTAATCTCATCGAGTTAATTATTTCGATCCGAAGACAAACTAAGATTTATTTTTGGGCTCACTCGACTTGCTAGAGAAAAAAGGAACGAAGCTGACCTCAGTGTCATAGCCAAGCGGCAGCGAGTAGCCTGATATTTTAATTCAAGGGTCCAGCATAAGGACCTCAACATCGGTGACCTCATCTTAAAGCTGGTCTTTCCTCCGCCAACCAGCTAGCTCCTCGTTGGGAAGGCCCGTACACCATACAACGGAAGCTCGACAATTGTTCTTTCAAACTCGCAACCGTGGACGGAGCTGAACTCCCAAGGGCATGGAACAGTGAACATCTCTGCCTTTACTCTACCAACTTATTATACAGTTGTTTATTCTTTCCGACGAAGTTTTGTTTTTCAGCAATTCAAGGCATTGTAAATGTTATTATTGCCAAAGTTATTAGTAGAAATGATGTACAACTTCCCATTTCTTCTTTATATGTATCCCGCACATGACATGTTTGATTAACTCCCGACAACCAGCTGGTATGTAATCAGTCGATCGTCGTACCAGCTCCCGAGCACAGGAGCCGCTGCCTCCGTTCGAACCTCGAGCCAACACCGTGGCTAAACAACACTGGCTACGACCGACACCCAGAGCACAGGAGTCAGCAACACTACTCGAGTCGCTGGCCCGTGGCGCGACTGAGTATAAATAACCACGAACTAGAACCGCAACCCCGTGCCGAGACCGAGGATAAATCGTTCCGCGCCCAAGCCCCAAGCGATTTGGGGCCACCCAACAGCTAGTCAGGATTGATGTAAATTTCTCCCTTGGCTGCGGGTGCCAATCGAATCTTGGCACAGCACCGAGACCGACCCTAAAATCGTTTCTTCCTCGAATCTCTCAAGGCTAAGGGGTAGCCCAAGGCCACGATCATACCCTATGAGCTGATGAATCGGGCTTCTCTTCTCAGTCGAATAAACAACGTCTGCGGCTCACCACAAATCGATGAACGATGGGAGAGCCACCCACCAGGTGGACTGTAAATCATGACGCCCTAGGCCTTCACTATACTTAGGATCAACCCCGGGCAACCCAATGCAACAGGCGCCCAACCAGATTTCGCAAACTACGGGTTTCTTGGTCTAGGGAGACTTACTGAAACCAACTTTCTATCTCCCCCCTCTGGAATAATTTACCTAGAGCGCAGCCCTCGGTCGCTTTTTTGTTAAGTGTAACGATAAGTATGCTTATGCAATTACAAGACAATGGAAAACATGAGAAGAAGATTAGAACACTCGACATGAATCGCGATCTTTACTAATTCATATTCAATTTTCACATACACACACATTTAACAAACTACATATCTAACATCTTTCTTTTCTGATGACATGGTGTACATGTAAACCACACCATGTCTTGAAAAATCAAAAGCAAGGGCCGTACTCGCATAAACTAACGGCCTACACTACCAAAATAAATGGTAAATTATGCTTAAGTTTCAAGCACTAATCGTGTCTTTTCTTTTTGTACTTGTGTTTCTTTTTTGCAGATTCAGCACTTGATGGTTGATCCTTCGCGCCAAGCCTCTTCTTCCCGGATCCACTTTTGCCTCCTCAGCTCTTCTGGGAAGTATTCGATTCCTGAGAAGCCGAGAGATTCCGTCTACACCATCAGTGATATCAACAAGGGTGGCATGCGGCGTAGGCATGGTAGCACTTCCGGCAGCAAGGCCAACTACAGCGTCGCTCTTCTTCGGGATCTCTGTGTCTTCCCGCTCAACCCTCTCCTTGGCCTAACTAGCAGCCCATCGCTCTACAAGCTTCTGGGATTTATGAATCGTGACATCACCAACCTTGGTTTTCCCATGGGTCTTGGTGACCCTCCGCTGGGCTTCCTCATCCTCCCTTTTCATCTGGGCATCACCAGCAACCCACTTCTTCTCCGCCTCCTCATCGGCTTTGCCCCATGCAACTGTCTCAGCAGTTCTTCTGCATCACGTTTTGCCTTCATTAGGACCTCTTGCCTGGAAGCCTCATCGTGCTTCTGCTTCTCCTCCACCTTCTTGCACTTAGCCACCATTTTGGCTTTTTGGGCATCTACCATAGCTGCCATCGAAGGCACGTCGGCTTCCACTAGGCCTCTGGCATGAGCACTTTGTCCATCTACCACCTCTCCTTCCTCGATAGGGCTTTCATAAAGGTTGGGTGTTATCCTTATATCCGAGTAGGTGTCCAGCTCATCGCCGCCTTCTCCAAATTGCACTCCCTCAGGTCCTGGACTAGATTCAGTCATTTGTGGGATCACAGGGGCAGGTACCGGCGCCACGATCAATCCAGGAATGGCTGCACAGTTAAAACACATCATTTTAGTCCATAAATTCGGTAACCACGTCATCCTTGTGGATGCACGATAATAGGATTTTACCTCCGGTCAAAGATGGTGTAGATAGAATGGGAAGGGTGCTCGTCGTAGTAGGTAAGGTGAATCTGGTCTCTCTTAGCTCTGGATGACCGGGGTCGTGCTCGGTCGAAACCATAGTCGAAGCTACGGGATCGCTAACCAAATCCGATTCAGGGGCCAGTGGCTAATAGGATCTTCCTTCTGCAAATGTCTCTGCAACAACCACAATCCCAGTCAGGACAGACTTCCCATTTTAGCGGCGAGCTTCGCCAGCCTCTCCCTTTCGACATCCTCTAGTAGAAGCCTCCTTTCTTCCTCCAACTTTTCACGCTCCTCGTCGATCAGGAGATCAACCATGAGTTGACGTTCATTTAAGGTGCTCACATCCACTTGGCACAGATAGGCTTCATATGGGACGAACCTCTCCCAAGTCTGAGCTAATTCTCGGAAATAATCGTCAACCCACGAGAGTCCACGGAACCTTAGTGCCTTAAAATACATATTCTTGGTATCATCCTCCACGGATGATTCTACATGGAATTTCGTGTCCTTCATCTACTCCCTCAGTTGCTCCACCTCCCTCAGGTGCTTCGCTTTCAATCTATCCATCGTGCTTAGCACATCCCGATTACTAGCACCCGCATCTTCCTTTTCCTTCCTCATTTCCTGGAGCTGCCTCTTCATACTATCATTTTCCGCTCTTAAAGCTTTATTATCGTCCTGGAGCTGATAGACTCTCATATATCCCTTTCCAGATCGAAACAAACCTTATTCGCCTCAGCCGTTTCCTTCTTTAGGGCTGTGTTCTCTGTGGTTACATCAGCTATAGTTTTCATGAAAATAAAATGGGAGTGATCGACTTCCCTCTAGAGTGTCCCATATCCTTGCATCATCTCAGCTAAAAGCAACGAGATTCGTGAGTTAGTTTTCGAAGATACTAGGGCAAGTAATGGAAATTTCTCAATACGAAAAGCAGGCTCACCTATTTCTATGTTCAAGTTGCGGACGGTGGTTCGCTCAACATCAGTGGTCAGCCTCTCATTGATGAGCTTCATGTTCTTCCTCTTCATCAACTCCGAAAATGAAAAGAATAGGCAGTAAGCTTGTCATCTTGGTGGTATGCTACCTTCACATGCATCCAGATCTCCCTAGAGAGCCTGGCGGTTGGTGGATGGAGATCAAGAAGGACTATCAGCTCATCAAAGTAGTGCCAAGGGAAAGTCTCTTTCAACCACGCCCTTCGTACCTCCATAGAAATCCCTTGTCGCTCAAGCTATACAACCTCTCGTGTCCTACTTACGGACCTCCTCTCCGGTCTTGGTTGGCCGAATGGCGGCTCTCTCCCTGTGGTGACTAGAGCAGGAGCTGAGGGTGTTGTACATAAAGAAACCACCAAAGGAGGACGCTGGAACTCCCTAAGTTAAGTCGAGAGTCTCCCTTGGATACCAGGATAAGGGGGGAGGAGGAGGGATGGGAGATCGTCGAGATTGATCCCTACCTTTGTACTCACAACCGCAATTCGGCGGGGGTGGAGTACCATACAGGCTGGTCCCTCTCCTAAAGCCCTCGAAGAAAGGATTCCTATGGCGTTGGCATCCTCCATTTCCATAACATCATCCTCCACGCCCTCTAGCCATATCACCTATCAAAGGATTGGATAAAAGTAAGACGAGTCACACACTCAGAGGAGCCTAAAGGCTATGCAGTATGCATGAGTGTATGCCTTAAGTGTTCTCTCAAAGAACCATATTATGATCTAATCAAAGGAACTAACTACTTCGCAACAAGCACTGGTTCTACCATACTCATCGTATCCGGCCATGAAGAAAAGTCTATAGCAACTTCACTCAGCCCAACGAACTAGTCCACTGCCTCGAGCGGGGCGGTAGCCTCCCGAGAAGTCACAAGGGACTGTAGACCGACCGACGCTTCTCCCCCCGCCCCTTCTATCGGGAGCGGGACAGAAGCATCCAACAGTCCCTCATCCCAGGTGACTATCTCCATGCCCCCAGCCCCGTCTCTACGAACATCTCCTTGGAATTTCACAACCTTTTTGGGATTGGGCCCAGTAGAAGGCAGCTTTCTTTTCAAACTAGAAGCCACTGGACCTTCCATCACCTTCGGCTTAGGTACACTACTCGCGATGGCAGGCCTGATTATAGCTCGATCATCCGAAAGCAACCGATCACAGCGAAGGAGCTCTTGACTCGTCACAATGTCAGTTTTGCGTAACTCCTCGAGGATCGCTCAAAACGCATTAAGGTGTTGCTGGTACTCCTCATCAATGGGTGCCTCTGGATTTCCTGCAGTGATCAAAGAACAATGAGACACAGAATCCAAAAACCTTATAGCAAAAAGCTAAGTTCGAAAATACTTACTCCATTCTATCTACCTCCTTGCAAATCCAGGAGGGCAGCGCACAAAGAATAAGTCCTGTTTGAACACCGACGGCTTGACCAATTTCCCGACGAATTTGGTGGTAGCTGACGCTTCCAGGAACCATTAGGACGGTAATCCGCTAGACATTCTCCTCAGATTGAAGAAATACCGAATGTCCTCTCCGGTAGGTTCCAAGTGTAAATATTCTCGATAGAGAACGTAAGTGGCCAAGACTGAAGAATAGGTATTTGGATGCAATTGCAAAGGGACAAGGCGGAAATAGCACAACATATCCCGAATGAAGTCACTGGCGGGGATACGCACCCGAAAAATCAAGCTTGTCTGTTCCAAGTGGTAAGACCCTCAGGCGGTGCATGAGCCCTGCCACCCTCTCCCAGTGCATGGACATCACCTAACGGTATATTGAACCGGTGCGCCAGCTTCCTAACTGTTGTGGCATCCATGTGCGATGGTACCGATTCTGTCGGATTTTCCAAGATAACTGCGTCGGGAAGAATATCTGGGGCTACTAGACTCGTCGCTGTATCTCCATTAATAATATCCACGTTCTCAAGCTCTTCTTGTATAACCGAATAATGTAATCTCATAATTTGTTCCCCGTGCCCAGAATCTTCAGGTGAATTGGCCGTTTAAGAAGGAACGGAACATTCAGTAGTCTCAAACTCATTGCTTGCCGAGCTACCACTGTTGGTAGAATCAGTTGTATGTGACGATGGCGGGGAAGCCTCGGCTTCCAGGGATTTTCCGGTCCTTGATTTTGTTTGCGTCGCTAGCTATACTTTAACACACTATTATTATACATCACATTGGAATAACCTGTACCCCTCGTATTGGTGAAACTAACATGTACGTGCGGTTTCATACAAAATTAAGATCTACAGAAGAAAGTTAAATAGTCCAACCATTTATTCAAAGGTTAGATAAATGCTCTATCCTATGTAGAAGGTCAGAATACATGCAATCGTGTAGTTACTAAGGAAACTTAGAGAACAAAGGACCGGAATAGCGAGGGCGGTCGCAAAAACACACCCCGCCTGAGGCTCAAAGACGCAAGACCCCTCATCAAAAACTAGAGGATCGAACCCCCATAGGTTTCGAATACTCAAACCCCTCAGGGTTCGAAAATTCGAACCCTGTCAGGGTCCAAAGTCTTGAACCCCATCTGGGTTCGAAGTCTCGAACCCCATCCAGGTTAGAAGGCTCGAAACCAGTACGGCTCGTGAACTCGAACCACATCAGGGTTCGAACGCTCGAACCTCATCGGGGATTGAACGGTCGAACCCCATAGGGGTTCAAAAGCTCAAACCTCACTGAGGTTCGAATGCTCAAACCTCGTTGGGTGTCGGATGCTCGAACCCTCGCGGGGATCGAATGCTCGAACCCTAGTGGGATCCGAATGCTCGAACCCTCACGGGGTTCGAATGCTCTAACTCTTGCGGGGATCGAATGCTCGAACCTTCACGAGCTCGAGTACTCGAACCACTAGGGTTCGAAAGCTCAAACCCCACTAGGGATCAAAAGCTCGAGCCTCGGCGAGGATCAAGAACTTGAACCCATCCGGGTTTGAAGGTTCCACATCGCATCCTCCTCCTAACCAAGTCCTCTCCCCCGTCCTCGCTTCACAAACCTTGGGGATCCACCTAATTCGCGTTTGACAATTCGAAGTACAGGGGGTTGGAGCTTTTTAATGGCGGCCGACCTTGGAAAATTGAAGATGAAAGTGAAATGAAATAGGGTGCTATTTACAATAAAAAGAAGAAGTCCGTTGGTATTCCTAAAAATCTCGAACCTATAGTCTTTGAAATTTTGGATCTCCAGGGCTCAAGATTTTGAACCTCCAGGGATCGAAATTTCGAACCCCAAGGTCCCGAGATTTCGATCCCCCAGGGTTTGAAATTTCGAACCACAAGGTCTCGAAATATCGAACCTCTACGGTTCGAAATTTCGAACCCCTATGGTTCGAAATTTCGCGCCCTGGATGCAAAAGTTCGTACCCTAATATATATATATATATATATATGTATGTATATATGTATATAACATTCGTACCCCGGGTTCAAAGAATTGCGCCGTACGCTCCGGTACACATGCTCCCTACATATGCATATCCCTCACCACATCAACAATGGATCGCTTGCAATACCACAACGAACGAGTTTGATATCTAACATGTGTTTCCATTTAACTTACAGAACCCGTGGGTGACTTGACTACTACCTCATCCAACGCAAAGCACATCTTGTCAAGACAAGACGTACTTTGGGGGGAAAATGTTAACCGACATTTTGGTCTGGTTACTAAAAGTACATGGGACATGCTCAACTCAACCTAGCACATGGAGTTAAGGCTAAGAAGACGCTTAGGAGCAAAGGAGGCAAGGTTGAAGAGGAATCACGCCACCAAGGGCCTCGCAACATCCTTAGCACATTTCCAAGTCAAGGCTTCGAATCCCCAGGAGTCGCGAGCTCGAACACCAAGACCACAGGCACCCTTGCGTACGGCCTTCGCACTTCTCGACAAATATAAACTTCGTAACCCCCCCTCCCCCCCCCCCCACGCCCGGGTGTGAAATTCGCCCCCAGCAGGGTGCGAAATTTGCAACCCATGAGGTGCAAAAATCGCACCCTAGGGCAAGGCGCGAAATAAGCGCAGGCGCAGGTGCCAGGTGTGAAATTCTGGGTGTGGGCCTCCATTTTAACCTACTCCTACCAACTCCTACTTAACCCCTCTCATATAAATAGCCCATGGCCTCACACTTCAAAGGGGTTGGAATTTGTGAGCTCAAGACCTATAGAGAGCTACTTTAATGGCATCTCCCCTTTGAGGAAGAAGAAGGGCAAAAGTGCCTTTTTCCTAATATATTAAATATATGTTAATTATGACATCATATAAGCTTAGAGATGAATGTAATGAGATTTCATGAGACGGTTTTGAACTTGTAACTTTGTGTTATCAATAATATTCCAACAACTCTTCAAAGTGTACGTAGGCCCCTCTCAAGGCCGAACCACTATAAATCTCTTGTGTTATTTACCTTTTTCCGCTGTTGTCTACACGACTAAATTAGTAATTCCAAGTAATTGGAATCTTGGGTGTTTACAACATTTTTTGGCGTCAACACTACCTATCCAAAGCTTGGGAACTACTCGATAACATGGATTTCTACACCATATCGCACATTTCTAGAGAGCAAAATATGAAGGCGGATTCATTGGCAAAATATGCAAGTATGGGAGATGCACAATTGCTAGGGTTAGTTCCGATTAAAGTCCTTTCTGACCCTAGTATTGGGTAGAATGATGTAGATTGGATCATGGAGAAGGTCGAAGAATAAGACTCATAGATGACTCCACGCAGAAAATATCTCCTCAGTGGTGTTCTTCCGATGGATTCTAAGAAATAAAGAAAAATGTTGCATAAGGCCCCCATGTAACTCATCAAGAATGGTCGATTAGGTAGGCGAAGATTCTTCATGCCTCTGCTTCGGTGTGTTACAAAGGAGGAATCAACAGCAATCATGAAGGAATTGCACGAAGGTGATTATGGAGCCCGTACCGGCGGTCAGATATTGGCCAATAAAATTCTGCGATATGGTTACTTTTGGCCGAATATAAATTGAGACTCTACAGCATACACCAGGAAGTGTGAAAGATGTCAGAGATTTGCGAAAATTACAAGAGCACCATCCACGGTGATAACTCAAATGTTCAGTCCATGACCGTTTGCTGTCCGGAGCATCGATCTAATTAGGGCACAACCTACAGCAAAGTCCAGCTTCATGTATGTCATTGTAGCCATTGATTACTTCACCAAATAGTCTGAATCGGAACTATTAGCCACCATCACCTCAAAGAAAGTCATCAACTTCGTCATAAAGAACATCATTTGCAAGTTTGGTGTGCCACAGAAGATAATCACAGACAATAGAACCCAGTTTGAAAGCGAAAAATTCCGAAGCTTCTGTGCCAAGTATAGGACCCAGAAAAGCTCCGTAGCAATGCTCATCCGCAGGAAAATGGGCATGGTAGAAGAAGTGTGTAAAATCATAAAAGTCAGCCATCAAGAAGCACCTAGAGAAATCTAAACGTGGTTAGGTAA